>WOXC01001970.1:0-607136 GCA_011680675.1 Gymnobelideus leadbeateri
GCCCAGCAATACGTAACTGAACGAAGGGCACCGACTTTCAGGTTACTATTGTCATCATCAGTGTATGGTATAAATACAAAAATTTAAGTTTACTAACCTATATATGTGTATATCTTATTTTATTGCATTTTTAAGATTTGTGTTATAATGAAATTATAATTTATTCTTAATCTTATTTAAACAAAGTGTCAGCTAAGAACTTTACATATAAAATTTTTAGGAAAACTGGGGAACTTGATAGTGTTTTTGTTAAAAAAACAAGGTGGGTATAATTACATATAATTTGGAAATCACTAATATGGGGAAAGGCCCATGCCCAGCTGAGTTCATAGGACTGTAGTATAGCATTTATAAGCTCTGGGTGTCCTTATTCAAACCCCCACTTGTACTGACAAGTCAAGCCCCCAGAAGGTAGCTACATTTTCTTCTCAGGATTCTTCTCAGGGTACCCCTGAAGGGAAGTGGGGTTTTTCCTAATGTCATCATCTGGAGCCCCCCATTCTATTGTTTTCTCTGCACTGTCAATTACAAGTGACATATCATATCTCCCCTATATTATTGATAGACTCAATAATTAGCATTCCACTATCAACTTAACCAATTAACATCAATTTGCTTTTAAGAGGATTATTTACTAAGAAAAGATATCAAGAAAAGGAGCACAGACACAACCTCACTTTAACAGGGACACAGTCTCTCTGTCACCTCGGTCCCTCAAGCACTAGGCTCAAAATGAAAGGGGTTGCAACAAAGCATTCGCCCCACCAAATTCCGTTCCCAATGTGGCATGCCTCCTGGGGGAGCTTCTCTTTTGCTGCACGTGAGGTTTGGGGTTGGCTCCTCCTGGTCTCTCCTCATTGGCTGCACTAGTCTCTTAGCAGGCACAGTTCCTGAACCTCTGGTGGCTTCTTCTTCCAACCTTTTGAAGTTCACAAAGTCTCCCTCACCTCTAATTTTCCTTCACCTAAGAGCTGGACAGACACGACAAAGACAGAAGCAACAGCTCACCCAACACTCCCAGCTTTCTGGTAACTGGGCAAGAGAAGGCCCAAGGCCCTTTCCCTACCAAGAGGTTCACAGCAATTTGTGAGAAGATTCTGAATATCAGCTAGCAGGATAAGGTACCAGACACTGAGGTCCTTACTCGAATTAAACTGCCACACATTCAAACTCTGATTCAGAGCACAGCTCCAATGGACTGGCCACATTGTTCAAATGCAAAACATATGCTTGCCAAAAAGACTATTTTATGGACAACTCACACTGGGCAAGCATTCACATGATGGTCAGAAGAAGCAAAATTTTCAGGTCTCTTTTAAGAACTTTGCTTGTGTGACATGGGAGACACTGGCACAGGACCACTCAGCATGGTGTGTCCACATCAGAGAAAGTTTTGTGCTCTATGAGCAAAGCAGAATTGAAACAGTTCAAAGGAAATGCAGGATGAGCAGATTTAGAGTGTCCACCCCCAATGCTCAGACTACTTGTGCCCGACCTGTGGTAAAGCATTCCGAACTTGTCAGACACATTGAAGCTTGATGTCATTTTGGTCCTCTTTGTGAATGAAGAACAACCAAGGGACCTTAGATATAACTTAGTCCATCCCTTGCATCATATAGATAGGGAAACTGAAGTTTAGAACAGCAAAATGACTTGTAAAATCAACCACCTAGTAAGTGACAGAACTGATACTGGAAGGCCATGCCTTTGAATCATCCATTATACTATACTGTCCTTTGAGAAAATTACA
Organism: Gymnobelideus leadbeateri; assembly: GCA_011680675.1. Taxonomy (NCBI): domain Eukaryota; kingdom Metazoa; phylum Chordata; class Mammalia; order Diprotodontia; family Petauridae; genus Gymnobelideus; species Gymnobelideus leadbeateri. The sequence continues at coordinate 1,751 of WOXC01001970.1, forward strand.
GTTAAATTGTAGATATAGGAGAGATATTTACGCAAAAAATTATGAGGTAGGGGGTGGCAAGGTGGTACAGTGAATAGAGCACCAGCCCTGGAGTCAGGAGGATCTGATTTCAAATCCAGCCTCAGACACTTAACACAAAACTAGCCATGTGACCTTGGGCAAGTCACTTAACCCCAATTACCCTACCTTCCCCTCTCCAGAAAAAAAAAAAGCAAAAAAAAAATTATGAGCTAGTTGAAGTGCTCTAGATCTGGGGTCACCATCTTATTTTAGGATTATGATGAGAAAAACTGGTTTCTTTTTTGAGAATACATGGCCAATAGAGAAAGCAAAAAGATTTATATTTTTAAAAAATAGGAAATTGGGAGTAGGTTTTCTGAAAGAGCCAGTGCAAAGCAGAAAGTGGAGAGGTGGGAGTCTTACCATTGCTAGAAATCAGGGGGCAACTTCAGTCTCCCCTTTTTGTCTCTTTTGCTGTTCAGTTGTGTTTGACCCTTTGTGACCATGTTTGGGGTTTTCTTAGCAAAAATACTGGAGTAATTTGCCATTTCCTTCTCCAGCTCATTTTAGAGATGAAGGAACTGAGACAAATAGGGTGAAGTGACTTGCCCAGGGTCACACAGCTAATAAGAGTATGAGGTCAGTTGTGAACTCAGGAAAATGAGTCTTCTTGACTCTAGGTCCATCACTCTATCCAATTTGCCACCTACCTGCCTTTTTTTGCTTAACTATTTTTAATTGCCAAATCCAATGGCCTTTTCTCAATTTTTATTCTTGACTTTTCTGAGGTCTTTGACACTATTGATTAATCTCTTTTCCTGTATATTGCCTACTGTCTTCTTTTTCCCCTCCTACCTGTCTGACCATTCTTTCCTGATAAGCTTTGCTGGATCTTTCTCCAGGTCACAGCAGTTAACCATGGGTTAACAAGACTCTGTCCTGGACTCTCTTCTCTTCTCCTTCTATACTGCCTCATTTTGTGATTTCATCAGTTCCCATAGATTTAATTTTCATCTATATGCAGATAATTTTCCAATCTACTTATCTATGGATGTCTTCTCTCAAAATCAACATGCCTCAGAATTTAACTCATTGTCTTTATCCCCAGAGTCCTCCCTCTTCCATACTTCTCTGTTACTTTGGAGACACCACCATCTACCCAGTGTTCCAGGCTCATATCCTAGGTGTCATCTTGATTATTTCCAATTTATCCTGCATAAAACTTGTTTGTATCTTCTTTCTCCCATTAGACTGTAAGCTGATGAGAGCAAGGACAGCCTTTTTCTCACATCCCAAGTTCTCACTACAATGTTTAGCACATAGTAGGCATTTAATAAATGTTTATTGACTGACTTTTACATATATAATATATACATATATGCATTATATATGTGTACATATATAATATATACATATAGGTATTATATATGTGTACATATATATGTATACGTGTGTGTATATCTATCTAACACCGATCTGTTGCTAAGTCCTATTGATTTTACCTTCATAAAATTGTTCAGTTGTTTTCAACTCTTCATGACCCTATTTTGGGTTTTTTTTTTTTGGCAAAGATACTGGAGTGGTTTGCCATTTACTTCTCTAGCTCATTTTATAGATGAAGTGAGGCAAATAGGATTGAGTGACTTGCCCCGGGTCACATAGCTAGTAAATGTCTGAGGCCAGATTTGAATGCAAAAAGATGAGTCTTCCTGATTCCAGGCCCAGTGTTCTATCCATGTTCTATCTATCTAGTTGCCTTCCTGCTTTTATAATATTTCTCCTATATATTCCTTTCTTTCCTTTAACAGTGTCACCATCCTAGTACAGGCCCTTGTCACCTCACAACTAGAATATTGCAATAGCCTGATGAGTGTCTCCCTGCCTCAGGTCTCTGCTCACTCCAGACAATCCTTCGCTTAGCTTTGTTGTTTGTTTGGGTTTTTTTTGGAAGGGGGAAGGCAGAGCAATTGGGGTCAAGTGACTTGCCCAAGGTCACACAGCTAGTAAGTGTTAAGTGTCTGAGTCCATATTTGAACTCACTGTCTGCCTGACTCCAGGGCTTGTGCTCTATTCACCACATCATCTAGCTGTCCCCACTTAGCTTTCAAAGAGATCTTTCTAATGCCCAGGTCTGGCCATCTTATTCTACTTAATAAACTCCAGTGGCTTCTTATTATCTCTAGGATCAAAAAAATTATTTTGGGCTTGGCTTTTAAAACCTTTCATAATATGACCCCTTCTTACCCTTCTAGTCTTCTTATACCTTATTCCCCTTCTCATTCTCTGACTTAGTGACCTTGGACTCCTTGCTTTTTCTCACACAAGATACTCCAACAGGATTGTGCATTTTCCCTGGTTGTGCCCCATGCTTACAATTATCTACCTCTTTATCTCTGCCTCCTAGATTCCTTCAAGTCTCAGTCAAAATATCAAATTCTACAACAGAACTTTCCTTGCTTGCCTTAATGCCTTCCCTCTGTACCTTCCCTCTGTAATTACCTCCAGTTTATCTTGCATATATCTTGCTTGTTCATAACAGTTTGCTTGTTGTGTCTTCCTTCTTTCCCCTTAGCCCATGAGCACCTTGAGAACAGGGACTGTTTTTGCTCTTCTTTCCATCCCCAGTGCTTACCATGGTGCCTAGCACATAGGAGGTACTTAAGGAATGTTTAGTGGTGGTGGTAATAAGATAATACCCTGAGCTTGCCACCAGACAACATGATTTGACTCCTCCTTGTATCCTTTGGCAAAATCCCTGAAAAAAACATTCACCAGGACTTAAGGCCTCCTCTCTCAGACCTTCCACCCCCTCAAAGATACAGCATGGCAACTCTGGAAAGGGCATTGGCTAAGGCATTAGGGGAGCCATAGTTCAAATCCTGACGGTCACTTACTACTAGTGTGACCTCATGCAAATAACAATTCTCCTTTATAAAATGAATGAGTTGGATCAGAGGACCCTGAAGATCCCTTCCAAATCTAGATCTATGATATTATAATATTCTATAATGGTATGCTGCTGTCAATCATCAAATGAGTTAATTGCTAAGCTATTTACTAATTTCTCAGTACCTGGTGTTTAGTAGGTTTTTAATAAGTGGTTCTTAATAAATCCTTCCCCTCTCCCCATAAAACAAAAGAACTTCACCTTATGTTACTTTTCCCTTCATCAATCCCTTTACTTAACCTGTTGCCTACAACGTAATCCCCTAGTTCCAGGGACTCAAATCATCATTCAGGGCCTGCTATTAGATTCTCACAATAATTCTGAGAGGTGGGTGCTATTTTTACACCTGTTCTACATTTGAAGAAACTGAGAAAAACTGATATTAAGTGACTTGCCTAGAGTTGAACAGTTAAAAAGGGTCTGAGGATGGATTTGAAGTCAGGTCTTCCTGATTCCAGTCCTGGGGAGCCACTGTGCCACCTTGCTAACTAAATTAGCTTTACTAACTAGGCTAACTAATGCTGGAGTCAGGACTTGCCGTATTTAAAAGAGGAGTAGGTAACTCCTCTGTGGTGTAATTTCAGGGAGCTGGAAACTGATCTGAAGCCTCTTTTAAAAAAAATTTCCTCCTCTTTAATAGTATTTTATTTTTCCATTTACACATAAAGATAGTTTTCAACATTCATTTTTGTCAAATTTTGAGTTCCAAATTTTTCTCCCTTCCTCATATCTTTCCCTCCTTCCCAAGAGAGCAAGCAATATGATATAGGTTATATGTGTATAATCATGCTAAACATATTTTCACAGTAGTCATGTTGCAAAAAAAAAAAATCAGAATGAAAGGGAAAAACCATGAAAAAGAAAAAAAAACAAAAAACAAGTAAAAATAGTATGCTTCAATCTGCATTCATACTCCATAGTTCTTTCTCTGGATGTGGATAGCATTTTCCATCATGAGTCTTATGAAATTGCCTTGGATCACTGCATTGCTGGGAAGAGCTAGGTCTATCAAAGGTAGTCATCATACAATGTGGCTGTTACTGTGTACAGTGCTCTCCTGGTTCTGCTCACTTCACTCAACATCAGTTCATGGAAGTCTTTCCAGGTTTTTCTGAAATCTGCCTGCTCATCATTTCTTATAGAACAGTAGTATTCTGGTACATTCATATACCACAGCTTGTTCAGCCATTCCCTGATTGATGGGCATCCCCTCAATTTCCAATTATTTGCCACCGTAGAGAGAACTGCTATAAATATTTTTGTACACATGGGTCCTTTTCTCTTTTTAAATAATCTCTTCAGGATATAGACCTAATAGTGCTATTGCTGGATCAAATGGTATGCACAGTTTTATAGCCTTTTGGGCACAGCTGAAGCTTTTTTTGGAGGTTGGAGTTTAATGTAAGGAGAAGGTCAATAACAGGTAAGCTAAGAACAGAAATTTATGTTTCATTTTCATCTTTCTATTCCCAGAGCCTTACTTAATACATATTTATATTAAGAATTATGAATTAAAAGCTGTCTGGAGTAGCCAAACCACTCAAGCTATAGGCATCGCTCAGACAACTGAATTTAAGAGAATATACAAACTTGCACACCCCATAGTTCCCCATCTCTGCAAAGAAGGAAGATTTGGGTTTTTTTTTCATTTTCTCCTCTTTTCTTTAAGAGCAAACTCTATCATAACTTTACAGTGCTCAGTTTCATTTTTTGTTGTTTTCTTTTACATTGCTATAGTCATTATACCTACTGACTTCTCTGGCTTCCATAAAGTCCCAACTAAAATTCCAACTTTTACTAGAAGCCTTCCCTAGCCCCTCTTAATTCTGGTGCCTTCTTTCTGTTAATTATTTCTTATTTATCCTATATATAGCTTGTCTATATATATTTGTTTTCATGTCATCTCCCTTATTAGATTTTTAGCTCCTATAGCACCAACACAATGTTCACAGCACTGATGCTGTGAACTGTAAATATGCTGGCATAGTTTTCAATCACAAAATATAACAGACTCTCCTTATAGAAGACAGAAGCAAAACATTTATTTAGACACCAGAAAACCAAATTCCCAAACCAGGAAACCAAATGCATCATAGCAACATAGAAGTTAATACATTACAATGCAGCAGAGAGACACACCATCCTTTCACCTTCCTGCAAACAAACACTCATGAGCCTAGCTGTCTCCCTGGGTGCTTCCTCTTCTCCCTCCAGCTTTAACTGCTCTGACTCCCAGCTTCCTGTGGACTCTGCTCCATCCTTCAGTAAACTCCTCCCACCACAGGCTCCATGTGATTACATTCAGTCTATCAGGGGACAGGAACAATCTTTGAAGAAAGGAAGGTCTTCAAATTCCCTTAGGCTTATTAAGGAGCAGGAAATATCTTCAAATTACCATTAAGATTATAACTCCTTGAAGGCAGGGTCTGTATTTTGCTTCTTTTCATATCCCCAGTGCTGAACTTAATAAATATTTATTTACTGATTGATTGTATATTGTTTTCCTGGTTCTGCCTACTTCACTTTGCATTGGTTCATATCAATTCTCTTGTTTCTTTGTATTCTTCATATTCATTGTTTCTTACAATACAGTAATACTCCATCACATTCATGACAACAATTTTTTAACCATTTCCCAATAGATGTCTACTCAATAGCTTTCAACACCATAATTTTAGGATTATGCCAAATCTAGGCATTCCTAAAAGATTTACCCTCATCTCCACTTACAATATCCCCCACTCTCCATTCCTGAAATTCTGCTGTAGGCAGCAACCTCTTAGCCTAAGCTTTGATTGCTTTTAAAGTGAAAATCTAATGGAGGGATCCATCAGTCATTTAGTGTGAATGAAATTGACCCCTTCTTGAGAGTTGCTTTGAAGGAGAAGCTGGTGGTAAGGGCAGCTGAGAAAGAAGAGAAGGGAACCACTAGGGGACAAGAAAGAATGGACTGGGGTGAGTTCTAAATCCCACTTTTTTCCTATTTTAAAACTGTGACAGGAGCCAAAGATCCCTGACAGCATGCATTCTCTTAGGATGGGGCAAGGGGAACACTTACCGCTTAGCCCCCTTCAATGGGACCAGAATTTGTAATCCCAGTGGGTTTGCTGAATATTTGAAGCATGCTGGATCCTATACTATTGATGTAGGTGTCTTGAGTTCAGAGGCTCTAAGTTCTTAGGAGAAGGTAGAATTTATAGAGGAATAAGGCATCTAGGTGCCACAGTATAGATTTCTGGACCCGGAGTCAGGAAGACTCATGTTCCTGAGTTCAAATTCGGCCTCAGATACTTAACTGTGTGACACTGGGCAAGCCACTTAACTGTTTGCCTTAGTTCCCTTATACGAAAAGTGAACTAAAGAAGGCAATGGCAAACCACTCCAGTATCTTTTCCAAGAAAAACCCAAATGGGATCACAAAGAGTTGGACATGACTGAACAACAACAACGGTGCAAAGAGCCTGGGTTGGGTTGATGCTGATAGGTCAGTCAACCACTGTCTCTCAGTGATGAAGATTGGCATCACTCTTTTGGATACATCCAGAGAGAATTTCTGGAGTGCGAGAGAGTTGCCCACTTCCCTCTCTCTCCACATAATAACAAAAGCTGACATTTATATGGCCCTTTTAGAGTTTACAAAAATCTTAAAATGCATTCTCATTTTGATCTCCACAATAATCCTGTGAAGTAGATATCCCCAGTTATAACGAGGGCAAAATAACTGAGACACTGCTTGAGGGTGCTGAAATTTAGAGGCAGTTGATAGCATTTGCAAACCTACATCACCTTAGAAATAATTGAGCTTAGCACCTCATTAGTAATAATAATTAGTGCAAATAAAAAGTGGCCATGTCTGCTTCCCAGGTGAGATTCTCTCCTCCACATTAAACGTGGAAGCCCATTTCATGTTACTAATTCCAAATAACACTTTGTACTACTTGTCCTGGGCAGGGAAAAATACCAGTCATGCTTCTGGATATGTCAATATATTATCTCACCAGTGTGAGCATTGCTTCCTCCATTGCAGCTCATAATGCATCAATACTTTTTCAGTCTGGGCGTTTCTTCAATGCAATTATTCTTCCTTTACTCCAAAATGGCTCTTCCACAAAGAGCAATGCAAAACTTGGGCTGCCAATTTGTTATTCCCCTCTCCCTAGGTGACCAACCTGCCTTCCCTTCAGGTCATATGTTTCTCCTGTCTCATATCCTCAACCTCCTTTTAGACATATCAAACTGAATGTCCTACAGAAATCTTAAACTGGACTTGTCCAAAACAGAGTTCATTATCTTTTCCCCAAACCCTTCCCTTTTCCAAACTTCCTTATTACTGTCAAGGTTACCCACAATCTATCCCAGTCACCCAGATTTACAACCTAGATGTTTTCTTTGACTCCTCACTTTTTCATACCCAGCCCCCCACTCTCCAATGTCTAATTGGTGGTCAAATCTTAGTGGTTAAATATCGTTTTCTCCTTTGTAACTTCTCTTGTATTCACCCTCTTCTCTCACACTGCCATCACCCTGATGCAGGACCTCACCATCTCAAGCCTGGAGTATTGCAATGAATAGTCTTCTGGTTGGTCTGTCTGTCTTAAGTTTCTCCTCATTCTGATCCATCCTGCACTCAGCTGTTAAATTTATCTTCCTAAAATGCAAGTTGGACTATATCATCACCTATTTTATAAACTCAATGGCTCTCTGTTACTTGTAGAATCAAATATAAAATTTTCTTTTTGGCTTTAAAAAAGCCCTTCATAAAGTGTCCCTTCCTCAATTTCCAATCTTCTTACAATGTATTCCCCTCCTCATAGTTTGTGACTCAGTGACACAAGCCTCTTTGCACAAAACACTCCCTCTCCTGATTCTGAGTGTATTTATTCACTGACTGTCTCCCACGCCTAGAACTCTTGCCCTTCTTGTCTCTCCCTTCTAGCTTCCCTGGTTTCCTTCTAATTCCACCTTCTACAAGAAGTCTTTCGCCTAAGATTACTCTCAGTTTATCTTGTATATATCTTGTTTGTACATAGTTGTTTTCCTGTTGTCTCCCTCATCAGACAAGGGGTTCCTTGAGGGTATGGATGATTTTTTGTTCTTTTTGTAGCCTCAGCACTTCACACATTGCCTGGCATATAGTAGACCCTTGATAAATAAAAACTAGTTAACTAGCTGCCTAGGCATCTGTGAATTATTTGCAATATGATACACCTTTCTAATATCTACCATATGTTGTTCCATTGTATTTTGAGTCTTTAGTGATTGTGATTCACAAGTTATGTACCATCACTGGGAAGATGTTTTGAAAATGTGGGTTTTGTGATATAGGTAAGAGAGGTCATATTATAGAGAAGGAAACTGAGGCTGGTAAAAATGAAGTAACTTGAGATAGCTAGGTGGTGCAGAGAATAGAGCACCAGCCCTGGAATCAGGAGGACCTGAGTTCAAATCTGGCCTGAGACACTTGACACTAGCTGTGTGACCTTGGGCAAGTCACTTATCCCCAATTGCCTTGCCTTCCCCCCCTCAAAAAAAAAAAGTGAATGAACGTCTAATAGTTGGTAAGAGAGAGAGAGAACTGGAACTCAAAACAATGTCTTCAACTCTGATCCCAGTACCCCACCACATTGTTTCCAACATAATATTCTGCAGACCAGTTTCACTCTCTCTGCATAATTTTAGGATTGTAGGAGAGTTTCAGAGTCTGTAATGGAAATGCAAATTTAAAGATCTTCCCTGCCCCTAGGCCCTTTGATAGGCTTAAGAGACTCTGAGAACCTTCCTTGATTTGAATATATACTCTGCCCCCTAATAGGCTGAATGTGGTCCCTTGGAGCCTGTGGTAGGAGGCTTGGTTTTCAGGAATGCCCACACCTTGATGCTGTGTGATTGAGCAGTGGGTCAAGAGGGTGGTTACATTCTCTGACCCTGGAGAAAGCTATATAATCCTTGATGTGAGGCTTTGCTTTGGGGCTCACTTTGAGAAGTGTTGTGTGACTTGACCAGACTAGACTTTGGACAGCTGTTGTAGAGCCTCCTCCCCCCCTCTTTGCAAACCCAGATATTGATGCTTTCCTCTCAGGTAACTGTGATTTGGTGTGTATGTAATGCTTGGACAGTTTGGAAGCCTATTTGTTTGATCTGTTTCTCTGTCTTGTAACTTCTGTCTGTATACTCTGAAGTTCGAGGTGCTGACCTTTTTCCCCTGAACTAGGTAAATGATAATATGTTTGATTGATTAAAGTAAGCTTCTTAACCCATTTTGAGTTGCTTTCCTTTAGAAAAGCAGATCTAAGAACCTGTGTTCTATGGCAGCAAGCACCCTGGGGATGCTGGATGCTGGGGTGCTTGCTGCTATAGAATCATTAGAGCGGGTAAGTTGTTTTTTTTATTCCCTTTAATATCACTCCTTTGTTGTGGCTGCAAAGTCAATATTGTGAAGCAGACAAGGTATTTTTTCTTTCTCACTCCATCCACCTTCCACTACATAATCTCTTCTTTATATCTTCCTCCCAGATGCCCAGTGCTCAAATACTGACCCACGTTTGAACAGCCCCACACCAACTCATTAACTGTAAATCCATAGATTGACCACTAAGTATGGTTTACTGCCCTATACCCTGAACTTCTCCCTTTTATATCCATCCTCTTCCATCGATTAAACAAAAATTCCATTCAGTCAAAAATACACTATTCATGGACATGCAAATTTCTCTTTCTAGTTCCCCTGATGAGCAATTGGGTCACCAGATACACCCTGATGTGTTAATAATAACTTAATGTGCTTCCCCTATTGATAAAATTGACAATATAATACTTGTATTACCTATAGCATAGGATTGGAGCAGGAAGGGTGAGCTGAAGTAAGTTTACAGGAGAATGTCCATGTGGCAAGAAACCATTGGCTTTTCTGGTCAAATATGATGCTGTAGAACCATGTATTTAGATGTTTAACTCTTAGGAAAACTTTTTACTCTAAGGAATGACTGATGTTGGGGCTTTCAAACTGAATTTCAGGGCGACTGCAAGAAGCATGTGTGGGTAGGAGTGGAAAATCCTGACAGACATTAGTACCTGCAAGGGATAATTTTTTTTTTAAAGCAATTGGGGTTAAGTAACTTGCTCAAGGTTACATGGCTAGTCATTGTTTATGCGTGGGTGCTCATTTTCTGAGGCCGGATCTGATCTCGGGTCATCCCAACTCCGGCCGGAGCTCTTACTCACTGCACCACCTAGCCGCCCCTTTAGGGCAATTGGGGTTAAGTAACTTGCCCAAGGTTACACGGCTAGGTTTTTGTTTGTGTGGATTAAGTGTCGGAGGCCGGCTCAGGTCCTTCTGACTCCAGGGCCGGCGCTCTATTCACTGTGCCACCTAGCCGCCCCAAGGGATAATTTTTTACCCATGTGCTGCCCTGGTCCTGTGGGTCAAGAATCTATAGCTGAGATATCCTAGGAATAAAGAGTCAGTACTGAGTAAACATATAACTTCCTGGTTTAGTGAAACAAAACTGAAACCAAATTTGAAACAAAATGATCTAGCACTCTAGCTAACTCAAAAAATTATTTTTCTGATTCTTTAATGTAATATGATTTTCTAGTTTTCTCCCTGTTTGGTTTTAAATCATTTCTCCTTGGCTGACTTACTGGATTTTGTTCTAAATTGTCCTTAACAATGTGATACATTTCTGAGCTTGGAGCACTGGGCAAGAACATGGACGCGCACACACACACACACACACACACACACACACACCTTTTTTGCACTGGAAGCCTGTAATGCCTTAGAGACTTAGTGTTCTCATCAATAAGTGACTCTTGCATTACTCACATCATAGAATTGGACCCAGGAGGATAGGATGTGACAGTTTTATACAAGGATGGACTATGGGGGTCAGTATGGCCTAGTGGATAGAGGGCTAGTCTTGGAGTCAGGAAGACCTGGGTTCTGTGATCCTAGAGAAGTCACTCAATTTTTCAGGACCCCAGGAAGTTCTAAGTTACATCAATGGAGGAGTTCCTTATTCCAGTTCCAGTATTGGGAACCCCCACTACACCAATGAATTCCCAAATAAGAACCTTGCCACCCGCATGCAAAGGACTGCACCCACACCACAGAAAGCAACTGGCTTATTTGACCATTTGAAATAATTCAGATGTTCCCATGGGTTTATGGACCTTAATACCACAGGCCAAGCAGTAAAGATCTTCTTAGGTACAGACATGATACAGACAACTGATGCTGATGGGAAAATAAATTTGGGCAGGAGTTCCAGAAGTTAAGGAAGCTTGGAAGATTAAGAATAGAGAGAAGGATTGAATGGAAACTAAACTTCTTAAGAGGAAGACAGTTTGGTGGGATACCTTTCATCCCTGGGGGTGGGAAGTCAATGGGAATGATTACCTTCAAGGAAATCTGTCTATTTTGGAGGAAAAAGCAACTTAACGCTAAAGTACAACTATCTAATTTAATAACTTAGAGCTCTGCCTCCTCACCTCCATTTCCTTAATTTATAAAATTCTGTCATTAGAAAAGATATTTCTTTTCCACCCCTCCCACTCTTGATAACACTACTACTACTAATAACTTATGCATGCAGTGTTTTAATGTTTCCAAAATGTCTTCCTTAAAATATATTCAAGTGCTAGTCCCATTTTACAGGTGAAGATATGGAGTTTCTGAGAAGTTAAGTGACTCACTTATAGTCGCATTGCTAGTAAAGGTCTGAGGCAGGCTTTTATCCCAGGTATTTTGACTTTAGATCCAGCATTCTATGCACCATAACACCATGCCTCCTAATTACAACATTTCCAGGCTGGTGATATTTACTGAGCTAATACTCTTTACAAGCAATTGTCCTGAGAAAAAAAGGGCAATTTAGGAAATATCAGGAAAAGCTTCCTAACAATTGTTGTTGTTTACCCTTCATTCTCAAAGAGGAATCAGGAATCAGGAAGATGATGCTGTGACTTACAAGAGAATAAGATTTAAGTGAGGGAGGGCTGTGGCAAAGTCACCAGCCTCACTTTCTTCTCTGGAGCCATCTGGGTCCAGTGGCAAGATATAGATCAGGATAACTGGAGATGACCCCCTCCTAACAATTAGAACTACCCAAAAGTGGAATTAATTGCCTCAAGAGGTGATGGATTTTCCCTCCTTAGAGCAGAGGTTGGATGAATATTGTGGGCCATGTTGCAAAGGTTTCCTTTCATGTATGGATACTGAGGTCTTTTCTCAAACTCTGTAGTTCTGAAATGAAAATACTGCTGAAAGACAAGTTTAAATAACAGTCATTTTGAAAAACAGTTCTATTTTCCTGTTTCACAGATGTACTACTACAAAAGTGGAAACAAAAAACCCCATCTTTTTCTCTGTGGTTAATAAAGCCAAGAGGAAAAGGACTGCTTAGATAGGGTTCCAATTAAAATTAAACAAATTTGGGTATTTTCATTATTGAAGTCTGAATTTCTTTAAAATTGACTTAATTACATATATATATATATAATTATATATGATTATATATATTTATATATGATTATATATATATATATATATATATAATTACTTATATATCAGAATAATGATCAGAAATCACCCCATCAACCCATTTGATGAAATTACAGAATGTGATGGGCAGGGTGACCAAGACAGGGATATATGTAAGGGTGCATCCTTTCAGACTCTGAAGTGGTCCATTCACAACTGTGACCTGTGCTTTCCTCCCCTTGATGGTCTCAGCTTCCCCGGCACAGCTGCCTCCCCCATTGAAACCTAATTTGACCTATATTCTTTGATGCAGTTTCATGACCTATGGCCAATAAAAATCCCTGCCCTGTGAACTCCAGATCTCTCAGATTTGATGTATGCCTGAGACCCAGGACTTTCCATATTTTGATGACATTGACCAGACTCATTTTCATGTTTCATTGTATACAATACAATACACTATTCAGAAAAGCTGTGTCACCATATCGTTGTTGCATATCCTTACTGTATTGGGGCAAATTAAACCTCCTCCTTAAAATGTTGAGTGACTTATGAGCACCCAATATCAAACCTGAACTAGGTGGGTGCTTGTGTTAGAGCCACACCCACAATAGCCTACAAACTGAAATTTTGAGAGGCTCATATCCTGAATGACCTATTGCAAATGTAATTTCAGACTTTAGTTGATCCAACTAAAGTATTGTTTTCCATTTCTCTTTTCTCCTTAGGTGGTGCTAGGGAAGACTTTTGACAGTTCTTTGGACAGCAAGGAGATCAAAACAGTCAATACTTACAGAAATTAATCCAGGGTATTTACTGGAAAGTCAAATATTGAAGTTGAAGCTTAAACACTTTGGCCACATAATGAAAAGATAGGACACATTGAAAAGACCAATATTGGAAAAGATTGAAGGCAAAAGGAAAAGGGGATGATAGAGGATGAGATGGATAGTATTATGGAAGCGATGAAAATGAACTTTGACAGACTTTGAGAGATAAAGGAGGATAAAAGGGCCTGTCATGCTATGGTCCATGGTATCATGAAGAGTCAGATACATCTGAATGGCTGAACAATAGTAGTTCACATAAGTTCGACTTTAGAGGTCTTTGACCACTAGATGAAAGTAACCAACACATCTAGTGATTGATTGAGATGATTAGCTGTACCTCTTGGGCTAATAACTCAAAAAGTCAGTTCTGGAATTATCCCTGGCAATTGAGAAGAGAGCCAGCAATGAAGAACGAACCCAACTTTTTTTTTTTTTTTGCTTTTTTTAGAGGGCAGTTGGGGTTAAGTAACTTGCCCAAGGTCATACGGCTAGGTTTTTTTTATTTGTGTGTGTGTTAAGTGTCTGAGGCTTGATCCGAACTCAGGTCCTTCTGACTCCAGGGCTGACGCTCTACTCACTGCGCCACCTAGCTGCCCCCTGAACCCAACTCTTAATAAAGAATTGCTCTTCACTTTTCCCCTTGGGTTTCTTCCATAGTATGGTAGAGAAGGGTACAGGGAGGGGATTGCTTTCCTTTCCTTATCCAGTAAGAAATACCATACCTAGAAGACAGCAGATCCAGAAAGTCCAGTGGCATGCCACAAAAAGAAAAGACATTGGACCCCAAAATGCCAGAGTTGTGACTTGACTAAGTCACATGTATTCCCTTTGTGTATGCCTGTCTAGTGGCATTCTCTATGTGTGAACCCACTCCTTCCCACCGATGTGTTTATCCCGGATAAAACAAAACCAAACCTCTTCCTAGCTTTCACATGATCAAAGACATACAGAGAAAAAAACAATTAAGTCTCCAAAGTAAAAATTTGGGCCCATTTTAAATTCCTTTAGAATCTTTGTGTGCCAATGAAAAAAGAACTTCTCATTCCCCCTCCCTTGATCATCTATATTTGACACTGTAAGTTCTAAGTGTTTTTTTTCTTTTTAATATGACATATTTACAGTAAACATGAACAAATACTGAGCAATGGGTTTAATTTCCTCTAGAGGTTTTTTTTTAAAAAAGCCTGTTTATTCACACATACATGCCCATACTCATGATGTGAAAATGGTATCCACATGCAGAGAAAGCACTATGGAGTCTAAATGCAGATCAAAGCAGACTATTTTCACTTTTTTGTTCTTTTTTTCTTTCTCATGATTTTTCCCTTTTGTTCTTATTCTTTTTTCACAGCATGACTAATGTGGCAATATGTTTGTATGTGTATAACCTATATTAAATTGCTTACTGTCTTGGGGAGGGTGGAGGTAGGGAGGGAGAAAAATTTGGAACTCAAATTCTTATAAAAGTGAATGTTGAAAACTATCTTTATATGTAATTGTAAAAAAGAAAATGCTGTAAGTGGGAAAAATTTTTAAAAAGAAAAAAGGAAGAAAAGAAGGCTTATCTCTATATAATTTGTGGGAGTTTTCTATAGGTCTCCACCATTTTTCAATTGTGATTCTAGTTCATTCATTTATCTATCAACCTATTTACCTATCTATCTATCTACATCCATCTTCTTTATAGTTCATGACCATGGATTCATTTTAAATTTTAAGAGCTTTTTTATGCCAGGAAATTCCTGGACTACGTCCAAACCCTCTATCACCTCATCTTAACATTTGTTAAGGTTTGCCAGTGTTTTAGGTCATCTGGTGTTAGTGGAGTTATAAGGTTTTATACCTTATTTTTGTGTCTAAAGAGCTGTGTTCCCAAGCTTCTCTCTCTTCAACTATTCTAATCATTTGATGGAAAATTCATTACTGTGTACTATGTATAAAACAGTACACACACACACACACACACACACACACACACCCTCCGGTCCCCCAATTGTATTTCATACATTGAGCCTGCCCAAGTAATTTTTCTCTAACTATATCTCAAAGCAACAGGGTCATTCACTGCCTACTGGGCAATTATTCTAATTGTATTTTTGTTCTCATTTAGGAATTCTAGGAATTTCTCCAATTTCTCTAAACAGGAATCCTTAGTAATAGCTTCTATTTTAATCCAAATTCTATGTCAGTGGGTGGAATTTTATGTCAAGGGCAGGAATTCATGGTGGCATAATGAAAGATTATATGGGCTTAAATCCCAGCTCTGTTAAAATGAAACTTTGGGAAAACTATTAAACTGCTCTGGGCCTCAGTCTCTCTTGTGTAAAGTGAAAGAGTTGGACTCAGTGGCCTATAATGTCCTACTTAGATCTAAATCTATAATCTTAAATGTCTCCCATTTAAGAGTAGTGTGGATAAGGGACCTGGAGTCAGGAAAACCAGGGTTCCAAGACTGACACAGAGAAGTCATGCCAACTTTCAACTTCATCATTTCTAAAATGATGGATCTGGATTCAGTGATCTCTAAGGTTTCTGTCAGCTCTAAATTTATGCTTTTGTGAATTGCTCTATCTGATAAATAGTAGATATCAAAAGTATATTTCCCACAATGGCTCTGTGAACCCCCTTGAACTCTTTGAATCTTCTCACTGGATCTGGCGTTTGCCTGAGGCCATAAACCTTCCATAATCACTATGATAGAATGTCTGTTACCTTTAACCTAGCCTAGCCCTCCATTGGCTGTTTCCTCAAGCAGTTTTCTAGATCCCATCAAAATCCCATTCTCTTGGTTCTTGGAGTCTGACCTCAGCTCCATTAAGATCCTCCTTAGACTCCTCCTCCTCAAGACCCTCCTCAAACCCCTCCTCTAGACCACCCCTAGATCTCTCCCACTGTCTTTCTGTATATAAGATGCATCTTGTCTCCATAAAGGGGCTGAGATTCAATCTAGCTGAGACACAGTCTGTGTCAGATTGTTCCAGCCCACTTTCAATACAAGCGTGACAAATACTTAGGCTCCTTAAGAGCCTACCCATTATGGTGAATCATAATAAACTTTTTTACTTTAGCTGAGAGAAGGCTTGAGTGGAATTCATTTGGTAGAACTCAGGATGTCAGTATTTTGGAGTCTAGAGCACCCCTAAATCCCAAACCTCAACAAAAGCTAGGTGGTACAGAGGATGGAGTGCCAGGCATAGAGGCTGGAAGACGGATTTTCCTGAGTTCAAGTCTGACCTCAGACACTTACTAGCTATGTCACCTTGTCAAATCACTTAACCCTGTTTGCTTTAGCTTCCTCATCTGTAAAAAGAGGTGGAGAAGGAAATGACATATCCTTGCCAGGTAAACCTCAAATGGGGTCATGATGACTTGGACACAACTGAAAATGACTAAGCAACAATATCTTCTATAAGAGATATTTACTAGTCTGTTGTGTTTCCAAAGAAGGTATGGTTTTGACCTAAATTTGCCCATCTTCAAAGTTATTTTGTTCATATCTTCTCAGTTATCTCTTTAAAATCCCACATTTGTTATTAATTGTATTGGTTGAGATTTTCTAAATATTTTTTTAAAAATTAATTTATTGAGTTCAAGTATTCAAGGGAATAAGAAAAAAATGAGTGGCCAAAACCACTGGCAAGTTCTGGAGGCATTAGGGATCCATTAAACATTTTTTAGTAAAGGAATGACATGAATGTGTGTTTCAGGAATAAGAATGACTTGTATTTATATAGTACTTTAGCATTCACAAAGTTCTTTACATATATTCTTTCATTTGATTCTCACAAGAACCTTGTAAGGAAAGCATTGTTATACCAATAGGGCATTCTGTCTAGCAGAGGGGTTTTTAAAAATTTTTTTATTTTTTTAAATTTAAAAAGTGGATTTTATTACCACAGGACTGTCAGGGTACATGCCCAAATCAGACAGTGCTTTGGCACAGACATTGTGCCAGTTTTATAGAGGTTCCATAGCCAGGTTAAGTAAGCTGAAATTACAGTGATGTAAGCTGAAACTACAGTGATTGGTCAGTATACATTTGAATTTCCCCGAGAAACCCTAGGCTGGGACTCCCTCCCACAGATCAATCAAGGGAAAGCAAGGGGTGGGGATCCTGCCTGTTTACAGATCAATTAAGGGAGAGGAAGGTGGATTTCTCTGCTTTACAAATCAATGAAGGAAAGGAAGGTTGAGTTGTCTGCTTTACAAATCAATGAAGGGAAGGGCAAAGTGGAGTAGTGTCCAACATTCCCTACTCTTCCTTGTAGGTAGGTCAAACCTTTGACATGGCTGGGTTCACATTTAGATTACCCAATTCTGTTCCTAAAGGACCCCTCCTCCCTGATAATTAACATTAATGGGGTTAACACAGGATTTGACAAATTGTAGAAAACAATTAATGAGATAGGGTCCTACAATTAGGGCTATGATCAGGAGGAGGAGAGGCTAATACTAATACCAAGGCTGACATCAATTTAGTGAGTTAGGGGGATATTCCAGGGGAACAGGGACTGATACTCATTCTCAGAATTTTTCCGGCTCCCTCTGTCTATTAACAATATTCTGGCTTACCAACTTCAGACTCTCCCTCACCACTCCAGAGTTTGCATAGAAGCAACAAGCCTCACCAAGGACTGCACACAGGCCACCCTGTTTAAGAAGGTCAAGGCCTCTGTGGTTCTGAAGAACCACCTTAGCAGAGGGTTTTTAAATCTACTTTGGGTCATAAACCCATTTGACAATCCATGGAAGCCTATGGACCTCTGTTGTCTACATTTACAATTGAAGGAAATACCAAATTTCAATCTGAGGTTAGTAAAAAATAAAGATAATAAAACTAAAATAAATAATAATAAAGAAATATTAATATAAAGAAATAAAAATCAAACCATTCAGGTCTACAATCTCCCTGAAATCTATCCCTGAGTTCTGAGTGGAAGAGATGTCTGTGGACTCCAGGTTCAAAAACACTGCTCAAAGAAAAAGGAAAACATTCAATGTTTTAGTCAATCAAATAAATCACTTTACTTCAGTCAATATATTTACTCAATTGCTTTATTCAATATACTTATTTACTCAGTAATTTAATTTAGAAGGGGAAAGTCTTTATTCTGATTCTTACATTGTTGGACCCAGCTTCACTCTGGTGCAATGGAGTCATGTGGGAACAGAGTCCACTTTGACAGCAGTAGGTGTAGTGGGGATCATGATGTGTGGTCCCTCCCACCTGGGCTCCAGACCATGAATTTCTTTTTACCAGCACAGAATCCCCAGGTTGAAACAGGTAAGCTGAGGTGGAACTCAGGATCTGGATCAGGAGAGCTGAGGGAAGGAGTTTTTTTCTGAATCGCCTGCAGACCCTGAAGGAACTTGATGAGGGAAGAGTTAGTGATTTCAGCTTTTAGGTCTTCCCGGATTAGAGGAAGAATGGGTGGTGGTCTTCCAAATGTATGTTAGGGAACGGTCTGGACTTTCTCAGCCTTGAGTTCTGAGCTCTGAGAAAATTTCAGATGCCGGCTGCTCAAGGATGTCAAAGCTGAGAATCCAAGGACCTGACACAATTCTCATGGGGAAGCCAAACCTTATCTGTTGTGTTCAGCTTTTCATAAATAGACTTTAAAACAGTTTGAATTAACCTGGTGTTAAAAATGGTATCTTACTTTTCTCTCAACTAAAGTATCTCCGATTAAAATAAATATCAGGCACCCGAGTACTCTGTCATTCCAATCACCTGATCATTCCCCCCTTAAACAGCTGGGACCCAAAATCATTTGGGTAGATCTATGTTTCATAGGGAGCTGGGTACACAGATTATATATACAGTATACAGTGAATACAGATTCACTCTGGAAGAGATAACTCATAAATTGAATCCTTAACATACATTCAGTTACAAATGTTAACTTTTGCTCAGAGCATGAAACGACTACAAATTCAGATCAAAACAGCCAGATCTCTTCTGTTTTTACAATCTCATTAAACCTTGATGAAGAAAGTTAGTTGAAAACTTAAGATGATCTTAAGCAGTTTGCATAACTTTCTGCACATGATCTAATTCTAGATGAGAAATAACATTAGATTTTCAACTAAGCTGACAAAAAAACTCACAAATGTAGAGATTACATTCTTAGGGGTGTGTCAGATCAGATCTCGAAGCCTAGGCCTGATCAATAACCTGAGGACAATCAGAGACAGTTAGGGAGAAAAAGGCCAGTGGGTCTCCACTGAATGAGGGGTGGAGATGGAAAGGGGCTGACCCAAAAAAGGCTTATCAGCTTCTTTAACAGGGAGGGCCTTGGCAGCAATGGCCTGGAGGCAAAGGGCCCTCCACCAGCTACAGAATCCAGGGGCCCAGGATTTTTTGATTATCTCTAATAGTATTCCTACTTCAAAAATGTTTCTTAAGTTCACTTAGCTAAATAGACCTTTAGATACACAATACAGTCTCAGAAAGATGGTAACAAATTAACAATGAGTATCAAATGACATCAAATTTCAATTGGCATCAATTGACCTTATCAATTTTGGCATGGATACAAAGTTAAGACAGATATCAACATATGCCAGTCATACAATTCTGATTACAAGTATTTCACAAATGCTATTAATTTTCCTTTTGCAAATTGAAGGAACAAGTCAAGCTGAGATAGCAAAAGGCTTGTTTGTTTTTTTTAAGCAATCTCAATATCCTATTTCCAATTTTTAAAAGATTTAATTCTTAGTTAATTTGACCAGGACTTGTAAATTGTAAATTTTCCAAATCAAAATTTCAAAATATTGCAACAACAGGGAGAATTTTGGTGGACCTTTTGAAAGTGAGCTTTGAATTTGCCAATCTCAAAGCTCCACACTTAATTGGCTTTAATTGGTCAGGCAGGAGAGATTTTTAAATTTAATAAAGAGGGGCCTGCTTCCCTACCTGCTACAATGCTCACAAGGAGGGCTCTGCAGGGCCTTCACCTTCTCTTGCCTGAGCCAGCAGAAGCTCAGGGTGGAGGTCGGTCAGACCAGCCCTTAGTCTGACGGGGGAACCAGGCTGGCTCGCCCCTCCCCCCCAGCCAAGGCCATGAGCCATGTGGCTGGCCCAAGCCAGGCTCAATAAGGCCAATTAGGCTGGGTCAATGGATTTCCTGAGGGGATGGCTGACTCAGAAGAGGGTTCTCCTGGAAGATATCATCATCCCAGTGGAAATCAGAAAAGCTCCCTTGGAGGTGCTCTTCTGATAGCCACTCAAATACCTACTTTGCAGGAATAGAAACTTTAAAACGAGACTTTAAACAAGGGAGCTCAGGACAAAACTTTACGAACACTCAGACACATTACAATCCTTATCCACTTGATTGCTGCCTGCAGATTCTGAACAGGAAGCAAATGGGTTCAAGTGAGCGAAGGACAGACAAACAAACATATAGCCAGACTAGATACGGGCAAGAGGGTCGACGTCTCGAGCCTTGCCCGGGGAAGAGGTGCCCTATGGGGGCATTATAAGCCTCCTCAGGCTCTCTTTCCCTCCAGACATTTACCGGCATATTTAACCAGACATACCATGAAAGTATTTAACCAGACATTTACTGGTATATATATATATATATTTTTTTTTTTAAAGCAATTGGGGTTAAGTAACTTGCTCAAGGTTACACGGCTAGTCATTATTTATGCGTGGGTGCTCATTTTCTGAGGCCGGATCTGATCTCGGGTCATCCAAACTCCGAGGCCGGCGCTCTTACTCACTGCTCCACCTAGTCGCCCTTTTAGGGCAATTGGGGTTAAGTAACTTGCCCAAGGTTACACGGCTAGGTTTTTGTTTGTGTGGATTAAGTGTCGGAGGCCGGCTCCGAACTCAGGACCTTCTGATTCCAGGGCCGGCGCTCTATTCACTGCGCCACCTAGCCGCCCATTTACTGGTATATTTAACCAGACATACCACGAACAACATTTTACTCACCCCCAAACTGGAAGTCTTGGATCCACAAAAGGCCGAATGAGGAGCAAGTCGGAGTCAGGAGGCAGGCTCAATCTTCCTTCCTCAAGATCTGGGGCCCTGAAATGTCATCAGGTGCTAGCCCCCCTAGGAATCTGAGTGAGCAGATGCCTACCCCTGAGGCTGAGAGCTCTTCTTATTTGGGGATCTTTGGGGTGACATGGAACACCCCAAATCTCACTGGGGCCTCCAAATGTTGTACCTTAATAAAAGCGAGAGGTGGAGCCAAGATGGTGGAGTAGAAACAGCTCATCCAAGCCACTCTGCCCCCAGATTCCCCCCAAACTATGTAAAAGGGGACTCTGAACAACTTCTGGAGCCCAGCACCCACAGAACGACACAGAGAAGCTAACCTCCCGCTGAGGATAGCCCAGCAGCCCTGCAGGAAGGACCAGCACAGCGCTTTGGGAGTTGGCAGCACACAGCGCGCTAGGTGACCCCAGAGGAGCCCAGGTCCCCGTGAGCCAAGGTTTTAGCCCCAGGGCAGCAGGGCCAGCAGCCAGCTGGAGGAACCCCAGAACACCAGCAGCTGTGGCGATTCCAGAATTATCACCATAGACATGCCTAGGACAAAGTAAGAGGTTAGTGTCCTATGGACTTTAGGACCTGTATTTGGGGAATGCGTCAGCTCCCTCCCCTGGGAGCTAGAAGCCACTGAGGAGACACGCCATTTTGTAGTTTTCATAGGCATTTCCGGCTCCCAGCCTACAAATCGTGGGGAGATCCAGCGATCAGTCTTGAGGGGTAATCGCTCTTGCTTTAACCTCCCTGGATCTGGATTGTGATCTAGGGTGGAAGTTGTGGGTGGGTTTACAGCTTGCCAGAAACGGAAGTTGCCCTCCCACACGTTCGGGACAAAAATTCCCCTATCTGTCGGCAAAGACATACTGTGGCAAACCCAAAAGTCAAGTAATTAAGTGGCAACATGCCAAGGCAAAGGAAACAAAATAAACAGAAAAAGGCAACCCTAGACTCCTATTTGGGGGGCATAGAGTGGGAAAAGGACTGTGAGGTCAGAAGTCCTGCTCCAAAAGCCCCAGGAGAAAACATGAGCGAGTTGCAGGCCATAGAGGACCTTAAGAAGGACTTTAAAAATCAAATAAGAGAAGTGGAGGAAAAATTGGAAAGAGAAATGAGAAGGATGCAGGAAAAGTATGAAATGAGGTCAACAGCCTGACTGAGGAAAACAACACCTTAAAAAATAGACTAACTCAAATGGCAAAGGAGGCCCAAAAGGGCAATGAGGAGAAGAATGCCTTAAAAGTCGAATTTGCCAGATGGAAAAAGAATCTCAAAAGTTCACTGAGGAGATTCATTCCTTCAGGGTTAGACTGGAGCAAATGGAAGCTAATGACTTTATGAGAAATCAAGATGCTGTTAAGCAGATCCAAACAAATGAAAGATTAGAAGGCAATGTGAAATATCTCATGGGAAAAACCACTGACCTGGAAAATAGATCCAGGAGAGACAATTTAAAAATGATTGGACTACCTGAAAGTCATGATCAAAGAAAGAACCTAGAAACCACCCTTCAAGAAATTCTCAAGGAAAATTGCCCTGATGTTTTAGATCCAGAGGGCAAAATAGAGGTTGAAAGAATCCACAGATCCCCTCCTGAAAAAGATTCCCAAAAGAAAACTCCCAGGAATATTATAGCCAGGTTCCAGAATCCCCAGATCAAGGAGAAAATACTCCAAGCAGCCAGGAAGAAACGATTTCAATATTGTGGAAACACAATCACAATAGCCCAGGACCTGGCAGCTTCTACACTGAGGGGTCGAAGGGCATGGTATTCCAGAGGGCAAAAGAGCTGGGATTGAAGCCAAGGGTCACCTACCCAGCAAAACTGAGTATCTTGTTTCAGGGGAAAATATGGTCATTCAGTGGAATAGAGGACTTTCAAGCATTCTTGAGGAAAAAACCAGAATTGAATAGAAAAGTTGACATCCAGACACAAGAAGCAAGAGATGCCTGAGAAGGTTATCAGGGAAAAGAAATCAAAAGGAACTTATCAAAGTTGAACTATTTACATTCCTATATGGAAAAGCAATAACTGTGACTGATGATATCTTTCTCACTATGAAAATAATGGAAGAAGGGGTGTGGTCATATGAATACATATGTGAATGTGTGTGTATATGCTTACAGTTATATATGGATAGAGGGCATAGGTTGAATTTGTTGGGAAGGGAGGATACTCAAGGGATGAAATTATGAGGTGAGAGAGGAAAGTGGCAAGAGGAGATGGGGAGAGACAGGGTAGGGTAAACTATCTCATGCAGAAGAAGCAAGGGGAAGTGGTTGCAAGGGAGGGGGAGAATAGGAAGGCAAAAAAGGCAAAACCACATTCTCATTGAATTTGGTTCAGGGAGAGAATGACATACATACTAAATGGGATATCTCAACCTGCAGCAGGATAGGGGGAAGGGGGATGAGAGGAGGGATGATGGATGGGAGGGCATCCTTGGGGGGAGGGGAGGTTGGAAGTACCCACTATGGAAGAGGGATAGGATCATGTAGGGAATGGACCAGGTGGGGGGTGGGATGAGTGGGAGGGAATTATAAGCAGCCTTGTACAATATATCTACTATGATAATGTTTTGCATAGCTAGACATGTGCAACATATACTGAATTACTTATCTTCCCAGAGGAAATGGGTGACAAGGGAAGAAGGAAATGGATCTGAAATTTGAGGTCTTAAGATTAAATGTTTCAAATATATATAAATACTATTATTAATACTCTTTTGCTTGTAATTGGGAGATAAGATGTGCAGGCATTGGGACACAAAGTTTCACCTTCCTCTAATGGAAAAGTCGAAGGGGGTATGGGAGAAGGTATGGGAGAGAGAAGATTGGAGGAAGCGATATCTTGCGGGACTGCTATTTTGGGAGGGTGGGTAGGGGAATAATGGGGGAAAATGATTGTAACTCAAAATCTGGCGGAAATGAATGATGTAAAACAGAAGTTAATAAATCATTTGTTTAAAAAAAATAAAATAAAAGCGAGACAGAAGATCCCCAAGGTTAAATTTAAAGAGTGGATTTTATTACCACGGAACACCACGGGACTGTTGGGGTACATGGTCACCCAAATCAGACAGCACTGCTGCACAGACAGTGTGCCGGTTTTATAGAGGTTCCATAACCAGGTTACCTAAGCTGAAATTACAGTGATGTAAGCTGAAACTCCAATGACTGGTGGAGTGTATACTTGAAACTACAATTAGTGGTTGGTCAGTATACATTTGAATTTCCCGCTGGCACAAAACCCTAGGCTGGGACTCCCACCCACAGATTAATCAAGGGTAAGGGGTGGGGGTTCTGCCTGTTTACAGATTAAGCAAGGTGGAATTCTCTGTTTTACAAATCAATGAAGGAGAGGTTGGGCTGCCTGTTTTACAACTAGGAAAGGGTGAGTGGATTTGTGTCTGACATTCAGAAGGGCAAAGTGACAAATCAAAGGGGGAAGGGCAGAGTGGAGCTGGGTCCAACCACATCACATAATGGAAGTCATTTAAAGATTCCTGAGAGGTATACTAGGTTATACCCAGTCCAACGTCTCTTTAAAACTCCCCACAACAATCTACTCCTAAGATAGTGGATTATGATCAAGGAGTAGAGCACCAAGGGTGGAGAATTAAAGCTGGGCAGACAGGCTCAGTGGCTATCAGAAGCCATGGCTAGTTCTCTTTCTGGAGAGGCAGCAGTAAAATCCTCTCTGGAAAGCAGGAAGCTGAGCTTTTGAAGTGTGATTTCTTCTCAAATCTCAGACCATGACCACTTGAAGGTTTTCTTAATTTTATTTTGTTTGAACCTAGACTTGGTTTCTATCGAAGCACCAAGTCATTCCTTTTATTAGGATCAGAACTTGCAAACTAAACCTAAGTCTGTTTTGAAGGTGAACTCAACCAATCCAGTTTTAACTAATGCAATTGATGGCCAAGGCTGTGTGCTGTTGTTGTTCAGACATTTTTCAGTCACGTCTGTCTCTTTGTTTTGGGGTTTTGTTGGCAAAGATACAGGAATGGTTTTCCATTTCCTTCTCCAGATCACTTTATAGATGAAAAACTGAGGCAAACAGGGTTAAGAGACTTGCCCAGGGTCACATAGCTAGAAAGTGTCTGAGGTCAGATTTGAACTCAGAAAGGTGAGTCCCGACTCCAGGCCCAGAATTCTATCCACTGTTCCACAAGGCTGTAGGTGCCAATGTACTAATAAACTAATATCACTTTTCAGGGTGACTATTCAAGGTTTAGTAAATAACATAATAATTCTTTGATGTTATACTTTGAGTAAACACCTTATGATAAAAAAATTTGGCCACTACAGACAACTTTGGTGAAGATAATTAGGTAATGCTCGTCACTGGCTATTAGATTACCCTGACTCTTATGGTCAAGGTGTGTGTGTACTTATGTGTTTGTAGAAAGAATGCTCACTACAAATCTAAAATGGAATCAATCATTTAAAGGGTGCTCCTTTGACACAGCAACATGAAGTAAAAATGGAAAAGTCAGTACAAGCTATGTTGCAAAGACCTCTAAAAGAAAGGCTGAAGATTTTGCATTTAATTTTGGAGGCAAGAGGGAGCTAAATATTTTTGAGTAGGAGAATGATGTAGTTAGTTACTTGTTTTAGGAATTATAATATTTATATAGTTTGCAAAGTGCTTTACATATATTATTTCATCAGATCCACAGTACAATCCTGTGAGATACTTGCCATTATTACTCCCATTATGTGGTTGAGAAAACTGAGGCTAAAAGGGTAAATAATTTGCCCCAAATCCCACAACTAGTAAATATCTGAGCCAGATTCAATCTCAGGTCATCCTGACTCCAAATTCAGCACATTATTCATTATACCACCTAGCTGTTTCCAAATCAATTTAGGAGCTGTGTGCAGGATGGATTGAAAAGGAGAAAGAATGAAAGCAAGGAGGCAATTTCAATAGTTTAGGCAGGAGGTAATGAGGGGCTAAACTATGATAAAGGTTGTATGGTGCAGAGGTAGGAGACTTTGGCAAATGATTCAAGATGAGAAGGTAAGAGGAAAAAAACCAATGATGACTCCTTTTTTTGAATTTCTGATGATCAAATTCACTCCAGCCCCATTTTCAGCTCACCTTTTTCATTTTCCATAGTGATGTATCCATAGTAACCTTCTTAGTAGCTTCCGTTGTTGTAACCATCTTGAGCAATCTCTCATTCAGTTTTCAAAAGAAATGTTTTGCTGAGCATCTGTTTAAGTGTTTGCCACTTTGGAGGTTAACATTGGGGGTGGCTAACTTCTCAAGGCAGCTGATTCCCTTGTTGGAAAACTCTGAACTATTCTGTTTCCCTGTAATTTCTGCCATTTTATCCCTAATTTTGTCCTTTTATTTCTTTTCCACATAATAATCATTCAGATACTTAAAGACATCCTTTATTTAAAATTTTTTTGTACTGATAGCTTCACTTTTTTTTCTCAGCTCACTTCACTTTCCTTACTGCTCTACCTCCCCACCAGTTGCCTTGGCTGTCTTAGAATAACCACCCCAAGACCGGTTCTCCCTATTGGTGAGTATATAGCTGGTATTGCCATTTCTTGAGAGGCCTTAGTCAGGAAAAAAAAGAATAAATCAATCACAGTGACAAATCTAGTCAGACAAGAAAATGGCTTGGCCATGAGAACTTGATAAGTGCCTGGAAGAAATGAAGCAAGAAATACAAAATGTAATCATAAATATAATAAGAGTTATGGAGAAAAGAACTGGAAAGATTTACAGGTTAGAATTGAAGAAAAGTACACTTTACCCAAGAAACAGATTCCCTGAAAATTAGAATGAATCAAACAGAAATGAATAACTTCATGAGAAAATAAGAAACAAAATAAGAATATTTCAAATAAAATTAAAATATAAGGTATTGACTATGGAAAATTGACCGAAAAAAACAAGTCAAAGAGAGACAATTTAAGAATCACTGGATTACCTGAAAAAGTGATACTTCTCCCCCCACTTCCCACCCCCAGCAAGGCCTGGATATAATATTTCAAATATTAAAAATGAAAGCTGACCAGAATTATTATAATCAGTGGTCAAAGTGAAAATAGAAAGAATGTTCTTATTACCCTCTAAAAAACAACAACCACCAAAAAATCCCCAAACAAATAAAAACTCCCAGTAATATTATAGTCAAAATTCAGAGCTTTCAAGTCAAAGAAAAATTATTGCAAGATTCCAGAAAGAAAGCATTCAAGTTCTAGGGAACTACATCCAGGAACATACAAGCCAGAGTGGTGGAGGGAAGAAACATTTATATAGTGCCTACCATGTGTCAGACACTTTACAAATATTATCTCATTTGATCCCTACAACAAAGCTGTGAAGTATTGTTATTATCATCATTTTACAGTTGAGGAAACTGAGGCAAGCAGTGACTTGCCCAAGATCACATAGCTAAGTGCCTGAGGCCAAATTTGAACTTAGTCTTTCTGATTTCAGGCCCAGCACTCAATTTACTATACCTGCCTAGGTGCTGTCTAGGTACCTTCAAGACAACACACTACATATGAGAGACTGTGGTATAAAATATTCCAATGGGCATAAGAAAAAGGCAAATAATCAAGAACAAATTGCCCTGCAAAACTGAACATAGTCTACAAAGGGGAAAAAATGAACCTTAAAGGGATAGAGTACTTTGAAGCATTTCTGATGAAGAGTGCTGAGTAGAAACTTTGAAGTACAGACATAGCAGCTAAGAGAAACTAAAAAGGCAAGCAAATAGGGATGAATATGAGGGATGATAAAATAAAGAAGGGTTTGATATGATAATAGGGGGAAGAATTAAATACCTTTTCAGGACTTAATGTCTTCAAGGATCATAGAGGAAGTTAAATAGGACAAACAGAGGCTCTGGGAGGTAGCTCTGTTTTGTTTAGAAGAAAGGAAAGAAAATGTAGGGGAAAAGAAATACACTAGATAAGAATATACAAGGGCAGCTAGGTAGCACCAGGGATAGAGTGCCAGGCCTGGAGTCAGAAAGACTCATCTTCTTGATTCAAATCTGGTCTCAGACACTTAACAGCTGTGCAACCCTAGGCAAGTCACTTAACCCTGTTTGCCTAATTTTCCTCTTTTTTTTTTTTTTTTTTGCCTTTTTGGAGGGGGAAAGGCAGGGCAATTGGGGTTAAGTGACTTGCCCAAGGTCACACAGCTAGTCAGTTTTCTCTTCTATAAATGAACTAGAGAAGGAAATGGCATAGCACTACAGCATCTTTGCCAAGAAAATTTCAAATGGGATCACAAAGAGTTGAACACTCCTACTTGACTAAACAACAACCACAAAGGGAAGAGAGGAAGAGGAAAATGTGGGAAATTACTATTTATCATCATGGGATGTGGGAAAAGAAGCATATATAAACATAGACGGTGTGGGGGAATTGGGTACTATATGAACCTCATTCCCGTATGAACCAGGCAATGAAGCACTGAGCACATACTTTTACACATACCTATAAAGAGTTTGGTGAAATATAGTGAATTCAACCATGGAACAAGGAAATGGAGAGGGAAGAGGGAGGGTAGTAATAGGGAAGAAATAGACATAAGTGGAGCAAACTCCAACTTTGGAGGTTGCCCTTGAAGAAATAGCCAAACCTGTGATTGGTAACTGGATGAAGAGAAAGCAGAAGAGAGGGAGAATCATGGCAGATCTTTCCAATTATAGAGGATTAACATCAATCACACTCTTCTTTTACCATTATCTTCTATTTTGTAAGGAGGGGGACAAGTGTCAAAGAGAGGAAAAATACAACAGGATAGCGTGGAGGGAGATACACAATCAACCATGAACATGAAAATAATGAGCTCAGCTATATAATACAAGAGAAGAATGGCTTAGCAAGCAGAATCCAGCAAGATGCTGTTTGTGGGGAGCACACATAAGAAAAGTGAGATTTACAAAGAATTCAAGTAAGAGGCTCAAGCAGAACTTATTGTGCCTCATGTGAACTCAAAAAAGCAGAGTAATGGTCATGAATTGAGACAAGAAAACAGTAAAATTAGAAATGGTTGAAAAAGAAAACCAGTGGAACTACATCATACTCAATGACACCATAGACAAAATATGCTTATGTATGTGTACACACATGCACAATACATGCACACACAACACACACACACCAAATGGCATAACATCCAAGTTTATAAAGACAATTTTTTTCAAACAAAGGAGGAAATAGAGAGCAAAGCTATAACAATTAGTGATCTCAATGTATCTCTTTAAGATGCATTCAAATCTAACAGAAAGACAAACAAGAAGTTATAGATCTGAATAGAATTTTAGGTAGTTAGATTTGATTAGTATCTAGTCATTATTGAATAAGAATCAAAAGGAGTTTGCCTGTTTCTTAGATGTGTATAGCACCTTTCAAAATTGACCATTTGCTAGTACATAATGATAGTGCAAATTTCATCAAAATTAAAAGAAAAAGTGTAAATATTAAGCACATTCTTTACTGGCTATAAGATAGTAAAGAATGATAAAGTGCTTTTTTTTTTTTTTGGAGGAGGGAAGGTAGGGCAATTGGGGTTAAGTGGATTGCCCAAGGTCACATGGCTCATTTTGTGTTAAGTGTCTGAAGCTGGATTTGAATTCAGGTCCTCCTGACTCCAGGGCTGGTGCTCTTATTCACTGCACCACCTAGCCACCCCCCAATAAAGTGCTTTTGAAGAAAAGGGTAAAAGAAAAATTATTTTTAAATGAGACAAGACACAAAAACTTTTATCCTGAAGCCAAAACAACATTTGGGGGAAATATAGATATATAAATACACACACATACACCTAAACATTTTCATCAACAAAAGAAATAGAAAACACATCAATGAATTAGACATGCAACTAAAAAAATTAGAAGAGTATCAAAAAAATCCAACCTACACAAAAATAGAAATTCTAACAAAAATGAGATTAACAAAACCGAAATCAAATATTCCCCACCTTATTAAGCTGATAAGTAAAACTAGCAGCTAGGGTTTTTTTTTTTGGGGGGGGGAACTAATAAAATAGATAAGCCATTAATTGAACTTTTAAAGGAACGGAAAATCCAATTGTCAATATCAAAATTAAAAAGTCATAATAAATAAAGGAAATTATTAGAAACTACTTTGTCAACAAATGGAGTCAGGAGGAGGACCAGAGTTCAGATCTGGCCTCTGACATTTACTAGTTGTGTCACCCTAGGTAAGTCACTTAACTCTGTTTGCTTTAGTTCATCATCTGTAAAATGAGCTGAGAAAGAAATGGCAAACTACTCTTGTGTCTTTGCCAAATAGGGTCATGAAGAGTGGGACATGTCTGAAATGACTGAACAACAGTAAAAACAAATTCCCAGATTAATAGAATGTGAAAAAAAGAATTTTTAAAAATCCAAGCTCAAGAAAAAAAATTGCATGAAACAAAAATGAACTCTCAAAGAAAAATCTCAAGATCAGATCTATTTATAAGTGATTTCTATAAAACATTCAATTATAATGATAATATAACATAATAAATTATAGTTAATAATTATGATGTTATAAAATAATTACTGATTTTTTTAGAATTGGAAACTTTTTTCTAAAATAAAAAGGATCCTACCAAATTCCTCCTATTATACAAATATCACCTTTATATCTAAATGAAAAAATGCAAAAAGCAGAAAAAAGAATTATAAACAAACATTCTAATAAATAACATAAAAATACAATATTAGCAAATAAGCTACATCAATATCTTAAAGAGATTATCCATTGTAACAGGGATATACATTTATATATAAATAACATGATTATGTTAATTGATACATAAAAATTTTCAACAGAATATAATATCCTTTTGCTTTTTCCACAAGTATAGGAATAAATAAATATTTTCTGATATGTTAAATAGTAAACAAAAACCCAGCATTAGTATTATTATTAATAATAATAATAATGGAGAAATGCTACAGGCTTTTCTACTAAGTTCAGGGGTATAGCAAAAGATATCTATTATCACTCCAATTATTTGATATGATTTTAGAAATGCTAGCTATAGCAGTAAAACAAGAATAAATTGAGGAAATAAGTATAAATTAAAGAAACAAACATCATTTTTGCAGATACCATGGTAGTTTAGCTAGAAAAATCCTAGATATTCAACTAAAATTAATTAAAACCAATAATAACTTTAGAAAAGTATTAGTACACAAAATGAAGCCATATAATTCACCAGTTCTTCTGGATATTATTATTGAAACCTAGAGTGAAGAAAAGAAATTCCATTCAAAATTACTGATGAAAAGATCAGTCAAGATGGTGAAGCTGAGGTACAGCTGAACTCTTCCCACAACTTTTCTAAAAATTTCTAGAAAGCACACTAGACTGAATCCCTATCAGTAAATCCAAGAGAAAAAAAAATTACAGTGAATCATTTTTCCAGCTCAGATAAACATAGAAAGATAAAGAGATGGTTGGCTAAGTGGTGCAGTGAATAGAGCACCAGCCCTGGAGGCAGGAGGACCTGAATTCAAATCAGACCTCAGACACTTAACACAAAAACTAATCGTGTGACCTTGGGCAAGTCACTTAACCCCAATTCCCCTTCAAAAAAGAAGAAGAAGGAGGAGGAGGAGGAGGAGGAGGAGGAGGAGGAGGAGGAAAGATAAAAAGTTTGTGGACACTCTGGATGGGAATCTAACTAGGATCTTGTCCCCAACTGGTAGTTGTGCTTTTCACTACTCAGTCCTGGGTCACATATCAGACTAAGTTGGAGATCTGTGTCTGGGGTCCAGACATACATCCAAGGTTAGGAGCATAGACCCCTATTGAGCCAGGAGCAAGTTGAGAAGCAAATGGTAGCTGTGTTACTCTGACCCCAGGAGAAGAATGGGATTTCAATTCCAGTCTTCCACTCAATTTGAATCATAAGGTAGAATAACCAGGGTAACAATCCCAGACCAAAAGGGACCTTGCAGTTCTGTCACTTGAAACGTGTAGAAATTTTCATCTGGTTGATAAAACTGAGTTCACTGGCAATCTACTGGCACTCCAACAAGGGTCAAGTTCACAATTGTTTTGTTTGGACCCAAATCCAGGTCAAGAACTTACAGAACTCAGCCCAGGAGGGCAGTAATCAGACTTTTCCTGAATTGGAGCATTTGGGAAGCATTCAAAGCTTACAGGTCTCCAGTCTGAGTTTTTCCTGAGATCCCAAAATACTGTAATCTCAATATCTCTCAAAAGCAATGTTAGGACATAGAGTCCAATCTTAAAGTCTGAAATAAGAAAGTAAGCTGGAAGAATGGGCAAACAAACAAAAAAAAAAGAAGCACCCCACTATCAACAACTATTATGCTGACAGGGATATTCAACACACAAACTTAGAAGAAAGACCTGTAAGTAAAACCTCAAAGAAAAAAAAAAAGACATAGCTGAGGCATAAATTCAACTAAAATTCCTAGAAAAGATAAAAAAATTTTTTTTAAAGAGTTAAGATTATTTTATAAATGAAATAAGAGTGATAGAGAAAAGATTGGAAAAGAAATGAGAGCTATGGAAGAAAGAATTTGATAAAGAATCAGCAACCTGCTGCAAGAGGTACAGAACCTTACCTAAGCAGCAGAATCCCTGAAAATTTTAATGGTTATATGTTAATGACTCAAGGAGACAACAAGAAATATTAAATCAAATTCAAAATACTGAAAAAATAGAAGAAAATGGAAGGTATCTTGCTTATAGTAAAAACAATTGCTCTGAAAAACAGATCAAGGAGAGATGATTTAAGTATCATCAGACTACTTGAAAGCCATGACAAAAAAGGAACCTAAACATCATATTTTAGAAATCATAAGAGAAAACCACCCAGTTCTCTTAGAACTAGGGGACAAAGTAAAAATAGAAAGAATCCATCAATTACTTCTTGAAAGAAATCCCAAAATGAAAGGCCCCAGGAACATTATAAACAAAAGCCAAAGCTTCTAGGTTAAAAAAATAGTGAAAGTAGTCAGAAAGAAATAATTGAAAAACTTGGAAGCCGTGGTCTGAATCATAAAAGATTTACCAGCCATCTAATAAAGCAGAGCAAAGTTTGGAACATGATTTCACAAGGCAAATCATATAGGCTTAGAATGAATTATAACTTTCCCAGCAAAACTGAGCATAATCTACAAAGGTAAAAATAGGCCTTTAGTTACATTGAAGATTTCCAATCATTCCTGATAAAAAAAAAAAAAAAAGAGAGACCAGAACTGCACAGAAACTTTGAAACATAAACACAGGCATTAAGCGAAACATTAAAAGGTAAACATGAGTGAGCAACCATAAGCCATTTAACAAGAATAAACTGTTTACATTCTAATCTGTCCTCTCAAAATCCTATCATTGGCAGGGGTCATAGGTGAAGTTTAATAAGAGAGAGGTATTGGGGGGTAGTTTTGTAATGTTTTGATAATTGTAAAAGTAGAGAAAGGAATGGAAAAATGTGTAAATTGGGGAGGGAGAGGAAGAGTGAGAAAAATGTTCTTACACAAT
Source organism: Gymnobelideus leadbeateri (assembly GCA_011680675.1). Lineage (NCBI taxonomy): Eukaryota > Metazoa > Chordata > Mammalia > Diprotodontia > Petauridae > Gymnobelideus > Gymnobelideus leadbeateri. Next base: position 35,527 of record WOXC01001970.1, read on the forward strand.
CAGAGTGTGCCCGTAGAAGACTATACAGATATGGAGAAAAGCGTGGGAGGATTGGGAGACCACTGAACCTCACTCTCATCTCAGCTGTACAAAGGAGAGAAGATTTTACACACACACACACACACACACACACACACACAGAGTTTGATAAAGAAATATATTTCACTCAACAGGGAAAGAGGAAGTAAACAGAAGGGAGGATAAAAAAGAGGGCATATTTAGATAAGTATTAGTCCTAAGCAAAACATTCTAACTAAAAAGAGTGGATCAAATAAATGTAGAGGGGGTGTTTTAAAAGGAAAGAAAGAAGAACCCATAATTCACTTGTAGGTGAAGGAAAGAAAAGGGGTCAAGGGGGATGAAGCAGATTATACCATTGGTACAATGTTGGTGGTAAGCACATTGTGTCTCTACCACCCTCTTCTTTTAAAACATGGGAGGAAAACAAAGGAAAGGAAAAGTATGAAAGGAAAAAAATGGAAGGAAATACACAACTGATGGTCTTAAGAGTGGTTCCAACCACAAATGGGATGAATAAGTCCATAAAACAGAAGTGAATAGTAAATGAATTGAAAAAAAAATCCAACAATATGTTGTTTAAGCAAAACATTCTTGATACATGTTCAGAAAGAATTAAAATAATGGGCTAGAGCAAAATCTATTCTATTTTAGCTCAGGAAAAAAAATGTAGGGGCAGCACAAATTGTGTTGCCTTTTTATGTTCAACACCTAGCACAGTACCTGGTATGTAGTACATAATAAGTAATTGTTGAGTGATCATGCCACTTCTTGCTCAGCAGATTTCAGGAGCTATTCATCATCTTCAGAATAAAATATAAATTCTTCTTTGATTTTTAAAGCTTTTTGTAAAAGGGCCCCTTTCTTACCTTTTGAGTCTCCTATATTTTATTCCCCTCTTCACTCAACCATTCAGCCATACTGTTCTACTCATTGTTCTACACAGAGGATACTCCTCATGTCTTTGCATTAACTGCTGCACACACCAGTAATGTACTCCTTTCTCATCTTCTTTTCTTGAAAGCTTTGGTTTCCTTTAAGACTCAGCTTGTAACCTCTGGGACCCAACATGGCAGAATAAGTAGCAAATTACCATAATCCTCCCATATGCACCTGCAAACAATCATAAAATAGTACCCCTCCAAAATCCTGGAACAACAGAACCAGAGAAAAGATGGTGTAAAACAATGTTTTAGCCCAAGAAACTTGGAAGATTGGCAAAAAAGGTCTGTCTCATTTGGCTAAAAAGAGAATGCAGTCTGGGACAGGAAGTATCTCAGCAAATAAGCAGCAAGCCCCACCTCAGCAAATCAGTGGAAGAGCCTGAGCTCCAATGCAGTGGAGCAGGCAAATGTCAACACTAGGACCCCCATATGCCTTAGCATAGTCAGGGGAACAGGTAGACTCCAGCTCCAAGAACCACCACTGGTTGAGCATACCCCTGGGTAAACAGACAGTCAGATCTCCAAGTGCTTCAGGATAGTCCTAGGTACCTGGACTGGGTACCTAAGCAAACAGGTAGCAACCAGCACTACCTCCCATGTGCATAGCCCCAGACAAACAAGCAGCTGCCAGCAGCCAGACTGCCATGTGCTCCAGTGTAGCCCCAGGGAAACATAGAAGCACCTCACCAGCCTCAGCACATACCAGAACTAGGACTCCAGCTCAGCACCAGTTAAGCTGCTAGACTCCCTAAGGCCTCCAGAAGCACCAGTCACTCCTCACACGAACCCCTCAGCACAGCACCAGACACTAGAGTCCTCCATGGAAGTCAGGAAAACATCAGTGCAGCACCAGGTAAACAGCCAGGACCTGCAACCCCTGGCACAAGAAGCCTGAGACAGTGTCCCTTCCAACCTGTGAGCATAGTTTAAATTTAAAATAAAGGGAAAAGTTTTAAAAAGATGACCAAAAAAAAAAAAAACCCAAAACATAAGAACAACAAAAAAGAATCTGATTATAGAAAATTATTATGGTGATATTGGGAAGATCAAGACCAGACAAGGACAACTATGTCAAAACAACTATGGGCAAAACCTCAGAGAAAAATGGGAAGTGGTCTTGATCCCAGAAAAAAAAACTTATGGAAGGGCTCAATAAGGAGCTTAAAAATCATGAGAGAGGTTGAAGAAAAAGGAAAAAGAAATGAGTGATACAAGAGAATTATGAAGAAAGAGTCAACAGCTTGGAAAAAGAAAACAACTGTTTAAAAAGTAGAAATGACCAAGTGGAAAAGGAGATATAAAAATCCACTGAAGAAAACAACTCCTTAAAAAGTACAATTGGCCAAATGGAAAAGGAAATATAAAAGCTAACTGAGGAAAACAACTCCTTAAAAGTTAGAATTGTACAGGTGGAAGATAATGACTCTATGAAACATCAAGAATTAATCAAACAAATTCAAAAGAATGAAAAAAAATGGAAGAAAATGTAAAATACTTCATTGTAAAATGACCTGGAAAATAGATCCAAGAGAGGCAATGTCAGAATCATTGTACTACTTGAAAGCCAAAATCAAAATGAAGACCTGGACAGCATCAAGGAAAACTGTCCTGATGTCCTGGAACCAGAGGCAAAGTAGTCATTGAAAGAATCCACTGATGACCTCAGGAAAGAGATCCCAAAATAAAAATTCAAAGGAATATTATAGCCAAATTATAGAACTATCAGGTCAAAGAAAAAATATTGCAAGTGGCCAGAAAGAAACAATTCAAATATCAGGGAGCCATAATCAGGATTACATAAGATTTAGCAGCTGTAACATTAAAGGGACGAAGGTCATGGAACATGGTAGTCTGGAAGACAAAGGATCTAGGACTACAAAATTAAGCAAAACACTTTAGGGGAAAAAATTGATCATTCAATGAAATAGAGGGATTTCAAGCTTTCATAAGGAGAAGACCAGAATTGAACAAAAGAATTTGATCTCCAATATCAAGACCCAAGAGAAACATAAAAAGGTAAAAGAAAACATAAGGGTTTCAGTGGAGTTAAATTATTTATGTCCCTACATGGGAAGATGATACTTGTAATTCTTAAAAATTGTACCACTCATAGTACAGCTAGAAGGATTATACATAGGTAGAGGTTACTAGTACAAGGTGGAGGGGATGAAATAAAAAAATAACTAAGGGATGAGAAAGAGGAGTACACATTGCAGAAGGAAGGGAGAGGTAGAATGGAGTAAATTATTTCACATGAAGAGGCACAACATGTGCTCCAGTGTAGCCCCAGGGAAACACAGAAACATCTCACCAGCTTCATCATACACCAGCACTAGGACCCCAGCTCAGCACCAGGTAAGATATCAGATCCCTATGGCCTCTAGAAACACCAGCACCTGTCACCTCACCCCCTCAGCACAGCACTAAATATGAGGGTCCCCCATGGGCCTCAGGGTAACTCCAGTGTAGCACCAGGTGAACACCCAGGACCTGCAGCCCATAGAGAGAAAAATGGGAAGGTAGGCGATGAACATCATTTGAACCTTACTCTCATCAGTATTAGATCAAAGAAGGTATAATATACACAATCAGTTGAATATAGAAATCTATCTTACCTGACAGGAAAGTAGGAGGGGAGGAGACAGTAAAGGGTGAGAGCACTGACAGAAGAGAAGGCAGACTGAGGAGGCAGAAGATAGAAGCAAAACAGTTTTTAGGAGGGAAAAGGTGAAAGGAGAGAGAAGACAAACAGGAAGAAAAATAGGATGGAAGGAAATACACAATTAATAATCATAAACGTGAATGGGATGAACTTTCCCATAAAATGGAAGCAGATAGCAGAGTAGATCAAAAACCAGAATCCTACAATATGTTGTTTACAAGAAACACACTTGAAGCAGAGAGAAACATACAGATTAAAGGTAAGGGGCTGGAGTAGAATCTACTATGTTTCAGTTGAAATTTTAAAAAGGAGGGGTAGCAATCCTGATAGACAAAGCAAAAACAAAAATAGATCAAATCAAAAGAGATAAGGAAGGAAACTACATATTGCTAAAAGGTACCATAGGCAATAAAGTAATATGAATACTAAATATATATGTATATAGCATCCAAATTCTTTTTTTTTCTTTTTGGAGGGCAATTTGGGGTTAAGTAACTTGCCCAAGGTCACATGGCTAGGTTTTTGTTTGTGTGTGTGCATTAAGTGTCTGAGGCCAGATTTGAACTCAGGTCCTTCTGACTCCTGGGCCACCTAGCCGCCCCAGCATCCAAATTCTTAAAGGAGAAGTTGTGAGTTATAGGTTCATGATTAAATAAGAAATAGAGAGTATTATAAAATGTAAAATAGATAATTTTGATTATATTAAAAAGCTTTCGGGGCGGCTAGGTGGCGCAGTGAATAGAGCGCCGGCCCTGGAATCAGAAGGACCTGAGTTCGGAGCCGGCCTCCGACACTTAATCCATACAAACAAAAACCTAGCCGTGTAACCTTGGGCAAGTTACTTAACCCCAATTGCCCTAAAAGGAGCGGCTAGGTGGCGCAGTGAGTAAGAGTTCCGGCCTCGGAGTTTGGATGACCCGAGATCAGATCCTGCCTCAGAAAATGAGCACCCACGCATAAATAATGACTAGCCATGTAACCTTGAGCAAGTTACTTAACCCCAATTGCTTAAAAAAAAAAAAAAGCTTTTGCACAAACAAAACCAATGCACCCAAGATTAGAAGGAAAGCAGAAAGCTAGGAAACACTCTTTACAGCAAGTGTCTCTGATAAAGGCCTCATTTCTCAAATACATAGAGAAATGAGACAAATTTATAAGAATTATAAGAATACAAGTCATTCCCCAATTGATAAATGGTCAGAGGATATGAAGAGGTAGGTTTCAGATGAAGAAATCAAAGCTATGTAAAGGCATATGAAGAAGTGCTCCAAAGCACTTTTGATTAGAGAAATGTAAATTAAAATAACTCTGAGATACCATTTCTCACCTACCCATTTAACAAATATGACAAAAAAAAAGGAAAACAATAAATGTTGGAGAGCATATGGATTTTAATTCACCGTTGGTGGAGTTGTGAACCTATCCACCCATTCTGGAGAGCAATTTGGAACCATGCGCAAAAAGGCAGACCGAACCCTTTGATCCAGTAATACTGCTACTAGATCTGTATCCCAAAGGGTCCACAAAAAAGGGAAAAGAACCCACACGTGCAAAAATATTTATAGCAGCCCTTTTCATGTTGGCAAAATATTGGAAATTGAGGGGATATTCATCAATTAGGGAATGGCCAGACAAATTTTGGTATATGAATGTAATGGAATACTATTGTGCAATAAGAAATGATGAACTGGCAGGTTTGTGATAACTGATGCAAAGCAGAACCAGGAAAACATTGTATGTAGTATCAGCAACATTATGTGATGATCAACTATTAATGACTCAGCTCTTCTCAGCAACACAATGATCCAAGACAAATACAAAGGACTTGTGAAGGAAAATGCTATCCACATCCAGATGAAGAAATGATGAACTCAGAATGCAGAGTGATGAATACTTTCTTCATTTACATATTCTTTTTCATGGTTTTTACTTTTTGATCTCTTTCTTCTTTCATGATTGTAACTTATATAGAAATATGTTTTACATGATAACACATGTATAACATATATTGAATTGCCTACCATTGTAGGAAGAGGGGAGGGGAGGAAGGGATGAAAATTTGGCACTCAAAATTTTGTAAAAATGAATGCTAAAAATTGTCTTGACATGTAATTGGGAAAAAAATAAAACGCTGCTTAAAAAAAGACTCAGGTCATAAACCACTTTCTTCATGAAGCCTCTCTTGGTCTCCACAACTGCTAGTACAATTCTCCCTCAAATTACTTTATTTTGTATATGCATATATGTTGCCCAACTTGCCCCTCCCCCAGCCAATGTAAGCTTGATACCAGGGACTGTTTCATTTATCTTTGTATCTTCAGGGCTTACCATTCTAGGCATATTTTAAGTACTTAATAAAGTAATTGATTGATATAATTGTCATTGATCATTTATGTGAATTTAGGAAAATCACTACCCATAACTGGGCCTTAGATTCCTCATCTCTGTTAAAAGGGCATTAGATTAAATGATCGCTAGGGTCCTTTTCAACCCTAAAGTTATTTGTTTCCAAACAAAAAATAATTTGATCTTTCCAACCTTCACTGGGATGTTCTTTATTCTTTCTTACTAAAATGAGTTAATTTTGGCAATCAATCTGGCCCTCGGGAATGCAGCTTCTTCTGAATTATTTTAACATTTGATTTATATTATTACTCACTAGGCACTTAGCATAGTCTACCTTCTCTTGTTATCTATTTATCCACTTGTTACCAGAACTCCAACTAGAGTGGGGGAAATCTTGTACCCTTCTCTGAGGCATCAAATTAGAGTGGCCTCAATAGGACTGAAATTGTAGTTTAGCACACTTATCCCCATGATCATTCCCAGATTAACTCTTGCCCTGCCCTAAACTTCACTTATCCTTTCCCCTTCCCACCTATTTCTACTAAAAATTCATTTGCACTTCCCAAAATTCAAATATTTCCAGATCTAGCTCTGCTCAATTCCTTGACTAGACTTTAAACTAAGTGCAGGGATGATGTCTGACACATTTTTGTGTTAGTGCCCCTACATAGTAGGTGTTCAATGACGATCGCTGATTTTTATAATAATCTTTTTCTAGATATTTCTTTTTTCTTTTTTTCAAGCAATTGGGATTAAGGAACTTGCTCAAGGTTACATGGCTAGTCATTATTTATGTGTGGGTGCTCATTTTCTGAGGCCGGATTCGATCCCGGGTCATCCCAACTCCGAGGCTGGCACTCTTACTCACTGTGCCACCTAGCTGCCCCTAGATATTTCGTTTGATTACTAACATATACACCTTCATATACACGCTGACATCAACAATGGTCTCAAGTAAATATGTAGTCCAATCTTGTACTGTTTCTTTTCACATTGCCAGAGTAATTGTTGTTGATTAGGGCAGAGCAACCAGGACACTGAATTTAAAGGACACCCATAGCATCAGCAGGACATTGAATTTAAAGGACACCCATAGCATCAGCACTCCCTTTAGAAGTTAGAAACAACTGAGCCTAGCACTTAGAAGGAAAAATTAATGATGGTGGTTGAACTTAAGCTCCTCTCCTGTCTTACTCTGTTCTTGTGTTTGACCCATCCTTACCATCAGTGGCCCCCAGTATCTGTCAGCTATCCTGGGATCTTGGTTTTTCCCTATCTGGTATGTCCCTATAATCACTGTCCCCAGGCACAAAACGTCTACTTAAGTCTGTAGTTCTCGCTGTGTGCAGACCCTGAGCGTTATACATTTGTAAAAAGAGTATTTGGGCTAGATGATGCTTGTCATCCCTTCTGGCTCTAACATTGATTTTCAGAGAGACATATAAACCAAAACAGAGATCTAGGTCACAACGAGGTACTCTAAAATGAAATGATTGCTACAAAGAAATGGTGAAGTTAAAATACACAATTCTTCCTTCCACATGACAGGAGGTGGCATGTAAAATTTTTTGACCTTCCCTTCATACCAGAGAAGTCTTTTTCTTTTATGGGGTATTTACAGCACCTTATTGTACAGTGGTCATAGGCTCTGTGTTGTCTGCTAGGCTTCACCTGCCATCTGCAGCTTTCAGAAATTCCCCACCCAAAAAATTCCCATTTAATTTCTTATGCTGACCTGTGATATAAGGAAACCTCGATGGGGAAAGTCACAATGGGGAAGGGATAACTGTAGTGTTCTTCTTGGATACAAAATCTCCACTTTCTCTATTCAGAACCATTATTAAATGTATACTTTGCTGAAAAGGAAAGGAATTTCTCTAATTATGTAAATAAGACCAAAGAGACCAAGGAATGATCATTATCTTTATTCATACACACTTGCTTTCAAACTACAATTAGTATATTTAACAAAGCAGATCATGCAAACAAGGAATAAAGGTTTTAAGAAGAAAACCAATGCCAATAATTTATACATCATTCTTGTTTGTTTTTTAATTCCAGATGTTATTTGACATTCAAATGGCCTTTACATTTCTTAGTAGTTGTTTACTGATAAAATAAAACAACTTCCTTCTTACAAATATAAATTTGGGGATCTTCTGGTAATTTTCAGGATTAGTATTTTTCAAGAGGCTTTTTTTGTTGTTGTTAAAAAATTAACATCACAAAAGCAATGTTGCAACTGCCCCAAAAAGTGAGTCTTTTGCTAAAAAGATCCTAAAAGAAAGGTCATGATTTTAATTTTTAGCAAAATGTTTAGACCCAGAGGAATCACTGCTTCCATTCCAAGTGGTTTTGAAGTTTATTATCACCTCCTCCACTCCTAATCCCCAGGAAAAGAATCAAATTCTTCCAGAAAGGGGGGAAAAAACCATACCCCATGATCATTGATTATCTACAGGCATACTCTTAAAGGGACATGATGCAAACAAAGTTGATTTCTGCAAAATTGTTAACCAGAAAAATGCAGCATCCAATTTTTCTTGGCTTATTTTAGAAAGAGTCCTAATTAAGTCTAATTAATGTATGTTTTTCTGAAAAATCAGTTCTTGTCTACACTATCACTTACGTAAAAAGCAATATTGATGAGCAGCTATGCTACTCATTCTTTCTCATGGAAATTACATAGAAATCTTTTTGAACATGGAGGAAAGGGGTTATTGGGTATGTAGGGACAGAAATAAGCAAGGCAAGGCAAGGTTAGGGCTCGCACTGAAACTAGCAGTGTAGACATCTATGCATGTCCAAGGAAAACTGCACAGGAGGCTCAGGGAATCACCAGACTTATGACTGACTACAAGTCTCCAACTGAAAGAGTAAAATAGAGCATCTTTCCTGTAAGACAATTGTTCCTGGATTTTATATATTTTTACCTTCATTATCTCTTCTATGGCTACAGAGGGGTTTGGGCTACTAACAAATCCCACCAGGACTTCCAATGTTTTCAAAATGGCACAAATCCCCAGAGAAGTTGAAAAAAAAATAGTACAACTGTATTCCACAGATGCCATTTCATGCCATTGGAATTCTGGATGTCAACAGCTTAGTCTTCCTCCAGGGTCTATGTGCTTATTTTTATGAAACATTGTCAGTGATGGTATTTTCTAAAAAAATGTTTTTGTTTTTGTTTTTGTTTTTTTAGCAGAATTAGCTATTAAAGTCGTATATAAAAAAGTACAAACAGCCCAGTATATGCAGCCATCCCATGTCAATTTCATAAATTGAATTTTTTCTTGAAGGCTAAAAAAATTTTTCTGAACATTTTGCACTTTAGTGCAGGGTTATTGTAAGGCTGTTTGAGTATTAAGTTATACTGAAACAGTTGTTAATAGATACAAAATCACATAGACTAGATATACTGATGTCAGAGTTCATTTCAAAGTTTTAATTTCCTCCCCACAAAGTTTCTGGCTTTATGGAATTCCACAAACCACACTCAATAACTTCTTTAAGATTATACTCAAACACATATGTTCTCATTAGTTTTCTCCTTTTAAGCATTATGTCACAGGACCAAGTTTCCCTCGTCTTCCCCAAAAACCACCAGAAAGGCAAAGAGAATGTCTAACAATTGGTTATGACTGGCTCCAAAGAAATACATCAGTTATTAAAAAAAAAAGTGGCCTTTAACTGTTTCCAGGAATTCATTGGTGAGTTAGTGTACAGTCACCAATAACCAGATCCTATCAATTTTTCCTTTACTTCCTGTCTTCTTTCCATTTTTACCACTATTACTAGGTGACTTCCATGGCTTTATTGTACTGGGCTCAGAAACCACTTTGTCTCCTTTCAGTACCTAGGCCTTCACTTCCACTTCTGTGACTGTGAAAGAGGTGCCTTAGCTAGGGAAACTGGCACCCTGGATATCACAGTGGTATCAGCAATGAAAAAATTATTCAATATAAAGAGATCTGTTCAAAGAATGTATATAAGATTGAAGTAAGAAAAGTACACTGCTGGCTAAGATTAATAATTTGCATTGATTATAAAGAAAAACCATACAATCACACCTTTTATTTTGGAAGCAACAGAGAAAAAAGGAAAGAAAATGTCTGATTTTCTTTGTGTGCTGATTTCTAAAGGTGGATTAAAATGAGACTTGTAGGCCTGGTTAGGTGAACTTAGAACTTTCCCACCAGGGCTTTAACTCCCAGGGCTCTTTGCAGGAAACCACAGCCACGAGGGACAAAAATGGGAAGGGTCCCACTGATGTCTGATTTATACCTGGCAAAACCCATCCTATTTCACAAAGAGAAATAGCTGTGGTTTTAAATTAGAAAATTGGGGGAGGCGAATGATAGAGACATGATTAACAGTATGTGAAAAATTTTCTGTCCATAAGGAAAAAAAAACACCTCTTTCCCTGTCAATAATTTTTTTTCTTGGGGGCTGAGTAAGAGCAAAAGGCTTTCTGAAGCACTATTAGAATTCCACATTTGCACTGATCATCTATTTAGTTAAAACAGCTGGAGGTTCTTCCTTAAAATGCTATATAGTAAATATACTAATCCTTTAGGGTCCAGTTCAGATTTTACCTCCTCAGCAATGACTCTCTTACCCTCACTGATGTTGTTGGGCTTTGAACTCCCAGAGTACACAAGAGTTTGTATCTCTCATTTTCATTTTAAGTCCTTTACTTTTGTCTTCTCCTTTTTTATATGGGGGACTCCTTTTCTACTGAGATTGGTGTTCCTAGATGGTTCTGAAGTCCCTTATTGCTGCCAGTGAGAATTATATGGCTGACACTCAACAAATTCTCTTGCAGTCTAATTGAATTTAATCACTCAATCTCTCATATTCTTAGCTTTTGCATTAAGTATTTCACAGGGATTGAGGAGTAAAGGCACTAAGGAGAAATATCTTTTATTATTTTTTGCATCAATTCGTATTTTCTCATTTGATTTGAACCTGCCACTAATATCTAGGACTCAGTTGTGTAATTTTTAACTTGCTCCAAACACTCATTAACTTTTGTGAAGAGAAGTCAGGAGAAAGAAATGTCAAGATCCCAGAATTAAACCTCTTGAGGTTTACAGCTATTCAATAGTGTCTAGGAGAAATAATACTAAACCATATGGATAGTTTTTAAATTTTTCTAAGGCATTTGGTTTCTGAGAGAAAAATAATGAGTCAGAGCCTACCAGGTGGATATGATACTCCCAATGTTAAGTTCCTGGGCTCTGCAAGCTACTATTGTACCAGTCACTGGCATAGGGTAGTCATCTCTTTTAAGGTGGCATTGATTGTGAACTCTTTGAAGGCAGATGGCATCTTATTTTTATCTTGCCTCTATAGTACTTAACTGGCATATAGTAGGGGCTTAATAAGTGTTTGCTGAATTAAATTCATCTTTCAAAGAACCCTATTTATTCTCATAAGTGCCTGCTCAACTAAGATGTTCTGATTTTAAAATTTTTTAATAACTCTCTCATATACAGAATTCACAGAATTGGTCAATTCTGGTACAATCTGTTTTGTAATCAGGCATCTCTTAACAGCTGCCCACAGAATTCTTTGCTCTCAGTAATTACTCTCTAAAGAGCCATCACAAGACTGGCCCTAACATCCGTCCTCAGTACATACATCCTAAGTTCTTTAATGCCAACTCCCTGCCCCCAACCACCTTGCTCCAATGGTCTTCTATACCATTGTCTTTAGCAAATGTTCTCAGCAAATTTGCTGCACCTAAAATCCCCGTATGCAGAGCAAAGGGATGTCCCTTAGGGTAGTGTCTTTTCTGATCTAAACTCTACAAGGATTAAGAAAAGGATAAAAAGGGGCAGCTGGGTGGCACAGTGAATAGAACGCCAGCCATGGAGTCAGGAGGACCTGAGTTCAAATCCGGCCTCAGACACTTAACACTTACTAGCTGTGTGACCTTGAGCAAGTCACTCATCCCCAATTGTTCAGCCTTTTCCCCCCTCCAAAAAGCAAAAAACAAAAAACGAATATGAAAAAGATAAAAAGAGGCTGACTTTTTTTCCTAAGAAAATCTATGGGGAAATCTGGGTGGGGATTAGAAGAGTCCCTCCACGCATGGTTCTCGATCTGTTTCCTGAAAAGGATGGTTTTAGGAACTGTCTCTGTGACATGACTTGGGAACCATTAGTGGTTCTAAGAGCTTACGGGATAATCTCTTTGTTCCTTCTTTGATCTTAGCTCTTTGATCAGTTTTTACCCTAGACCCTGAAATCTAACTCTTTAAGCAAGACTAAATTAAGTCAACTCTGTGAATAGCTGCTCCTTGATGGTTTATAGACTATTAGGACCCAAGGATGAATCCTCCACCGTCCCTTTTGAATTCTGAAGCCTTGGTGCCACAAATGCCTGAAACCATAGCTGACTGTCATAGAACCACCCTTTCTGGGGCTCTACCTTTCCATCTTCCTGATTTTCTTCTCACTCCTGCCAGGCATTGTAGAGCCCAGGAGTACGGGTACAGTACATCACAGAGAGCTCTTAGCAGGCCATATGTTAACCTAAAATTTTCATGAAAAATGTTATACATACATACATATATATACATATGTGTGTGTGTATGTGTGTGTAGTAAAAACATGGAGAGGCTCAGCTGGGAGACATGTTTTAAGAACAGAGAAAAATCTAGAAGCTTTCTGCAGGAGCCAATGGATACTTCTAGCTCACGTATTTTCGAATCATCAGACATTTTGAAATTCCTTTGACAACCTTGCCTTTGGATGATATCTTAAAGCATTCATGCTCTTCTACGAGCAGCCATAATGAAACCTGCATTCTGGAATGGAGTACTTTTGGCACAATCGGGGGACCCCTTTGCTATTGGGACTGATGCAATGTTAAATCTCATATGGCAAATATTCTCATGACAGCACATTACATGCTAAGAAAAAACACAGCAGCTTGTTTCACAAACAGCAGTACAGACAATATGCTTCTGGCATTCCTATGCCTCCCCAAAAGGCAACTTTTCTGCCTTTTCCTTGCCTACAAGTCACTTACACAAACAAGGCCCAAGATGCTGAAAGAGAGCCTGAGTCGGCATAAATTATGGGATTGAAAATGATCACTTCTCATGAACTCTAAGAGGAAATATTGTGCATGAGCCAACAGAGAGGAGGTTGTATTGAGATATGTGTGTCATCTCAAAAGTACTTTCTGGCCTAGAAAAAGTCTCTTTTTTCCTCTTTGCTGTTTTGTGTATGTGTGTGTGTTTTATAAGTAGAAGCAGACAGATATAATAAAAGCCCAACTAAATCATGTAAAGTAGCCATTCATTTTGGATCGTTGATCTATGTTAAAAAATGAATATAGTTAATACCAGTGACAGTCAGCAGGAGATGCATTGAGGGAGAAAAGAATCATGGCAGCAGAACATGAAGCTAGAATCTAAACAAGGGGGAAGGTGCTTAGAAATGAGAACCTTCACAAATATAACACAAAGTGTGTCTTATAAAATTATCATAATACTCTCTTTATACTGCATACGATTATAGCAACAGTATAGATTAAGATTTATTATAAACATGCAAAATTCATTGCATGATGCAGATGCAAAACATAGTAAATTCCTTCTAGAAATTAAATGTTTGGGGCAACTGATTTTAATCCAGGTTAACTGATTCTACATCTCCAGATGAATCATCCAATGGGAAATGGAAATGGAAAATGAAACATTTTTTGTTTTCTTTCTAAGTAAACTTTTCAAAAGGATAAAGTTTCCCAACTTTAGGGACGGACTCTCTAGTTCAATACTTCATTAAGTTATTGTGCATAGTACTTTCATAAACAACACTGCAGCCTATCAAATAAATAAGTACAAAAAGGGGAAAGGGTTACAGCTCAGCTTCTTACTAAGTTAATAAAGTCAGTAGCAAAATATTGTGTTTTGTGAGATTGGCTAACAATGCTTTTGAATAGTGGCATAATTAACAATGGCACCCTGGATCTCAGAATAATCTCTCAGAGATTAACATGAACATAAATATGGAATTTTTACTTTTGATCTGAAATGATTTCACACGCTACCTTAGCATTGTCCTTAAAATATTTGGCCTCTTAATAGAAATGCAATTTAAAACTAGTTATCAAACCAACCAGACATGATATGATGGATTCATGAAATATTTGATTTTTTTTTCTTTTCTTTCTTTTTGGTCTTTTAAAACTGAGAGCTGATGGGCTGTAGCTGGGTTATGAACAGCCAATGTTTGGGAATGTTTAGCTTGCAACTGTGTCATCATCTGCACTCTCCTGTTTCTCCTTGGTCTGTTCTAGCAATTTTGCTTTTTTATTAACTAGCAAAGACCACGGGAATAGCTGGCTCAGTGAGGTGCCCCCTCCCCCAACCCAGTGCTTACTCTCTGTGTTCTCCATGCTTCCATTCCAAAGACTGTTCAATTGAAGAAATTTCCAGCCTATCAGACAACAAGGGGACTCTAACCTGAACTCTATAATGAGGAATTCCATTGATGAAAATGGACAGGTGAAAGTTAAAGATATATCAAAACGTACCAAAAACGGGTTAAGGATTTGTTTGCTTTGTAAGAGTGACATACAACCAGCTGTGGCTCCTAAAAGGCTAAACTGGGTACTATATCAACTTTCACTAAGACAATGTTTCTTGGTTGAAAGTGAGATCCTGAATTGTTGATCACATTTAGACTTCTAACCCTACAATTTTCTGGTCTCCAACTGGAATAAGCAACAAGACTGAGACCTTAAAATTTTAGGAATTAAGGAACACTGTGGGTGGGACCAGGGAATTGGGGTTTTTGTTCCTGCTGGTCATTTTCATACTGCACTCTGTAAGATGGGATGCACAAACTGTGGATTGACGTAGGAGAACCCTTCAAAATCGGCTTGGTCTATGTTAGCAATGACCAGTTGATCGGGTGGTGTTAACACAGGCTGTCCTCGTGTAAAGAATTTGTCAAAGTTTTCTGCTCCTTTGCCACACTGTGAAAGAAGAGAGAAAAAGAGAGGTCAGTAGAGAACATAAGCATAGGAAACATCACTGGGGGAAGCATTTGAGGTTGGAGAATATGTCCTTTGAAAGCCAGGGCTGATTAAGCAGTAAGGATTTGGGAGGAATAGCAGAGCTGTTGGTGTTTAAAGTCCTACATAGTGATAATAGTGCAGACTATACTAGATTCTTAGCAGTAATATTAATACAATTATCAGATATTTGGCCAACTGGTTGATTTTAGAAACTTGTGTTTCTGATCTGACCCAGGCTAAACTTTTAGTTTAATAATTAACTAGCAGTATTGGGAGAGCTGTTCAAGAGTTATTATTTACTGTTCTTGCTGGGTTTTGTTTGGTTTTATTTAAAAAGTAGATCTGTGTTTCACTGATTTGTTTAAATCACTACCCTCTCTATTAATAGCATATTTCCTTTTGTTGTGTGGGCCAGAGACCACCTAAGTGCAACACAAATTAAAAAAGTTTTGAAGAATTGGGCAAACATTTTATTAATCAGGAATAACTGGCCCTGAGCAAAGTGGAGAAGGAAGAAACATTTACGTCTGCCTCAGAATCATTTTAGGTAGGTAATCTATTCCACTTATACTTAATGGCAGTCCTGCCTTCAATTTGCAGGATGAGAGAAATTTTATTCTAATACGTTGTACTTCTGTTTTTCTTTTTCCTCCAAAAATCTCAACAGACTTCAAAGCGAAGATCAAGCACAGCAGGCTTCTGACGTGGACATTCTCCTCCATGAGTAAACCACTTCAAACTTGTATAGTTCCTTGGGAAATGAAAGAGACCTCCAACTCAGAGTCAAAGATGGTAGCCCCAAAGCTTTGGAGGCTGACATTTTGGGAAGGTCTTTTTCAATGCCCGATTAATCAAAACTCATCTGTTGTAACAACTTATGTAATGTTCATCTAGCTGATGGTGAGCACTGCTCTGTCCTACTTCAGAGAGAGATCAGTTGGCCTTGTCTTGATATTAATCTTTGCCAGGTTTAGGGAGAAGGAATATTTGTTCAAAAAGAACCATGTTGGTTCCCAAAGAGAAGGAAAGAAAAAAGGTCAATCTCTATGCCAATTGGATGGAACCACCTCCTCCTCTTAGGTTTCTAGGTTCTTCAGTATGGTCCATGCCAAGACTTCATAGCCTCACGCTTTCTCCCTGGATATGATCATTTACAAATGACTTTCTGCTCATAAGATAGACATGTCATAACTTAACTGCCCAGACAAGATTTAAAAACAAACACTCTGAAAGGTGATTCTACAAAAACTGACTTTTGAATAGCCTGGGGTTTAGTAAAAAATGTTCTACAACATTGAATTTCAAGGCTTAATTCTATACCTGGGTAACTTTTATGGCCATTCCTTGCGTATAAAGGCATGTATTATAAGAACAGGGCATAAAATTGCAGATAGTAGAGTTTGTCTGCTTCCTTAAAAACATTTAATTTTGTTCTCTTCTCTGCATTTAAAATATTTCAATTTTTTTGTCAAACTATACACACATTTATCAAACACCTACTATGTGTCCTTGCCACATGCAGAAGCGATCCTATTCCATCCTATCTTCTTCAGTGTTTTTTGTTTTTACAGAAATGGGTGCTGTATTTTGTAAAAAAAACAAAACCTTTTCCCATGTCTTGTTATAATCATATGATTTTTGTTGTTCTTATTAGTAATATGGTCAAATTTCTCTACTTTCCTCCCTCTTTCTCCTACCCTTCTAATCCAATTTAAACTGTAACCATCATTTGTGATCTAAACACCCTGCAGAGGGCCAATATGAATCTGAGCTGAGAACATAAGGAGAGATACAGAAATTGAAGAGTTATAAATAAAACCATTGGGGACCCTGGGTTTCTTACCTCTATTCTTCAGGATATACACAGAAACTTTATTATAAGAGTTATTTCACGTGCAACCTTATTAGCTGTCCATGGCAGCCAGCTAGCTCAAGCTTCTAAGGCAGCTTTGTCAGAGCTCAGGCAGTCCATCAGCACACACATGAAAAGAAACAGCTGGCACTCCTTCAAATCAGGGTAGCAAATGACAGCCCAAGCAAAGATTTCCTATATTATATACACATTCTAACTGCCTCCTGTGCCTATCACACATCCCCTCATCCACAGCACTATTTCTGTCATCATGCACTATACACAAATGTTGTTCACCAACTAGCTTTGTGCAGGAGAATGGACCAGAGAGATCTAAAACAAACTGGACCTCTTTGCCCACTCTGAGTTAAGCAAAGGTAATCTTGGTCTTCTACATTTTTTAAATGTTTATTTTTCATCAAGCTTCTCTCTGTAGTCAAGGGATGGGTGTCAGTGAGCCACAGTTTCACCCCTTGTGAAGCTGAAATATTCATCCTGTGAATGGAACATTTTCTGATGTTTACATTGTGAATAGAATGCTGGCCTTGTAGAGAGGAAAATGTGGGTTGAACTCTTCCTTCTGACACATGCTGCCTATTGAACACGGGCAAGTCACATAGCCTCTCAGTATCCCAGGCAAGAACTCTTTATAAAATTCTAAGTTACAGGGGAATTGCTGATATACATAAGCAGAAAGAGATTCCAAACTAGGAGTTTCCAAAGAAGATGAAATCCCAAGATCTAGAGCAATAATAACAATAAAAAAGACGTCTGTCCTTGCTTTAGCAATTCCTTAATCTGGGAATGGTGCTTTCAAGGCTCTAATCTGTTTGATAAAACTTAGTCAATGAAATATATCAAATGAGAATCAGTAAAGTCTAGTCTGATTAACCAAAACAGGGTCATTGATATGACTTGAACTGGGAAACACACTGAATAAGTATTTGTTGAATTAAATTTAGCTAAATTCAGTGTATTTCAACAAGATTTCAGATCTAGTGCCTATTTAATTAGATCCAAAGTCTTGTTGGGGAGATTGGGGAGTAATGTCTGTGGCCTGCTGACACTAGCCTTCTTTTTATTTTATGGGATGGATCTGACATGACCTATACTTAGGACACTGGGAAGAAGCAGTGTATGCTTCTGTCTCAATTTGGGCCTTTTTTCTTAACATCTCATATTTGGAGACATATCTTCCCTGTCAGTAGAATGGGAATGCAGGGTGAATAAGAGCAGTTGGAAACACTACCATAAAGAAAAATAACCACAGAAAAGAACAGAAAGGGCATGGAGAAAATGAAGAGGTAAAAAGTGATTTCAGGTTGACTATAGACAGGAACTAGAAATAGCCTTTTGTGTTATTTGACATAGCCCATTCTGTGGCAGTATTTACAAAAGGATGACCTACTTATTTTATGTGCACAGTTTCATGTACTTCACATCCTATGGACTTGCCTTGGTTTGCTTGTCTGTCTGCTTTTTGGACAACTAGCATTTGAAGTATTATACTAGGTAGATGCATCGCTGCCTGTGCCACCAGTGCTAGCATTGTGGATTGTTCTTTGATACAAAAGCTCAAGGACAAACACAAAGTTGCCTTCACTCACTTCCATTTACCTGACTGGCCCCCAGTTCAAGCTAGTATATATATATATATATGGCTTTAATTTTCCGGCATGGAATATCAACACTCTGAATTACTGAGCAGGGCCTCTGGGCACTGAGTGATAGTTCTGTGCCCTTCTACCCCCCCCCCCCCATCTCAGGAGATCAGCATTCTCAGGGGAGACAGGGTCAACAGCACTCTGTTGTTTCATTACCAATACAAGCAGAAACAAATGGCGAGTGTTAAAAGGAGAGAAGTTAGTTTGCTGATTTATTCACGATTCTGAAAATGTGCTCACCGAAGACTTTGAAGACCACTGAAGCCAGTGCATTTTGGTACAGAATTTCTGGGGAACAAGAATGGACACAACAGAATATTTGGAGAAGGGTCATCTATTAGCTGTAGAAATTAAGAATTGGACCAGACTGGCACAATCACCACTTACAAAAATCTCCCTGTGGATAGAGTAATGGATTTGAAGACAAGAACCTGAGTCCTAGCCCTGCTCTGGACATTGACTAGCTGTGAGATTGGTCAATGCACTTCAGTCACTCACAGCCTCCATTTCCTCACCTGTAAAACTGAATTAATAATACCTTATCATACCTACCTCATAGGGTTGTTATGGGGCTCAAGCGGGACAATGTGTATAAAGTGCCCTGCAAACTTTAAAAATATTAAGTGAAAGTCATCTGTTGTTAAAACTTCTGTCTATGGGAAAACATGCTTGGAAGTGGGTTTCCATATGTTCTAAGACAACAACCACATCATCATAGCAATTCTCTCTTCTCACTTTGCCAACATGGGACACTGACAAACTATCCTAGTAAATGGAAATTCTATCCTGGAAAAAATCTTTATTCATAAGCTTTTCTGTGAATACAAGGCTCAGGGCTACATGATATGAAAGCTCACATGTACATGGAGGCAAAGACTCAGGCTCCTCTCCTGCTACAATAGACTGTGAGCTTCTTGAGGGTAGGGATGGCTTATATCTTTCTTTGTTTTCCCAGTGCTTGGCATAGTGTTCAGTGCCAGTTCTCCTCCTCCTCCTCTTTCTTCTTTTTCTTCATATGCTCTTTCTTTGCACTTTATACTTCTTACTTCTTTGTACTTTAACAGATTTGGGGAATATTAGGCCCCCTTTCCTAGACAGACTTGTAGCAATAGCTATCATGAGAAAGAGTGGTACTTTTTTTTTGAAGATTTGCAATGAACTGGACTTGGCAATTCATGGGAATTTATGTGACTACTAACTACTTGGGAACTCTGATGCATGCAAGAATAAGATTGGAGACTGAACCTGTGATTTTACTGCTCTAGGGAACTTGTAGGTGAGATACTCCCTTTATCAGTGTAAATTTCTTGGCAACTTGTAGTCTGAAGGAGCTGCTTAGAATACTGAAAGGTTAAGAAACTTGCCCAGTGTCATATAATCAGTGTATATCAGAGGTATGATTTGGTCAGGTCTTGCTGGTCAGCTATCTACTACAGCACAAATACTACATCTTCATATTGATTATTAAAAACATCATTTTCCTAATATCATAGACAAATAAAAAATTTGTAAGGAACTGGCTTCAATGGATTGGAAAACCGCTTGAATGTGATAATGTACCACGGCAACACACCAGGATTCAGGTCCTAGTTCCAACAGTTACTAACTATGAGACTAGTGGTTAACTTCAAGCCTGAATTTCCTTCCCTGTACAAAATGAGGGGAACTATTTGTAGTACTTACTCCACAATGCTGTTGTGAAGAAAACATTTTCAGATTGCTCTATATAAATGAGCTGTCATTATCATTCTCTGAAAATGGAGATTCTTAATATTAGATACCTCAGAGCTATTGTGAGGACAGGTGTTTGGTGAATTGCAAAGTAGTATGTAAATATACATTTTTACCATTATCATTGTTATCCAAGCATAAAGTGACAGTTAAATTGAGTCCTGGCTCAATTTGACACATTAGACTTTCAGGACATTCAGTCAGTGTTGTCACTATAAATCCTGCTTGGCTTCCATAATTCATGCCCCCACCACCACCATCGGCAGCATCACTCATATTTATATAATGCTTTAAGGTTTGTAAAATGCTTTACAAATATCTCATTTTATCTTCACAGCAACCTAGGAGGTAGGTGCTATTATTATCCCCATTATACAAATGAGAATACTGAGGCAAAGAGAGGCTAATTGGTTAGTTCAGGGTCACATAGCTAGAAAGCATCTGAGGCAGAATTTAAACTCAGGTCTATGTGACTCCATATCCAACACCTAACCCATTGCATTACCAACCTGCCTACATCACTTTTATAATTGAAAGGTCAAAAACAGTCCCAAGTGATGGTATTCCGTAAGGCTGGACCTTTCTTCACTTCTCCTTCTCCTCCTCCTCCTCCTCCTTCTTCCTCTCTCTCTCTCTCTCTCTCTCTCTCTCTCTCTCTCTCTCTCAATCTCATTTTATTTACTTCCATTACACATTTATCATCTCTGTGCAAGTAGTTCACACTTCCCTCTATTATTTCCGTTCTACAAACTGAAGACTTAACATTCTTTGGTCTATTTTATCAGTCAAAAACCTGCTATAAATGTTACTCTTCAAAATTAGGTACTTCATAAGAATTTAAAGCATATTTAATGGCTTAAATTGGAATTTAAAAGTGTACACTGTTAACTCAGACAATTTCAACTTATTCAAACTACAAGAAAGCAAGTAAGAAATACATTTTCTCTGTGAAGTATATTGAGAAATATAGTTTACTTTTAAGTGTTTCAAGTGGAATGGGAAATCCAATTCAGAAAAAAAGTCAAATAATTCTTCACCCTATCTTTACACTGGAATAAGAACCAAAATTGGTTTTTAATGTATTCTTTATGATTCCACTTGATAAAATAACTTTTGTGAATTTCCCAAGAAAATCTGTTCATGGAAGAGAGCTGGCTTGAAGCAATTTTGAAATCTGTTAACTATATATAGGATGTTTTTTGGAGTAATTTTTTCATATTATCTTATTTTTAAAAAATAATTATAGTGAATGCTTCTAGGAGATGCTTTGGTCTCCTGTGAACAGTAATGATGAATAGGTTTATCAGTAATCATAAATAGTATTTATTTTTAAATTAACTATTTTTTATAATTATAAAATTATTCCCCTCTTGGTAAATTGATCTGACATAATGTAAATATAAAATGTCACACTCCATTTTTTTCTTCATGGCCCCATGGAATACCAAACATCCCTCTCAGATTATAGTCTATTTTTTTTGAATTTTAATTATCTTACTGCTATAATAGCCTGACTTATAAAAGTTTAACTAACTGAAAACCTGAAATGAATTCCATTTCTGACTTAATGTATTCTTTAGAATGTAATTTCACAAAAGAATAAATGAATGCTTATATCTTCAGTTTTTTTTAAATGAATAGTCTATTGACATTCTGCGAGTTCTAGAAATGAGGGTTTTTTTCTTCCAGATATCATTTCCTAGCCATAAAGGACAAGACATATTTGCAGTAATGAAAATTTTGATTCCTAGAATAATCTTCATATGTTCTCTTCAGAGCCCAGGCTTTTAAAAAATTTTTCTCAAGTGAATTTTAGGTACTGATGTATTTGTTAAATTTTGAGTTAAATTTTAATAATAGATATATCTACTCAAATCAGGTTCTATTCCACTGGAACCTAATGATAGAATTAGGGGTCAGATTAGTCATTTTTACTCTTTGGATCCCAAATGCTGCATCTGTAAAATGAAGCTGTTGTGCTGGTTTATAGTCAGTCTGGATGACCTACAGAGCTAAAAAAAATTTGTGATTTGATCAGTTTGTCTTTATTTTAAAATAATCATCTAAGAATGTGACTTTGAAAGAATGTAACCTTCTCTCCCCCAGAAACCATAGCTACTGTTAATGTATCTTTAAGAGGCTGGCACAGTATTTTTTAATTTAGACATGACTTTCTCCTTGTAAATAAACTCTAGAAAATACATTCTTATGATTTGCAGTATGTGAAGATAGGGGCAGGAGGAAGATAGTGCTAGAAAGGGTGCTAAGATAGCAGAGGGAAGAAAACAGGTATTGATAGGGTTCTAGTGTAACATATGTCTGAAGTTCAGGAACTTAGGAACTTAGGTCCAGGAGGTGCAGAGGGTATCACAAATTGTGGTTCAGTGGTCAGGAAATGTCTAAAAGTGTAGAAAGATAAAAGCTCCGGGAATGAAAGCAAATAAACTTGTGTACACATTTTCATAAGAAAGACTAATTCCCCCAAGTAAGCTGACTCTGAGTTGTGGAGGCTTCCTGGAGTAGGAAGACCTGAATTCAAATCCAGCTTCAGGCACTTAATGGCTGTGTGACCCTGGGCAAGTCACTTAAACCTATTTGCCTCAGTTTTCTCATCTGCAAAATGAGCTGGAGAAGGAAATGGCAAACTGCAGTATCTTTGCCAAGAAAAACCCCAAAAAGGGATCGTGAAGAATCAGACATGCCTAAATGACTAAACAATAACAACAACAACAAAGTCCCAGGTTAGATCCTTTTTTCACAGAGTATGTGTTACTCTATATAACATATTGTATAGCAGTCATACTCCAGTTTCTTTTCTTTTAATTTTGACATGCATTTCTTTATCACTTCAAACTTCACACAAAACATCAAACAACACAACGCTTAAAAAAACCATTTGAGTAGTAATAGTGAAAACATATTTCTATCCTCTAAGTATCTAAGATTTTGTTTGTTGGTGTAGGAATTCTTTCCCTTGCCTCAGAGCCCAATGTTTACAGGCCTAATAGTAGTTTCATGATTTTCTATTTCCCAAAGCATTTCATTATTAGGTGGCTGGTAATCAGACATCACTGAAAGCCTTGGCAGTATGGTAGGAACTGCCAGGACCATCAGAACTCTTGGAAACTCAGTGTCACCTTCATGACACAATGAAGCATCAGGGTAGGACTTTTTTTTTTGGAGGGCAGTTCAGGTTAAGTGACTTGCCCAAGGTCACATGGCTAGTAAGTGTTAAGTATATGAGGTAGGGCTTTTTTTTTTTTTTAAGGAAGGATGATATAGAGCTTGAATTAAAAAAAAAGTCAATGAAATAATCTTCAGGATTAAGTGGATTAATAAATAGTAGTAAAAACAGTAGCTAGTATTTTCAACATGCTTTTTACAAAGTACTTTACAAATATAGTCATCCTCACAACAGCCCTGAGAGGTAGATGCTATTAGCATGCCCATATTTTAGATGAGAAAACTGAGGCAAATAGAGGTTCAAATTATTTGTCCAAGGTCACAGAGCTAGTAAATGTCTTAGGCAGGATCCAAACTCAGGTCTTTCTGATTCCAGATTGAGCATTTTATCCATTAAGCCAACTTGTTTTCCTTCCATGAGGTGTGTAGGGCAGAAGTGGGGAGGTGGGCTGTCTCTGATAGCAGCCCATCAATGGCAAATCATATTCTATCCTGCTGAAATAACATTTCATAATTTCACGTGAATTTAATTTTAGTGTGAAAATAACTACCAGAAAAGTGGGAAATTATGTAAATAAACAGAATTTATGTGCATCTTAAAATGGAAGTTGGTGAGAATAGAAAGTCAAGAATATCTACATTTTATATTAACTTTAAAAGCAGTTTCATTATTCTGTTATTACTTCATTAAAGAGCTATTAGTTTTCAACTGGGTGACTTTGCATTTTCTTTTTCAAAAGAGTGAGGCAAATATATGAAGTAACAATGAAAAACAAATTGAAAACCTGCCTAAGCTAATCAGGGCAGAATTCATACATTCTGCTTCTGCTCTGTCCAGGTTTCTGGATTTTTTTACTTTGGAGACCTAGGATCACAAGACAAATCCCTGGTCAGTATTCTGGATTGTCCAGGTTACTGGGAAAAAGGGAAAAGGAAGATGAATAGGGACTGATTCAACATTCTGATTCAGGAAGAAGTCAACTGACTAGATTAACATTGGTTTTTGTTCAGTCTGTGCTAAAAGCAGCCTGAAAAAATAAAATCAGACTTAGTCACAAGCTTTCTTCTTGTGGCAGGTGAAGCTATGTTTCATGATGAAGTTCCTACTTTGCCTCTAACAAAAGGGTTTGACATCTCAGTCAATTGGGTGAGAAACTGTGTGGTGTGAGGAATCTTTTCTTTGGTTGATAATAGTAGTTGCTTTGCGTAAACTAACCCACAGATTGCTTTAACAATGGCCCATGGAATACAGAGACCCATTTCTCAGAATCATAGAGTTTAAGAGTTGGAAGTTTTCTCAGTAACCATCTAGTTCAATCTATATCAGAAAGTATTCTTCATTTTATACAGAGAATATATATATAGTACTGGGCCTGGAGAAGGGAATGGCAAACCACTCCAGTGTCTTTGCCAAGAAAACCCCAAATGTGGTCACAAAGAGTCAGAAATGGCTGAGCAATGGGCGGCTAGGTGGCGCAGTGAGTAGAGCATCGGCCCTGGAGTCAGAAGGTCCTGAGTTCGGATCTGGCCTCAGACACTTAATGCACACACAAACCAAAAAACCTAGCCGTGTGACCTTGGGCAAGTTATTTAACCCCAGCTGCCCTCCAAAAGGCAAAAAAAAAGAAATGGCTGAGCAATAACATTCTCTATTTTGAGGGGAATCCTTTTGGCTATTAAGCATTCAGAGATAACACCAAAGTGCTAGCTGCTCTCCTAGAGGCATTGATAATGGAGAGATGATCAGATGTCTTCATATCATTTGCAAAGGGTTATTTGGTGAAAATAAAAATACTGTCAAATAAAAAAAGCTCAAAACTCAATATAAGCTGAAGTCAGTGGTCAGAAAACTAGTAGCAATGGAATAAAATATACACAACACAGTTAAATTAGGATGTTAAGTCTGAAGGTAATAGACTGAAGTAACTATATCCAGGAATGAATGAGAAAGTAAAATATAAGAAAATTATGATATGGTTAGGGTAAACTTGGGAATTTATTAGGGGTGTGGGAACCAAAGAAAATACTACTACTTAGAACTTGTTTTTATGATTATACTGTACATATTAAAAATGGTTCAGAAATATCACTCCTACCTAGGAGTGAGCAAGCCAGGGGAAGAAATTTCATGTTGATTATGAGATCATGGGAGTTAAATCAATCCTTGCTCAAATCAAGTCATTCTGCAGAAAGACCATAAACTAATATTTGGGGCCTGATCAGTTTTTCCATCCTAAAGTGAATAGCAATTTTGATTACATGAAACCAAACAATAAAATTGGGTGAATCTTCAGTAGGAAATAGAACAGAGCAAAAAGCTGGTCATTCTCTTTGTTCTGGGGCTGCCAGGTCATCTTTTTCTTCTGTCCAGGGAAATGTTGTGACTTTACACCTGTGTTCTCAAAGAAACAGGGTTTTCATTCTTTACTTACCACTTTAGGTTTGAATGGTGGTTGGATCTCTCTGTTCTCCAGTTTCTCCCAGTCAATTCTTCTGAAAAATGCATGTTCTCTGATGTCCCTTTCTCCCTCAGACCCACAGCCCAGCCGTTTCGCAGGGTGCTTTGTCATTAGCTAGACAACAAAAGAATAGTAAAAGGAAAAAGTGGCAATCCAGTGGATAAATTTTCTTTTCTTTATTCCATTCTCTACTTCCCCAAGTCGACTAAATAAATGAATTTGTACTATAGTGTTCTTCCCTTCATAATCATAATATAGGGTAAGTACTATTGAGTAGTTGTGAGAAATGTCATGAAAGATTTAAATGGTAATATGCCTTTGGTATATTATTGTAATATGGTAGCACCAATCTTATGAAATTCTTTTACTTTTCAGTTCTTTTCATCTTCCTTCCATCTTCCGGCACCCATTGGGATCTTGCTCCCTGACACTATATCCCTGGCCATCCCATGGGTGGTTGTCCAACATTTAACTAGATCTTGTTTTTTCAAAGCACTATAATGCTCTAAGAAATTTGTATATAAAGTCTGTGGTGTGAGTTATGTGTGTGCTTGTTTTCATGTGTGTATTACTTATTTGTGAGCTGAATTTATGAGTCTTCAAAACTATAGGATTATATGTTTAAAAAATTGCAGAGAAAACTTCTGGTAATCTGTTTATTGTGAAGCTTTGATATAATAATAGACCAGAACAGGGGTGGGGGAACCTGTGGTCTGGAGGCCACATGTGACTTTCTAGGTCCTCAGGTGTGACCTTTTGACTGATTCCAAGTTTTATAGAATAAATCATTTTAAGGGGATTTGTTCTGTGAAGTTTGGATTCAGTCAAAGGGCCACATGAGGACCTAGAGGGCCTTATGTGACCTGGAGGCCACAGTTCCCCTCCCCCCCCCACTAGAAACTTCTGGAGGGCAGGGATTATTACTAATTCAATTAAATTTATCATATTTACTGAGTGCCTATTATGTGCAAGACACTGTGTTAGGTTTCATTGTTGAATAACATCTAGTCCCCACTGTTAAGAGTTTGGCAGCTGTTGCCTCTGTGTCCCTCTGTATTGCTTACAGAGTCTAGCACCTAAAGGTACCCTGTATATAGTATTGGATGAATGAATGGACACACCTGGAGGTTTCCCAAAAAGTACCAGTTTTATCCCATTAACTATGATTTGTATTTCTCATTCATATGTGAACTTAATATGAGGACAGTTCACATGGAGAAGCTTATATGAGGAAATATTGCTGAAGTCAAACCAATCAATGAACCAACTAACCAAGTAATAACAGTGAGCTGATTTTATAGGATTCTAATCAAGAGTATACTGCAACCAACTTTAGCAAGCTTGTAAGAATGACTCAAATTTTCAGTGGGAACATTTACACTTTGGAAATAGGCAATTACATAAAATCATGGCTTCATTTATGATTTTACTGATTGTCTAGAAAGTTTTAATAGTGTAGATTAAACTTTAAAATGTGTGCTCTTTTTTTTTTACAGAGAGAGTCCAGGTATATTGCTCTATAAAAATTGCTTGAGTTCAGAAGAAGCTCCAGGGAATGAAGTCATCAACAGATTGGAGACTTGCTGACTAGAGGATAATAATATTAATAACTGGCAATTATACAGCACTTAGAGGTTTGCAAAGTACTTTACAATCATTATCTCATTTGAACCTCATAACACTCTTGGTTCTAATCTAGGGCAGTGATAGAAGAGTAGGTATTCATCCGCTCACAAGTGTTGGGTTTGGTTGAAATAATTCAGTTTAGTCAACTCTTTTGGGGCATGATCATAATAAACTGCTGCTAAGTAAACAAGATCCACTTACTCCTTTGCAGATGGAAACAGCCTCTTTGGACAATGATTTTGGATAGGAAACATTGTGTTCCATTATGGACTGGAAGAGTTCATCCTCATCTTCACCATCAAATGGAGGCTATTTAACAAAAAGCAGCAAAGATGTGAAAGGATTTAGAATGATTAATTCATTAATACTGCTAATAAAGGGCTTCTTTGTCAGGGAAGAGCACAGTGAGCTTCTATTCACATCACAGGCTTCAAAGTTACCTCTAGTTAGCTTAAGGGTTTATTTGATTATCTTTAATTAGATTGATGGCAGTACAGATTTTATCGCCTTTGTCTCTTTAATTATCTTACCCCAGGCAAGCAAAAACAATCTTCAGGGAAAACCATTTTTGGTTAATCCTTTTTAACGATTTGCAAATAAAATATAATTAATCCATTTATCTTGTAATCACATGTCAAACAAACTAATTACGATAAAATTTAGGTTACAGTAGGGAGGAACCCTCTCTACCTACCACAGTAATTCATTTTAGAGCAGGAACACTTGCAATTGAATTAAGAGATACACACTGTCACTTACATGGTCTAATTTAAGGGTTAACTTAAGATTTCATCTGCCACCTAAGGGATCTTATATTGACCTGCCATGGTCCCTACCTTCTTCTTCTAACCTTGAAATTTTCATAGTCAGAATTACAGTGCTATCATCATCATGATCATCAGCTGATGTTAAGAAAGTTAAGAAGTTAAGAAAGAATGGAGTGGAGTGGATCAAGGACTGGTCTCTAAGTGTGGAAGACCTAGTTTCAAAATGTATTTAATTTTATGCATTTAAAAGCATTAGTCTGAGAATGGGTCTGTAGGCTTCGATGTCTGACCAAAAGTGGTCTATGACACAAAAAAAAGGTTAAAAGAATACATGTTCTAAGAATATGATTTGCAAAGCAAATGTCATTGGCATTGGTAAAAAAGTTTCCTTACTGGGAGTTTCTTATACCAATGAAATCATAAGTCTGATCTCCTCCAAAAATAACAATATCCTTAATACTATTAATGTCATATTACAAAATGAAAAGTTTTGTAACTGTTTGGAGACCATGGGATGAATAAGTAAGAACTTGTAATGGAAATGCAAATTTAACGATCTTCCCTGCCCCTAGCTTAAGTGCACCTGGAGCCTGTGGTGGGAGGCTTGTTTTTCAGGAAAGCCCATACCTTGATACTTTGTGATTGGGCAGTGGGTCCAGAAGGTTGTTACAATCTTTGAGCTAGGAGAAGGCTATATAAACTCTGATGAGGGGCTTTGCTTTGGGGCTCACTTGGAGAAGTGTTGTGTGATTTGACCAGATGAGACTCTGGGAAGCCGTTGTTGAGAGCCCCCCGGCTTTGAAAACCCAGATGTTGATGCTTCCCTCTCTGGTAACTGTGATTTGGTATTGATATAATGGTTGGACAGTTTGGAAGCCTGTCTGATCTGTAAGTTCTGTAACTCTGAAGTTTGGGGTGCTGACCTTTTCCCCTGAACTAGGTAATGTGTGTTTGTTTGATTAAAGTAAGCTTGTTAACCCATTTTGAGTTGCTTTCCTTTTGAAAAGCAGATCTAAGAACCTGTGTTGGCAGTCACCCTGGGGATATTGGGGTGCTTGCCGCTACAGAACTCTTGATTTCATAGAGCCAGTTTTTATATCATAAGTGAAAATGATTTAGGGTATTGAGAGAAATGAAGCCTCTCAGAAGGGCCTATTGCTCTTTGTTGCCCTCCACGATGGGGGGAAGAGCAGAAAAAGGGAAAGATAGGTTTTGCAGTTGCTTTGCTGTTTAGAAAGAAGTACTTATGTGTAATCGGACAACATGGCATCCTGGTTAATGACTAAGTGCCTGGGCTTGTATGCTTTGCCCAGAGACAGCCTGTTGGGTTTTGCATTTCTCTAGCTTAAAAGTGATACTTTCTTAATGTCATTTTAACAGTGATAGTTAGTTGAAATAACTTTTAAATGCTTCATTGATTTGAAAACAAAAAGGAACAGGATTTGGCCAACTACGGTGGTGAGGATTAGATAGGGAACAGTTAGCAGAGATGCAGGTGTTTAAATTTCTAAATGGACTAATGTCACCAAAGTTCAGAGTTGTGAGTTACCCTGAGCACCTGGTTTTCCTTTCTCATGGACTTCCCTACCAGGTTTCTGTAAGTGTGTGCCCACTCTCCCTCACAGATATGAGTACATATTGGTAGGAGAATGTGACCCAGGTTTAAGATATTTCTATTATTCCTGCATTTGCTTTAATAATTGGTGATGTTATTATTTCTTTTGCCTTACTGTTAAACAAATTTAAGGCCTAAATGTGTCACTTGTGAGTAGCTGCATATGTACAAATGGACATACACTCCTGGCATCTTGAAAGCTTTAAAGACTGGCAGCATGGAGTGTATTCACAACAGGATTACCTCGGAGAGAGTTTGAGTGTAACCTTCACTGGGAAACTACACCTGGCAGTGTGAGACTAGACTAGAGTGAGTGGCCAACCTAGAGAGTGAGCAGGTAACTACATTTTCTATATTAGCAGTATGAGGAACTACAATGTGGGTAGTCATTACATATAAATATGCATATATATGTATATACATACATAAATATATAAATAAAACCTGGGACAAGATGAAGTGCCAAGAACTCTTCTATACTTTTCTCATCAGCATACTGAAGCATCACTTAACTTATCCCATTAATTTTTACCCCAGAAGGCAGGGTAACCCACAGAGACACACAGGCTGTTTCAATGAAGAGGGAGTATAATGCAGTGGAATTGTGGGCAGCTGAGAGGCAGCATAAAGACTGTAGATACCAAAGAAATAAATAATGATAGTGGTATCTGTAAGGAGGAAAACAGAAAAAAGGACTGAAGAATTGCAATACTTAACTAGATCTACCACTTTCTATTCTTTTTCTGGAGAAACCTATTAATCTCAATATAGAATTGTTTTGCACTTACATAAATTAATTCAAAACTCGTGTCAGTACTGTGCCTAGAATTACTCACTGCTTTTGGCTAGGACTCACATAGCTAATTAGCAACAGGTACAGAGAAATGGCAAAGTTGATAGAGTGCTAGACTTGCAGTCAGAAGCCCTGAATTTGAATCCTGTATCGGATACTTCTTAGTGGTGTGAACATGGACAAATCATTTAATTTCTCTGTGACCATGTTTCTTTATCTAGAAAGTGAGGGGACTGGACTCAATAACCTCTAAGGTTCTTTCTAGTTTAAAATCTTTGTTTGTAATACAAATGTGGATGCACCTCCTGACTAACAAATCAAAATCTCACATTGACTGGGGCTTTATGCATCTTGTGACTTTTATGGGAAGAATTTTACTTAGCATCTAGAAAAGTACAGTGGGAATGAAAGTTCTGCCTTTGTATGAATAATTCAGGAACACCAAAGGACAAGAGCTAAACAAGAGTTTGTTAAAAAGGGACTGACTCATCCCTTTCATAATAACCACATACTGGATTAGTCTGGATGACAGAAATCTATAGATAATAAAATCAAGGATCTGTGGCTGAGAGCAGACTAACTTTTCTCAGTTACCTTTCTTGGGATAAAGCTTTGAGAAGACTCTCTATTTAGACTAATTCTGATTAGCTGTAGCTGTGCTCCACCCACTCACTTCTAGTTTTAAGGAATGTCATTCCTTTGGAGAACATTCTTTGTGAAGGGCACCTGCCTGTGTCACTAGCTTCTTCACCCAGAATAGTTAAAGGTTACCTTCACACTGATCACTCTTTACTATCCCCTTTCATTTCTGAAATGGCAAATGCTAGGATAAAGATAATATCCTTACTGTCTTTTAGATCAGAGAGAGGTGATATGTGACTATGGGTTCTATTTCTATCCATGTAAGATTCCTTCCTCCCTCCAACTCTTCCTTCTTACCAACTTTTCTATTACTGTCAAAGGCACCATCATCCACAGGCTTATAATTCTGATATCATCACTATTCACTCTCCCTCCACATATCCAATCTCTTTTTAAATCTTGTCATTTCTATTTTCACAACATCTATTATATGTCTCCTCTACTCACATAGCCACCACTCCACTAAAGGCCCTCATTATCTTTTGTTTGAACTATTACAATAACATTCTAATAGGTTTTCTTGCCTCGAATTTCTTCCTCTTTCTCCTCATTTTCTACTCAGTTGCCAAAGTGATTTTTGAAGTTCAGGCCTGACCATGTCATCCCCTTATTCAATAAATTGAAATGGGGGTGGAGTAAAAACAGGACTTCCGCTCAGCTCTGGCTCCCATCTCCCCCAATTTTTACATAAATTGTAAAAAAGTGACTCTAGACAAACTTTGGAACTACAGAACCCACAAAATGACACAGAGAAGCTAACCTCCCGCTGAGGACAGCCCAGAAGGCTGGCAGGAAGTGGCCAGCACAGTGCTCTGGAAGCTGACCCCAGTCCCACTTGAACAGAAGTTTGGCTGGAGTGACTTTAGATCATCAGCAGCTGTGGTGGTTTCCAGAATTATCAACCCATAGATTCTAAGTACAAAGTGAGAGGTCAGTGCAATGTGGACTTTGGGACCTGGGAATTCAGAGTGCCATCTGAACTTTGCTTCCTGGGGCGAGAAGCTACTGAGATGCCACAGCCATGCAGCCACTGCCACATGGCAACGTCAGCTCCTGACCTTCAGAGTGTATGGGAACCAAGCAACCAGTCTGAGGGGAAATCAGTCTTGCCTTAACCTGCTTGGATCTGGATTGCTATCTAGGGTGGAGGTCCTAGGGTGCATGACCAGCTTGCCAGAGCATGTGGAGGCTTCAGAGAGGGCACCCAACTAATACCTTCAGCAACTGTGAAAACCCCAGCATTTGGGATAAAGCTCCCATTTCTGATAGCAGAGTTCTACTGGAGCAAAAAGCCCAAAAGTCAAGTAATTGAGTGGCAACATGAGCAAGTAAAGGAAGCAAAGCAAACAGAGCAACCCAACTTTACACTCCTATTCTGGGGACAAAAAGGATCAAAGCATGGAACAGGAGGAAGACAGTGAAGTCAGAACTCCTGTACCAAAAGCTTCCAAGAAAAATATGAGCTGGTTACAGGCCATAGAGGAACTTAAAAAGGATTTTGAAAATCAAATAAGATAAGTGGAAGAAAAACTGAGAAGAGAAATGAGAACAATGCAAGAAAATTATGAAAGGAGAGTCAACAACTTGAATGAAGAAAATAACACCTTAAAAAATAGACTAACTGAGATGGCAAAAGAAGCTCAAAAAAGCAATGAGGAGAAGAATGCCTTAAAAAGCCAAATTTGCCAGATGGAAAAAGAAACTCAAAAGCTCACTGAAGAGAATCATTCCCTCAGAATTAGATTGAAGCAAATGGAAGCTAGTGATTTTATGAGAAATCAAGATATTATTAAACGGATCCAAACAAATGAAAAAATAGAAGGCAATGTGAAATTCTCATGGGAAAACCACTGACCTGGAAAATAGATCCAGGAGAGATAATTTAAAAATTGTTGAACTACCTGAAAGCCATGATCAAAAATAGAACCTAGAAATCATCCTTCAAGAAATTCTCAAGGAAAACTGCCCTGATGTTTTAGAACCAAAAGGCAAAATAGAGGTTGAAAGAATCCACCAATTACCTCCTGAAAAAGATCCCAAAAAGAAAACTCAGGCAATATTATAGCCAGGTTCCAGAATTCCCAGATCAAGGAGAGAATATTAGAAGCAGCCAGGAAGAAACAGTTTGAATATTGTGGAAACACAATCAGGATAACACAGGATCTAGCAGCTTCTACATTGAGGTATCAAAGGGCTTGTAATATGATATTCCAGAGGTCAAAGGAGCTGGGATTAAAACCAAGAATCACCTACCCAGCAAAACTGAGTATCATGTTCCAGGGGAAAATGTGGTCATTCAGTGGAATAGAGGACTTTCAAGCATTCTTGATGAAAAAACCAGAGTTGAATAGAAAATTTGACATTCAGATACAAGAAGCAAGAGAAGCTTGAGAAGGAAAAGGGGAAAGAAATCATAAGAAACTTATCAAAGTTGAACTATTTATATTCCTACATGGAAAAATGATAATTGTAACTTATGAAACTTTTCTTGGTATGAGAATAATTGAGGGGAATAGAAATGTATATGTGTGTGTGTGTGTGTGTGTGTGTGTGTGTGTGTGTATATATATACACAAATATATATATATGTATATATAGGAGGGTATATGGATGTATGAATACATATGTGAGTGTGTGTATATGTGTCTACAGGTATATATAGACAGAGGGCACAGGACCAATTGAATAGGAAGGGATGATACTTAAAAGGTAGAATTAAGAGTTGAGAGAGGAATATAATGAGAGGAGATGGGGAGAGACAGAATGGGGTAAATTATCTCATATAGAAGAGACAAGGGAAAATGTATTTCCCAAATTCTGTGACAAAGGAAGCAAGGATTACTTTTGGTGCATTCTTTCCATAGCTGATATCCTGACACAAGACCTTGGTGGCTTCAGTTTTTCCCTATTTGTAAAGACATCCTTTTATATCAGGGGTTCATTCTGAGACAAGCAGCAGAAAGAAGTTGAGGGAAATGATCCCTGTGACCCAGTTATGCCTTACAATGCCAGGTCTCCACACTATGTAGAAACAACCTTCTATAAGTTAAGTAGCACATAGTAGGTTCACTTAACATAGAAAAGTACAAGACAAAGGAAGGAAAGGACACATGATTAGAAGATGAAGACATGGTAAGAAAGAGGAGTTTTCATCCATTATTAAAGATCTATGCTGGGTCAACCATTCATTTCTCTTTTCCACTTGCCAATTTCAGCTAAGTTGGCATTAACTCTCTAGGGTTCTTCCAAAATCTCCCTCCTGCTAAAGACCAACACTTATGATGCCATTGTGGAGTAAATGGGAGAGCACAAAGGCACAACAAATAATCCCTATCCTGGCAGGTATGTGAATAAAAATTAATGGTAAGCAGTGGTATCCTTGGTAAGATGTTGTTTAGAATGCTGCAAAGGACTTACTTCTTTTTTCATTAATGAGAAAGAAAACCTTAAGACTCTTATTAGGAGCTACTGTTATTAAGGACAATAAACTAGAAAGCCCTTTATTTAAGCTACTTTAAACCTCTGCCCTTCCTCAAAGACCTATACTTATCTTGTATACAAGTGTACATGGGTGGAGCCTAGAAATGTAACATGACTCAGAGCTGAGGGGGCTTGATGCTTTGAGATGACAAAGCAGTGCTCCCCATTTCTGTGAAGAGAATCGAAGGGAGTTGTTCAAAACCCCCAAATATAGAGAAACTGAATGGAGCACTAGAGCACTGGGTAGAAGATCCCCATGTACATCCTGACTTTGCCAGTTATTAACTGTGTGGCTTGGGCAATTCACTGGATTTCTCTGAACTCTGAGCTCCACATTTATACCTACCTTAAAGGTATATGGGAAGAAAAATGAGAGTGATGCAAGAAAATCACAAGAAAAGAATCAACAGTTTGGTAAAGAAGACACAAAAAAATCCTGAAGAAAATAACACCTTAAAAAAACAGACTAGACCAAATGGCAAAAGATGTAAAAAAAAAAAAAAAAGCCAATGAAGAGAATGCCTTAAAAAGCAGAATTGGTCAAAGTAAAAGGGAGCCAAAAAGATCACAGAAGAAAATAATTTCTTAAAAATTAGAATGGAGCAAATGGAAGCTAATGAGAAAGAAGCTTATGAGAAATCAAGAAACAATAAAACAAAACCAAAAGTATAAAAAAGTAGAAGAAAATGTGAAATATCTCATTGGAAAAACAACTGACCTGGAAAATAGATCTAGGAGAAATAATTAAAAATTTATCAGACAACCTGAAGGTCATGATTAAAAAAAAAAGAGCCTAGATACCATCGTTCAAGAAATTATAAAGGAAAACTTTCCTGATATTCTGGAACCAGAGAATATAATAGAAATTAAAAGAATACACTGAGCACCTCTTGGAAGAGATCCCAAAATGAAAACTGCTAGGTATATCATAGTCAAACAGAGTTTTCAGGTCAAGTAAAAAATGTTGCAAGCATCTAAAAAAGAAACAATTCAAGTATTGTGGAGCCACAGTCAGGATAACACAAGATTTAGCAACTTCTACATGAAAGGATAGAAGGATTTAGAACAAGCTATTCCAGAGAGCAGAGGAGCTAGGATTATAACCAAGAATCACTTATCCAGCAAAACTGAGTATAATCCTTCAGGGGGAAAATGGATATTCAATTAGATAGAAGACTTTCACGCATTCTTGATAAAAAGACCAGAGCTAAATAGAAAATTTGACTTTCAAATACAAGACTCAAGAAAAGCAAAAAAGGCAAACAGGAAAGGGAAATCATAAGGGATTTACTAAGGTTAAATTGTTTACATTCCTATATGGGAAGATGATATTTATAACTCATTAAGACCTTTCTCATTATTAGGGTAGTTAGAAGGAGTATATATAGACAGGGAGCATAGGTGTGAGTTGAATAGGAAAGGATAATATCTAAAAAATAAAATTAAGGGGTGAGAGAGAAATGTACTGGGAGAAAGAGAAAGGGAGAGGTAGAATGGGGTAAATTATCTCATATAAAAGAGGGAAACGAGGGGGAATGAATGAACTTTACTCTCATCAGAATTGCCTAAAAGAGGGAATAAGATACATAATAAATGGGGTATAGAAATCTATCTTACCCTACAGGAAAGTAGAGGGGGAAGGGCATAAGAGAGGGGCTGATAGAAGGGAGTGTACATAGGAGGAAGGGGGTAGTCAGGAGCAAAACACTTTTGAGGAGGGACACAGTGAAAGGAGAGAGAATGGAATAAATATAGTGGGGCATATGAAGGAGGGAAATACAGTTAGCAATAGTAACTGAAAAAAAATTGAAGCAAATTTCTTTGATAAAGGCCTCATTTCTCAAACATATAGAGAACTGAGTCAAATTTATAAAAATAAGAGCCATTCCCCAATTGAAAAATGATGAAAAGATATAATCAGTTTTCAGATGAAATAATCAAAGATAGCTATAGTCATATGAAAAAATATTATAACTCAATATTGATTGGAGAAATGCAAGTTGAAATAATTCTGAGGTACCACCTCATACCTATTAAATTGGCTAATAGAACAGGAAAGGTAAATGACAAATGTTGGAGGAAATGTGGGGAGAAAATAAGATATAAATGCACTGTTGGTGGAATTGTGAATTGATTCAACCATTCTGTAAAGCAATTTGGAACTATGCCCAAAGGGCTATAAAACCAGGCATACCCTTTGACCTAAAAAATCTATATCCCAAAAGAGATAAAAAATAAAAAGGATTATATTATTATTAAATATTATAAAAAATATTTATAGCAGTTCTTTTCTGGGGGTAAAGAATTAAAATTGAGGGAATGCCCATCAACTGGGGAATGGCTGAACAAGTTATGGTATATGATTATGATGGAATATTATTATACTATAAGAAATGATGAGTAGAATACTCTCAGAAAAACCTGGAAAGACTTGCATGGGCTGATGCAAAGTAAAATGTTCTGTGTACAGAGTAACAGCTATATTGTAAGATGATCAGCTATGAATGACTTAGTTATTCTTAGCAATACAACAGTTCAAGATAATTCTGAAGGACTTATGATGAAAAATGCTATTTATTCCCAGAGAAAGAACTGATGGTATCTAAATATGGATTGAAACATACTTTTTTAAACTTTATTTTTCTTGAGCATTTTTTGTCTATGCTTACTTTCACAACATGACTATTACAGATGTGTTTTACATAACTACACATGTATAACCTATATCAAGCTACTTGCCTTCTCAATGGAGGTGAGGGGTGGGGAGGGAGAAAGAAAGAGAATTTGGAACTCAAAGTTTTAAAAACAAATGTTAAAATTGTTTTTAGATGTAAATGGGGAAAAATAAAATGCTAAATAAATACAAAAAAAGCCCCATGAGTTTGAGAAGGGAGCCATTAAGTTTCACCAAATTGTCCAAGGATGCATGACAAAAAAGAGTAAAGAGGCCCTGAACCTTTCCATGCTACCTCTTTTCATCTTTAGTACAGGAAGTTTCTGCTCTTAAAAAAAGATTATTTAAGTCAGATTCTTATAGGTCTCAATCCAAAGTAGCTATGTAGGAAGTCATGTAATTGTCCACAGTACAAAAATAAATTTTTTTAGCACTTGCAAATCAGTGTAATAATGCAATAAATCATTACCTGTCCAGCTAACATTTCATATAACAGGACACCATAGGCCCACCAGTCCACAGATTTTCCATATGGTTGATAAGCAATGATCTGTATGGAGACAAATTAGTACATTTAGTTGTTAAACAGTAACTTGTATAGAAAACCATTGCAGCATGCACATGTTTGAGGTGTAACCTATAATGTCATGAAATTGGTACTCTTTGAGTGACATTTGACTTTTTCCAAAAATCAAACTCACTCTCAAAGCAGGGGGAGAGGGGAGAGAGGAGAGAGAGAGGAAAAAGAGAGAGAGAGAGGAAGAGAGAGGAAGAGAGGGAAAGAGGGAGGTAGGGAGTGGGGAGGGGGGGCAGAGAGAAAGAATGGGGAGTGAAGGAAAGAGAGAAGGAGAGAGGGAGGAAGAAAGGAATAGAGAGGAGAGAGAGAAACTTGCCAATGAATGATGGCAATATATCAAGAAGGGACCCAACAATTGCAACATGATGGGAATAAATGTGTAATCTCCCCAAATAACTGCTTTAATATTATGGGTGACATTTAATCAAGTAAAGAAGTTCTGAGGTGTTTATGTAAGAACAAAATAAAACACTAAGCAGGGGATTCAGTCTCATCAAGTATTCTATGCAAGGAGAAAAATAACACTGTTAGTCTTAACACATCCATTGTGTTATTTTCAAAGTTAGTTCCTTGATTTATTCTTAGTAAGTATATTTTTAAATATTTTATTTTCCCCATGTACATGTAAAAATAATTTTTAATCTTAGCAAGTATCAACCTTTCTAATATTCGCCAAATGTCTAGCAGGTGAATTCAAGAAATCTTACTAATAATTACATAACTTTCTGTATGTCAAGTCCATATCCATTTAAATAAATGGATTCATAGTATTTTTGTGTAAAATTTATGGAGAAATGAAATAATGAATACTTGACCAAATAGATGTAAGAAAAAAAGAGGCTAAATTTCAGGTTCTATTATTACTTTAACCTTTATTTCATTAAGAAGAAACTGACAAGCATAGAAACCAACAAGGAAGGAGATATCCACTTCTTGTGACAGAACAGCAGGTTCTGCCTCAACAATCTATGGACCAAATTTGATTCTCATCTGAAAACACTCATCTATTTCTTTGCACCTTTTCACTAGAAATCAGGTCCCACACATTCCTGTTCCACTAGATAGACTATGCAGGATAATGTTAAGACAATATTTGACTTATTTATAAGTGCTTTTCTTTGTCATTGATAAATTTGCAATAAGAGTGTGGAAAATAACCTTACGAAAATGAGACTTAATCAAGAGACTAATGGCAGTAGAATTCATTATTCCTTACTAATAGTACTGAATTTCTTTGCTTGGGGGTGTTCTCTTGATGGTCACCACACAGCAGCACACAGTGTTTCATGAGTTTAACACATTTTAAAAAATAAAATGTGACAAGTTTTATTAAGTAAATTATTGCCTTCCATCCCTTTTCACCTCATTCAAAAGAGTCACTGTAAGCTTGCACCTGTAAGAATAAGACAAAACATCCTAAAACCTGACAGGTAATGAGGATGTTGAATAGTAAATGTGGTGTATAATTTTCATTGTTATAATAGGTTTCTAAGGGTGTCCTTGGGAAGAAGTAGATGATGTCATACTGCTCAGTTTGAAAAAGGTTTCTGGGTATAAAAAAACAAGGTTTAGTGTTACTGTAGCAACATTTTAAAAAGAAAACATATTCTTTTATTCCATGTTAGCTGTTATAAATATATAGATCTAACTAGCCAAAGCTAACCACAAAGAAAATAATAAGAAGTCCATTAAGTAACATTTATGCACTTACTATGCGGCAAGCGCTGTTCTAAGCAGC
The DNA here is from genome assembly GCA_011680675.1 of Gymnobelideus leadbeateri. NCBI lineage: Eukaryota > Metazoa > Chordata > Mammalia > Diprotodontia > Petauridae > Gymnobelideus > Gymnobelideus leadbeateri. Next base: position 75,334 of record WOXC01001970.1, read on the forward strand.
ACTGGGGATATAAAGAAAGGCAAAAAGTCTCTATTCTCAAGGAGCTTACATTTTTTTTTTTTTTTGCTTTTTGGAGGACGATTGGGGTTAAGTAACTTGCCCAAGGTCACACGGCTAGGGTTTTTTTTTTTGTTTGTTTGTTTGTGTGTTAAGTGTCTGAGGCTGGATCTGAACTCAGGTCCTTCTGACTCCAGGGCTGGCGCTCAACTCACTGCACCACCTAGCCGCCCCAAGGAGCTTACATTTTAATGGGAGGAGGTGTACAATATACAAAAATGTATACTTGTGACATATGTATTACCTTAAATTTACTATATGTTTTCACTATGTATGTATTATCGATTTTTATATATAGGATACATACACACATACACTATATAGCAAATAGAATATAGTAAATAGAATATAGCAAATAGCAAATAGAAAATAGTAATAGAGGAAAGGTGTTAGTGGGAGGATAGGGTAGAAGGGAGGGGACCCCAGGGAAGGCCTCCTATGGAAGGTGTGGTTTATGCTGAATCTTGAAGAAAGCCAGGAGGTAGAGGAAAGGAAGGAAGATATGGGGGACAGTCAGTGAAAAGGTTGAGAGTTGGAACATGGTGTTATGTGCAAGGAATGGCAAGAAGAATAGTACAGTTTCTTTCACAACATGACTAATATGGAAATACATTTTGCATGACTGTACATGTATAACTTTTATCAAACTGTTTGCTTTCTCAACAACAGGGGAGGTGAGGGAGAGTTGGAGAGAATTTGGAACTCAAAATTGTAAAAAAAAAAAGATTAAAATAATTTTACTTGTAATTGGTAAAAAATAAAATATTAAAAAATTTTAAAAAGATAGTACACTGAAGAGAGTATAAAGGGCCAAGGTAATAAATGCTTTTAATGCCACATAGAGAATTTTATATTTGATCCTGCACTCAAGCTACATTCTAGAGTTTCACTCAATACAAGAAGGCAGAAATACACAAACTGTTAAAGTTTTACCTAAGATTTAATTCCCATTTGGATCTTTCCAAATTTGAAAAAAAAATCTCCCAATATCTTTCATTTCATCCAAATGTGTTCTACTCTTTCTCACATTGGTATGTTTTTATACTAGTTTATATATTCATGAACTTTAGAGGTCAAGTCAAGTGCTTTATCAAGTACATTTCTTTTCAGAAAAAGTATATCTTTCCATTAACATATTCTTGTTAAGAATCTCATTGCATCAAATTGTGATCCTGTGAGGATTCATTCTTGTTAACTATAAACTTATTCCCTATACTCACCCAGAGAACAGATAAGCATTTTAAAGCATTCCTTTCTTAATGGCAGGTAACAGTTCAATTGAACTTATCATTATGATGCCTGACAAAAATTATCACTATCTCTCAGATATTAAGTTATTTTTTGATAGATTAATTGATTTAGTGCATGAGTTCTCAACTGCTTCTGTAAACTTATTTTTAAAAAATATGTTAATAATTGGATTTCAATTTAATTAGTGAGATCTTTGAATGAAAGGAAACTTAATTGCAAGGCCATCTCAGGAATCAAAACAACCTCCTCTGGTTATGGGAATCCTGAATTCTGGAAAACTTCAAAACTGGAGATTCTGCTTCTATATCTGGGTCAGAACTTACATAGATCTGGAAACTCATGAGCACATGAGGTTGTTTTTCTTCATAATTCAACAGGCTTATAACTTGCTCTTCGTCTTCTTTCCCCATATGCCATTACTGAATATCCCATTCTGTCCCCTTCCACCATCTCTAAGATCTAGACAAGCAATGCTACCTGTCAGAAATCTGTTTTCCTTAGCAACAGCATTTATCAGTCCAACAAAACATGCTGGTTTAGCTACTAAAACAAGATTATGGGGCCTATTGGTCAGTTACTGTGTAGCACCCTCAGGAATAATAACAGGATGTGATTTGGAATTTAGCAAGTGTCTCTTTTCAGAGAAATTAAAAATCTTTCACCTTTGGCTTGTTAATATGGTACTCTTGGACACTGGTTGAAATGAGAAACCTCAAAGAGCTAAATTACAGTGTTAAAGATTCAAATTTGCCACAGAAAACTCATTTTTAGAAAAAAATTATTCACTGGTTAGATGCTATTAATATATACCTCTATTTAACTTACTCTACTGGGGGGCAGGAAACCATCTTACTCAAAACAAGAGAGGCAAACACACACACACAGATTACTGAAGATATTAGTTATAATATCCATTTGAAGCTGTCTAGACAAATTAGACTCCACTATCATGCACAGCTCACTCTGATTCCCTACTGTAGCTGACATAGTGAATTCATTTTTGCCTAATGTGTAAATTAAGGAAACTAGATAGTAACTGACTCTTTTCCCCAGAAATCTTATACCCATTAAGACTAGAAGCTCAGAGTATGAGACAGCTGCATTCCTTAAGGACTTCCAGAAAGGTTTGCTCAGGTTGTAGGTATTATTAAATAAGAATTTGTTATCATACCTAGAGACTGATCAAGAAGTAGAAGAAAATCTTAAGAAGCCTCATACAAGGAGCTGGTATGGACATTTAATTTCCTTGAATGGATAAGCTAGAAGGGAGATAGAGAGGGATATATGGGGAGAAGAGGTTGGATGAGGGTAGAGGGAGACAGAGACAAAAAAGCAGACAATGAGGAAGAGGAAAGACAGAAAGAAGAGAAGGAAAGAAGACTACTTGACAGTGATGACAGAGATGGCTTACTTCCCTGTGGCATATGGCAGTACTAAGCACTTCAAAGAAAAATATCTATAGAGCAGCTTCCATTCAATATAGAATGCTGGTATTGCCATGGAGATGAGAGATGATTAAGCAGACACTAGTGCTTTCAACTCTGCCATTTTCTTGCTATCTTGTGCTCACATTAGCATATATAGCTTCAATCTCTCTCTGTGTATTTTTATCCATTTGTCCATTTTATTAGTGTTAGCTTATTTAAAACTGATATTCTAATGCCTACCAAATACTTGTTGACTGACAGACTAATGCAATTTCTAAAGTCACTTATACAAGCACATATAACTGTAACACATCCTAATATAGGTGGCATAGTAGGGAAGAGTGCTAGATCAAGTCAAGAAAACCTAAGTTTGAATCTCTCCTTAACTATTTCTTTAAACAAATGCTTTATTAACTTCTGTTTTACATCATTCATTTCCACCAGATTTTGAGTTACAATCATTTTCCCCCTGTTATTCCCCTACCCAACCTCCCAGAATAGCAGTCCCACAAGATATCACTTCCTCCAATCTGCTCTCTCCCATACCCCCTTCCACTTTTCCATTAGAGGAAGGTGAATCTTTGTGTCCCAATGCCTTCACATCTTATCTCCCAATTATAAGCAAAAGAGTATTAATAATAGTATCTATATATATTTGAAACATTTAATTTTAAGACCTCGAATTTCAGATCCATTCCCTTCCTCCCTTGTCACCCATTCCTTCTGGGAAGATAAGTAATTCAGTATATGTTGTACATGTCTAGCTATGCAAAACATTATCATAGTAGATATATTGTACAAGGCTGCTTATACTTCCCTCCCACTCATCCCACCCCCCACCTGGTCCATTCCTACATGATCCTGTCCCTCTTCTACAGTGGGTACTTCCAACCTCCCCTCCCCCCAAGGATGCCCTCCCATCCATCATCCCTCCTCTCATCCCCCTTCCCCCTATTCTGCTCCAGGTTGAGATATCCCATTTAGTATGTATGTCATTCTCTCCCTGAACCAAATTCAATGAGAATGTGGTTTTGCCTTTTTTGCCTTCCTATTCTTCCCCACCCTTGCAACCACTTCCCCTTGCTTCTTCTACATGAGACAGTTTACCCTACCCTGTCTCTCCCCATCTCCTCTTGCCACTTTCCTCTCTCACCTCATAATTTCATCCCTTGAGTATTCTCCCTTCCCAACAAATTCAATCTATGCCCTCTATCCATATATAACTGTAACCATATATACACACATTCACATATGTATTCATATGACCACACACCCGTCTTCCATTATTTTCATAGTGAGAAAGATATCATCAGTCACAGTTATTGCTTATCCATATAGGAATGTAAATAGTTCAACTTTGATAAGTTCCTTTTGATTTCTTTTCCCTGATTACCTTCTCAGGCATCTCTTCCTTCTTGTGTCTGGATGTCAACTTTTCTATTCATTTCTGTTTTTTTCCTCAAGGATGCTTGAAAGTCCTCTATTCCACTGAATGACCATATTTTCCCCTGAAACAAAATACTCAGTTTTGCTGGGTAGGTGACCCTTGGGTTCATTCCCAGTTCTTTTGCCCTCTGGAATATCATATTCCATGCCCTTCAATCCCTCAGTGTAGAAGCTGCCAGGTCCTGGGCTATTGTGATTGTGTTTCCACAATATTGAAATTGTTTCTTCCTGGCTGCTTGTAGTATTTTCTCCTTGATCTGGGGATTCTGGAACCTGGCTATAATATTCCTGGGAGTTTTCTTTTTAGGATCTTTTTCAGGAGGTGATCAGTGGATTCTTTCAACCTCTATTTTGCCCTCTGGATCTAAAACATCAGGGCAATTTTCCTTGAGAATTTCTTGAAGGGTGGTTTCTAGGTTATTTCTTTGATCATGGCTTTCAGGTAGTAAAATAATTTTTAAATTGTCTCTCCTGGATCTATTTTCCAGGTCAGTGGTTTTTCCCATGAGATATTTCACATTGCCTTCTAATCTTTCATTTCTTTGGATCTGCTCAACAGCATCTTGATTTCTCATAAAGTCATTAGCTTCCATTTGCTCCAGTCTAACTCTGAAGGAATGGATCTCCTCAGTGAACTTTTGAGATTCTTTTTCCATCTGGCAAATTCGACTTTTTAAGGCATTCTTCTCCTCATTGGCCTTTTGGGCCTCCTTTGCCATTTGAGTTAGTCTATTTTTTAAGGTGTTGTTTTCCTCAGTCAGGCTGTTGACCCTCATTTCATACTTTTCCTGCATCCCTCTCATTTCTCTTTCCAATTTTTCCTCCACTTCTCTTATTTGATTTTTAAAGTCCTTCTTAAGGTCCTCTATGTCCTGCAACCCGCTCATGTTTTCCCCTGGGGCTTTTGGAGCAGGACTTCTGAACTCACAGTCCTTTTCCCGCTCTATGCCCCCAAAATAGGGGTCTAGGGTTGCATTTTTCTGTTTCCTTTGCCTTGGCATGTTGCCACTTAATTACTTGACTTTTGGGCTTGTTGCCACACTATGGTTTTAAGGCCAGATAGAGGAATTTTCGTCCCGAATGTGTGGGGGGCAACTTCCATTTCTGGCAAGCTGTAAACCCACCCACGACTTCTACCCTAGATCACAATCCAGATCCAGGGAGGTTAAAGCAAGAGTGATTACCCCTCAAGACTGATCACTGGATCTCCCTACAGTTCACAGGCCAGGCGCTGGAGCTGCCCCTGAAAACTACAAAATGGTGTGTCTCCTCAGTGGCTTCTAGCCCCCAGGGGAGGGAGCTGACGCATTCCCCAAATACTGGTCCCAAAGTCCATAGGACACTAACCTCTTACTTTGTCCTAGGCATGTCTATGTTGATAATTCTGGAGTCGCCACAGTTGCTGGAATTCTGGGGTCTCTCCAGCCGGCTGCTGGCCCTGCCGCCCTGGGGCTAAAACTTCGGTTCAAATGGACCTGGGCTCTGCTCGGCTTGGCTCCCCGCGCTCTGCCCGCTGCCGGCTCCCAGACCACTGTGCTGGTCCTTCCTGCAGGGCTGCTGGGCTGTCCTCAGCGGGAGGTTAGCTTCTCTGTGTTGTTCTGTGGGTGCTGGGGCTCCAGAAGTTGTTCAGAGTCCCCTTTTACATAGTTTGCGGGGGAATCTGGGGGCAGAGTGGCTTGGATGAGCTGTTTCTACTCCGCCATCTTGGCTCTGCCCCTCCTCTCCTTAACTATTTATAGCTGGTGACTCTGGACAAGTCACTTAACTCTTCTCAGTCTTAGTTACCTCATTTATAAAATGGGGATAATAATAGCACTTATCTCTCAGCGTCATTGTGAGGATAAAATCAGATATAACACATGTATGGTACTTTGCAATTGTTAAAGCACTATATAAATGCTAGTCATTATTATTTTGAATGAATGAGAATGCCACTGTCAATTCCTTCTTATTCTTTCAGAATATTGTTAAGTATTAGATGTCATATGTAATTATCTGACATACAGATGGCTGGTATTAAATACTAGTAAAGTTTAACCTTCTTTACCCTTTTTAAAATAAAAAATAAATGGAAGTTCTAATATTGCTTTCCCTTTTCACCTCCACTTTTTAGAATCCCTAGGTTCCTTCAAGTCTTAGCTCATGTGCTAAGGGCAGCCTTTCTGGGTTTTCCTAGATGTCAATGCTTTTGTCTGCCTCGGGTTATCATGGAGTGTAAGGGTTATGGGATTTAAAGATCTTCCATGCCCCATTGGACTTGCTGACATAGCAGGAAGGGGAGGGGCAAGAGGAAGCAGAAGAAGAGTTAGAGTTCCGTTGGGGACTGTTGGTGGCCACAGCAACAGCAGTAACTGCCGAGGTAGAGGTGGAGGCCCAAACCTCTTTTTAAGCCAGCCAGAATTTCTGCTAAGGACTCTTGTTGGGGGCTGCCGGGAACTGGAACTGCAGGGGGCCGGAGCTGTTGTGAGCACACTTCCTGGATGCTGAGCAGTTGCTGAGAGTCGGGAGAGAAGGACCTTTGCCTGAAGTAGCCTGTTCTGTTTTGAAGGCTTAAGAATGTGGTTGTTTACTAGGTTAACTACTGGTGCCAATTTCATAACTATCCTGATGGCTTTGACTTTCTGGTTTTGGGACTCGGTTATTTGGTATTTTAATAAATTCTCTGGCTTTATCCCCCATATAGAGAGACTGATATATTTTGTGATTAATAACCACATAAGCCTATTTATAATTGCCATAGGCATAGTGAATATTGCATTGTTAATATATGGAGATAGTTATCTGATTACATTCTATATTCCCCTGGAAATATTTCCCCGTAAGTTGGCGGTCAGGGCCTTTTTTGTTTGTCTTTGTATCTCCAGAGCCCAGCACAGTGGAGGCACATACATAGGAGATACTTAATAGATGTTTATTGAACTAGATTGGATTAGCCAATAAAACCCCAAATATACTATTAAGCAAAAATTAAAGCTCAATCTGGAAGCATGTAGGGAAGTAAACTCCTTTTTCCCTAAGAAAAGAAGCAATTGACATAAATTTTTAAAATTACTTAAAAATAAACCCAATAAAGCTCTGAAATCTATACACATTAACTATCTTTCCCCTTCTGATGGTTATTTTTATACCATAGGGAAGTCTGACTATAGCAAGGATGGTCTAAGTAAAGTTTTTCCTAAGGTCAGAACAGACTGAAATAATACAAAATAATCACATATGGTTTTCAACATAACTCAAAGTAGCCAGCTTTGGAAAATCTAGTGACTACATTGTATCTGCTCTAAAATTAAGGGACCTCTTTCCAGATATATCTCAGACCATCAGATAACCTGTAAAGGGTATACTTTCTACAAAAAGGGAATTAAAAATACTGGCTTGCGAAGTGCTGTGAAATAGGTGAGCCAGTCAATCATCAGAAGACAAGGTATCATTGATAAGCTTTCCGCCATCAGGTAGTGAACACATTTTGGCAAAATTAAGAGAAATTAGAGAAAATAGCATGATAGAGTCCCATGACTTCAATGACATTGGGAGCAAGGATAACATATATGTTGAGGCCTATTGGGTTGTATGAGAGAAATGTGCTACATACTATTTGTTTTCAGGAAAGTATAATATAACCTGTAGGATGAACAAGTCAATGGAATTAAAGACACTACATTATAAAGGAGTCATTAAAGTAGAATGTAAGTTCCTTAAGGGCAGGGGTTGCTTTGATTTTCATCTCTGTATCCTCAGTCCCTAGTGCAATGCCTTGCTCAATAAATACTCAATAAATGCTTGCTGAATTGAAGTAACTGTAACCTCGACTAATACCTTTCTTTAATGCTTTGTTGTAGAATGGAATCTTGGGAATCCTTAATACCACAGTAACTCATGGAGATAATCTGCTATGGGGGAATTGTAATCTTTGTTGGTAGAGGGAATACACATATTGATCAAAACTCAGATCCTTCATTCCTAGCTTCTCTCTTGATTTAATAGTAACCTTCTCACCTTGGAGAAGGAGATGCCTCCACCCCTGGGGCACCCTTCCTCTGACTGGTGAGTCTTGACTTGGACCACAATTTCATGAGGTAGCTGGGCCATCTATGCTCAATTCACTCTTTGCTCTATTGATTCTCTGGCCTTTTTCACCTCCTCCTAGTAGCCTTTTAACTTTCCCCAGAAATATCATACTCCCACCTTTCATTCTAAACCCTGTTTATGTGCTGTTTTCCCTATGAGAACATAAGCATCTTGAGGGTAGGAATTATCTTTTCCGTTTGTATTTGGAACCATTGAATACATTGTCTGTCTGACTCTCTCCCTCTTTCCTCTCCTGTGGGCATGTGTGTGTGTGTGTATGTGTGTGTGTGTGTGTGTGTGTGTGTGTGTGTGTGTGTGTGTACATGTAAGTTTCTCAGACCAAAGCAATTCACTAACAGTAGGCTATCTTGCATCATAGATTTGGATGTCAATTCGTCTTTACACTCAAGATTACTGTTGAACCTAGTAAATACCATCTTGGCACTTAAGTCAGTTGCTTAGGCTACATCAGCATTTGCAAATATGCTTGATAGGTGATTTCAGGTTTTTCTACTTTTAGAGACTTACAATTAAAAAGGAGGTCCTCCAATACTTTCTACTGAATCGCACATTTTGTCTAGTTCAGATGCTACCCAACTATTTAAAAATTCCATAGCATGCTCAATCCAAATTTCTGATTGCTCCCCAGAAGAAGAGTTCTCTGAAGATTCCTAAAATGAGTCTATAGTATTTTTGTTGTTTAGAAAATCTGTATTCAGAACTACCCATGTAAGCATTTTTCTCTGATTTCAGCATACTTTTGCATTTTTCTAATGGAAATGCTTTTGTCTCATAAAATTTTCTAATGTTTAAATTAATACCTTCTCCTCAGAGGGTGGTTTAGAAATGAATTTTCATATATTAACCTGTACTGTCACTGAATCAGGAATTTTTGATTGATCATCTGGGTCTAGTAATTCACAAAATACTGATTGTGTAGTTTCTCTGAGATTTTTCTCCCTCAATGATCACTTTACATTTATCCAATGCTTTTTCAGATCTTTTTAACAACCTCATGATATTCTAACGTTCAGAATTTACTCCTAAAATCAAGTGAAATTTTTATGCTTTTATACCCATTAACTCAGAAAACACATTAAACATGCTGGTCTCACTTTTCACTTAGTTATAATGTAAAAATTATATTTTGCAAATAATGGAACACTACTGATTAAAATCCAATGTATATAGTAATAAACAATAACTATATAGAGAGAACATATAACACATAAAAAAGTAAAAGAAATTAATGTCATTCATCAGCATCACTGATTAGTGTACTGTCAGGAACTTTGCATTTATGATTATATGAATTACAGTGTATTTATAAGATAGAAAATATCTACAGGGAAGAAAAAAATCGATAAAGCCGTTATATTTAGGGACAATCACAGCGCAGGTAGCATAGGCAGGGTACTCACTCCTCTAACTGCCACTGGCTCATATTTCCTTAGTAATTCTCATTCCAGGCTGTAAGGTAAGCAAGGTGTAGGTTTTGCTACATGATCATATGTTAATAGACATGTACAAAAGCTCTCAATAAATCACCTAACTTTGAGCCCCCATGCTAGTTTATCAAATATTAAATAAGCCAGAGATATATCTATCAAACTCCCTCAAATAGGAGGTTCAAATAAGTATTAATGATGCTGGCTATTCACACTATAACAGTACAAAGACACGTGTATTTTAAACATTCCAACAATGCACAGTCACTCCCAAGCATCAATGACTACTCTGCTCATTTCTTTCTTTTAACTGCTTGTTTCTTAATATGAAAATGCTGCCAGAGTACTCAGCTCTCTTGGGAGAGCAGTCATAATCTTTCAAGGATTCTCTTCATAATGTCTTTGCAAATGAGAGCTAAGTGTAGTTCTTTCAGGAAATTTCTCTCTAGAATTTTTTCTCCTCGACAGTAAAATCACTTAGAATGTCAGCAAAGAAGTTATCTTCGGTCCCTTTCTCTATCCAGAAAAGTATCTAACTATCAGTCTTTCTAGTTAACAGTCTTTCTAGAATGACAAACTGCCTATGTCAGTGTTCTCACAGGCTTTTCAGAGATGACAGTTAAACTGTCACCCATATCACCTCCCTCCACTGCCCCCAAGATTCCATTCTTTTATTAACATACTACAATGCCATTAGTGGTCTCTGGGGGGCAAGACTGGTGCTCCATATAAATATGTAGGTAGTTCTGAAACTATGATTTCATTGTTTTAGGGAACTCTGGATGAGGATACTCCCACTACTAAAGCAGATGAACATTTTTTTTTTCGCAATTTATAGTACTAAATGTTTTGTTCAAGATTATAAAGTGAATATGTATCAGAGGCAAGATCTGAACTGAGGCTAGCTCTTTATACATTACACTAATGATGTCAATCACAAATAGAAACCAGGGCTACTAAACCCTACAAAACTATCCCTGTGGGCTACAGATTGACTTAGAAAAACCATATATTAATATTATTGATGTTTTAGTGTATTTTTGTTTTGTTAAATATTTCTCAGTTACATCTTTCTTTCTTTCTTCTTTTTTTTTTTTTTTGCTGTTTGGAGGGAGAAAGGTAGAGCAATTGGGGTCAAGTGACTTGCCCAAGGTCACACAGCTAGTTTTTGTGTTAAGGGCCTGAGGCCAGATTGGAACTCAGGTCCTCCTGACTCCAGGGCCAGTGCTCTATTCACTGTGCCACCTAGCCACCCCCCCCCCCCAATTACATCTTAGTCTGGTTTGGGCCACACTTGGAAGTTCTGTGGGTCACATATGACATGCAGGTCATGTATCTGAAATTTCTTCATTATGTTATGCTGATTCTTATTTTTAGTATATATATATATATATTTTAGTATATATATATATATATATACATATACACACACATATATATTATATGTGTGTGTGCTTATGCATCTAAGACACCAGCTTCAATAGCTGCTCCCATAGAGATTATGGATATTTGTTACTGTGTTTTTAAGAGGCAATGGAATCTTGGGGAAAGACAGTTGAACTGACATTCTGGAGTGTCAATTGTGATGGCTAGAAAAAAGATTTTGAGAGGATAGGAAGGATTAAACGAACCTTCTTTCTTGAGAGAACTGATTAAATGTAACTAGGTGATAGTCATTGGTTTTTAACATTGGGAGAAATGTACCAGAATGGAGGCTTGAGTGAATAAGACAAGAAGCTCCTCTTCAGAGTTATCCTAGAACCTCAAGGTGAGAGATGTAGCCGGCCTCACTCTGGGAACTTTACCTGCTAATGTGTGTGGGTTGGATATATATTTAAAATCTATCTCGGTTTGAGTAATTTCTCAAGTCCTAAATATAGGTGTATTTTCCAAATTACTTGAATAAAAATAAATCTTTGCTCGTGCTAATGAAGGTTCAATAAAATTCCACCGAATTAAAGAGTTGAGTTTTTGGTTTTTTTTGTTTTGTTTTGTTTTGTTTTCTTGGTGTAGACTTTCTTCAGATGTATAGAATTCAAAGACTAATTCCAAACAATGGGCCATATATGTACTTTTGATTTATGTGTAATATATAACTTGTATGAAAAAACTCTCAAAAAAATCACATACAATTCCTATGGAAGTGAGTTAATCTGAATTCAACTGCAGTATTTTGGTTCCTTAAGTTTCTGTTCAAAGGTATATTTAATCCTAATTGTACACCACTCATGCAACTTGTCAATGTTGTCTTTGGGATTTTATAGGCAGGCTCCTATTGAGACCAAATATTTTCTACTTCCACTTGTGAATTTGCTTTTCATGAGCCACCACCAGGAGTGCAGCTCCCATTTGTCACGTGGAAGCTGTTCAAATATTAACTGAGAACCGGAACAAAATGAATAGCAGTGCTATGAGCTGAGAGGGTTGAAAGTATTATCATGCATATAACATCTTCAAAATAATAAGGAATTTCTCAGAGCTGGGAGAATTCAAGTAATTTTAGATATTTACAAAAATGTGTTTTGTAATAGGTTAAGGATTTGTATAATGGGGTATTTTTCTTTTCATCACCCTATATTTCTCATATCACAAGAATGTCTAGGAAATGATTCAGAGTAAGATAGAGGCTAACTTCTCTGATTCAGAAGTAAACATCCAATCCAATCCAATCTAATCCAACAAGCAGGTCTGAAATCCTGTCCCAGGGATGCAAAGACAAAATGAAAAACAGGCCATGTCTGTAGGGAGTTTACCATCTATCAAATCAAAAAATACGGATCAGCTAATTCAGGCCACAGAAGAAGTAGAACTCAAATACATTAATCCTGAAACCATTCATGGTATTTCTGGAAGTGTTTCATTTATGCTAATGAAATGCCTCAATCATTTACTAGGATCTAAGAAGGTTGCCTCAATTTTACACTTACCTGGAATGGTAACTATAATCAAGAGAGATTATGAAGAACAAACTAAGAAGCTGCTAGAATTAATGGAAGGCTAAAAGCTGTGCTCTTCCTCCAACTGGCATGTTTGGTATCTGGGAATTTGATTATTTATAGGATATAGGGATGTTAGGGATTCAAAAAGGAGGAATGGCTTTAAGGTACTGAAGGAGTCAGGTAACTCATAACCTGGTTGCTTCACAGAACAGTGTTATTTTGACTAATCTATGAATTTGGAATAATTATGGAAAACTAGGAGGAAGATAGGAGTGGAGGATATGAAGAGCAGAAGGTAGATTTAAAGGACAACATGATTTAAATCATTCCCAAAAAAAGATCTGAGGAAAATAAAAAAAATTACGGAAAATACCAAAGGAACATATTGCCTCATTTCTTTTCTATTTTCCAAGGGAAAAGACATTTTTATTGCCCCCTCATGTAATATTAGGATTCACTAGACTTGTAGCCCTATAAGGAAAGAAATTGGCCTTTGTTGGGTTGAAAAATAAAAGCACTTATCCTCATGATTCTAATCATGATTAACCTCATGATTCTCTTTTTACTTCAGGCTTGTATTTATTCTGTTGAAAACTGCTGATTTAAATTGGGCTACGGCTAGCACTGATTATATTTCCTCTATAACTGTGTCTCATTTTCCCTTTTTTCTTAGAGTGGAGAAAGCACTAATTTGCTGCCCAACTGACTACTTCAACAGATGAGTTCAGAGTTTTTCATTTAACTTTCAAATTCTCTTTTATTTTCTTCTCCCACTCCACAAGGGTTATGAAATGTTTCTGAGAATTGACAATACATGAAACCTTTGGGGCAAAAGGGTTTGCCCCTTTCACCACAGAGGTTGTGTGGACCACAAGGAAGGATTTCAAAGATAGGTGATGGAAAATAATTTACTTCTTCCCCATTTACATTCACTTTGCTTTTTTGTTTTCCAAGTTGGCCATGTACCTTGTAGGTAATCCAAAAGGTACCCATTATTTTTTTTTGCCTTTTTTTTTTTGAGGGAAACTGGGGTTAAGTGACTTGCCCAAGGTCATATGGCTAGTTTTTTTTGTATTAAGTGCGTGAGGTTGGATTTGAACTCAGGTCCTCCTGACTCCAGGGCCAGTGCTGTATTCACTGAGCCACCTAGACACCCTGGTACCCATCATTTACTCTGATTTTTAAGAGCTTTTCCCTGCCTCTACGATGGAGTCTTAGTCATGGCTAGGGTTAACTGCTGAGGAAGAAATTAGAATGTATAACAGAAACTTCCTGATTTAAGATTATCTTCATAATTTCATACAGATGAACCTTCTAATCTAAATGATCTCCAAAGAAATATTTTTGATATACTCTCTTATTTAGCTATTCCAGTATGAAAAGTCTCTACCTGTTAAGAAGTTTTTACTTATACCTAATAGCTCTGACAATTTGGGATTTCCCTTATCTTGCTTAGGCCATTATTACCTGTGGAAAAGGACTCCAAATGGCATAATTTCAAAAGGTTTCTTAGATACTAAACCTAAGTAAAATCCTGTGGCTTATTCCCTGTATGAGCCTGGGCAAGTTTTTTTACATCCAGCTGTCCCCATGCCTCTAATGCTTTGACCTCTCACCTCCGCCTCTTAGCTTTTTTGACTTTCTTCAAGGCTCAGTTCATCTGCAAACAACCTTTTCTAGTAACCCCAGGTATCAGGTAACCCTATTGAGGTTGTAGATTCTGTATATCTAGTTGGTCTTTTTTTTTTACATTCTTCCCTATTAGAATGTGAGCCCCTAGATGTAAATGGTAAGGGAATTTGAAGATCTTCTCTGTCCCTTAATAAGCCTAAGGGAATTTGAGGACCTTCCCTGATTTGAAAATACACTCTGCACCCTAATAGGCTGAATGTGGTCACATAGAGCTTGTGGTAGGAGGCTTGTTTTTCAGGAAGGACCACACCTTGTTACTTTGTAAGTGTGCAGTGGATCATGATGGTTGTGATGTTCTCTGACCCTGGAGAAGGCTATATATACCTCTGAGGTGAGGTCTTGCTTTGGGGTTCACTTATGTGAAGAGTTGTATGATTTGGGCAGATGAGACTCTGGGCACAGCCACTGAGCACCCTGGCTTGGAAAACCGAGATGCTGGTGCTTCTTTCTCTGGTAACTAACTATATATGTATGTATGTGATGGTCAGACTAGAAGCCCTGTCTGTTGGTCTGCTGAATTGTGTTATTTTCTCTGTCTGTATTTTTGTCTGCTTGTAACTTCTGTTTGTATTCTCTGAAGTTCAGGGTGCTGACTTTTCCTCCTGAACTAAATAAATGATATATGTTTGATTAAAGTAAGCTTGTTAACCCTTTTTGAGTTGCTTTCCTTTAGAAAAGCAGATCAGAGCCCCCGTGCTAGCAGCCATCCTGGGTATGCTAGGTGCTTGCTGTTACACTAGAGGGCAGGGCTATCTTTGCTTTTCTTTGTATTGCCAGTGCTTAGCTCAATGCCTGGCACAGACTAAGCACTTAATAAATGTTTACTCAGTGTAACCCCAAATGGAGGCAAATACTATTTCTTGGCACTTCTACCTCTCTGCTTCATTCATTCATACTTTATAGGAAAGAATGTGTGATAACAGGATTCAGAATTCTCATTTCTTATTCTCCTTGAGTTGGGTAATGACCAGCTTTTTAAGTAAACATAGGTTATCCATTTCCTTTGTAGACACACTAACCACTGGTGCTTACCAAAAATACCCTGAAATTGAGATAGTATCCATCTCAAAATCAATTATCTAGATTCTCTTCAATCATCTCAAGAAGACTTTGTTGACCCCTGAAGAATGCTCTGTGTCTGGAAAAGGAATATATTTAACATCAAATTCTGGAATAATTTCCTGATTAGTGCCTCTTTCTTATATTTGCATCTCACTACCAACCATGTATTTATTTGTGACAACCATCTGTCTTGGCCTCTCTTGACTGGTTTAAGAGATGCTACACTGTTAATCAATTTCAAGGCTTTAAAACAAATAGTCATAAATATTTATGCCTCAGCCAACACTACTAATGAAAATTCTATATGAGGTAATTATTTTGCTTTGGCCTGCCAGATCTACTTATAAAGAGATGAGATTATTTCGATCTTTGTGAAGATTCTAAAACCTTGATTGTGGACATTATAAGCTTCACTAGACTATAAAATGATATATGTTTTAAGGCAGATCTATTGTATTCTTTTCCATTTTCAAAGAATTCAACATTAACTTTCCTTTAAAAATCATCTGCCATGGTTCTGGTTTGTTTTTACATAAAGCAACTCTAGGCAAATATAGTAACATTTCAATTATTTAGAAGTCATATACCCAGCAGTGCCAGCTCTCTGGAACACAGCTAAATAACAGGAAGGAAGAAAGGCCTCTGGGTACCCAGAATATTTGCAAAGTCTATGCACTGAAGCTTACCTATGCCCTTCAGATACTCCTTTAGATTGACTATATTCTTGGTTTTTTTTTTTTCTTTTTTGAGGGGGGAGGGCAGGGCAATTGGGGTTAAGTGACTTGCCCAAGGTCACATAGGTAGTGTGTCAAGTGTCTGAGGTCGAATTTGAACTCAGGTCCTCCTGACTCCAGGGCCAGTGCTCTATTCACTGGGCTACCTAGCTGTCCTTATTTAATATATTCTTTTTTTTTTTTTAAGCAATCGGGGTTAAGTAACTTGCCCATGGTTACACAGCTAGTTATTTATGTGTGGGTGCTAAGTATCTGAGGCCAGATTTGATCCCGGTCCTCCTGACTCTGGGTCCAGAGCTCTTACTCACTGTGACACCTAGCTGCCCCCCTATTTACTATATTCTTAATTTAAACTAAACTCTAATATTTAGTTACTTTGGTTTTCCAGGCCATAGCAGATTAGAAACATCAAAGCAGGTGGAGAATGGGAATTGATTGAGGAAGGTAATCTGGGAGACTGACAATGAGAAAGGAGACCAAAAAAACCAAAAACAAAATCAAAAACAAACTATAAAAAGTAGACTGTACAGCAGTTTAGGGTCATTTAGTGCTAGGATAAATAATCCCTGCTAGAATATGAAAGTGTAAAAGTGTATTAGAGCACATTACAATAGATGATATTTAATATCTTCTCTTTAAGAGAACATGTAATTATTTTAGAAAATTTTCTCAAAAATGGCTAAAAACAGGGTGGCTGGGTGGCGCAGTGAGTAGAGTGCCGGCCACGGAGTCAGGAGGACCTGAGTTCAGATCTGGCTCCAGACACTTAATACACACACACACACACACATACACACACACACACACACACACACACACACACACACACACACACACACACACAAACTAGCCGTGTGACCTTGGGCAAGTTACTTAACCCCAATTGCCCTCCAAAAAGCAAAAAAGAAAAAAAATGGCTAAAAACAAAGTTTTGGAATTTAAAGAGGTAGGCTTTTAGCTGTGTGGACAATTCACTTGAGTTGAACACCTTATTCCCCCATGATGCCAAATAAATGAGTTATTGTATTTGGCAAGTTAATATGTGATCTAGTCCAGACTAAGTCTTAATGAAGATGAAGCCCAGAGGCATCTTTGTTCTTAAAAATGCTTCCCTTCCCTGCTGACAGTTATTTGTTTGTTTGTATTCAAGCAGCATCTGGTGGATGTTAAATGAAGATGACTTAGCTTGTAATCACATTCTGCTTAACACCTGCCAACCATTGGAGGACTTCAAAACAAACACTGCTATAAGAGCTTATACTTTTCTAGTGCAGTACTCCCTAGGTTTCAGATATGAAAAGCTTGATTGTTCAAACTGGTAGCATATTGAAATATTTCTTTCTTGAGAAGAAACAACTCTTCAAGGAGTAAGTTAGAGTTCCTTTTCTGATCTGGATGAAGGACATAATAGCAGTGTCCCAGGACTGAAAAAAGATGTCATATGGAAGGATCAGACTTGTTTTATTTGACTGCAAAGGGCAGAATGAGAAGCAATAGATATAAATTGTGAAAAAGTAAAATTTAGTCTTGAGGTCAGGAAAGACCTTTCTAACAATGAAAAGAACCCAAAGTGGAATAGATTGGCCTCATGAGATGATGACTTCCCTCTTAGGAGAGGTCTTCAGGTAAAGGCTGGATAACCTACTTGTCTGGTGCAATGAAGTAGATGTCTTTGAATATGGCAGGGATTGATGGCCTTTTGGTTGTCTTCTGGATTATATCTGGATAGGAAGTTGTTTACAAAGGCAAGCCAGGATTCTAATTCAAGCTGTGCCTATCCTGAGAGTGGCTTTAGGATCTTATCTGAAGGATACAAAGTTTAGACTTTGGTGAAGTATGTATTAGAATAATAGGTGATTGAGATTACAAGCACAAAATTCACCTCCAGAGAGAGAACCGATGAGCTCTGAGTGAAAATTAAAGCATATATCATTTTCATTTTCTTTGTTTTTTGCTTCCCCCACCTGTCTAATACAGAAATATATTTTGCATGATTTCACATGTGTAATGGGTATCATATTGTTTGTCTTCTTAATGAGTGGGGAAGAGGTACGAGGGAGGGAGAGAAGCACAAGCCTGGCATTATGTAGTGACTCAAAGTGACTAGGAATTATTTTACAATCCTACTTCTGGTAGTCCCAGAAGAAATTTTTCCTTTCTGAATGTTCGTAGCACAATTGGTCATGCTTTTTTAATGCACATGCCATATTCTATTTTAAGTTCCTTGGGCATGCATCTTTTCTTCCCAATTAGATTGTAAATGCCTTAAGGGCAGAAATTATGTCTTATTTCTCTTTGTGCCTCTACAAGAGTCTAGTAAATAACTTTGCAAATACTAGGTTTAAGGTATGCTGAACAAATGCATTCATTTCAATATAATTCAACAAGCATTTAAGAAAACTATTATGTACCAGACAGTGTGCTAAGTGGTAGAGATACATAGACAAAAATTAAACAGTCTCTACTCTCCAGAGCTTTAAGTACTATTGATGGGAGAAAAATACACATACAGATAAATAAATAAACAATCATTGTGGGTGGCAGGGTAGCAGTGCTAGTGAATAGAGGTAACTTCCTGTGGTACCAAGGAAAAGTATCATATAAGCAGCTGGAACTTGAGATAGGTCTCAAAGGGGAGATTTTAAGAAGCTTGGATGAGAAGAAATGTGAAGTGCTGGATGAATGGATGGATGTCAACGACGGAAAATTAAGTGTTCAAATTTAGAAAATCTCAAATGTGCACTTGCTGCTTGTGACTGAAAATTGAACTGAAGCTTTGCATTTTTACCTCAGGGGCAATGTAATCCGGAGTTCCACAGAATGTCCTGGTTGTGACTCCATCTAACATATGCTCCTTGCACATTCCAAAATCAGCAATCTTGATATGTCCTTCCGAATCCAACATGACATTGTCTAATTTCAAATCTCTGAAAGGAAGTACATTAGTATTAGTGCTTGATTACTCTGGAATCAAAGTAAAACTCGTATCAGTTCTTGATTACTCTGGAATCAAAGTAAAACTCAGATTTCCATCGGGATTTATTTCACTGTAACTCCATTTAGATACCATTGAAATGGCTCAGTGAGCAAATACTCCACCACAGTAAGAGGTTGTGCCCACCTCCACCCCCATTTTGCACAGGACATAGGGGATATGTTGTGTTGTTGTGTTTGTCCTTCACTTTTGAAGAGGACCATGGCATCAGGGAAATGATGACATGACTTGCAGTTGACTTTGATTTGAGTGAGGGAGGGCTCTGCAAGGACACCAGCCTCACTTTCTCCTCCAGAGCCATCTGGGTCCAGTAACCAGATATTCATCAGGATGACTGGAGATGACTCAGGATGCAATGGAAGACCCTGGCCCTTTTAGGCTAAGGCTTTTTAATGTACTCATTCAGAGTGAGGTAATGCCCATTCAGTGAATAGGCCTCTTTAAGAAGTGAGTCAAGGGAAGTGAAAATATACCCTCTCAGGGAATTCAAGATGACAAATTATTTTAAAATTATTATTGAAAAGAATCATTTTGTGGTTGTGAAATTTTCTTGTAATTAATTAATATGAAGAATCAAAATCAAAAGCATTTATCCACAGACTTCCAAACAACCCTATATTCTGCTTCTGAAAGTTAGGGATATGAACTGGACCTGTGATTTTACTGGTAGATGGAAATTTCCACTACCGATATAGGCCAGCAACTTCTCTACAACTTAAAAGTCTTAGAGAATGACACTGAGAAGTTAAATGATGTGCCAAGGGTTATAGAGTCAGTATGTCAGAGGCAGGACCCAAACCCAAATCTTCCTGACTTCAAGACTCTCTCTCTCTCTCTCTTCTCTATTTCTGAGATATCAACCATGTGTTCTATGGGCCACATCAAGCCCACAACACTCCCAAGTGTGGCCCAAACCAGATTAAAATGTAAATGGGAAATTTGCTGTTCAGTAGTTTCAGTTGCTTTAGTTGTATCTGACTCTTCCTAACTCCATTTGGAGTTTTCTTGGCAAAGATACTGGAGTGGTTTCCTTCTCCAGCTCATTCTACAGAGGAAGCTGAGGCAAATAGTGACTCGCCAAGTGTCATACATTTAGGAAGTATCTGAGGGCAGATGTGAACTCAGGAAGACGAGTCTTCCTGACTCTAGACCTGGCATGCTATCCACTGTGCCACCTAGCCATTCCAATTTGGAAACATTTAATAATAAAAATACAATAACAGACAAATGATATTACACTTTAAAAATTAATCAAAAGATAGCCTACAAGGATCCTTATGTATAGATTAGTGACTCTACTTTCTAGCTGAGTTTGACATTACTGCTCTCTATCATCCTGCCTTTCTACACAAACACATATAATTGAAAACACAGGATTTGTGGTTTTCAGTGTTTGCTGCTACCTCATTTCCAAGAACAAGAGCAGAGAAAGGCCTTTTTGGTGGGCACAAACATGTTTTCTTATGAAAGTAAAAATGAAACAGGATGTCTCTGAAGTTGAGAAATGGAGCCAAAGACGGTTCTCTCTCCACCAAGGGCCAAACTGAAAGGCGCTCAGAGAGGATTCCTGTTAGTAACAGCTACAGTTAAGTAGCAATTCTCTACTTACAAAGTGCACACTTGTCTCCATTTCACAGATAAGGGAGCTGAGTCTCTGAGAGGTGCAATGTTTACCCTGAGATCACAAGGCAAGAAACTTTCAGGACAAGGACTAGAACCCTGCCCGCATCTCCCGCTTTCTGTCTTTTATCTACTTCATGTTTTGGCATATAGGTTATAAAATAATCCACCTTCTAATATCTAGTGTAGTTACCAAATAAATAGCTGAGAAAAAGAGCTCCAGTCCTCACCTATAAATGATCCCTTGTTTATGAAGGAAGAATAATCCAATTGAAATCTCTGCTGCATAGAACCTGGAAAAGAAAAAATATTTAAGATCCACAGAATTCTAGTTGCTACTCCTTCATCCTTCCTTTCCCCCCACCACAGATATTCCAAACTCAAAACAATAAAAAAATATGAAAGTGATTTTGACACCTGGTATTGACTAGAACAAGCCATGCACAGTCTGTTATTTATTGCACAAATTCATCTTGCAAACTTTCCCCCTCAATTTGCATACACCACAGGAAATTAATGGACAACTAGTACATTCCCATTTTAATTGCACTTTAAAATTTACAAAGTGCTTTCCTCATAATGATTCTGTGAGGCAGGGGATGCAGGTAAATTTACATTTTACAGATAAGGAAACTGAGACTCAGAGAGGTGAGATGACTTGCCAAGAATCACACTAGTGTCAAAGCCAGGACTCAAATTTTAATGTTCTAACCCTTTCTACTATGGTGCCTTTTATTCAGAAAGTCTGTTATTTGCTCATAGGAAAATAGAATGGTGCTGAAGGGGAGTTTTAAGAGATCATTTTATCCAAACTCTTCACTTTGCAGATGAGGAAACAGACTCAGAAAAGTTATGTGACTTGGCCAAGGTAAAAACAAACAAACAAAAACTGCTATGTGACAGAACCATGACTTGAATCCAGGTCATCTGACTACGTAAATCCAGCACTTAAAAATTTCTATTCGATGCTTATTCAGTATCAATGGATGCTTGCTTGTTTCAACAAATAAACGTTATATGGTGGCTCCACATAGATTCTCTAAAAGTCATCAAAAGAATGTTTTGTGATGAAAATTGGATAACAATTAGACTTACATATCCATGTGATATTAAGGGAAGAAAATATCCATTTTACATTCAGTGGTATTTTAGGGAAAACACAGTGGTGGATTGGATTGCAATTAATTCCTTTCCCAAAAGCAGAGTATAGTATATGATGAAACAAATAGTTGGTTGTCATAGCTCCTGGAAGACTGGGCTAAGATGGGCCATGCATGAATTCACTTGGAACTATATAGTCTCATTTAGAATCATGTGGTAGCTCTAAAATAATTGTTACTTCCAAATTAGTAAATTTTGTGAAGCACAAGTGAAATGCTGTAAGATGGGTTAAAATCTCCAAGGTATTCAGAAGTCTTTGCAGACAGAATCTAAATCAACTTTAAATAGTTGTGAACAGTCAAAATACTGCAAAAATAAAGGATCTCTAAAATAAATGCTTTTCATTAGTTTGAATTTAATAAAAGGAAAAGATCCCAGAAGCTTTTAAGTATTATTTCAAAACTGTCCTCAGTAATTCTGAAATGTTCTCTCTGGTGGATCAAGTTGCCATGGCATTAGCTTTTCATCTCTGTATGTATTAAAGTTTTATAAGTCACACACATATACAGGTAGAATGAGAACAGATATGTCTTTCCTTTTAAGGAGAAAAATCCAATGTGAGCAAAATTTCCATAACATGTATCTGAAATGCATTGCTTGAACCTTATATTGTGCCTTCCATTGGTCATCTGGTTCTGTGATCTCAAAGGATTACAGGATTTTAAATTTAAAGTCAGAAGGATCATAGGGTCATGCGTTTATAGATCAAAGGGACCTTAGAACACATCTAGTCTAACTCCTTATTGTACAGATGAGGAAAGTGAGAAATTCATCAAGGTTATGGGAGTTGACCTAGGTTGAACTGGTAGCATATATCTGTGATCCTTTCAATGAGGGCACTCCCTCTACCAATACAGATAACAGCATAGTTCATAGAAGGATTTATTTGAGGGTTTGTTAGGATGCCTGCTTTGTCAAAAAAAAATGTTTTTTTCAAAAATGTAGTGTACTTTTTGGTAATAGTAAATCACCCTGTAGTTAATGTTGTTGTTGTTGTTGTTTTTAATGGTGAACTGACCAGATCTTAAATATTTTTTCTTAAATTACACTGAATCTGGGTTCTTAGTTTGTTGGTTTGGTTTATTAAATCTAAATATTAAGTACCTTAGCACTGATTATTTTTCTTCTAATGTTTATTAGAAGAAGACAAAGGATATTAATGACCAAAAGCGGCAATCAAGAGAATATCAATAAGGGGTTTCTCCATATGAACATTTAAACTAAATGGCAGAAATAAAATAATACTCACACGGCTTGTGGCTCCTTAAATTTTCCTACTTGTTGAATGTGGTACATGAGGTCTCCACCATTGACATATTCCATGACAAAATAAAGACGATCCTAAAAATCAAGCATTAACCAAAAGGAGAAATGGGGTGGAAGGAGGTAGGGAGATAGGAGAAGATTGTATATGAAACTATATCTATTACGGTTGTTTAAATGTTGATTAAATTTATCGAGATAGGAACAAAAGTGCCCTATTTGCCCTTTTGTACCTCTTTCTGCTTATTTTTAGAAATGTTTCATTGACATGCCTTCCTTTTCTTCTTTTTTTGCCCTGCTATCACTATATAGGAAATCTATCTTCTATCTCACAACTTTCCCCTTTTAGCAAATAAATATAGGTTAGCAAAACAAATCAACATATTGACTGTGTCTGAAAATTCATATTTTATTCTATATTCTAGTCCATCACCCTTCTGCCATCAAGTGGGCAGCATGTTTCATCTAGGTCCACTAGAGGCATGGTTGGTCACCACACTGATCATTCTTAAATCTTTCAGAGCTCTTTTACTTAAATTATTGTACTCAATATGTAAATAGTTCCCCTGGTTCTGCTTATTTCATAATGCAATTTAAACAAGTCTTTTCAGATTTCTTTCAATCCATTCCTTTCATAATTTCTATGACTCAATATTAATCTATTAAATTCATACATCATAAATTGTTTGTAAATTCCTAATTGATAGGAAATCACTTTATTTCCAGTTCATTTGCTTCCAGTTCCAACAAAAAGTCTTTGATCTCACTGATTTATAGAGCTACTATTGGTGTTACTGGGTCAAAGGGTTTACATAATTTAGTCACTTTTGGTGTATAATTCCAAACTGTTTTTCAGAACGGGTGAAATTCACATAATGCCAGTCTTTCCACTCCTCCTCCAACAACTACCATTTTTCTTTTGGCCACATGTGCCACTCTGACCAATCAACTAATAAGTGTTTAGGTGCCTATTATGTCAAACACTGAAGGCTGTGAGGTAGAACAGCAGGTTTTTTTTTTTTAATATTATTTTTAAAGCAATTAGGGTTAAGTAACTTGCCCAAGGTTACACCCAGTTTTTTTGTGTGGGTGTTAATATCTGAGGCCTGAATGATCCTGGGTCCTCCTGACTCTGGGCGGCTCTGGGCCACACTGCGCCACCTAGCCACCCCTGAACAGCAGTTATTTTAATTTAATTTTCTCTTAGTGATTTGGAGCAAATTTCCATATGGTTGAGGATAACTTGTTGTTTTTTTTTCTTTTAAAATTTGCTTGCTCATATCCTTGGACAATTTATGATTATATTCTTACATATTTATGTCAATTCCCTATATATTTGGATATCAAATGTTTAACACATATATTGGCTACAAAGATTTTTCCTAGCTAACTTCTATTTCTTTTCTAATTGTAGCAGCTTTGATTTTTTTTCTCTTAATTTACAAAGAAAAAGGAGGTGTGAAATAAAAGGAATAGGGTCAACACTAGGAATCTGTAACTGAAGTGTTCTCATCCCACAATTCTCAGGCCATAATCACTAGTTCTCAACTTCTTCTTAGCTTTTTAAATTTATACTTTGATCAGTTAATCAAGTCAGTAAACATTTATATCAAGCACCTATTATGGATCCTTCATTATGGATGACTTCAGCCAGTCAGCCAAGCATTCAATAGCTACCTTCTTTAGGCCAGGTACTGTGATAAGCACTGAATAATAATTGCATTTATATAGCTCTTTAAGGTGTGCAAAGGGCTTTCCATATATTTTTTCATTAGACCTCCCAGAAGAACCCTGTGAAGTAGATTATCACCCCCATTTAATAGATATTGAAAAAAGTGAGGCTTAGGGGGGCTAAAAAAAGCTTGCCCAGCATCACATAGGTATCTGAGGCAAGACTGAAACTTACTTCCACTAGAACACAAAGCTGAACTCTTTCTTTCTGGTTATTCACAGTATTTTTTCTTAATTTTTGGGAGCTCTGGATTTCTGCATATGACATATCAGGTTGTTTTCCATTTGGAATTTCAAGAATTTACTAATGGATTCTATTTGTGATTTTGCTCTCTGGCTCCAAAAGATCTAGACAAGTTTCTTTTGTGATTTCTTGAAATATGGTATTCAGACATGCTTGTTGGTCATGGTTTTCAAGGACTCTAGTGATTTTCATTTTTCTCTCTCATTGACCTGTTTTTGAGAGTAGGTATCTCAAATGGTCCTCTTAATTTTTCCACTATTTAGGCTTTGAACAGTTTTTTGTTGACTCTCTGAGTTTTGTTTGTTTTTTGTTGTGTTTTTCATGGAGTCCACTAATCAAATTATGTTTTCTACCTTTTATTCTAAACAATTAATTTTCTTTCCAACTCTTTTCCTTATGAGCTCTAATTTATTTATTTATTGTTTTTCATAGAGGCAATTGGGGTTGTGACTTCCCCAAGGTCACACAGCTAATAAGTGTTAAGTGTCTGAGGCCAGATTTGAATTCAGATCCCCCTGACTCCAGGGTCAGTGGGTGCTCTATTCACTGTGCCACCTAGCCTCCCTCTAATTTATTTATTTTTAATGAGTTTCCTCTTTCTACTCTGGGAATGTGGCCAAGTCATGGTACAGTGCTAGACAAAAAGTCATGGAGATTTGAATTCAAATTTTGTCTCAGATATGTATTAGTTGTGTTACTACAAGCAAGTCACTTGATTTCTACATGCTTCATTTTTCTTATTTGTAAAATTGGCCTAATAATAACATCTCTTAGAGTTGTAGAGATAATCAAATGAAATTAGAAATATAAAGCACTTTGCAAACCTAACACCTATATAAATGTTAACTGTTATTTTTTCCCCTGAGGTTCTGTTTGCACTTATTGTGGAATTACTGTCTTCTAAATTTGTCTTTTGGGGCTTCTTTTTAACTATAATATTTCTTCATCATTGAAGGAATTTTCTTCTGTTTGCTCATATTTCCCGCAATGATTCCTATATCGAGTCCTTATGCCAAGGCCAGGCTCTGACCCTTCTTATGCTCTTGGATGGAGTGCATGGGACCTGCCTGACTTTGTCCATGATGTAGTCTAGTTACTGTTATCACTATCATATTGCAGTTCTAGATGAGATGGTTAGTTCCCAACAATCCTCCCCAAATTTTTTCTGCAGCCCTAGACTTGGACAGAGAGCTGGGTTCTATCTGGGAAAAGATACAGCTCTTTGTCACAATCCCTGGTTTCTGTCTTTGTCTCCTAGCGGCTCAAAACAAATCTTGGCCTTGGCCACATCTCCATTTCCTCCTTCTAACAAGGAGTTGGATTTGTTTTCTGCTGAAGACTTGAGTAGACTGAACTTGTCAGAGATTATACTATTTTTTTGGTCTTCTCTAGGGTTCTGGGGTGCTTCT
Source organism: Gymnobelideus leadbeateri (assembly GCA_011680675.1). Taxonomy (NCBI): domain Eukaryota; kingdom Metazoa; phylum Chordata; class Mammalia; order Diprotodontia; family Petauridae; genus Gymnobelideus; species Gymnobelideus leadbeateri. The sequence continues at coordinate 101,881 of WOXC01001970.1, forward strand.
GTCTCATCTCCATCACCAGGATCTTTTGGTACAGACATTGAATAATGGAGATTGCACTAGTTATAGGATTCTTGGACCTTCCCTACTCTGGGTACTGTGCCTATCTTTCTCCCTGGGTGGACCCCTACTTGATTTATCTACTGTTATGGTTCTGACAGGACATTAAAGATCTTCCTGGCTTCAGGCTGTTTTGAAGGCCTCAGGCAGCCACCTCATTCTCCTTGCACAGTAACCTGCTAGAATCTATACCCCTTGCTCCACTTCCCATAGGCTAGGGCCAAGACTGTGTTGGCATCAAGCCCCTTGGCACCCCTCCCTTCCCCACCAGAGCACACAAAGGTTTCTGGATGTTTTCACACACAGTGAAAACTCTTAAATATTAAGATATTAATATTAAATATTAATATTAAATATTAAGAGTGGTGCTCTCTTAAATATTTGCTAGAGGATTTCTTGTGGGATTTGAGTTCAGTTTTACTAGAAGTCTCTTGCTTTTTTCAGATGAGGAAACTGAGATAGAGAACAACTATGAGAAATGAGTACCATGATACAGTGCTGGTTTGCCTTATTCGTTTTATCGCCTAGACAGACATAAATTCTTAACCTCAAAGGTCTAATGATTCTATTTCTTTGTTGACCTATAATATTGGGCATTAATTTGTTTTGACTCACACTCCAGGATGAGGGTTTACAGGAAGGTTTGCAATGCCATTGCAAAACTATATTCTTTCTTTTATGCCACCAATACTTATAAAAGGCTCCACAGAACCAGTCACAGATGTGTGAATAACTATCAGCACATTGTACAGGATGGTGGGGGAAGTTAGTGGTGGGCAAGGCAAATTAGGTGGTTTTGTAGTAGATTATCTAAAAATGAAAGCCTACAGAGGTAGAAGCTGAACACAATTCTCTCCTTGACAACAGTCATTTCACTGAAGTTCTTTATCATTAAAGTGATGCACAGTGGGGACAGGGTTGGGAGGAAGGCAAGGATGATGGCATTAATGCTAATTGCCAGGAAGAGGCCTTCAGTGCATCACATTCAACTTGTTTTTATGTACTTTAACTTTATGTTCCTTTCTGTGCTTTATATGTCATTTCCTTAGCTTAATGAATATAACAAGATTTCTATGGTTTCTTCAGGGATGTGGGGATGAAGTGCACAGGGGTCTTTTCCTCAAACATAGACGGGTCCCATTCCCCCTGCTGATCCTATCTAACACACATTGTGCAAATCCTTCCCTGGTAGAAATGAGATTAGCAATGATGAATGGCAAAGCCAAGAATTATACTGAAACAAGGATTAGAGAAACATGGTTACAGGCTAGATAAGACTGACACACAGTGGTTGGAGAATGGTGAATATAATTTTTCATTTCATCCTCAGACTTTATTACAATCTGGTTATGCTTCTCTCTTAGGATTTTAAAATTAAAAGCAGAGGACTATTGGTAATGCTTGCTAGGCTCATGAGAAATGTACTTCCTCATTTCTGAGCACAAACTGGTCAAGTAAAGCTTCCCGTATCTCAAACAGAGTTACAAATTGACAAGAGAATGGAAATGATTTGTTTGGGAACTCTGAAGTAGGACACTTATAAACTGCTAGTATTTTTTATGAGATGACTTGGAGACTAGTGGAATGGGGAGGTCCCGAATCTTAGTTCCTGTGCTATTGGTTCTGTGTCACTGGTTAATGTTATAAATGATAGTAATGCCTTGTATTTGGTTATACTAGAACAGGGGTGGGGAACTTGCGGCCTAAAGAACACATGTGACCCTCTAGGTCCTTAAATACAGCCCTTTGATTGAGGGGCTTGAGGACCTAGAGGGTCACACGTGGGCCCAAGGCCACAGGTTACCCACCCCTGTACTATAAGTATGTATCAGGGACACAGCATTCTACATTCTCCGAGTCCTCTGGTACTCAGGAAAGGGATTTCCCACAGTACATAGCAACCATTTATGGTATTAGAGCCTTCTATTGAGTACTTGTGCCAGACTATATTTTTTGCCACAGTGGAGGGTACCTCATAAAATATCATAATCTGAAGGTATGCCTTTAGTTTCAAGTTTTTTTGTTTTTTGCAAACTAGACACAAAGAGTCGAGAGGGCTCAGAAGTTGATTTAAATTGTCTTCATGTAGCAAACCAGAGAGATATTTGAGAAACCACCCAAAGTTAAGTAAGGAAGACTCACGACTGTCTGGAAGCAGGAGTGCAGTTGTGTTAAGAAAGGGGGCTTGTCTAGGAGAGCTAGTACTCTCTTCTCTACCATTGTGCACTCGACATCATCGTCCTGTATCACCACATCTTTTTTCAAAATTTTGATGGCATAGAGTTCTTCTGTTCCCTTCCGGTCAGCCAACATCACCTAAACAAGGAAAATTAGTGACTTCGACATCTCTGCTAGCAAAGAACTATGACTTTTAAGAGGTTCAAATTGCAACAGAGCAGTGGATTTGATTTACATTTTTATAGTTGATCTAATGTTAAGAACAAGTCCATTTGCCAATTATATTATACTTCTATCAGTATTTAAATGATAGCATTCTAAAGTATCTGGTCCTTTGAGACAATATCTGTGTAACTGTGGTGAGAAGGGTGGGATGAGAAGGGTAGGAATATTCCTACTGTCTTCTAGACAACCTTCAACCGCTTGAATGGCTTTAAAGGACATTATTGGAAGAACCTAACCTTTGAGATTCAAGAAGCCTGGCATGGGCAGAGATGGAAAATTAACTATAAACTATCAATATAGCCTTAAAAAAAGACAATAAGCAATGTAATGGCCCAATAAAGGAATGACCAAACATGATAGGAATGTCAGGTCTCATCTTTGGAAGGACTAAACAATCTATTCACGTAGTAGACAATACCAAATCTGTGAAGTTCACAACTGGTGTACTGGTGTGGTGAGGCAATGATAACCAGGAATATTAGAGCTACAGAAAAAGTAATGACACCTTAGGTTAGGTTTTTTTTTCTTTTCAAGTGTTGACCATGCTAAACTTTTTCATACACCCTAAATTGAGGTTGCCCAATACTAGACATTTAAATCCTCTAGACCTCCAAGACCTTGTAATTAAAATGTAGGAGTACAGCAGTAGGGATATCTATCAGTCTGAGTCCTTCATGATATTTACAGAGTAACTTTTTTTCATTAAAAGCATCCTTGAGAGTTAACTGGCTCCAGGCACTAAAGCTCTTGCCATTGACGTAGTTTCTTGGTCACCTTAGTATAAGAAGGAATGAAAAGGTCCTGAGACTTCAGACCAGCAGCATCATTAATATTGAGAAGGTATACTTAGCTGAATCAACTGTTACTTGCCTAAAAACTTATTGAAATTCTGAAAGTTCTGTTGAGGACACTACAATCTAGCTTTCATTCTCAAATTCTACCCTGTCACCTCCATAACCAATCTGTTGCCAAGTCCTGTCATTTCTATCTTCATAACATCTCTTAACTCTACCTTTATGCCGCCCCCCCCCCCCAGTCTGCTCCCTTGTCTCCTCCGATATTGTCACCATCCTGGTCCAGGCCCCTCTGCACCTTATTTCAGACTATTGAAATAGCCTACAGACTGGTCTTCCTATCTCAGTTCTCTTCTCACTCTAGCTCACCCTCCACCCAGCTGTCCAAGTGATTTTCCTAATGCATTGATCTGACCATGTCACTCCCCCTATTCAATAAACTTTAAAAGTTCCTTGCTTCAGGGTCTTCAGGACCAAATATATAATTCTCTATTTAGCTTTTAGAACCTGTTACACCACAGCCCCTCTTGATAACTGCAGCGTTCTTACATTTTCCTCCTCTTTAAGTACTCTACAATCAGTGGTACCAGCCTCTTTGCCACTGCTTGTAATGAGTATTACATTTTCTGATTTCTTACATTTCCCCAGGTTGTTCATTATATACAAAATGCTCTCTCCTCATCTCTGCCTTCTTGTCTTACCAGGTCTGCTTCAAGTCTCAGCTAAAATCCTACTTTCTGTAGGAAGCCTTTCTTAGTTTTCCTTAATGTGAGTTATTTCCTTCTGATATTAACTTCAAGTTATCCTGTATACATCTTGCTTGTACATTTGCATGTTGTCTCCCCAGTTAGATGCTTCTCTCTTAGGATTTTGAAATTAAAAGCGGAGGAATATTGGTAAAGCTTGCTAGGTTCATGAACTTCCTTATTTCTGAGCACAAAAAGGAAAAGTGTAGCTTGCCATATCTCAAATAGAGTTACAAACTGACAAGAGAATGGAAATGATTTGTTTGGGAACTCTTAACTAGGACACTTATAAATTGCTTGTATTTTTTATGAGATGACTTGGAGACTGGTGGAAATGGGGAGATCCTGAATCTTAGTTCCTGTGCTATTGGTTCTTGCCATGAAGGATGGTAATGCCCCTGTATTTGGTTATACTATAACAGGGGTGAGTAACCTGCGGCCTGAAGAACACAGATGACCCTCTATCTAGGTCCTCAAGTACTATTTATCTTGTATATATCTTGCTTGTACATTTGCATGTTGTCTCCCCAGTTAGATTTCTGCTGCTCTGTGTATCCACAGTGCCTGGTACCTAGTAATGGCTTAATAAATGCTTATTGAATAGACAAAAAATTATTTTGATAAAGTCTCATTTTGGCAGGGGGGGGGGCGGGGGGAGGAAGCTAGATAGTGCAATGGACACTGCTGGAACTGGAGTCAAGAAGACTTGTGTCCAAATCAAACATCAAATACTTACTAGCTGTGAGACTTGGCATGAGTCTACCTTAGTTTGCCCATTTGACTAGTTGAGATAATAATAACACCTACTTCCCAGGATTGTTAGGAGGATAAAATGAGGTAATTGTAAAGTGCTTTTCAAACCTTAAAGGCTGATACAAGCAACAACTGTTATTATTATTATAATTATAACATGTGTAATTATATAATTACAAAAATTACATATGTTAGTGTGTAATAATTATGTAATGACAGTTTTGTGATGGTGATTAATATGATTATTACTGTAACAGCAAGTGTCATGTGTGTGTTCTACTGACACCAGGCTGACCCTGATGAAACCAGATAAAGGTTTCTCAACCTTTAGTTTTCAGTCAGATTTGAGTGCTGGGTTTTGGGTTACACAGAAATGAGCATTTTATTGTTCTCTTTTGATATTTTTAAGAATTATTACACCAAGGAAATGTTTGAAATTTTTAGCTTAAAGAGCACACATCAATGACAGAGATATGGCAGCAGCTATTAGAGTGGGGAAGTGCTTTGAGAAGCCTTCAAGCTCATAATAAATTAGGTTCAGTATCCAAAAAACAAAGTGTGATCAAAAATTAAAAGTAATGTCAAGAGGTAACAAAGCACTGCTAATTAATATTCAAAATAAGCAAAGAGTTTTAAACCTGGGAATTGGGGAGGTAGTTATTGATTTCTCTACAATGTCATTTAGGTATCTTAGAGTTGAAAGAACAGTGAGACTAGTAAAAAAAAAAATTCTACTAACCACTGCTTTGAAGAGAACATGGGCAGGAAGTGAAATTCACTTTTTCATTCAAGAATATACCAAAATAGTTGTTAAAAGTTTAAGTGAGCATGTAAGATCTGAACATCTGATCAGACTGTAAAGCATCCACTCCAAAATAACCACCTTGGACATTTTTGACTTCCTAAAAATCTTATTGTCATTGAAGGAAAGGTGATCTCTGACAAACAGGTTAATATATGGAGAAGCAGAATTTTTCTGGAATTACCGAGATTACCAAATGGAGATGGAATACTGATAATTGGATCACAGAGAGTTGGAAGGGAGAGTAGAAAGGACAGTCATCTAATCCAATCCCCTCTTTTTATAGATGAGGATACCAATGCTCAGGTAATCCTTATCATCTTCAAGATCAAATAGAAAACCCTATTTGACTTTTATAACCTCTAACCTGACACTCTCACAATTTTCCATTGTTCTTATGCCTTACTTCATTCTATGTCATCTACAATTTAATGATGCTGTCCTCCTTGCAGTTCCTCATACACAACCCTATTTACCAACCCTATGCACTTTCACTGGCTGTCCACTATGCTTGGAATGCTTTCCTTTTCTCTGCTTTCTGACTTCTCAGCCTTCCTTTAAATCTCAGCTAAAATCCCACTCTCTATAAGCAGGCTTTCTCAGTTAAATGACTTACACAAGGTCATACAGTTAGGAAGCAGTAGCTGAGATGGGATTTGAATTCAGGGTTTCCTAACTGTGTCCAATTCCCGGTTTTCTAAGCCACACTGCTGTGTATTAGAGTGAGGAATCAAGGAATAATCCAAGGTTGCAAAGCTGGGTAAATGGAAGGATGGGGATATTCTCACCAGAAAGAGGGAAAGTCAAAATAAGAGTCTGTGTTAGGGAAAATATGTTGAATCTGAGATACCTATGGGACATCGAGTTCAAAATATGCAATAGCAATTGGAAATGTAAGACTTTGCTGAGAAGGTCAATTGGGGTTTAGATATATAGTCTTGGGAATAATTTTCTTAGAGGTGATCATTAAACCTGTGAAAGCTCATGAAGCTGTCAAGTGAAAGCATATAGAGCCATAACATATACAAACCTAAGGAAAGGATCCTCTTCCAATGGAACATTGCAACTTGAACCTCAAAGAACCAGAGCTCTCTCTTAACTCTTTGCCATAATCACTTGATAACTCACTGATCACAGCATGTTTTTCCTCTTATTTGCTCTCATACATGGAATTTTATCCATAAATTGGGGAACTTTCTAGTGCATCTTCCATAAAAGGATAGTTTTTTTAACCTTTTGACTCATTCATGAGAGGCAACAAATAGCTTACAAAATTTTTTGGCTTTTAAAATTGCTTGAAAATGAAACTGAATTATGCAGATTCTTTGGAGAAGCTCTTAAATAATTAAATTAGGTAATAGACTAGGAAATATTTGGGATACTAGGGAAAATGGAGTGGCTTTAGCCTTGTATATTCTTTTCTGTGCTAATAAACTTGTGTATCCTTTCTACCTTGAAAGTATATTTTTCTGTTTTGAGGAGAATGGGAGAAAAGCTGTTTGACTATTTTTTTCTCCCTGTTCTCATTTATATGTAGTATTAGAAGCATACAGACTACTTACCTTTCCAAAACTACCCTTCCCCAGGACCATGAGAAAATTAAAGTCTGTGAGTTTGACTCTGTCAAGGTTGTTTGATGGTACACTGGATTTTCTGTCATCTGATGGACTGATCACCTTGTTACCAGCAGGGCCAAGCTTGGCTTTCTAAACAAAATAAAATGCAAGAAAATTAATCCTTTTTCTAGTTAAAAGATACTGTAACTAAGGTTGACTGCTTTGAGAAAAGGAAAGATGGTCACAGACAGAGGAATTTATATCAGTTCAAATGCCAATGGATATATTCACCCACAAAAGCATTTGTCTTATATAAAAATATATACTGAGTTCTACTTTCCAATAAGACAATTACACAAATATTTTTTCTCTGTAAGCACTCAAACAACTAAAACAATCCATCACAGTATTATCCTGCCATGTACAGGCCATTCTTGTTCTTGACCCAAAGAAATTTCTTCTTAGGAAAAAAAAATCATGTTCTTAGACTCTTATAAGCATAAAAGGGGGAAAGTAAGGTATAGAGGTCTCTTGAATAAGGAGACTCCCTCAACCAATGCAGATCAACTTTCTCTTGGAGAGTTGCCTCAAACACTAGGAAGTTGAGTGACTTGCCCAAAGTTATTTAGCCATTTTATGTCAGACAGGAGAAAAGGAGAGAGTCTTTAACCCAAGTTTTCTTGGCTTCCAGTCTGGTTCTCTAACCACATGGATCCATGTTCTCTTTCATAATTAAGGAAACAGAAAAGTACACTGAAAATTTTCTCATCGACATATTTTTATATTTGAAGTTCAATCTGTGTAAAGAACATTCTGCCAGTTGGTGCTATTTGGAAAGTGGAGATCTTTTCACTTGGAAAAGCATTGCTTAAAGTCAGACTATGTGGATATGCCCAGTGTCCAATTTCAACCACTGTATGGTAATGGTGATAAGAGGATATGTGTGTGTCCATACAAATGTACACACATATTTACACACACACACACACACATATATACATACATATATAAATATACAACATGTATAAATATATATTAATGAAAGACTGAGCTCAAGTAAATTATAATTCTAGAAACTAATTTCAAGAATTTCATTGGTTCTGCACAATGTAAGAAGAACCCTATTGGAAAAAAAAATTATAGGGTGGCTAGGTAGCACAGTGAATAGAACACCAGCCCTGGAGTCAGGAGGACTTGAGTTCAAATCCGGCTCAGACACTTAACACAAAACTAGCCGTGTGATCTTGGGCAAGTCACTTAACCCCAATTGCCCTACTTTCCCCCCCCTCCAAAAAAAAAAAAAAGCAAAAGAAGAAGAAGGAGAAGAAGAAGAAGAAGAAGAACCCCATGAGACCAAAAAGTACCTACATTCTGAAATGCAAACTTAAGTTTGGCTTAAAAACTTCCTTAAGTTTTAAGGAAGCAAGGACAAGATAGATCCTAGAGAAACCAAACTCTTTATTCTAAAACATAATTAAATCAGAATCATTATATCTGTTCTGCTCCATTCCAAAGACAAAGACAAAATGTAATAGGGTATCACTGTTGGAGGCAAGATAAGTCAGACATGAGCTAAGACTAAGATCTCATAACCACTACACAAACTAGGGAGGCCTGATATAGGAGGATAAATCCTCCACAAAGAGGCACTGAAGCACTGGGGAGTCAAAGTAATTGAACCATCATGGACACAATTAAAGAAGTGGGAATTAACTCAAAAATACTCTGTCCTCAGGTAAAGAAGTAGATTGTATGTGCAAATAGCTACCAGATTCATGAACCTAGAAAAATTATTCATGAGTTGGCTACAAAAAGACAAAGGAGTCTTAAAAACTTCCTGTAGAACCTTCCAATTGTACAGACTGCTCTTTTGTTGTTGTTTCAGTCATGTTGATTCTTCATGACCCTGTTTGGGATTTTCTTGGCAGATATGCTAGAGTGGTTTGCCACTGCCTTCTCCAGCTCATTTTACAGATGAGGAACTGAGGCAAACAGGGTTAAGTGACTTGCCTAGGGTCATACTAGTGTCTGAGGCCAAATTTGGACTTGGGAAGATACATTTTCCTGATTCCAGCTCCAACCCTCTACCCACTATACCACCTAGCTGTTCCTTAGGTTTCTTATAAAGTTGTCGACATGGTTACAAAATGATAATTTAAATGTGCTCTTGCCAAGACTTAAGACATCCTGTTAGGGATGTCAGTGACTTGGTGGGCGTGACCATTTTTTTTAGATTTGATGGGGTGAAGACATTTCATGTAATTCTATAAGACATGTAATTCTTTCTGTAGACAAAGATAGTTCCTTTTGCTCTTTGAGGAGAGCACTGCCAAATATCAAGAACTGAGGATTTCACAAGTGTGAGAATTTTCTTCACCAATGCAGATAGCAATCCATCTATGGCTTAGTTATCTAAGGATCAGAGATTTAAGTGACAGTGGTAGCCACAAAGCTTCGGTCAGAGGTGAGATTTGGACCCATGTCTTCCCAAGTCCAACTCTAACCTTCCATTTGCTATGCTAAGTTGTGAACCATAGAATGTCATTTGGAGCCCCCACCCCAACTCCAATCAATCAATGTGTACAACTAAGCACTTTTATGTTCTAAGTGCTGTGCAAAGCCCTGGGGATTCAAAGAAAAACCAACTCCAAATTTCCAGGAGCTTATATTCTAATGAAGATACACACATATTATGTCTATATCTTTATATGTATACACACACATATATGTCTACATAAATATAGAGTAGATGGAAGGCAGCTGGCATATGAGGGGACTTGGAAAAGCTCTTAGAGAAGCTGGTGCTAGAACTTAGTCTTTGCAGAAACCAGGAAAAATACTATTTAAGGGCTGTGAGAAAGAACATTCCAGGTATATGGAAAAGCCAGCATAAAGGTATGAACCTGGGAGATAGAGTATTCATATGTGAGCAACAGCACATAGGACAGTTGATGAGAGAGTACACAGAGAGGCATAAAGTATAAGAAGATTGTAAAGCTAGGAGAAATTCAGGTGAGAGTCTTAAGTGACAGATTAATGACTTCCGATTTGATCCTGGAAGTAATAGGAAGTTACTGGAATTTACTGGATAGTGGAAGTGATATGGTCACTCCAATACTTTAGGAAAATCACTTTGGTAGCTGAATCAAAGATAGATCAAAACTGGGGAGAGACTTAAGAAAGGGAGATAAATGAGAAATTTGTAGTCCAGGTGAGAGGTGATGCCTTAATAGTGATGGCATTATAAGGATGGTGGCTGTGTAAGTGAAGACAAGAAGATGTAGAGGGGAAAATGCTATGAGGGTAGAAGAAAAATGATTTGACAAAAAAATTGGAATACGGTGTGAGTGAGTGTGAAATGTTAAGGATGACCCTGAGGTTATTAAGCAGCTCCCATGAGGAGGAAACATCCAAGGGGCAATCAATGTAGGAGCATGATTGTTAGCACGATGGTCAAGTAGGCATAGAGACAAAGTCTATAGCCATGGAACAAAGGTTTTCTCTGTGAAAAGGTAGTGACCTTGGGGCAGCTAGGTGGCGCAGTGAGTAGAGCGCTAGTCCTGGAGTCAGAAGGACCCGAGTTCGGATCTGACCTCAGACACTTAACACACACAAACAAAAACCTAGCCGTGTGACCTTGGGCAAGTTACTTAACCCCAAGTGCCCTCCAAAAAGAAAAAAAAAGTGACCTTACATGGTGATCATACATATACACTTGATCTCATTAGTACTATGAGCAAAGAAGGAAGAAAGTTAACTAGTTGAGATAAGAAAACATTTATGCCTACAGGGGAAAGCCCTACTAGTCTTCCTTTTTCAATTGCTCTGGTGACTGAAATAATTTATTACAGATAATTATAGCTGGTATTTACATATCACTCAGTGTTGGCACTGAGTTGTGAAATTTTGGGACTCAGTGCTCCATATCCTTATAATTTTTAAAGAAATAGGAATCAAAATCCCCTGTCTGCTTTTGCCAAGTACTGAATGACCAAGAAAAACAGAACATTTATCCTATTTCCTACTAAAAGTTTGACCCCTACAGCCATCACTGAAGGAAATAATCCATCTTGAGAGGTCACCATGTCATCCATACTACCATCGAAACAGCAACAAACCAACTGCCACTAACAGGCAAGTAAGATGAAGAGTCCTTGGCTCAGAAGCATTCCCCAGAACACTACTTCTAATTTGGCCCAAGCAGCCATAGTCCACCAAAGTTACACTTATGGAGAGCTGACCTCATATGTATATGCTGTAGGCCCCACTCCTCCACTATATCATAAGCTCCTTGAAGACAACTATCATCTTTCTTTTTTGTATTTGTATCAATAGCACTTTGCACAATGCCTAGGAGATAGCAGGTGCTTAACAAATGTTTATTGAGTAACTGATTGATTGACCTATTCAGCAACTGAAAACCTAGAAAAGAAAATTCCTGCTGTCAAAGTCCTTGGTATTGATCAATCACCAAATAGTTCAATATTGGTTATGGAGCAGAAGATGGAAGGCAACTGACAGATGGGGAAGACTAGGAAAGGCTTGATGGAAATAACATTAAGGAACATGTATTACCATCTGCTTTGAAAATGCATGCTAAGAGTCTAGGCTTTTCCATCTGACTTGTAACTGAAATCTCTTATAAGTGTTATCTTCTCCTATTGGAATATGAGCTGCTTGAAAGCAGAAAATGCAAAGGTTTTATATTTGCATGTTCAGAGTTCAGTTATTTTGCAAATAGTAAGCCATTAATAAATGCAATTTCATTCATTTGATATGACAATTAAGTTTTAAAGTCTATTGAGGTGGCTAGGTGGTGCAGTGAGTAAGAGCGCCAGCCCCAGAGTTGGGATGACCCGGGATTGGATCCGGCCTCAGAAAATGAGCCCCCACACATAAATAATGACTGGCCATGTAACCTTGAGCAAGTCACTTAACCCCAATTGCTTTAAGAAACAAAAAGTTTTAAGGTCTATTGGTTCACCTATTGTATCATCTAGGTGTATTCAGTTACATAACTAAGAAAAGTGTTGAAACCTGATGACATAATATTAATTCATCTCACAAGAATTTATTAAGCAGCACACATGTAGTGCAGTGGAGAGAGCTTTGTACTTACAGTCAAAAAGACTTGAGCTCATGTCTGACCTCACACTTACCAGTTGTATGACCCTGGACAACTTACTGAACTTCTGTCTGCCTCAATTTCATCAATCATAAAAGAGAAATAATAATAATCACACACACCTCCCAGGGCTGTTGTGAAGATCAAATGGGGTAAGATCTGTGAAGCCCCTAGCCCGCTGCCTGAAACCCAGCAGGCGCTTGAGATATAAATAAACCCTTTTCTCTCCTTCCTTACTACTATGTGTAAGCCACTGCACTAGGAGCAGGAGATACAAAGATAAATAGCTTCCCTGAAATAGCTATGGTAAAACAACATGTACACAGAAAAGTAAATACGAAGTGAATACACAGTAGTTTTGGAGGGGGGGAGAGTCCTAATATATTCAGTCCTGATCCCTTTCTAAGAAAAAGGAATCTTAGGTCACAAACAAAGGACCACAATCCTTGGCTAATCATAAATAGGGAACTAGAATGAGGGTACCACAGAAACTGGAAAAGACTAGAGAACTCCCTGGGAAACATAATGATGTCAACTGAACAAAAAAAGCCCATTGGGATAGCTGCTGTCTTAGAGCATCTTATGTCTTAAAAAATAAAGTGGCATCATTTTCTGAAGATCAGAATGGAAGAAAATGATGACTTAAAATGGGATTCTGCAATTCCTTCCAACAGGAACAGCTAATGAGTTTCTTAGGAAACATTGGGAATTCTGGGTGCCAGTACTCAAACATTCATCGTGCTACTCTTTTCTGTCCTCCAAAAATCAAGGTAGGAAATGATCCAAAAAAGTCTGACGTGGAATAATTTTATTTTGTTATAAACTGCACAAGAGCAACAGGAAAGATCCCAATGGAGTGATTCAAGGGTCCCAGATCCCCAAAACAGTTGGATGGATTTGTCACCAGCATGAATTCATTGTCAATGGTAGCTAGAAGGCCAACATGTATAGGAGTGATGAGCCATCATTGAATCATGTTCATTGAACAGTCATTTAATCCCCTTGCTACTTCGTTGCTATAAACAGTGCAGAAAGTGTGAGTTGGTACAAAAGAGGCAACATGGCACTTTGTGTCAAGCAGGGAAGACATGTTCAAGCTCTGCTTTTGGCATTTACTGGCTATGTGAGTGGGGGGAAATCATTGCACCTCTCTGAATTTCAGTTTCCTAATCTGTAAAATTGGGATTATAGGGCCTGTCAAGTTTTAGGGTTGTTGTGAGACACAAATGAAATAATATGTGCAAAATTCTTGTAAACATTTAAGCATCGTGTAATGTCAGTTGTATTATTATAATTATTACAAGTAAGGAAACTAGAGATTTCTGCATTGTGCATTGGGTCTAAACAAAAGGGTAACATATTTCCCCTCAGATAAAAGACTGTTAAGATAAAAGCATTTGGGTTGGGGGGAGAATCTAATAACTTGCAAACAATAACTTCTATATACACTCTAATATGTTTCATAGGTTCCCTCCTTTGCTATATATAGAGCAGGAGTAGCAGCACAGTTTAATAGATGGAGTATTATACTTGGAGTCAAAAACACCTAGGTTCAGATACCACCTTTCATACTAACTATATGGACATGGGCAGATCAGTTAGCTTCTCTGAGGCTCAACTTCAGTATCTGTAAAATGGGAATAAAATCTGTAGTACTTACGCTATAGGGATGTTATGAGACTCAAATGAGATAAAGTACATACAGTTATTTAGAAGTATTAAGGCCCTGTGGAGATGTTAACTGTTATCTCCTCTCATTCTGAATTTCAATTTGTACATAGGGCCTTTTAATGTGTGCTGCTTAGCAAAGGAGTTAAGGCGGGGACAGGGAGTGGGAAAGACACTTGCTAAAAGTTTTAGAAATGCATTCATCAAGTAAGAAAATTCAGGCTCAGTTATTGCTGTAGAAAAGTTGCAGGTGAGGACAGATTGTGTATTGGACCGAAAGGCAAATTAGTCCTCAAAGGGCTGTGCCTTGATTCCTTAAAATATCTGTGCACTTTATGTTTTCTTTGCAACAGTGAGAAACACAGTTGTTTGTGGTGGCTGGTGTGGTGGAAGGTTGGGAATGAGAAGTATCAATATGAGTTTAATACTGGCTAAAGTGGCACTGTGACCCATACCACTTTGAGAAACAGACTTGGATGGAGAAGTCACTTTTATAGCAGCATGTATCACTGATGACTACTACAGACCTTACTGAACACCAAGGATCAATCAGAAGCTTAAATTAAAAAATTGTCAGAGCCGGAAGTGATCTTGAAATACAACAATCCAAATCCAGTAAACATTTATTAAATATCAGCTTTACACAAGGTAATGGGATGTGTGGACAAAAATAAATAGTCCCTACCCTTATGGAGCTTATATTCTACTTAGAATCCTCTCTAGGACCTTACCATATGCCCTCCTATATACTTCTGAGCCAAAGAAACTGTCATATATACCTTAAGGACTCCCGGACCTTGCCATTTACCCTGTTGATAAATGCTGAGGACTAGTCGACCACCAGTCAGTCAGCTAGCATCTCTTAAGCACCTATTATATGCCAGAAAGAAAAGCAAAAACAGCTTCTGTCATGGAGCATACAATCTAATGGGTAAGAGAATATGTTTCATGTAGGTATGTATAAGAATATGTGTGTGCATGTGTGTCTATCTATATATTTTGTTCAGTCATTTTTCAGTCATGTCCAACTCTTCCTGATGGTTTCTTCATGTTGTAAATAGAAATGGGGTTTTGGAATAGATAGCCTATAAGGCTGCATCCAATTCAAGCAATTCTATGACTCATGTCTAAAATATGAATAATAGCAGGGTTTCTTCCTTCCCCTTTTTGCCTCCTCCATAAGCAGATGTTACTGAGATGGGGTAACTGAAAGTAAGAAAAGCTGAAGAAACACTTTAAGGATCCATTGAAATATTACCTCAAACAAGGCAGTATATTTATGACTGACTAAAGTATATGTAGGTAATACATATATTTTAAATTATGTTTATCAGGAGACTATTCACTTATACTGCATGCTCCTTAGTATAATGATTTATAAACAGTGATTTATTTATAAATAATGATTTATGAATAATACATTGGCACCAAGACTAGACTAGTCTCATGGAGAGCCTATGATGGACATAGAGTCCCTACAGAGAATACTCTGAGCCTGATTTCACAATAAACAAAGCAAAGTACCCTTTGGGATGTTATCACCTCTACAAATAGATATCATCCAATGACAGCCTATCAGGGTTGAAAGGTGAACTTAGAAAATAATTAATCCAACTGTTTGTGTCCCTGATGGTAACATCGAGGACCAGAAAACTCAAATCATGTACTAAAGGTCACATGGCTATTTGGTGGCAAAGCTGGAACTAGAACCCTGGTCCTCGGTTTCTGAACTGACTCCTAGACTCTTTCCATTGCACTTTCATGCCAGGTCCTTTGCAAGAGCCACTTGAGCCAGCATCTCAAGTCAAACAGCAAAGACAGTCCTGTGTTGCTCTTTATTCAAAATCTCTCGTAATGATGAATTGGTTGACATCATGCTTCTCTTCCAATTGGTCTCTCAGTGAGACAGAGTCAGCAGGGACTTGCCCTTTCTCCCACTTGCATGCTGTCTGACTTAATTTTCATTGGCATGAATGTAATTCCTGACACCACACAGTGAAAATGAAATCAATATATGTTTGGGCATAAACATGGGGACAGAGCCCAGCAGAGAGATCTTGGGAAACAAAAAAGCAGAAAACTAATTGCTGATGTCATTTACTACAATAAAACACATATATGGGAGAAAATTGACTGTACGTAATTTAAGTAGCAAAAGGAGAAAAGTCAGTGTTTTTCCTAAGAGAGGAATGAGGGGAAAATAGAGAAAATCTATGAAATCAAAACAGATTTTAATCTTTTATTAATGTTCTGGCCAATACATCTGACCAATCCTGGAGAAGTGGACTTTTCCTCTCAATTTCATGGCTATTTAAAATTAATTAATAGATAAGTTATACCCTGAGGACTCTGGGCAGGAATGCCTTCTTGGTACTCTACTCAGCTCATATAAGATATCTGAATCTTAAAATGGCGCCATAGTGGAAAAGAGAAAGCCAAAATCCTTAAATGCAAAATTCCCATCTGTGGCTATAATCTTGTTATGTTTTTCCTGTTCTACTCCCTCACATCTATGGATCCTGGTCTTTGTCCTGTTATGCCCTCTGGTTCAGGGACTTCTTCTTAGTCTCTCAGTCCCTTAGCTCGCTTCTGGCTTTGATTGCCTCCCTACCAAGCCTGGACTCCTTGGCTAGTTTTCATAAGATGCTCTGGTCAGGATTCTATATTCCTTCACCCCCTTGACCTTTTGCTTTATCCCTGCCTTCTAAGTTTCTACTATAGCCCCCATGCTGCCAGATGTTTATGACAAAAGTCACAAAACTAGGCTGGCTAGTTCAAGGCCAAATTCATACTATTTTATCCTCAGCTGGATCCTCATTGCTTCTCTGCAACCCTTAATGTCACTTCCTTGCACTCTGGCCATTTTTCTACAGTCTCCAACCACCCTTGCTGCCCATACAGAGACTGTGTCCTGAAGGAACTGTTCCCCCCAACCCTAAATCCTGCTGTCCATTAGGACACTAATTATAGTAACTGCTTCAATTGACCTACTTTTTTTTAAAGGAAAATCTCAACTATGCTTCACATCTCTTGCTCTCTAGCCATCTTTGGTAAAGCTTTACAAACCAACTTACAACTGCACTACCTTTCTTTTCTTCCTGGTTTTGGAGCTGTGATTAAATCAACTCTGCCATAGCTCCTTGATAGGGGGTGCCAATATACTTCCCTATTGCCCCACTCACCATGACCATTATTTCCTGGACCAAAGTGTCCCTACCTGGCGACCACTTCCCTATTCATTTTGTCTGCCCCATTAAAATGTATGCTTCTTGAGGTCAGGGACTGTCTTTGCTTTTGCATTCCTAGCGCTTAACACAGTGCTTAGAACATATTAATGATTTAAATACTTTTTTCCAATCATTCATTCTGGTAAATGACACTATTGTATTATTCATTCAGGATATATGGAGTTTTAATTTTTAAAAAAGGAATTTGAGTAGGGAAATGACTCAGTTAGACCTATACTTTAGGAAAATCACTGTGGCAGCTTATTGGAGGATGGATTGTAGTGGAGAGAGGCTTGGGGTAGGGAGGCCTTTTAGAAGACTATTGTAATAGTGATACTGCAGGTGAGAGGTGACAAGGGCTTAACCCTTGTGGTTGGGTGAGTGGAGAAAAGGAAATGTATAAAAGAGATGTTTTGAAGTTTGTTGTTATTGAGTCTTTCCATTGTTTCCATCACGATCCTTCGAAACCCTATGGATCATAGCACACCAGGCCCTTTAATATCTCATTGTCTTCCAAAGTCTGTCCAAACTCGTGGCCGTTGCTTCCATGACACTGTCTATCCATCTCATCCTCTGCTGTCCTTATTTGACTTCAATCTTTCACAACATCAAGGTCTTTTACAATGAGTCCCATCTGCTGATCATGTGGTCACAGTACGTAAGCTTCAGTTTCAATATTTGATTTTCCAATGAAAAGTTTGAATTGATTTCTCTAAGACTTGACTGATTTGTTCCCCTTGTTGTCCAAGGGACTCTCAAATGTCTTCACCAGCACCATAATTCAAACACATCGGTTCTTATAGTCCAACTCTCACAGCCATACATTGCTACTGCAAAAACCATAGCCTTGACTATACAGACATTTGTCAGCAAGGTGATCTCTGCTTGTAAGTATGCTGTTCAAATTTGTCATAGTTCTCTGAAAAACTTGTTCTAAAGAACAAGCATCTTTTAATTTCATGGCTGCAGTTGCCATCTGCAGGGATCCTTGAGCCCAAGAATATAAAAAACTGCCTCCATTTCTTTTCCCTCTCTTTTCCAGGAAGTGATAGAACCAGTTTTTAAGGTAAAAACACCAAAATTTAGCAATGGACTTGGTTTGGGCTGGAGTAAAATATAAGACACTAATGGTTAATAAAAGAATGTTTGCCTAATCACAAAATGGGAAGGACTTTCAGAGCAAGGAAAGAATATTCAGTGAGGTCATAGCCTTAGTTTCGTTAAGTGCATTCTCCCTCCCTCTTTGCTGCCCATGGGAGCAGCCAGAGCTCTCTGTGGCATTTTTTAGTCAGGTGACCAGGACAGTATATCAAGGGCCAGAACCTATTTTAGTCCTCTGAGTCAATTAAGTGTCAAGGACATTCTGATACTTTTTAAGAAAAGAATTAATGTAGTACACATAGTGGGGAACTAGTAACATACAAATATCCAAGTGGGATAGAGATCAATCTAGATCAGGGCGAGGGGTTGAACCAGCCGTCGTGGTTTGGACAGGAGGCAGACAACGCCGATCATATGGCACTGCTTCCCCTATGAATTACTATTTCTAAGAAGGAGACACAGCAGGAAAAAAGAACAGAACAAGCCCTACAAAGGTAATAACAGGAGCTGGTTAGAAGAAGGAGCTCAAACTTTGTACCTTAGAAGCAGTAACCTCAAGGTAGATTATAGAAAAAATACAGAAGGAAAAAAATAAGGATATAGGCTTATGAATCAGAAAAGAAAATTCAGAGAAGAAAAATAATGAAGAGAACAAAGCAAAGGAAAATTTCTTGGAAAAGAATGTCATCAACAAAATTTACTTAAAATAGGAGGTTGGAAAGGAAGAGGAGAGGGAAGACTGAAATAATCACTTAACCAGGTAAGAAAAGAAAAAGGAAAAAAGAGGGGGAAATAGATTACTCAATAAGTTTTTTAAAAAAGTAAAATAAATAATTTAAGCAAATTCAGAGAACTGGAGATAGGGAAAGCAAATAGGAGTGGGGGAAGGGAAGAAGAGTCTGTGGGAATTGACTAACATCAAAGAAATGCAAAAAAGCTAACTGGGAGAACAAATTATTGAAGTGAAAGAGGAAGGAGGAAAAAAATCAATAAAGAAATGGAGGAAAACCCACATCTAACAACTATGACATTAAATTTGAATGGACTGAACAATCCATTATTTTATGTTAAAGTGAAAAGAATGACTTAAAAAGATTTAAACATTTTTTAAAAACCTGGCTTGGCACTTTCATTGATACAGTTACTGACGAAAGCTTCCCCTAGCAGCACAGATACGCAATTTGTGATCTTAGGGAGTTACTTAGTGGCACTGAAAGATTGTTACTTGCCCAGGATTACAATGCCAGTGGATGTTAGGGGTGAGAAATGAATCCCAATCATCCTGACTCTGAGGCCAGCTTTCTATCCATTAGCCAAGTTGTATTTCAAGAGAATGATTAAGAAAACAAAATCGGTTGTATACAAGAAACAGGTCTGAAAAGTAAAGACACGCACAGAATCAGAATCGGAGGCTGAAACAAAATTTACTGTGCATCTGGTGAATCCAAAAAAGTGGTAGTTTCAGTGATGTCATTAGACAAGGCCACACAAAAATCCATAATATCAGTAAAGATACACAAGGACACTATACCACACATAAAGAACCAGAGACAACGAAAGTGGAAAGTATGAACTGGATCAACAATCCTACAAAGACATTTGAAATTATAATAAAAAAGCAGCTACATACATCCTTTGACCCCCAAATCCCACTGTTAGGCATTTACCCCAAGGAGGTCAAAGATAAAAAGAAAGCTCCCCCCATATTTAAAACAGCATTATTATTATGGGGGGGGGGTAAAGGACTGAAAATAAAGTAAATACCCTTTAATTAGAGAATGGCTAAACAAATTGTGGTACAAGGAAATTATTATTCTTTAAGAAATGATGACTATAAGGAATACAGAGAAGCACGGGAAAATTTCTATGAACTGATATGAAGTGAACAAGGCCATACACAATACATACATGTACACACACACACACACACACACACGCAAACACAATAAAACAATGCAAATGGAAAGAACTTTAAAAAATCACAACTGAACACTGTAATTATAATGAACAAATTTGGCCCCAAAGAGAAATATGAAGATTCAACTGTTGCCCCTCCCCACCTTTTTTTGCAGAGTCAGGAGACAATGGGTGTAGGATACCCATACTATTGTATTTTGTTAATATATTGCTGTTTTGCTGAACTGATTATCTTTCATTTTTATTCATTGTTATAAAGAATGGTTCTCTAAATAAGGGTAAAGGAAGAAATATCAGGAGATGAGGGTGATGGAAAAACAAAAGATATCAGTAATATTCAAAAATATTTTGAAAGGAATGTCTATGATGCTGGTACTAGGTAATGAGTTTGATTGCTAAGTGAAGGAACATACAATGTTTCTTTAGGTGAGATAACTTTTCACATCTAACATAAGTTTCCTGTGGCATTCCCAAACTTTGCTCTATGATAAAGATAAAGCATGAGATTTGTATTCTCAGAAGAAAATGCTCTCTGATTTTCTGGAATAGGGTCCTTTGACCTGAGTTTTTGGAGTTGATCATTTATAACACTTGAACTGACAGAACAGAAATTTATAGACCAAAAAGTCAATCATGCAGGTGTACATCACAAGACTTGTCAGTAAGTATTTTTCCATCCACCAAGATAAATAGTAATTGAAAGAGTAAAGTAATATCAAAATTCCAGGAACTCTCTGAAACTCTCATTAAATAGAATAGCCTCTGACATATGGGTTATTATTAAATATAGTAGAAAACATTGATTTAACAATGCTCATCCAGGTTCTTCAGGCATTAATCACATTCTAGGTATTCAGAGGGATTCAATCACTCTAAAATTTTCTCTGTAAGGATTCAAAAGACATTCATGCTCATCTTCGGTAAATGTCCTGAGTTTGCAGTGTCATGGGATGCAAGGAAACCTTCCTTTCTAGCCTTCGGGTAGCATTACACTGTCTTTGAGGGCATGGTTGGTGGAGGGAAGAGAAGGAGGAGGGTCCATATTTTGAAAAATCTGTCCAGGACCAGGTACTAAATGTTCAAGGAGCCTTGGCTCTGCCTTTGCACTTCTTTCCTCAACTAGATTGTATGTTTTGGGGATCAAAAGCTCCCCCACTTGTTCTTTTGTGTTTCCTCATGGCACTTCACAAAGTAAACACTCATTAATAACTTACTGATGAATAACTTTGTAGGATATCAGTAAATGGTGAGGGGATTTCAATTATCCACACATATCTCTCTGTCTCTCTGTGTGTTTCTCTTTCCCAAAAGCAGAGCAGGTAATAACTTTATGATTTGCCTTTCTGATAACTTAATACTTCCAATGAAAAGGAAAACAAGGTGGAATTATATTCCAGATCTAATTCTTACTAGTAGGGATGAAATAGTTGCTGAGGTGGAAATTATGAGAACTCTGGGAGGAAGTCACCACTCTTTGCAGTCTAGAACGTGATAAA
Organism: Gymnobelideus leadbeateri; assembly: GCA_011680675.1. Lineage (NCBI taxonomy): Eukaryota > Metazoa > Chordata > Mammalia > Diprotodontia > Petauridae > Gymnobelideus > Gymnobelideus leadbeateri. Next base: position 123,526 of record WOXC01001970.1, read on the forward strand.
GATCCACTGAAGAAGGAAATGGCAAACCATTCCAGTATCTTTGCCAAGAAAATCCCATACAGGGTCACAAAGACTAGGACATGATTGCACTACTGAACAACAACAACATCAATATGATAAAGGAGAAAAAATGTGGATATGGTGTGAAATGCATGTTGGATTTTAAGAAAGCAGAGTTCAAAGGGTTCAGAGGAAGATAGAAACCCATACACTAAAATTAAAATGAGGGAAATCAATTCAGGAATGGTGGGATCTTGACTTTGATTCTTAAGAAAAATTGTTGAAGAGCTGGTTAGTAAACATCTAGAAAGGGAAGCAGTGTTTACAAAGGGCTAACCTGCCATTGTTAAGAACAGATCACTCTAGAATAATCTTACATCCTTTTTTGACAGGGTTACTACAAAGGTACATAAAGGGAATGCTAAAGATTCTGTTTACTGAGATTTTATCAAAGCCTTTTATAAAGTGTCTCATGTCATTCTTATAGATAACATGAAGAAATATGTATTTGGCAATAATATAGTTAGTTGGATTTAGAAAGAGTTGAATGACAGGACTCAAATAATAGTGATTAATGCTTTAATGTCAATGTAGAAGGCCTCCAGGGAAGTACCCCAGGAATCTGTGCTTCATCCTATGTTGTTTACCATTTTTAGCAATGACTTGCATAAAGGCATAGAGAGCATGTTCATTATATTTTCAAAGGACACCAAACTGAGAGGGATAAATAACACAACAAATTCAAGAGTCAGGATTGAAAAGGACCTTACAGCTCCTTTTCAAATGAGGTGCAAGGTACTGGGCTGAATCTAATATTGTGAATTTTATTAGGGATAAATATAAAGTCTTGCTCATAGATGCAAAAATCAACTTCCTAAGTACAAGATGTGAGTTTGTGGTGAAGACAAGAATTTGAAAAAGTTCTGGGAGTTTGAGTAGATGTCAAGGTCAAGATGGCAGCAATGTGATATGTCAGTCAAGAAACTTGAGGCTGCACTGAGTGGCATCACTTCCAGGACTAAAAAGGCAATAATCTCTCTGGGTATGGTGTTCAGTTCTAGTGGCCACCAGTTAAGAATCATACAGCTAGGCACTGCCTTCGGGCTTAGGTGATGATGGCAAGGCCTCTCGCCCCCATTAACCCTCTAGGCACTTGAGGGACTGCTAGGCCCCCAGCTGACCACGCCTTGTTCTAAGGAGTGAGGTACATCCCGGTCCACAAGGAATATCCTTGCTCCAGGTAGAGATCGCGAGAGTCCCAGGGGTTAAGGTGTGCTTGACCTTAAAAGGCAAAAGGTGTTGTAATTGGCCAAGAGCCAAAATGGAAAGTGCTTGCATAGGATAGGCTATATATGTAGAAGAGCAGGAAATAAAGTTGGAGTTGCCCCCTGGAAAAAAAAAAAAAGAATCATACAGCTAAGTTGGAGAGAATTCAGGGAATGGCAATCAGGATAAGCAAAGAGTCTAGCATCTATGTCATATAAGGATCAGTTGAAAGAAGTGGAGATATTTAGACTAGGTAAGAGAACACTGAGAAGAGCTCTTTTAAATTATATGAAGCAGCCATGTTACATTTTAACTATCAAGTAACATGACTGTGAATAAATAAATGCATAATGAATCAAAGTGATTCAAGAAGGACCACTAGATCTTTTTAGTAACATAAAATAATTAGGAACCCAGTTCTTACCTTCTCAATTCTGCCAACAAAGTATAAAATGCAGCCTGAAGGAGGGTATAAGTCTAAGGAGACATTCATTTCTATTGTACTATATAAAATCAAGACAAAGGCTTTGAAATATGTTTAAAACGGACAGACTTTTGTTTCGATACTAAGAACCACATACATAATGAATATGGAATGTTTGAGACTTTGTATAGAGAAAGTTAATAGTTGGGGAGGAGCCTTCCTAAAACACTAACAGAACACGATGTTCTCTAAACTGTACAATATTTTGAAGGTGGTTTCTATGAAGCTTTGTGGGTAAAAAAACTAGCTGAAAGCACTGTTTTTACATTATGCAGACCAGTTTCTTCCACGTCATCTTATCCAGTGCCAAGAATATATGTTTTCTGAAACACGGGAAATTTGGGATTACTTTATGATATATTAAAGTTAATAAGAACAAAGGTAGGGCTATAGTACAGAAAGTAAAGTTTTTGCACAATGAACTTAAATTGAAAAAGGGTATTTTCTTTGGAACATATAGAGGAAAGAAATGGATACCTATTAGAACTGTAAGCACTACAAAATACGAATCTCAATCATGTCTCAAAAAAGTGTTCAAACAGTAATTTTCCTTATTTTGGGTTAGTGTTCAGGTTGTGTACTCCCCCTTCATATTTTCAAACAAGACTGCTGAGTTCTTTTTATTGGCAGGTACATTTTGAAAGGTCATTTTAGTAACAAAGGAGCATGTTTAAACATATACAGCTGATCCAAACTAGCAAACATTTTCATAACCATTTGGGGAGACAGTTTCCGTTTTACAAAAATGTAATCAGAAAATAACTTCTTATTTGAAACACCAAAACAGGTCAAATTTTTTTTTCATGAAAAAGACTTTTACAATGCAACTACTAAATTATACATTTCTGAGACTCGTTTAATGGTCCCATTTATCTCTAGTAATAGCTAATTCAGCCATTTTAAAGGAGAATTTAATAATTTGGTTAAGTCCTTGTTCCAAGCTTCTTAAGAATTTATTGGAACTAGATAAGATATGTATATTTGGGGGTCTAAAAAAAGGGAAATAATGACAACAACAGCAAAAATATTGATGTAGCACTTTAAGATTGCAAAGCACATTACAGGTCATATCATTTGGTCCCCACAACAACCCTGTGAGGTAGGTGTTATTATTTCCCCCTTTTCACAGGTGTAGAAACTGAGACTAGGAGAAGATAAGTGACTTGTCCAGAGTCACACAGCTAGTAAATTAGGCAGAATTTGAACTTGGGTCTTCTTGACTCCAGGTCCAACACTCTTATATACTACTGTTTTACCTAACTGTAGGGTCTCATACATGTTTAGGATTCTTAAAAAGTATACACACATACACCTCTACATATACATACATGAACAACACATGTGTATGCATATATGGGTATATATACATATACACATGTGTGTACATATATAAGCATTTATATCTATAGCTCTATGTTTTCTTTTATATATGTTATATGTGGGTGTGTGTGGATACATATACTTCCTAGTTAATTCCATAAAGAGTAAGAGGATTTGAAATGACATTAGCCAGAGAGAGGTTGATTACTGATAATTATAATAATTATTAATGAAGCTAAAATGTGAGATAAGTAGAGAAACTAGGAAAAACAAGAGAGCTGATTGGCCACAAAAGTACAGCTTAGAGAAAAAGCATTTATATGATACCAGACCCTCTTCCCCACCAAAAAAAAAATTGATAAGTCAATAGAAGGAAGGAAGGAAGAAAATAGATTAATAGACATTGGCAATGAGGTTGGGAATTAAAATGAACTTATTGATTGAGGTGAAATAAGAATTCAACAGAAGCTGTGTTTTGCTTAAAGGATGACTTGATGTATACACACAAGAGGTCTGTCCAAGAGCATTGAAAAGTCAGAGTGATATCTGCTTAGAAGGGCCTCAATTATAGATATGTGACAATAGATAGTCACATATCTATTGTGTTTAGTAGTTTTTCTTCTCAAGACTAGAAGCCCTAAGTACTTCTTTAGTCCTTTATGGAAGAGAACAACTGTCTCCTTATAAAATCTGAATAATTAAGCTTTTTTGTATATTTTTGTTGTTCAGTCATGTCCAACACTTTGTGACCCCATTTGAGATTTTCTTGGCAAAGATACTGGAGTGGTTTGCCATTTCCTTCTCCAGCTCATTTTACAGATGAGGAAACTGAGGCAAGCAGGGTGAAGTGACTTGCCTATAGTCATAAACTAGGAAGTGTCTGAGGCCATATTTGAACTCAGGACTCCCTGATTCCATATTCCATGCTCTGTGAACTATGGTGACACCTAGTTGCCTTTTTCTGTATACTCAAATAATTCTTCTTTCAACCGGGTCTGTTAGAGAAGATTGTCAGTTTTCATTGCTCAAATGATTAATGACAGTGAAGAATAGAGCTTGCAAAGAAATATAGAAGAAGGAAATGTGATTTCGTGAACATAAAGAATCCTGATTGTGGGAATTCCCTTTGCCAATACACATTGCAAGTCATTCATGATTTACTAGATAGGTCTATAATCAGTTACTAAGTATCAGAGGCAGGATTTAAATTCATGTCTTCCTGACTACAAGCTGAGCACTAGAATATTTTATATTGCTGGTTTAATAATATAGGATCTATGCTTTAAAGAAAATAGCTAATTAACATTTTTGAGCATTGGAAAATATAGATTAACTGTCTGAAGTGTTGCATAGTCAGAGGAAAGGTAATTCAAGCTATTTCCTTCTCTTTCTTACTTCAAACTTCTGCCTCAGTTCCATATTTCCTTCTTCGTCCCCTTCTGGAATGGGCACATTGTAGTATTCACCTTCTTCTTGATTAAGCAATTTATACCTTTCAAAGAAATGGGAGAAAACTGTAAGTTCACTTATTCTCAAATGAACAACAATAGTTTATGCAATGCCCCTCCTTCAACCAGTGATTAAACTGTTTGATAAAGGTAGTACTTAATCAGATACAGCAAAACCAAGCAGGTTCTGTCCAGTCACTTTTGAAGGAATTATTTGGATGCTTCTGAAAAGAGTTATTCTAATTCTCTGTGTATGTAAAACTTTAAGCCAAATAACTTTATTTGCAGATATATTTGACTAGATGAGGTCTTACCATCCACTTGCTGGCATTTTCATAAGTTCTGATACCCCAAATGAAAGTGAACCCATAAAATCATTTCTTGTTGTTCGATCCCAGTCCCAGATCTCAACAGACAACCGTCTATCTTTATCTGTAGGTTTTAATTTGCTAGAAAGAATGAGAGAGAAAAAAAAGCATACACTCAATATCTCAGCATGAAACAGGGAGATAAAGGTACCAATGATACCCACAACTTCACTGCATAACTTCTCAGGAAATACTTTTCCTTTCTAGATGATAGAGAAGATAATAGTGACATTCTGTTTATCTATTAGCCTGAGAAGAGAGTCACAGGCAGAAAGGCATAGGAATATTCTAAATATCAGGATGGTTTGTAAAAATACACATCATTAAGAACAGGAATAGAGCACATACAGGAAGGACACATTGCAAGAGATGATGAGAGGAGAATTCTTTTGTTGTTGTTTGTCCTTCATTCTCAAAGAGGACCACAATATTAAGAAGGTGATGCCATGACTTGCAAATAAATTGGATTGAAGTGAGGGAGGGCTCTGCAAAATCACCAGCCTCACTCTCTGTTTCTGAGACATCTGGGTCCAGTAGCAAGATATAGATCAGGACAAGTGGAGATGTCCCTGGATGCAGTAGGTGACCTTGGCCTTTTAAAGTTATGGTCTTTCCCAGGTCTCAGTTTGACTGAGGCAATGCCCATTCAGTGAGTAAGGTTAGGTAAGAAAAGAGGCAAAGAATGGCTTCTTTTTACCTAGAGAAGAGGTTTCTACTTACAAGGTGAATGACTCATTCCACTGTGGGTTTAGTGTGGAGCGGATCGTTTTGGTTTTTTGTTTACTTTCATTCTTAGGGTCAGGGATAAGTTTCAGCTTCACATAGGGATCTGAAAGTCCATTCGGATCCATAGGGATTAAGTTTTTTGCATCTCGTACTATACAAAGAGAAAAAGGAAAAAAATGCAAATGTTAATAAAAGAATGTTAACCATACATAGTATACATAAATCTGCTGATGGTGAGCCAAGCCAAATGGAAGGAATGCCAAGTTAGTATGAGGCTTGGGAGTGGGCAACAAATATGATGAACCATTAAAGAAGTACTATTTAGTTCTGTAGTCAAAGATTGGTCACACAGATGTTTGCTTTTAACAAGTGCTATAAAAGTCAGACTTTCTTAGCCCCTCTCTATCCCCAAATCCAGGATCTCCCTTCCTCTACCCAGAGAGCTGTAACTAGCAATTCTATCTGAGTTGAGTACCATAAAATGAACTCAAAAAGTACAAAAACACTTTCAAATCAATATTTTTTTTTAAAAAAGGACAAACAGTTGGAAATGAGGAAATGACCTTGGAAAGAGACTGGATCTCAGAATAAAAAGCCTGAGGAGAGAGACTCTGAGATAATGCAAGGCTCCTACCTGGGGAATGGGCTTGGTTGCAGAAGAAAGTTGGGGACAAATTGATTTAGAGGTGATGTCTTAGGAGTGGGGTGAAATCACATCATCCAATAGTACATTTGTATTTTTAATAATTATTTTTGCTAACTAGGTGCTAAGCTACATGCTGAAGGAATATAAGTACTCCTGGTGCTCTCCAAATTCTGTAACCTCTGGGCTTAACTCTAGGCAGTCAGGTGGCACAGTGCAAGACCTGGAGCTCGGAATATCTGAGTTCAAATCCAGCCTAAGATATTTACCATCAAATCACTTAGCCTTTTTCTGCCTCAGATTCTTCAGCTGAACAATAGGGACTTATAATAAGAGTACCTAGCTCACAAGATCAGGTGAGATAATACTAGCAGAGTTCTTTGCAAACCTGTAAGGCCTTTATGTTAGCTATTTTCTTATTAATTATATAATTATTAATTATTGTTATTAGGCAGTTAGGTAGCCACAATGGATATAGTACTGGATCACTTTAAAGTACTTTAGTCCGAAGAACTGAGATGAAATTCCATCTCAAATACTTATAGCTGTGTGACCTGAGCAAGTCCTTCTCTTCTATCAACCTTATTTTGCCTCTATAAGTTGGGCTACTAGCACCATAGGGTTATTCTTAGGAGCAAATCAGAAAATATGTATAAAACACTTTGCAAAACACAAAGTGCTATATTAAATCATTATTATTTTTTATTTTTATTTGCTCAGTGACAACTCTACCTACCTAACCCAAAAATATATTTACAAACTTTCAAATCAACTAAATAAAAACATTAAATTAATAATCCCTTCTACATTTCTTCAGATTCTAAATCTAGCTTATATTTTAAGAACATTAACATCAGTGGCAATAATTTATCATAACCCAGTTTTTTGTGACAAATAACAGATCATTGACACATTTCCTAAAATCACGCTTTTTAAAAAAATTTGAAATCTCCTAAGGAAACAATGTCACTTTTAAATACCAAAGTTCATTCTGTACTTTCTGGTTTTATAGTTTTGGATGCCACAGACTGAAGATTCATCTGCCAGTTGGGTACACACATGGATTAAATCTAATGCTGGCATTCAGAACCTTTAAAACAAAACAAAAGAAAACAAAACTGTTCCATGTACCATTCAACAAATGAATCAACTCCTTGAATCTACATTGGTTAATGAAAGACCTAAGTGCTAGCAGACAACTTAAAGATAATAGCAGTAGCAGTAACAACAATAACAGGTTTATAAAGTATGGTACACATATTATCTCATTTGATTTGTAATGTGGTTCTGTGATATGGAGGGCATTTTATAGATTCTTAGAGGTCAAATGATTTGCCCAGTTTCAGTTATGTAGGAAGTATCTAAGACTGGATTTGAACTTAGATCTTCCAGACTTAGCACTTTCTCCATGATGCCACCAAATATAGTATAGCATATAGTGTATCAGTCAGTCAGTAAGCAATTAAGGGCTTACTATGTACTGGGAACTATACTAAGCACTGGGAACATTAAGAAAAGGAAGAAGAAAGAAAAGATAGTCTCTGTTCTCAAAGACTACACATTATAAAGGGGGAAACAACATGGAAATAACTTCTTAGTCATTCTTTGAGACCCTATTTGGGGTTTTCTTGGCAGAGATACTGGAGTGCTTTGCCATTTCCTTCTCCAGCTCATTTTACAGATTAAGAAACTGAGGCAAACAGAGTTAAGTGACTTGCCCAGGGTCACACAGCTAGTAAGTGTCTGAGGTCAGATTTGAGCTCAGGAAGATGAGTCTTGCTGACTCCAGGTAGGGCACTCTATCTACTATGCTCCCTGGCTGCAAAAAATTACTATCTACATATAAGATATATGGAGTATAAACTGAAAACAACCAACAGAGGTTATCCAAAGTTAAAGGTGTGTGTGTGTGTGTGTGTGTGTGTGTGTGTGTGTGAATGACTCTAAGCTAATCCCTAAATTCCTTAATGCTCTGGGCAAACCTCTAAATCAAGGTTGTTTCTTTTTAGCCTTTTGTGTGTCAGGACCCCTTTAACAGGGGGATGAATTCTATATAAACCTCCTTTTAAAATACTGTTCCTAAATGCATAAAACAAAATGCATAGAATTACAAAAGAAAACAATTATATTAAGTGACACACATCAAGTTCACAGAGCACACATTAAGAATGTCTACCCTGGGGCGGCTAGGTGGTGCAGTGAGTACAGCGTCAGCCCCGGAGTCAGAAGGACCTGAGTTCGGATCTGGCCTCAGACACTTAAGGCACACACAAACAAAAACCTAGCTGTGTGACCTTGGGCAAGTTACTTAGCCCCAATTGCCCTCCAAAAAGCAAAAAAAAAAAAGAATGTCTACCCTACAAGGAAAACAATTAGCACATCTCTCCTTAATACTTTTCTATGCCATATCTATCACCATTGACTCAAATTAAGAATTCAGTGCTAAGCTTTACAGGTTTGAATAAAAAAAAACTTTAAAAAGTATGCATTTCAGGAATGATAAAAACCACCTTTTTCATGTAAAAAAATGTATGCTCTAAGACTACAAAACACAGAGTAGGTGCCAGCCTGCCCAGTTCGAGGGAGTTTTCTCATCTGGCAGTTTCTATGCCGATAAAATCACTGTTTCGTCATGATGAAAAATACTCTCCCCCTCCAGAGAAAAAACTGATGAAGTCTGAATGCAGACTGAAGCAGACTATTTTTCACTTTAGTTTTTTCATGGTTTCCCCACTCACCACCCCTCTTTGGGTCTGTCTTCTTTTACAACATGACTAATATGATAATATGTTTTACATGATTGAACATGTATAACCTATATCAAACTGCTTACCATCTCAGCAAGAAGGGAAGTGAGAGAGGGAGGGAGAAAATTTGGAACTCAAAATTTAAAAAAAATGAATGTCAAAAATTGTTTTTACTTGCAATTGGGGAAAAATAATTTTAAAAAATCATTGGTTCAGTACTTGTTCCTAACACACAGAGATACAGATACACACACTATCTATCTATCTATCTATCTATCTATCTATCTATCTATCTATCTATCTAATGTACAAGTATTATAAAAACACAGAAAAAGATGAAAGATGAAAAATTTTAAAATAGTTTTATTTAACAGTATAAAACCATTTTCTTTTGCTTTCACTAAAATTATTGTGCGTTTTAATGTGGGCAATGTTTTTGAATATGGCTCATTATTTTTTTTTAACATGCATGACTTTATTTAACTACAGTATCTGCTTAATCTCAAATACAACAGCAACCGTTATCTATCTTGACTTTAACACATTTACAGGCTCATTATTTTTTAAAACCCAGATTTAGCACTTCATGATAGGGAGAATCAAAGGTTTAATTCCAACTTAAATTTATTTTTATACTTGGTTTTAAGAACTGAAAAAGATACTTCACAAAGATACAGATATCCAAAGGGAAGAAATGAATCATTTGTTGAGGAAACTAAGTTATGATTTTTATTTTTTAATCCCATCTAGAAATTATGCAAAGTTTTGCTTAAATTTGGCTATATATTTCTATCTTCCCAGAAATTAAAATAGAAGTTCTAATATTTCTTCCCTCACACCCCACTATGGAAATCACTGGTATAGAGAACCAGAGTTTCACTCCTTCTTATATGTATTTAACCAGACATATCATTCAAACACTAAGAAAAATTATGAAACAAGGGTGTACTTAGAAAGACCTAATTTCGTGTCCCACTTGATCCTTACTGGCTGTAATGACCCTAAGCAAGTCACCAAATCCTCTCTGTACCTTAGGCAACCCTCTAGATCCTATCTACTACTAAAGCATATTTAGACTAGTTTAGATCTGCCTCTGTGTAAGGAATTTCCACCCTTGTCAAAATCTCAGTGCCTTTCTGTATTCATATGTGGTACAGAGAACAATGTAACATAGTGCTGAACCTGAAGTCAGAAAACCTGAGTTCAGAATTCTGGTTTGGATACTTACTAGCAGTAGAACCACAGGCAAGTTACATAATTCTTTGTGCCTTAGTTTCTTGATCTATAAAATACATATTTGTGCTACCAAATGGCTAGTGAGAAAGTTTTGTAAAATTCAAAGTGAGTCATTATTACTGCTGCTGTTGCTGTGATAAATAAATCCAGACCACTTGGGAAACTCATTTGGGTAAGCCATTTCTCTTTACTGGGTCTCGTTTTCTTCATCTGTGAAATGAAGAGGTTACCATAGATGATCATTAAGGTCCCTTGCTAAGGCTAATATGTCATGATTTTGCTATTCTCAATAAAGACATTGCCCAACTTCTGGAACTACACAAACTTGGTGGGGCATAGAAATTCAATATACCTCTTCGGATGTGTTAAGTAGACCCTTGTACTCCAAAGAGTTGTTACATTTCCCCTGATATCAACAGATCACAGACTGAGAGCAGGAAAGGAAGCTGGTGGTTATCTATATGGTATAGCAAATCAAGAGCTGGACCCAGAGTCAGGAAGACCTAGGTTTAAATCGGGCCTCAGACACTTGCTAACTATGTTACCCTGGGCAAGTCAGTTTACCTCTGCTTGCTTGAGTCTCTGTGTGGGGATAATAGCAGTAACTACTTCAGGGTTATTGAAAAGGGGAAATGAGATAATATTTGTAAAGCACTTTGCAAGCCTTAGTGATATATAAATGCTACCTCGTTATCACCTAGTCCAACTCTCATTTTAAAGCTAAGAATACTGCACCCCAAAGATGTTAAGTAACTTCTCTAAGGGGGAATCTAGTCATGATAACAGTAACAACAACAACAACAAAGACTGGCATTTATATAGTGCCTGCTATGTACAAGGTACTATGTGCTAAGTATTTTCCTATGATTAATTCATTTGATCCTGACAACAACTCTGTGAGATGGGTGCCCCATTTTACAGTTGAGGAAACTGAGGCAAACAGAATTTAAGTGAGTTGCCCAAGGTCACACTACTAGTAAATGTCTGAGGCTAGATTTTACCTCAGATCTTCTTGACTCCAGGCCCAGACCAAAATCTGGACCTCGATCTTCTGATTCCAAATTCATCTCTCTTTTTATGAATATCTACAGGCTCTAGTCTACTCCTTCTCTTATGCAATCTATATTTCAGTCAAGCTGTTTTCCATGCACAACATGCCTAGGGAAGATCTTTCCTTCTCCTTAATGGGCCTCACTTGGAACCCAACAAGAGAAACTTGCTTAGGAAACGTTTGTTTTTCAGGAAGGCCCACACCTTTTGTCAGTTTGTAATTAGGCAGTGAGTCATGAAGGTTGTGATGTCCTCTGACCCTGGAGAAGGCTATATATACTCTAAGGTGAGGTTTTGCTTTGGGGCTCACTTATGGGAAGAGTTGTGTGATTTGGCCAGATGAGACTCTGGGCAGCTGTTGAGTGCCTTGGCTTTGAAAACTCAGATGTTGGTGCTTCTCTCTCTGGTAACTAACTATGTATGTATGTATGTATGTAGTGGTCAGACAGCTAGAAGGCCTGTCTGTTGGTCTGTTGAATTGTGTTATTTTCTGCTTGTATTTTCTCTGAAGTTCAGGGTGCTGACTTTTCCCCCTTAACTAAGTGAATGATATATATGTTTGATTTCCTGAGTATGCTAGGGTGCTTGCTGTTACACCCCTGCAATTACATTGTATATAGTTTATATTTACTTGTCTGTGTACAGGTTGTTTCATCCCAATAGAATGTAAGCTCCTTGATATCAGGGACTACTTTGTTTTTGTATTTGTATCCCCAACACATGGCCAGTGCTAGGCATATAGTAGGTGGTTCCTTACCTTCCCTCACTCTAGATATCCAATCAGGTTCTAGTTCTGGCAGATTTTAGGTCCACAACATCTCTCCCATGTGTCTTTCCTTCTGCTTAGAACCACCAACCTCATTCAAGCCCACATCTCTTCTTACTTGGACTACTGCAATAACGTTCTAATTGGTCTTGCTTCACACCTGTCATTTTTCCAGTCTATTATCCATATGGCTAGTAAAGTGGTTTTCTTAAAGCAAAGGTGTGACCATGTCACTGCTCTACTTAATAACCTCCAATGGCTCCTTATTACCTCTCGGATCAAATATGAACTCTTCTGTTTGGTATTTCTAGCCTTTCATGAGATGGCTCCAATCCTTCTTTCTTGCCTTATTATACATCAATTCCCTTCAGGTACCCCTTTGTTCAGCCAAAGTAGTTTCTTGCTACCAAATATCTTATTCCATTCCTTGTCTCTTTGCTTTTGCACAGACTCTCCCCTTTGCTTAGAATGCTCTCCCTCTTCTATGTCTACCTCTATGAATCCCTAGTTTCCTTCAAAGCCCAGTAGAAGTTCTACTTTCTACCTTAGGTCTTTCCTAATCTCCCCAGCTGCTGCTGTTTCCCTTCATAATTATCTCTTATTCACTCTATATTACTTATATGTATATGCATCTCTTCCCTAATCGAATGTAAACTCAATGAGAATGGGGATTTTTTTCATTTTTGTTTTGGCACCTCCATTTCCTAGTACAATACATGTCATATGATAGGTGCTTAATAATTGCTACTTGTTATTGATTGATTGAAGTATGCTACACTACAGGATTACCAGTAGACACTTAGCCTTAATTTGCATTCTCAGTTTTCCACTATTTCATCTATGATTTACAACTATTTCTTTGATAACCTAACATATGATTTTGGATCCTTAAAGAGATTGACTTTCCAACTAACCAAACTTTATGTGATTGCTTTGAAAATAGTATTCACATGGACAGATTACATTCAGTCCTCAGGTGAGTCATATTTAGAATGATTCTAGCTCAGAACTTTTCTCAATTCTATCTAGATGGCATAATTATGATCCTGATGATGCCAAAAAGGGAAGGAAGATTTGGGTTTAATCAAAAGGATTAGATTTATTCTGCCTAGGAGGCAGAACCAGGTCTAATTCTATAAGCATTTACTGTTGTAGAGAACTATGCTAGGTGCTAGGGGAAATAGAATAATTAGGCAAGACACAGACTTTATTCTTATCAAGCGAGTATAATGTAGTAGAGGGACAAGACACAAATATGTAATTGTACACATCGTTTCATAAGTACATTAGAGAGTGGGAAAATGAAATACTATCTGAAATCCAAGTCAAAGTGTGGCCATAAATGGGGGCAGAGAGACAGGGAAGAGACAATAAAGCTTCCTAGTAGAGGTAGCATTTGAGTTGGAAGTTGATGAATGACATTCCATGCAACAGACACAGGGAATACCATCAGTAAATAAAGGCACTGAAGTTTCTGTTTGATTCTCAGCTCTGCTACTGACTAGCTTCATAAATTTGGGCAGATTACTTAGTCCTTCTGGTGCTCAATCTCTTCATTTGTGCAATGGGAATAATGCAATTTACCTTGCCCACTTCACAGGACAAAAGTTCAAACTTACCAGTTTGCCATTTGAGATCCTCCAGTCTGGAACCAGTATACCTTTGTAGCTGTATGTAACAGTCCTCCCTTATACCTACCTTTCCAGGATGATTTCATTTTACTCCCCTTCCATGTTACTCTCCAGCATGTTACAGTCAACCCAGCCTATCAGCAAATCTCCACGAATGACAATTAATCTTTAATTGTTTGTGCCATTGGTCAGTCCATTTCCTCAGGTATGGAATGCACTGTCTCTCTTACCTTCACCCCTTGGAATCCCTATTTCTCTTCAAAGCACTTCTCAGAAGCCACCTCTAACATGAGGTTCTCTGCTCTGTCCCTCTTGAAATTAACTTATAATTATTTTGTATCTGCTTATCTCTATATGAGTTATAACACCCATCTTTCCCCAGTAAAATATAAGGTCTTTGAAATCAGAACTATTTAATGTTTGTCTCTGTATTTCTAGCCCCATGTATATTGCAGAGGCTTAATAAATGCTTCTTAAGTTCATTTTTTTAATGTAACATAAAGACGGGTAGAGAAAATTATGATATTATGGAAAGAGATCTGGCCTAGCAGTCAAGTTTGTTGAATAATAATCAATGACAGATCAGTCATCTAATGAGACCTATACTTATTTCCTGAAATAAGGTCCTAGTTTGACTAGGTCTTTTTTTTTTCTTTTTGGAGGGCAATTGGGGTTAAGTAACTTGCCCAAGGTCACACGGCTAGGTTTTTGTTTGTGTGTGCATTAAGTATCCGAACTCAGGTCCTTCTGACTCCAGGGCCAACGCTCTACTCACTGTGCCACCTAGCCACCCCTAGGTCTTTCTCAAATGAATATAACTTTATAAAAGAATAGACAAAATTCTTACATCCTTGTCTAACAAAGTGGGAAACTTTAGAAAATCTGTACAAAGAAAGGAAGGAAGGAAGAAAAGGCACCCAAGACTTGTAGAACCCAATGAAATATCAAGAAGGATTATTTTTTCCATTTTGTTGTTGAAGTAAGAGTAGAATTACGGAGGGTAAAACACAAACTCAGACAAAATACCACTTCTAGGAAATTGTGGATAAGATAGTTTCTTGAAAGGTCACAGCAGAGCCCAACTTTACCCCATATATGCCAACAAATATTTTAAAAGGGCAGCAGATCAAATAATGATAAGAAAAACCCAAAGAGAAAGTGTCTTCACCTATCCAAGGACTTCTGAAAGAGGTTATATCAGGAAACCAGTGAGCACAGATAAATAAACCAAAACTCTGCAAGAACACTGCCTGAAGATGCTCCAGGAGCACCCAGAGGCCTGTATCATCCTGTACCTAAGGAGGAAGTGGTGGCAGTTGAAAACCTAGTGTGTTTGAAAAGGGAAGTTTTAGAGGGCCAAACATTTAGTAGTAGGCCAAATATCTGTAACACTCCAACACGTAGTACTCCAAAAAGTCCAGAAAACCACAGTATTCTGAATACATACTAACCAGGGAACCATGAAATGTGTCAGTGTTTTCAGATGCATCAGGGAAGGTGTAAGACAATAGGGCAAGATTCCAGGAAATCAAGGTGAGGAACAAACTAGGGCCTTAGTGTCCCATTCAAAAGTTTAGGAGGGGCCAGAGCTTGGTCCTTTCACAAAATTTTGCATGAGAAACTGAGGATGGAAATATGATTAAATAGAAGAAGTCACATAATACTATGAGAAAATATTATGGATTAAGAGATGCCCAAGAAGTAAAGCCAGAAAAAGAGAATAATATCATGAGAATTATAAGCAAAGCCTCATAGGAAAAAAATGAACTATATAATAACTGCAGAAGTACCTGGAGGAAATGAAGCATGAGATTATAAATGAAATAAAGCTATGGACTAAAAAGGAAAATAGCTTAACTCAACGGGCAAATAGGCAGAGTCAGAGAAAGGAGAAAGATTTTAAGAGGGAGAGTAGAGTTAACGAAGGGCATGCAAAGCAAAATTCAAGTTTATAAAATGTATTTTAAAGAGGACATGATAAGGAAAGACAGAAAGGGTACAAATCAGTGAATAGGGTCTGGGCTTGGTGAAGAAAGAATGGGCAGTGGAGTACACTGCTATGCTTATAGTTCTAGGAATGGTAGCTATAGAAATCAGGCAAGAAAAAGAAGCCACAGGACTAATAATAGATGAGAAAATCAAATATTGATTTGGTATTTTATATTTGAATCCACTCTGTAGTTGGTTCTATTCTATAACTCTCTTCTATAGTTTGTCTAACAACCTAAACCCTTTTATCTGTCTCTGAGGGACAAAAGTTCAGTCTTCTTCTCTCAAGTTAGATACAAGGATTTAGTTTTCCTATTGATCACTTGTGATTAAAGAAAAACTCTGAACTGAGTTTAGAAATTCAGTGCTTTCATAAAACATTTTAATTTAAAGGGAATTATTATCTCAGAACCATCTGTAAATCGCTTTATGTCAAGAAAACTTGATATCCCTCATAACTTCAGCTCTTAAAAAACTCTATGAAATCTATTTGTTATCTTTGAAGGTCTACAAGCTGACCTGGTATATTTCCACAAATTACACTGTCCAGCCTTGATCAATTAAAAAGGATCTTATCTCCCTCGTAGGAGCCAGGGAATCTGTTATCCTTGGTCCATAGCCTCAGGATGCAAATGAATCTAATAAGTCAATCAAATATTCCTCTAAGACAGAGAGGGGTAGTTGCTTGCCCCAAGTGAGTGTTGGCCCATTCTTCTTAACGTAACCAATAATGTTGTCTTTGTTCCCATGATGCTGCCAAACCTATAACTAATTGTATTATTTTCCTCACCTACCCTGTTTTGTTCTTTGTTCTATGCTTAGAAAAAGAAGCTGTGCCTCCCCCTCTGGGTCTTTTGAGGTAGCCATTTGACTCACTTTAGTAATAGGTTTATTCTCTGCTAATAAATTTATCTATCATGCTTGGAGAAAATATGCCTCAGTTTACCTTTGTTGAATTGCATTCTCAACATAGGCCAAGAAAAAAAAACCCCACATTTTTTGGAATATGTTTATGTTCAACTTCTAGAAACTTAGGAATTCAACTAAAAAAACTGAAATGATTTCAACAAAGTAGAAGGAAATAACAATACTGTGTGTGAATCATATTAACAAAACCTAGGAAGAGATAGAAAGAGAAAGTCCATAAAAATAAGTACATCATGTGTAAAATATTTGGGAGTCTACATGCCAAGATACACATAGGAATTACATGATTACAATGAAAAAACACTCATTACAGAAATAAAGATGGACCTAAATAATTGAAAAGGTATTAAATGCTTTAAGTTGAAACATGCCAGTGGGAGAAAATGATAGTCCTACCTAAAAACATTTATTTGTTCAATATCATGACACTTAAAATACCAAAGGTTTATTTTAGAATACTAGCAAACATACGAATAAAGTTCACCTGGAGGAACAAAACTCAAGAATCTCCAGGGAAATAATGGGGGAAAAGTAGAAAGAAAGGGAGCCCAACAGCACAAAATCTCTATACTACACTATTAAATCAAAATCATCAAAACTTCATGGTGATAAAAAATTGGAAAGTTGGTCTTTGGGACAGATTAGAAATACAAGACCCAAACACACATACTATACTATCATGTGTTTAATAAAGACAAAGATCTCAAGTCCTGAGAAAAGCTCAAGATACTCAACAAAAATTGCTCAGAAAACTAGAAAATAGTCTGGCAAAAAATTGGTTTTAGCCAACATCTCACACCATATGCCACAATATGTTCCAAATGTGAAGATATAAAAGGTTTCATCATAAATTATAGGAACAAAGAGGGATATACTTTTCATAATTATGGAGGGTAAGAATTTTTGAACAGAGGGATAGAGAAGTATAAACGGAGAAAAACTGACAATTTTGGTTATATAAAATCAAAAAGATGAATCAATCTAGTTAAAATTTTTCTAGGAACTTTATCCAATAGAAGTCTGATATGCAAGCTACATAGAAATGTGATACAAATATATAAGAACAAGAGGCATTTGAAAGACATAAATTTTATATTAGCACCAATAAGGAGGGAATCACTAAAACTTCACGAGAAGGGAAGTGACATGGTCTGACCTTAGTTTAGCATTCCTATGCTTTAGAAATATCAATTTGGTAAGTGAATGTGAAGATACATTTATTAAATGCTTCCTCTATGGCAAGCACTGTTTTTTTAAAGTATTTATTCTGAATTTAAAAAACACCAAATAAAATTAACACATCCATACACATAATAGAAAAGAAAGAGAATTTTGTACATGAAGCTATCAAGATTTAACATGTTCATTTTGTTTTACATTTTAATTATATAATAAATTGTACATGAAACTTTCAAAGCTGTTCTACAAAGTACTAAGTGATGAGAAAAAAAGAGGTGAAGAGAGTCCCTGCCCTCAAGCTAGACAACACATATAGAAGAGCGGTGACCAGGGAAGGTTTGGCTTGGAAAGTTCAGAGATGGGGAGTGAAGATATAGGAGGCCAGATTACATAGCCTTTTCCAGGAGTTTCCACAACAGGAAAACTGGAGATTAGGTAGCTGAGGAGGACAACAGCAAGATGTCTGGTAAGAAGTAAAGAGAACCCATGGCTAAAACCTATCTAGATGCTGGGGGTCAAATAAAGCACTCGCTAACTAGATCAATGAGACCCCAAGATGGTGGCTCCAGAGAAAAAAAAGGGTTAAGTCCTCCAAGACATGGTCTCTGGCCAGGAGGTGAGTTGAGAATGAATTGAAGAGAGGAAAGACTGGAGGCAGGAAGTCCAGTAGGGATTACTACAATAATCTAGGTAAGTAGTAATGAGATTCTGAATTTATAGAATATGAATGAAAGAGTCAGATGCAAGAAATGTTATAGAGGTAGGATCAACAAGACTTGGATAGTGGAGTGAGTGAGAAGAAGAGGTAAGAATGACTTTGAGACTTGAAATCTAGATGGCTAGATGCATGATAGTATAAAATAAATAGAATAGTGTAAGATAAACAATTTAGGTAATATGAAATATAAGGTCTCTTCCAGCTCAATCTGCTCCCTCTCCCTTGTTTACTCAGCTATAAATTTAATAATCATAATTCCAGGCCTTGCAAAAGTCAGTGCTAATGGCCTACATTTTTTTCTTTCTTTCCACAAGAACACAAACTTGCCAGAGAGAAGCAAGATGGTGGATTAGTCACTTACTGTAAATTTCTTCAATGCTCAATCTCCCTAAAAAAGCAATTATTTTTTAGTAATTAGAGCTAAATCCACAGGACAAGAACACAGAATCCTTGGACAAGGTAAAACCTTATGAATTTTAATAGCTAGAAATTGTAGCACCCCTCTCTCACCTGAGGCATGAGCACAAACACATTTATTGACTTGTGCCAGAGGCCCAGGCCAGGAAAAGAGAGAGACAGAGACAAAGAGACAGAGACAAAGAGAGAGAGAGAAAGACAGAGAGAGAGAGACAGAGAGAGAGAGACAGAGAGACAGAGAGAGAGACAGGGAGAGAGAGAGAGACAGAGAGAGACAGAGACAGAGAAAGAGACAGAAACAGAGAGAGAGACAGAGAGAGAGACAGAGGGAGACAGAGAGAGACACAGAGACAGAGACAGAGACAGGAAGAGGATAGAGATAAGGGAAAGGATGGGAAGAGAAGAAAACTCTTTCTCTATGTATATGAATTTATGTATAGGACTAAAACAATGTTATTTGAAAGAAAACCACTACTACCACCACCAACAAATAACAACAATAGCTGTACAAAGTTCTGTGAAAAGTTAATGACCAAGCTTGTCCACAAAGAAGAGATAGAATGTAACCCCCTCCCCTCCTTTGCAGAGATGGGAAATTATGGTTATATGACACTGCACAATACCTCATACTGAGTTGATGTGTGTTTGTTTTGCTGAACTGTTTTGATATTATCTCTTTTGTCTTCTTTGATAAAAATAGATTATGTGAAAAGGAAGGGATCATTAGGAAACCAAGATGATGCAAAAACTGAAAGTATCAATAAAAGTTTTGTTTTTAATTATTTTTTTCAATTGCCAAGCATTTATTTTCTCTTTATTTTGCCCAAAGAAAAAGTTAAATCTTTGTAACAAATTAGCAGACAAATAAAACAAATCATCAATAAATTTTTTAGAGATTTTAAAAAGCACACATTCTCCTTGTACCTGAAAACCATGGGCAATTTTTCTGGAACCTGTGTGTGACACCTAAGGATTCGTGACCTAAGGATGACACATCTGCATACCAAAATATCTTTGGTTTATGTTGTTGGCTGTTTCTGAATGGAAAAACTGCCCAGTTTCCTAACTGTGATGCAAACATGGCATACTAATCACATTCTTTTTCTGTGGTAAGATGTTTTACTTTGCAATTATTAGCTATCAAAGCCAGATTAAAGTAAAGCCAGACCAAGACTGAAGAGTTATATAATTTCTTGATAAAATACCATGAAATTTTTGCATAATATCGAGTCAAACAATATATTGGAAAGTGATTATGTAAGGCAAGGGCCCAGGCTTGGCAGAGACAAAGCAAACATAACCATTTCAAAATGAATTCCACTTGTAAAATAATTGTATGCTGTGAGCTAAAATAGCATATTTTTCTGTTCAACATCTTTCTGGGCACTGTTACCTCAGACTCTCCAGAATATGGAAATAATATGGAAGATAAAAAGGACACTCACTACTTATGAGACACTGGGGGAAAAACTTCATTTAACTCTAAAATGAATTGAACACAAAGTTCTGATTGAGGTTCTTCTGCCATCTTCCAAATGTTCCAATATGGTTTTGAATTTTTAGCCTCCAGCTGGGATAGTGATTAGAAGCAGAAATCAGGAACCCTGAACAGCAGCCTGATGGAGTGGGAATATCAAGCCTGAATTAGAACATATGGATTCAAATCTTAGGTCCCTATTTATTAGCTCTGTGACTTAAGGCAATCACTTAAAAAATGAAGTTTACTGGAGTAAATTGTTTCTAATGTCCCTTCAGGTTCTAAAAGTCTGTGATTAAGGGGAAAAAATAGAATTTTAAAACAGTAGGAAATAACATGAGTTTGGAGTCAAATGACCTGTGTGTCCAATTCTACTATCTACTATCAGTATAACCCAGGTTTTAATGTTTCTGAGCCTTGGTTTCCTCAGATGACCTCTGAGGTCTCTTGTAGCCCTAACAATTATACATAATGCTTTCAGGTTTTCAAAACACTTAATAAATATCATCACATTTTGACCTCACAACAACCCTGTGAGGTAGGTAATATTATTATTCCCGTTTTAGAGATGAGAAAACTTAGGAAGATGGAGGTTGAGTAAGTCACCCAGGATTACTGTCGAGTTTGAATTTGAATTTGTCTTCCTGACCCCAAATCTAGCTTTCTATTCACTGTACCCATTGTTACCACTACAAAGCATGGGTTTTATTTCAAATTTCTACTCATGTCCATTCTTCAATCTATGTCAACAGGAGAGGACTTTCTTTATTGATCTAAAATTACTCTCTTTTAAGGGTTCTTAATCTCTTTTTGTGTGTCATGGACTTCTTTGGAAGTCTAGTAAAACCTATGGACCCCTTCACAGAATAATGTGGCAGTAGTGAGTCTCATACCCAGGTCTTCTGGACTCTTAAATACAGTACTCTCATCTATTATGCGATGATGCTACCAAGATTATTGCAGTGTATTATATTCCTTACAAGAGTCTACCGCTACAGGGAAGAAAAGATGGTTTCTTTGGCCATAGTTATCAGTAACAAGGGTAATAGGCAAAAGACACCATGGGTGTTTAAAACATGCAGTTTTTAAAGGTATTACTTATGACTTTTGCCTATTCTCTGCCAGTCAACATGTGATAGGACAGTCTCTGGCATTTTATATTTAACTCAATCATTTTACTTTTCTCCGCACAAAGAACGAACTGAGACAAGAAGAATCATGAAGGTATTAAGTATTTAATATTAAACTACCAAGTCAATCTAGGAACTGGTTTTATGAGAAAAAAACAACAGTAAGATAGATAAGTCATTGGTTAATTTGATTTAAAAAAAAGAAAGAAGAAAATAAAATATCCAGTTCAAAAATAAAAAGGGTGAAATCACCACCAATGAAGAAGAAATTAAAGCAATCACTAGGAAATATTTTGCTCAATCATATGTCAATAAATCTGATAATTTGAGCAAAATCAATGAATATTTATGAAAACATAAATTACCTAGATTAACAGATCAGGAAACAGAACATTTAAATAACCCCATCTTAGAAAAAGAAATTGAAAAGTCATTAATGAATTCTATAGGAAAATATACCCAAGGCCAAATAGGTTCATGAGTGAATTCTACCAATCATTAAAGAACAATTAATTCCATTACTATATAAACTATTTGGAAAAATAGGCAAAGAAGGAATCCTACCAAACTCCTTTTATCACACAAATATGGTGCTGATACCTAAATCAGGAAGAGCTAAAACAGAGAAAAAAAATTATAGACCAATTCCCCTAATGAATACTGATGCAAAATTTTTTGCACAAAATACTAGCAAGGTGATTACAGCAATATATCACAAGTACTATACACTATCACCAGGTGGGATTTATACCAAGAATACAGGAGTGGTTCAATATTAGGAAAACTATCAACATAATTGACCATATCAATAACAAAACCAAGAGAAATCATTTGATAATCAATAGATGCAGAAAAGGCTTTTGACAAAATTCAACACTCACTCCTATAAAAAACTAGAGAACACAAGAATAAAGGGAGTATTCCTTAAGATGATAAGCAGTACCTATCTAAAATCACCAGCAAGCTTTATCTGTAATGTGGATAACTAAATTCCCAATAAAATCAGGGGTAAAGCAAGTATGTCCATTATCACCACTATTATTCAATATACTATTAGAAATGGTAGCTATAGCAATAAGAGAAGAAAAAGAAATCTAAGGAATTAGAAGAGGCAACAAGGAAACAAACTATCACTCTTTGCAGATGATATTATGATATACTTAGAGATTCCTAGAGAATCAACGAAAAATTACTTGAAATAATTAACAACTTTAACAAAGTTTCAGGATATAAGATAAACCTACACAAACCATCAGCATTTCTTTATATGACCCACAGAGCTCAGCAGCAAGAGATAGAAAGAGAAAATGCATTTAAAATAATTATAAACAATGTAAAATATTGAGAGTCTACAAATCCAGAAACTATATGAACACAATTACAAAACACTTTTCACACAAAAAATATCAGATCCAAAAAATGGGAAAAATATCAGTTGCTCACAGGTAGGCTGAGCCAATATAAAAAATGACAATACTGCCCAAACTAATCTATTTATTCAGTGCCATACCAATCGAGCTACCAAAAAATTATTTGATAGAGCTAGAAAAAGTAACAGCAAAATTCATCTGGAAGAACAAAAGGTCAAGAATATTAAGGGAATGAATAAAAAAATACAAAGGAAAGTGGCCTACTGATATCAGATCTCAAGCTATTTTATAAAGCAGTAATCATCAAAGCTCTCTTGTACTGGCTAAGAAACAGAGTAGTGGCTCAACAGAAAAGATTAGGTACACAAAACACAGTAGTGAATGATAGGAATCTAGTGTTTGATAAACCCAAAGACCCCAACTTTTGGAATAACAACTCACTATTTGACAAAAACTAGTGACAAAACTGGAAAACAATTGGACACATGCTAGGTATAGAGGGTGCTTCTTAAACTTCATAAATCCACATGGGGTTACAACCCACAAGTTAAGAAGTGATTATGGTCTGCAAGTGGAAAAAGTTTGAGAAGGCCTGATATGGATCAACATCTCATACCTTATACAAAGATAAAGTCAAACTGTGTGCATGATTTAGACATAAAGGGTGACATCATAAGCAAATTAGAAGACTAAGGAATAGTCTACCTGTCAGATTTATGGGGAGGGGAAGAATTCAAGACCAAACAAACAAGTAATGAGATTTTACAGAATGTAAAATAGATCATTTTGATTATATTAAGCTAAAAATCTTTTGTACAAAAAAACCCAATGCAACCAAGATTAGAAGGAAAGCAGAAAGCTGGGAAACAATCTTTACAGCAAGTATCTCTGATAAAGATCTTTTTCCCCCAAATATATAGAGAACTGAGTCAAGTTTATGAGAATATGAGCCATTCCCCAATTAACAAATGGTCAAAGGGTATGAATAGGCAGTTCTCAGAAGAAGAAAATGAAGCTATGTATAGGCATATGAAGAAGTGCTCTAAATCACTTTTGATTAAAAAAAATACATTAAAACAACTCTCAGATACCTATCATGCTTTATCAGATTAGCTAATATGACAAAAAAAGGAAAAAAATAAATGTTGGAGAGGATGTGGGAAAATTGGGATGCTAACGCACTGTTGGTAGAGTTGTGAACTGATCCAACCAATCTGGGGAGTAATTTGGAACTAGGCGCGAAGTACAACCAAACTGTGCACACCCTTTGATCCAGCAACACCACTACTAAGTCTAAAAGGAGCAGAGGCAGGAAAACACGGTACACAGTATCAACAACATTGTGTGATGATCAACTATGAATGACTCAACTCTTCTGAGCAACACAATGATCAAAAACAAGTATAAAGGAGTTGTGAAGGAAAATGGTATCCATATCCAGATAAAGATGTGATGGCTCTGAATACAGACTGAAGCATATTTTTCCACTTACTTTATACTTTCTCCTGTTTGTTTTTTTTTCCTTTTGATCTGTTTCTTCTTCCACAACTAATATGGAAATATATTTTACACAATAACACATGTATAACCTATATCAAATTGCCTGCTATTTTTAGAAGAGGAGAGGGAGAGAGGAATAAAAATTTGGAACTCAAAATCTTGCAAAAATAAATGCTAAAAAATTTATTGATATATAATTGCGAAAAAATCCTCAAACTTTAAATTAAGTCATTAGGTACAGCATGAGCTTTAAAATTTGAAAAGCACCAATGAGTCACTACTCCTTCACATACCTGTAGTCAATCAGATGGTCAGACCAGACAGAGTTGTGCAAGTGCACAAGTCCTAGCAGGTATGTACCAAGCTGGGGAAACTTTGAATATGGGGCTGGTGATAGGTCAAAGATGTGATTCTGTTGTCATCCTAGGTATATTCAAAGGGAAGCTTATTACCGAAATAATGACCAACTGGGGATGATTGAGTAGATTAGTTTTCTGCAAAAGTTTATTAAAATCATCTTAGTATGGAGTGGAGGTGACTTTCATTGGTGGAGGTAGTATTGGTGCTTTTCAAACTTTAATGCACAAAATAAATATCATCTACTATTATTATTTTCATCATAGATTTCAGTAGTATAAAAAGACTTGTAAAATTTTCTCCTTTTTTAAAAAAATCTCTCTTCTAGGTCTACTTATACTTTAGCTTTTCTGTTGAGACTGACCATGGAGCATGATTTTTAATGTTGATATATGTTGGCAAGATACCACATTAGGAAAAATCTAGGACAAGAACACCATCTCATCAAGTCACTGAAAAAAATTTGCTACCAACTGTCAATGATGTTTTATGGGGCTATATTGAAGGCTGTGCCAATTCAGGTCCTGAAATGATATCAATCAGTTCCCTTTTTCTTTCTCCCCATGCAAATATGTTGATAGTGGCACTAATGGCAAATTAAAAAAAACACATAAATTAAAAGGGAAATTAGAGTTGGTATGAAATTAAGTGGAATGAGTCGGCATTTTGTGTGCATATTTTATACCAAGGAAAACATAGATCCCACAAAATCACATGGATGCTCCTGTATTTCTGTATCATTCTTAATTTCCCCCAATATAAGAGTAAAATTTTTCACTGAATGGATAGCGTGCATGCCCTGGGACACTGTGTGCTTTTAGGACACATGAAATCTCTAGCTACCCTGGAAAAAAAATAACAAAACTATTAGAACACAATGCAACCTAATGGACCAGAAACAGGAAGCTTGGTTTGTGTTCTTTATTCTTTTTCTAACTTCCATTAATAGATTTTTTTTAGGTAAGCCTGGCCTTTCTGCCACAAGCAGCTGCTACTACCACCTGAAGCCTTTGCAGCTTCCAGAATACATCAGCCAAAAACCATGTTCACTTACACCCAGCAAGACATATGAGACCCAAGCAGAAGACAGCTAGTCTCTGTCCTGAAATTAATGGCTGTAACACTGTTATGCCCTGATAGGCACTTGGCTCGTCTCTACCATATGATCATAGATGGAGAACTAGAAGCTATCTTAGCGATCTTTAATCTAAGCCCTTCATTTTACAGAAAAGGAAACTGAAAGGAGAGATGATTTACCCCAGGTCAGGCAGGTGACAAATAGGGACAGATAGGTACACTGACTCCGTGCTAGACACCAGAATCTCATTTTAGATTCCATTTGGAATGCCTTTTTTCTTTTTTTCTTCCTTTACTTTGATTCAGTTCGAATCCTTGGACATTCACCTCAGCCTGTTTTTTTTTTTTTTTTTGACAAAACAAACAAACAGAAAGCAGAAGAGCAAAACATAAAGGAGCGATTGTGAATAATGTGTTACAAAGAAAAGGAGCGTCTATGTTCTAGGCGCAACAAGAAAGTAGCCGAGCCACCCGTCGTGTTTGACTTGGTTGTTTGTTGGTTATTTGTCTTCAGCTTGTGGCCAACGTAGAGATTGCTCTTTTGGCTCTCTTTTCTTCATTTGATGTAATTTAATATGCATTGTCATATTTTTCTAAATCCATCATACCAATCACATATATGTAATATTCCACTTATATATGCATGTATATGTATACACACTTTCTCATAATGTATTAAGCCATTCTCCAAACATAATCAGCTTATTTCTATGTTTTGATCTGGAAAATAATGCTGCTATAATCATTTGTGTATAGGTAGGCCTTTTCTTTCTGTCAATTTCCCTTTTAAGGACATGGACCTGATAAGAAACAGCTAAGTGGCATGCTGGATGGAGCGCTGGACCTGAAGTCAAATGGACCTGGAATCAAGGAGATCTGAGCTAAAATCTAGACTCAGACACCTTCTAGTCGTCTGAGCAAGTGACATAATGTATTTGGGCCTCAGTTTCTGCATCTGTAAAGTGGGTAAAATAATAGCACCTACCTTTCAGAACTTCTGTGAGGATAAAATAATATAATACATGCAAAATACCTCACAAACATTGAAGCTTGAATAGTTTTATAAATATAAATGCTAGCTATAGTAATAATTATTATTGTTAGATCACTAATGCTAATGGATGACATAGAATTGATACTGTTGTGTCTTTTGTTGCATAATTCCACATTGCTTTTCAAAACCAAGGGAACAATTCATAGCTTTAACAGCAATAAATTAGTATGCCTCCTTTCATGCAGCATACCAACATGGAGCTTTTTCATCTTTAATTATCTTTGCCAAGATCATTGCATTGATAAGAGTTTTTAAGTCTTTCCAAATCGTTTTCCTTTTCAATATTATTGTCATCATGTAAATTGTTCTCTTGGTTTTATTATAAAATAGCCATGCCTCTATTAATATATTTGTACACCCAAGGTTCCTACCTAATCCCATACCCATTTTGTCTGAACCCTCAAACACTGACATCCAGTCTTTTTTATTCAGATATTTCTTCCTGCTGGTCCCCTCCACCTGGTACCATAATTTGGGACTCATGCTGACTTTTCTTTAAAATTTATGTT
This sequence comes from Gymnobelideus leadbeateri, assembly GCA_011680675.1. NCBI lineage: Eukaryota > Metazoa > Chordata > Mammalia > Diprotodontia > Petauridae > Gymnobelideus > Gymnobelideus leadbeateri. The sequence continues at coordinate 150,915 of WOXC01001970.1, forward strand.
AATTACATGTCTTTGATTATAAAAATGAGAGGGCTAGACCACATTTCAGACTGTCTCTGCCATGCCCCAGAAACCTCTTCATCCTAGAAGCTTGCTTCAGTTCTGGAATTCACACATTGAAAATATCCTGTCCCTGCCTCTCCCTCTTCTCAGAACTAGGAATTTTAGAAGTATCTTATCACCCTTTTAAAGAGGGTGTCCAGGCTAGTCATGTCTCATTTTTCTCCAGGTTACACTCTAGACTTTTTTCTACCACATCTCTAAGCCAGGTACTTTGGTTCTGTTACCTTTTCTCTTTTTTTTTTACCTTTTTTTTTTTACCTTTTCTCTTTTTTAAGCTTCTTTTTATGTGTTGTTCCTTCGCATGCCCAATTAGAATCTAAGCTCGTTGAGGGTAAGGACTGTTCTTTTTCTGTCTGCATTTGTATTTCTAGCACATAGCACAGAATCTGGCACATGATAGATGCTTAATAAATACTTGTTGACCTGCTGTTAGACTAGACGGTTTCTAAGGTCATTTGCAGCTCTATATCCCTGATTCCAAGTATGATCCTCTCTGTAGAACAGTTAATTTCTTGATTGTTTATAGTTTATTGCCTTGTAATCTTACATTCTGTATCCACCAATCTAACAAGTCCTGGCCCTAACAACCTAATTTGTTCCATCTTGTCCTAGTGATAACAAAGCCAAATAGACGGAATGAAGGAGATAAGAAAAAGACAAACTTGACTCTGTGATATTCTACAGAAGTAGGTAAATTATTTTAAGGAAACAATGAACTGAAAGATGAGTCTTTATTATCTAATGAGACTAATTGAACTTTAATGACTAGTTGAGATTTTATTTCCAAGTCTTCCAGTGGTAAAATGCTTGGCATGCTAAGCATTTTTCTTTTTCCTACTTCACAGAAGACTGGTTCAAGGATTGAGCTGTAATGTTTGGCCACATCTCAAAAGGCAGTTGGGTGGAACCAGATGGAAAAAAATAAGCCTAGATTAACATGGTTGCATTGGGCCAGACTGTGAAGTTCTCCTGTTTTCTTTAAATTACATTTTCCCTGTTACTTTACGAAGAACATGCTGTCCTCAAGTTTGTTTTTGCCCTTAACTTTCAGGCTTTCTTCGATATTTCTGCAAGTAGGAATGTGTGTATAAGCATCTGTCAGTTCTCCTTATGTTGTCACAAGTCTATTCTGCAGCACAAATTGGTAAGCAGAACCTCTCAGCAAACATTCTTCGGGAAATTGAAAGAGCAGATTGCTCAAGAACAGGATTTACCAAATACCCTTAAAGGAGCTATTATTGAGGGGAAGAGGGTGGGTCAAGCTGTCTAGCAATAAGGAAAGCGCCTTTTATGTGAAAATCTAAGTTGGTAACTGTTCTGTAGCAACAAGGCATGGGGAATATGCCACAGAGTACAGTGGCACAAGTAGAGGCTATTAAATCATCGTGAATCATGATTGGCAGAACAGGAATTGGCAGAATCCAGGTCAGATAAACCAGTGTTGTCATGGCTGCAAGGTGATGACAAGGCTGCAGAGTTAAGTCTAGGCAGGATCCAATATCAGACAGGCAACTGTCAATAAGGTCATGGGCAGATGGAAAAGATTCAAAGAGGGCTAGGTAGGAAGCATACTTTGGTATTCCCTGAATACCAAAGGGTGTTCCTTTTTTTTTTTTTTGAAGGTGTTCCTTGAGAAGAGGGATTTTTTGTAGAATTCTCATATAGAAGTATTTTATCATTCTATAGGACTTCAAAGGTCTTTACTTGTTATAGAAGTTAACCTTTCCTGAGACTAAAATCTTCTACTTTAATGTGAATGAATGAATAAATGAATGATTAAAAAATTATTAAACCTTATTATATGCCTAGCCCTATGTCAAAGCCTGGAGTTACAAATGTAAAAGCAAAGACAGCCCCTGCCTTGAAGGAGTTTATATTCTGTTAGGGGAAGACAAAACACATTGGGAAGTGATGGACATGGAAAGAGCACTTTGATCCAGAAAAATTACAGAAATGGTAAGATGGGAGGGGTCATAGGGAAATTGACTGATATGCCCTTTCCAGAAACAATGACAGTTGATTTGATCATAGTTCCTCTAGTGGGGGAGAGTGGGATAGGAGAAGAAAGATTAAATCAATCTATTTGCCTCTGGCTCTACTTACCATTTCTATGTTTCAGAACCAAAGTGCTCTTCCCTGGCTAGTGTGTGGAGGTGATGGTAGGAAGGGAGAGAATGAAGTGAAGCATTCTTGGGATTTTCCTGAAGTAGTGGGCCAGAAGTAGTAACCAATCAGGATAGTCCAAAGACAAAAGGATTAGACACTCCAAGGTACTGTCTTAGGCAAGCATTGAGAATGTGGAAGAGGAGACTAAAAAGTGTCCAAATATAGTTAAACTCTTACATGGACCTGGGACTCAACTAGAAAAAAGGGGCTTTTAGCCTGATGTCCATGGATATCCAAGAGGTTCATGAATAAATGTAATTTAATCTTATAAATAAAAAAAAACACATACACATTAGTTCATAGGCTTTACTAGCCTGCCAAAAGAAACCATGTGGAGAAAAATGTCAAGAACTCCTGATGTAGAGGGCCTATTGGGTTAGACCACAGTATGCAGTCTCAGTCTAGAAGAGGAAATCTCTAGTTCAAAATCCTTAGTGACATAGTCTTCCTCAGGGACTGAAGTAGGGATATTGGTTGTGAGTATCCTGAGTGGAAATGGAACCCATAGGACTGTGAGGCATAAATCTGACTCCAGCAATAATACCATCCCAAGCCTACTACAAGGAAGTACTGCTACTATAAGAGAAAGCTTTAGAGACCCCTTTTTGATGTAATATCAGTGATCAAAATGATTCTGATGCCAGAAGTAGAATGAGACTTCCATAAACCAACAACTACTTAAAGATAGCATATTTATATTTAGCAGGTCGATTTAATAAAGATAGCATACCTTAGCAAGAAGAAAGTTCAGTTTCTTGTCCTACAAGCTAAAATAGGAGCTAAGGTTTTTCTCTATGATGATATGAATTTCACTTCTAAAAATCTGAATTTCCTATAGCAATGGAGGGCTCTTGCTTGCTGTTTCAGTGATATTAAATTTTTCTGCCTGATTATAAGGCTCTCCACACACTGGCTCTTCCCTGACAATCCAATCTTATTTCTTGTTATTAGAAAAGCTAATATTTACAGAATGCATTAAGGTTTTATAAAGCACTTTCCTTGTAATAACCTAGAGATAGATGATGCAAATATTCTTCCCATTCTACAGTCAGAGAAGCTAAATGACTGGCCTACTGGCAAGTTAAAATATTAGAGTAGAAATTATCTATTTCAATGAGACTGTTCCCCTCACAAGTCTCTGAGCATTTCATCCATCCATCCATCCATCCATCCATCCATCCATCCATCCATCCATCTATACATTCACCAATCAATCTGTGCCTGTGCTGGGCACTATGGATACAATACAAAAGTGAAACAATCCCTGATTAGGTTCTACTAGGAAGACACTGCATGTACAGATAGCTATCACAATGTTCTGACCATAGAGAGTCCAGTCCTGACAAGTCTCATACAACCTTTCACAAGGAATGTGGAGTGGATGCAGATATACCTCATCTGTCTGGTCCATTTGTGGTGTAGTATGGAAAGGTTTTTGGATTGGCTTCTGAACCATGTATATAAAAGGCCTCAATAACTCAAACTTTTTCTCCTTTCTGTTTGGCTGCATTTGATGAGGAGGATGAGTTATTGTGTGCATCAAGATGGAAAAGTGATCTTGGCCCTTTCTTACCTGGACAAAAGCCATGAGAACACATCCTAAGTATTCCTCTTGTCACAGTTACTTGTATTTCCCCCGTGTTAGGTGAGAAGACCGAGGCTATGATCTAATGGAGTCAGGAAAGTACTAGGAATCTAGGAATTGAAGTCCATGTCAGAGTTTGTGGACAGCCAAGCATGGTGAGGAACAAAGCCTAAGTAGCTTGCCTCGCTCAGACACTACAGCAGATCAGCACTGAGATGTTGGCTTATGAAAGGAAAGGAGAGACTTTGTCCATTGGCTATGCCACATTTGGAAGCTTGGAAATTCATCGGTTAAATGCTTTGCAGCAACTACTTTAAGTTTGAGGCCACTTTCCCAAAAGACAGAGATTATACCATCTCTGGTATATGTGCCCCAGTTCCATAAGATATGTTTGTACTTCTGTTCTTGCTATGTCTTTTAAGTAATTCTCTTTTAGCTAATTTAGGTTGGCTGGTTAAATGATAATGGGATGTTAATCAGTGGTAGGGAGAAACCACCAGAATAGGGACTTGGGCAAATAGTATTCTGAGAAAATACCATGACACTTTAAGTACATCCCTCAAACTAAGGTGGGAAAGAAACTGAGAGTGGGAGTTGGGATAAGGACACACAAAGTGTACATTGAATACATAGTTCTAAACAAAAGGAGGGAAAATACTGGTGGTTTGGAAGGATCAGGAAAAGCTTCATGTAGAAGCTGACCTTGAGGTAAGTTTCAGAGGCAATTGGGTGGCACAATGGATAGAGCTCCAGACATAGATTAAGTTCTGAGTTCAAATCTGGCTTCAGACACTTATTAGCTAAAGGACCTTGGGACATATTACTTAACACTGTCAGCCTCACTTTGTTCTATACATGCAAAATGGGGATAATAATAGCAGCCACCTCCCACAGTTTTTGTGAGGATAAAATGTAATCAGACTTTAAAAGCACTTTGTAAACTTTGAGGTGAGAAACAATTATTGTTTATTAATGTAATTAATAATTATAATTATTTAATTATATTAATTTTAAATTATATTAATAACGATAATATTAATTAATATAATATTGATATTATTATTGTTATTTGGAAGGTACCACAAGATACCAATTCTAAGAAACAACACTTATTTCTATGTCTCATGCCTTTTCCCCCTGTTTCCTCTGCTCGGAATACCTCTCCATCCCATCTGTAAGTTATCCAAATCCTACTCACCTAAGTTTAATATACTAAGTTCTGTGTATATTAGTTTTCTCTTCCAGCTGCATTGTCAGTTATCTAAGGGCAAGGATGTTAAATTCTTCTCTATTTTTTACCCCTGCAAGACACACACATACACATGCACAAGCACATGCATACACATTATATTAGATTCATAATAAGCACTCTATTCTTCCTGATTGATATTAGCTCACACAAAGCTAAAGTTAATTGGAAAGTTTTAAAATTCCTTTTGATATTTCGAATGTAGTACATGAAGTGTCCATTTGGGGGAACTATAAGATTACAATAAAACCTATTATAGCTTATCCATGGAAAAACATGCAATGTGTAAAAAGGAACATAACCAATCTTTTCTAAACATTAGATGCTTTGCTCATATATTTACATGATATGCCTCCAGCTTACATGGAGGATTATTACAAATACTCTTTTTATTGACCATTCCTCTGATGACTTTAAGAGACATATATTCTGTCACTGGAATTCAGAAAAAAAAAAGCCTCAAAAATACATAGAATGACTACTAATATTGGGGGGGGAAACAGATGAAGACCCTATATACAAACAGAGGTGGTAAGGTGTGGCTTGGTACTATTATGTAAGTAAATTCTACTACTTGAATCAAACAGGCCACATTTCATATATGGTATATTCCCCATTTAAGAAAATAACAAAGTGGGATAGTTTGTCCTTTTCCTACTCATAATGAGACTGAGAATTAGAGTAGAAAGCAGAGACAGCTTCCCTAATCAAATATAAAATCCTCTAGTTTTTAAAATTTCTTTATAACTTGGCCACTTCTTGCTTTTCCAGTCTTCTTACTCCTTATACCCTTCATACCCTTCCACTTATTCTGTGATCTCACTGGTCTCATTGTCACAATTCTGAATTTTCACTTACTGTTCTATAGTCCTGAAATTCTTTCCCTTTTGCTAAATACCTCCTGCTTTCCCTGGCTTCCTTCAAGTCCTAGCTAAAATCCAACCTTCTGAAAGAAGTTTTTCCTGATCTCCCCTTAATGCTTGGAAATTTTTTGATTTCCCCAATTTATCCTGTATATATAGACAACATGTTTGTCTACATGGTTGTCTACCCATTAGACTGTGGCCTCCTTGATATCTTTTTTTTTTTTGTATCCCTGGCACTTAGCATAGTGCCTCTCACATAGTAGGTGCTTAATAAATGTTTGTTGACTGACCAATAGTGATTATCCCATCCCCACCAAAAACTCCACATTCCAATCTGGAATCATGATCATAAGAAACCATACTATACAGCCCAAAAAGATTGCAGTGAGGACCAAATGAAATGAAATTTATTAAAACATTTAAGAAAATGACTTCAAACAAAAAATAAAAAAACACTACACATAAGGGATTATTGTTAATGTTATTACTACTATTTCATGCAAATTCAAAAATATTTATTCTACTTTCTGATTTACTGGCACACCTCAGGCTGGTGATAAGGAAGCAATTTCTATCTTAGCAAATCTAGGAGGGAATAACAGAATAATAAATTTGAGATAGAATATACTCATCATATGTTGGGGAGTAATAAAAGTGACAGAAGAAGGACGTAAGGATATCATATGTGGTACTGATTAAAAATAAAGATTGCTGTTTGGTCCTTGGAAGGAGGCCATAGAAGGAAGCTCCATTATCATTAAATAAATCAGTAGAGAATAAAATTTTATGTTACAGTAATATAATAATAATGTGTGGAGATTCTGTTATATGACAACTGGGGTTATGGAAAAAATAATACTATTTCCCAAATTATATCCCTAGTTGAAAAAAGATTAGAATGATTACACACACAATCCAAGAATAATAGATATTTTTTCTAGCAATTTCCATGAAGCCTAACTATATTTAATCTTTATGTTATAGAGCATCATATCAGATAAATCCTTTATCTTCAACTATAGTTTTGAAAAACACAAACAATCAGGATGTGGTAGCATGGAAAGAACCCTGAGTTAGGAGTAGAAAGATTTAGCTGCTATCTAGGTATTGAGTAGGCAACTAGATGGTTCAGTGAATACTGGGCCTGGAATCAGGAAGATCTCATACTAAGGTACTAACACCTGCCCTAAATATTTTTCAAGCTAGAGTCTCTTCCTTTTCAGATTACAATAAAGCTTTGTGTTTTCAATTAATTATTTATAGGATAATTTGAAAAGATCCAAAGCTTCTTCCTGAAAATAAAAAACAACTTTTGTTATACATAGGCCCCCTTGACTGCCAAGATACTCCAAGACAGGGTTGTTTTCTGTCTGGGCCAGAATACAAGGATCAGTCTTAAATTTCTTGTATTTCTTGTATCTAAAGCTCGTGATTCTTGCTTTTATCCAAAGTATAGACTACTTGCCTACATGTATTGAGTGTTTGGCTCATAATTAATGAAATTTAATATCTGCTCAAAACCCACTCACTTAAACTCAACTCAACTTTTCAGAGAATCTAATGGCCATCTTCATTGTTTGGTCATCCTAGGTTGAATCATAGAATGTTAGAGTTAGAGAGCTGCATCCTTTTGGGCCTGGTGAGATAAACTAGTTACAAAGTATAGTCCTAAATAATTAGATAATTTAATATATTATACATGATTTAGAGTGACTATTTAAATATTAGTAAACACCTGTTAAGTAAATCATTAGCAAATACTTTTGATTGGCTTTTTAATTATTTCAAGACATTCCATTTGGTTATGAAAAACTATTTTTTTGGTGGGAAACTCTGGAGAATCTATTATTTGTATCATCTGTATTTCTACCTGCCCTGATCTGAGGCATTGATCCAATTTTTATGATTTTGCTTTTGCTTTGGATGTTGCCTCTTGGAATAGAAATAGGCACAGTAATTATGGAGTAGTCAAAGGAGTTTCCAATGCAAATTTTGTGCTATAAACTAACATATGGTATGGAGTGAAACATCATTTTCCCCATTTTACAGTTGAGAAAACCAATGATAAGATTAAGATTAGGCCTCAGGTTATATAGCTAGTAAGTACTGGAGTCAGATATTCTGACTAATTCTAGTATATCTGTTAGACCATATGGTTATAGAGGGTAGCATTTACTTCTCAAATTATTGATTTGCTCTATAGATGTCAACATATTTTACAACCATTGAAAACTTGAAATGATGAAATATTATTTCTTCCTTTAAAAAAAATCTGCCTCACTGAGGAACCTTAGGATTTCTGAGCTTTTCTGACTGTCCTGCTTCTAAATTTTACGTGTTGTCCCCCAGTTAGGAGGTGAGCTTCGTGAGAGTAACGGCTATCTTCCTCCTCCCCACCCCATCATCCCCAGTCTTAGCACTTAGTAAACACTTTGTAAATATCCTTCCTCCCTCCTTTCATTCTTTTCTTCCTCCTCCCTTCCTCCCTCTTTTTCTTCCTTCTCTTCCTTCCTCCCTTGCTTTTTTCCTTCCTCCTCTTTTCCTCCTTCTGTCCTACTCTCCCTCCCTCCCTCCTTCTCTCTCTTCTTTCCTTTCATCCTTTCTTCTTCTTCTTTTTTTTTTTTTAAAGCAATTGGGTTTAAGTAACTTGCTCAAGGTTACACGGCCAGGCATTATTTATGTGTGGGTGCTCATTTTCTGAGGCCGGGACTGATCCCGGGTCATCCCGACACCAGGCCCCACTCTTACTGCGCCACCTAGCCGCCCCAATCCTTTCTTTCATTACTTCCTGGTTGACCTCAGGTTCCATCTCCTTTATTAAGCTGTCTAGGATCTCCCCACTTGAAAGTGAGCTCTTTCTCAAATTTTCGTAGAGAACTTGGTTTCTCCTTTGCCTCCCCCTTCCCATAACACTTTGTTTCATACTTACTCATATATCTGTTCTATCAACTCCCATCATAAGTAAACTCCTTGAGCATGGGGACTGTCATTTTCACCTTCATGTTTCCTAGTTCAGCTCCTGACATATAAGCAGGTCTTTAATAGGTGTCTGTCAATTTGAGTAGAGGCATTTATGGTGAAGGCATTCCTTTACTATTTGTCTCAGTAATTATCATCATGCCAGATCCTCCTTCCTGTGTTTTGCTGCAGGAACTGCTGCCTGACACACTTGTGCACAAAATTGTGTCCTCAACGCCCACTTTTCAGTCACTGACCACACCTCCCCTTCCCACCACACAGCATAAAAAAGCCAGAGAGGCTTCATGATGGAGTAAAGTAGGAAAGGGAAAAAGCAACAGGAAAAATGCAGTTTGCTCCAAGGAGAAAGACAAATGAAAGGTGTCATTATTCGGCTCCCTCCTGCGCTATTTCTATTTCTGACGACATTATTAGTATTCCCTGACATTTATCCCTCTCCTCATCCCCTTTCCCAAATGATGCACTCTCCTTTTCTTGGGAGTCACAAAATGCTGTGAGACTGTGGCTGAACGCAGCTAGGGAAAGAAGTAGGTCTTGCTGACCCGCCTCTTTGTAGGCAGTTTCTGCTCATATAACCGGGTGAAAAGCCAAGAGGTATCTCCTACCCCTCCCCTTCCCCCATCTCTGATTACTTCCCTTGCCTTTGTGCTTAAAATAGAGGAAGCAGAACTGAAAATAACCAAGGTGATTATATTAAATTAAATTAAATCAGGACTGGTTCTAAGGCAGTTACTAATAGAATCACAAATACTCACATCAGCCTGGAAGACAGGGACAAAAATAGACATTAGACAACTTTTTGTTGATGTTTTTGTTGTTGGTTGGGGGTGGGGAAGAGAAGTTCACCCTTCAGGAGAGACAGTCTCATCAAATCAATTAATCATAGCTGACATAGATCTAGCACTTTAAGCACTTTGCAAAAGGCACTCTACAGAAATTACCTCATTTGAGAGCTCACAGAGACAATCCAGGTATGATTTCCCCCATTTTACAGAGAAGAAAACTGAGGTCTAGAAAGGTGAAGGGGCTTGTCCATAGCCAAACAGTCGTGAAAGAAAAATGCAAGCCATGTCTTAAGTACCCACAAAGTGTCAGGAACTGTGCTAAGGACTTTGGATAAAGACAAAAAAAGAGAGACAGTCCCTGCCCTCAAGGAGTTTATTCTGTAATAAGGAAAGACAGCACATAAGGGAGCAGTGGTCAGGGACAAGAGTTTTGGTCTGGAGGGTTCTAGATATGGTGAGTTGACATATAGGGCAGTCATCTGACATGCCCCTTTCAGAAGGAATTTTCAATTACATTTAACCAGTGAAAGATCTTGAAGGGCATGGAAGTGGGTGAGTGTAGAGTAGCAGAAAGATGGTAAGATGACCCAGCAGGATGTTTAGGTGGTGAGAGTGAATTACTATCTAGTGTCCAGGGACAGCTAGAGGATACAGTGGGCTAAGATGGCTAGTTTGGATTCAGACACCAATCAACTGGGCTGGGCTTTAGGATGGGAACTTCAAAGATGAGTAAACGAATATTCTCAGAGACTAGAAAGACTGAGTCTGGAGTTGAAGGAGTTGATTGGAGGAATGATTTGAGCCCAATTCTCCCCTGACTTCAAGGCCAGCATATAGGTAATGGAACACGTAACATGTAACATGTAATAAATGGATTTGCATAAGGCTGGTGAGAACCATAACTTTGGCATTAAAAACAGTACCTAAGGAAGCTCTATCTTCCCTCTTTTGTGATTCTTTATGTAGGCAGCTGTATTTCAGAGAGTGCAGAAAACTCTTGGTTCATAAGGCCAGATAGAAAATTCCTTTATCACTAATCAGAAGATCTAACAATTTCCTGTTAGTCTAGGTTTAATGCTATAATGAAATGAGACACTCATAAGTCAACTAATAGCTAAAAGGAAAAGGTTAATTTATCTTAGCATAGAAAGAATATTCAAACATGATACTGAAGCACTTAACTTAGGAAGACATGCTGCTGCCTCCACCCTATTCCACCCCCAGACTCCATACAGAAACTAGTTTATTCCTTAATGTAGGATATGGTGACTTGCATGGCCTTGGGAAGTCCTCCAAGTCAGCAGGTTGTTATGCCCTAAGGAGACCAGGCAATCAGTATGGCCAGTTGCCTCTAGAAAGCTGGATCAATGAAGATGTGGTTTGGGTCTTAGCCTTTTGGGTTAGTCTTCTCTTGGTGATAGCTTCCTTCATTTTTTGAGTAGAGGGAGGGAGAGAAGTGATTCTAATCTACACAAAGAGTGTGGGAACCCCTGATAGATCCTATAAAATCCCTTATGGTTCCACACATCTCCTGCTTTTACAACTTGTATTTTTCCTTCTGACTCACAAATACACACTTTCAGTCAATAAGAATGATTCAATCAATCCACAAGCATTTATTCAGCACTTACTATGTGCTAGGAAGTTGATTTTTTACTTTCTATGTGTGAGAAGAGGCTAGATGTCAAAGGAATTTCACATGAATCAATCCCTTTGAGATACTTGTGCCCTCCTCCCCATTTACGTTTTTCAGAGTCTCCTGGTGAATGACTGCCACAGGTTCAAGATACTCTAGAGTTTGCTGTTCTCAAACTTTATATCTTGAAAGCTAATATCATTTCAGTGTGTTTACCTTTAATTGTCAGCCAGAGGACACAATCAGTTCAAAACAAAAGCATTTACTGAGATGGCATCATAAAAACAGTAGTCACAAAACATTTCCACCTCTCAACCTAGGGTATATTCTCTCAAATACACACAGTATTGGTGGGAAGAATAAATACACATGCATAGTTTATATTATTAGAGAGGCATGTGCTTAGGTAATATATGTGGCCAAGGAAAGTCATATGTCCAGTGCTGCTGGGACTCAATTTCCTTTCTCTCTTTTTCCTTTCTTTACAAGAGTCCTCAGGTTCTTTTTCTTTGGCATAGTATCTCTAATGGGCATGTTGCTCTTCTGTGCTCCAGAAGCCTGCTCCCTGCTAGGTGTTCTTGTACTTGGGGAGCAGTTCCACTATAAAACTCCATGGCTGATGAGGTTGGGGGGTGAAGAGAAAGGAAACCTTCCCCCAAGAGGGAATTCCCTCAAGATCTGGGTTCTTTTTCTGGAATGGCCTCTTTTTCTGACTATCAGATTTCACAGTCCCATTTCTTGCCTTCACTGAAATTTAGAGAGTATGTCTGTCCTGCTTTTTAAATGTCACCAGGAGTATTACAGAAGCTTGGACCAGCCAATGGTAGTACCTCATAATTCTATCAAGTTTTACTGAAGAACTACTTCATTCTTCCTAAAGGAGTAAGCAAGCCTTAACACCCCTTTACAATTCCATGAAGAATTTGCCATCTCATATTCTCAGGCACCTGCCAAAGTCATTCTGTAATTTAATCAACATCTCATTGTCTCAATTACTAGGCCCCTTACATTCAGTAGTTTCATTAAGTTGGGGAGGAGAAAAACTAAGTTCATCAGTGACCCTTGATTCATCACACATACACACCCTTAGCCCTGATCACATACAGTAAGGTGATGAAGCTGGTGCCTTTAGAATGTTACAAAGGAAGTTAGGTAGTACAGTGAATAGAGTATTTGGCCTGAAGTCAAGATCAGAGTTCAAATCCAGCCTCAGACATTTACTAGCTGTGTAACCTTGGATAAGTCACTTAACTGCTGTATGCCTCAGTTTCCTCATTTGTAAAATAAAGATCATAATAGAATCTACCTCTCAGGGTTGTTGTGAGGATCTAATAAGATAATATTCATAAAGTACTTAGCACAGTGCCTGGCTTGCAGTATATGCTTTATAAATACTCATTCCCTTTCCCTTTCCAGTCCTCACTCTGGGAAAGAATTAGACAATTTTTCTGCTGTTCTACTTTGTTATATTGGGGTCATTCCACCATTTTTAATCTGAGAATCTTGAAACTGTTAACAAACACGAAAAAACTAATGATACAAGGAGCCAAGAGAATTTTACCTGCCAAAGCCTCTCATTCATTTCAACAAGAGTCAGAAAGTCTGGACTTTCACATTGTAGTGAACTGGTTTCATCAAAATCAGCACAGAGAAATCTAGCCACTGAGAATCAACTAAAGTCAGTGTTTCCTATTTGCCTAAATTCAGTTGAATCCAATAAGCCTATTTTAAAGCATAATACCATGTATGTTCTGCAGCTCGAGGGGTTCAGAATACAAAGATTAAAAACATAGAACACAAACCCTCTCCTCAGTGCACTAACAAGTGAGATATGGCAGGGACACAGATAAGTATGATTGATATATGTTAATATGATGGGACACAGGAAGAGACAGAAAAAGAAATCTCATTCATAATAACCACAAAACATACAAAATATCCGGTAGTCTAGCTAGGAAGACACAGGGATTATATGAATACAACAACAAAACACTATTTTAGAGGAATAAAGGAAGACAAAAACTGGAGAGGAATTCAGTGGCCATGACTGAGTTGTGCTAATATAATAAAAATTAAAACAATAGCTTATAATAGAGTTTTAAGGCTTGCACAGCACTTTTATATAGGTTATTTCATGTTATCCTTAGAAAACCCCCATGATGCTGTTGCCTAATTTACATATTTAATGAGATATAAAGCTACTAAGAAGTGATTTTACAGAACTGGCAAAATAATAACAAAAGTCACCTGAAGATGGAACTGCGATTTCATATCATAAAAGGCAGGAGATACCTTTCACAACAATAACAAGGCAGAAAACCTAAACAAGGGATACAGATGATCATAAATGGCAAAAAAGAAAACTTTAATTGGCAACTGGGTAGCTCAGTGGATAGAGCACTGGGTCTGGAGTCAGGAAAACCTGAGTTAAAATCTGGCCTCAGAGACATACTAGCTGTGTGATCCTGTATGCCTCAGTTTCTTCATCTGTAAAATAAGCTAGAGAAGGAAATAGCAAACCATTACTCCAGTATCTTTGCCAAGAAAACCCTAAATGGGGTCACAAAGAGTCAGAGGCAACTAAAATGACTCAACAATAATAATTATTAATATGAAAAGGATCTGAACAAGTAAAATAAGTGTAGGTAGCAGGGAACTAATTAACTGGAATCCTCATAGCCAATTTCTTTGATAAAGGTCAAATGCTCAAGATATAAAGAATTGATAAAAACATATAAGAGTAATAAGCATTTCTCAAATATATGAGTAGCCAAAGGATATGACCATTTCTGAAATGTATAAATGAAAGCTATTGATAGGTATATGGAAAAAAATCAATAACTAATTCAGGGGTAGGGAACCTGTGGCCTCAAGGCTGTAGGTTCCCTACCCCTGATTTAATCCAAATGACATTTATCAATCAGATTGGCAAAGATGACAAAAGTGTAAATGAACAATTACTGAAGAAAATGGATGAGGATAGGGATACTAATATACTATTTGTGGAGATATGAATTGGTTCAACCACTTGGGAAAATAGTTTAGAGCTATAACCCCTCCCCCACCTACCCCCAAATTACTAAACTGTACATAGCCTTTGACCTAGCAACATTGCCCCTAGTCACATACCCAAAGGAGTTCAAGGACAGAAGGAAAGGACCAACATGTACAAGGATATTTATAGTATCATTTCCTGTTGTAGTAAAAAAAAAATAGTAGGCCACTGACTGAGGAACCAAACAAATGGGCATATGGATGTAACTGAATTTTATTTTTTCCTTTGAAATAATGAAAGGGATAGAATCAGTGAATCCTGGGAAGACTTGTATAAACTGATAAAGAATGAAGTGAACATGGGGCGGCTAGGTGACGCAGTGAATAGAGCGCCGGCCCTGGAATCAGAAGGACCTGAGTTCGGAGCCGGCCTCAGACACTTAATCCACACAAACAAAAAACCTAGCCGTGTAACCTTGGGCAAGTTACTTAACCCCAATTGCCCTAAAGGGGCGGCTAGGTGGCGCAGTGAGTAAGAGCGCCGGCCTCGGAGTTGGGATGACCCGAGATCAGATCCGGCCTCAGAAAATGAGCACCCACGCATAAATAATGACTAGCCGTGTAACCTTGAGCAAGTTACTTAACTCCAATTGCTTTTTTAAAAAAAAAAAAGAATGAAGTGAACGGAACCAGAAGAATTTATGATATTACAATTATATTTATGTAAAGAAAAACAATTTTAAGAGACTTCAGAACTCTGACCAAGCAGCAACCAGCCATGGCTTCAAAAGACTGAAATAATGAAATATTACTTTCATCTGCTGGGAGAGAGGTGAGAGGTACAGAAACAGACATGAATTCTCATAAATTAACAATATCTTGATTTTTTCCCTTGAATATACCTAGTTGTTACAGCTTCTAGTAGGAAAGAGGAGAGGGAGGTTACTAGGTAGTACTATGAATGAAAAAAATAAGTATTAATAAAACACTTCTTAAATGCACTGTAAAAATAGGTGTTTAAGAAGACACAAATAGAGCAGTTTTGTCACTATTTTGTTAAACTTTAAGTATATTTCTTTTTAAAAACCTGCACATAGGGGCAGCTAGGTGGCGCAGTGAGTAGAGCATCGGCCCTGGAGTCAGAAGGACCTGAGTTCGGTACTGGCCTCAAACACTTAACGCAAACACAGACAAAAAAAAAAAACCTAGCCATGTGACCTTGGGCAAGTTACTTAACCCCAATTGCCCTCCGAAAAGCAAAAAAAAAAAAAAATAATAAATAAAAATAAATAAATAAATAAACAAACAAACAAACAAATAAATAAATAAAGACATGACAGAAGCTAATAGTTTCTTGTATAATCCTTTTCTGTTCTTTTCATTTGAAAATGTTTATGTTGGGCAGCTAGGTGGTGAAGTGAATAGAACACCAGCCGTGGAGTCAGGAGGACCTGAGTTCAAAGCCGGTCTCAGATACTTAACACTTATTAACCATGTGACCTTGGGCAGTCACTTACCCCCAATTGCCCTGCTTTCCTCCTCCACAAAAGCAGAAAAAAAGTGAAAATGTTTATGTTGCTCATAACTGTTAAGTTCAGAATTTTTAAAAATTGTTTTTAAAAGATGTGAAGGAGGCACAGAAGAGATCCAGACTAAATAAATGCACTAAGAAAAATGGAGAAGGAAGAAATCCCTTATAATTGGGGAGATCAGGGAAGTTTTCATGGAATGTGGTGGCAAACAAGTTTGAGCCTTTAAGGAAGAGAGAAGATTTCAAAAGAAGATGAAAGAAGTGCAATGTAGGAAGAGAGGGTAGCCTACACAGATATACAGAAGCAGGTAAGGATGGGATGAGACTGGGGAACAGTTAGCAGTTCAGTTCTGTTGGAAAATTAAAAATAGAGAGAACCGGTGGAAGACAGGGCTGAAAAGGAGTGTAGAATGTCTTCAATAGAGGGCTAAAGAGTTTGTATTCTAATTCAAACTGGACTTGAGGTCTTGAACATGGACAAAATTTGAGGGCAAGTAACTCCCATCACACTTCCAATTTAAAAAACACCGGGGGTCTGTTGGTTAAATAGCATTATTCCACAAAGCACATGTCATTTTGTTAAAGGCCAAGGCAGTCTGCAATTCTTCAGAGCAGAACAAGCAGGTAAGAAATGATACAACAGTAGTAGAAAACCTCTCTTTACATACCTCAAGAGGCATTCCACTGTACCACAGAAGAGGCATTCATACTTTCTACAAAAGATTTTTAAAATGGCACCTTTATACTACCTGAGTATTGGAGGGGTGAATATGCAACTTATGTCAGAATGTAATCACCAAAGGAACAGGATTCACATTCACAAACCAAACACAGTACTGGCAACACACTTCACTGCCCTGACAGTGGGACCTAAGCCAGTGATTCACAAATAAAATTTACCTCATTCTCCTTTCCCACTTCTGCATGTCAGTCACAAAGCAGGCATTTACTTGGGAGAGACATTAAGAAGAACCACAGAAGATCTGCTAGCAAAATCACAAAATTCTTGTTGTAATGCCCATAAATTCATAATGAAAGCAAAGCCCTAAGGGTGGTGGGACCACACATATCTCTGCCCAGAAGCAAAAAAGTGACCAGAGTAGCTCTTGAGAAGGAAGTGTGGTTGAACATGCTGACTGAGATACAGGCTGTAATGTTTCATCTATTCCTTGGTTTCTAGTCAACACTTTCTCCATTTCTCTAAGGTCCTTCATTCTCTTTCTACACATCCAAAATGGCAACATAGTCAAAAGATGCCGGCACCATTCCATATAAACACCACTTTATTTCAGCTCAGACAGGACTCAGCATACCATTCTTATAAAGGCAGTCAAGTAGCATTCCCTGGGTCTGGAATCAGGAAGACCCAAGTTAAAATTCAGTTTCAGACACTTATTAGCTATGCTACCCTTCCCAAATCACTTATTCACTTTTGGCCTCAGTTTCCTCAACTGTAAAATAGTGATAATAATAGCACCTATCTCCCAGGGTTGTTTTGAGGATCAAGTGAAATGTTTTGTTTTGTTTTAAATCACTAAGCACAGTGGCCACATAGTAGGCTCCATGTAAATACTTATTCTCCTTCCCCCCTCCCTTATATCACCCAAATAAGAGAGATGATTAAGGCCTTGGCCAATTACATTGGATAACTGTAGGCTGAATTAAATGGTTTTCTCACACTTGGCCATGTCTTGTAACTGGCACAGACCAGTAACATGCTGACCTGGATAAAACAGCCTTATGCTTTATACAATGCACACCACTCTGTACATGCTTACACGTTGCCCTGAAAGTCACTTAATTTGTTTACATGTTGGTCCTGCCCTGACTTGCCCACCCCCACCCAGAGAGAATGTAAAAACAAAATGCACAGTGGGTGACAGCAATTAAAAATAAATGAAGGTTCAAGCTAAGTTCTCTTGCTGTGGCCAGAGCCCCTCTCTGTGGGCCTAGCAGTGGGAGGATGAATGGTACTGCTGTGTCAGTATAGGAAAATGACTTAATAAATGTCACTTGAACAACTACAACACTAAAACCAGATTAGTTTCATCGTCTTCTAAAAATAAGCCCTGTGGGCACTCCTGTCATATTGTCTATGGAATACCAATGCAGACGCTTCCCTACCCTGCTTTTGTTTAACAACTTTGTTGTTGTTGTTGAATCAGTATCTTTCAGAAGGCAGAAACTCTGAGTAAGGAAGAGGGGCTAGAAGAGAATTTATGCTCTCTTGGGGCTTATTAAAATAGGTATTCAGTGGAGTCCAAGAAGAGCTATGTATCTGAAAGAAGTAATGAGGACAGAGTGAATGGTCTGTTACGCCGCCACAAAGAAGCAATTTATAATTTGCAATTTATACACACCCTCCCCTGCATGGCTTTCTTTTTTTTTTTTGGCTGCCAATTATATAAATGAGGTCTTCACCCTCAGGTTGGCATCCAGGGCACTCTCCAGGATGAAATCCCAAAATGTAGCCAGAGAACAAGTGTTTCCTCCTTGCTTGGCCACACTGGAGTGAATTATAGGAAACGTGTGTCTATCAACCTAGTGATTGGTGCAGTAAAGGCCATAGACTGCCACAGATTCATTAGGTGCTCAGGGAAGCCGTAGCAAAGTCTAGAGTTTGTTCTTCATATCTCCAGCAGACCCTTGCATATTAAATAATGTCTTCTTCTACATTAACAATTCAATCCTCCCTCCCCCACCCACTACCAACCACTACTTCCATCCAAAAATTCAGTTCCCTTGGAAAATTTTAGAGCAGGGTCACTTCAACTTTTTTGTTGTGGACACTTTTGCCAGTCTAGTGAAGCTTACAGAACTCTTCTCAGCAGAATGCTTTTAAATGCAGAAAATATAATTTGTGTGATTACAAAGGAAAACAAATTGAAATAGTGATCAAAATTAAAAAAAAAATAAGTTCACATACTGTAGGTTAGGAACCTCTGCTTTAAAGGAGTTTTACCTCCATCTGTTCTTGCCCCAAAGTGGTCCTAAAGATTGTGATGCAGTGATAATAGAAGTAATAGCCATTCTTTCATTAGCTACCAACTTGCCATTAAAGTGTAAAGGAAAATAGGTAAAATATTCATAGCATGTCAAAGAAATCAGTGGATTGAATATAGACTTTCAACAAAGGTGGACATATGAAAAATTCCAACAAGGAAAACCTCACTTCCTTCAGAAAAACCCATAGAAAGATGAAGTTGCCACATAAAAAAGAGATTTAACAAAAGCAATGTGGAACACAAATGAGTTCCTCCAATCTAGCCAAGCACAGCCCAAAGTCTGTGAATTTTAGCATACCTTGAGATGAATTGGGGGGCCAGAGGGATTTCTCAGGATCTCCTTATTGGGGCTGACTCAGAAGGCAGGCACTGAAACCTGCACTGTCTCTGGGTTAGTACAGTAAACTAGAGGATTAGATCTGAAGATGCAGACCTCCTGACAGAAGAAGATATGACTGAGCTGGTGCCACAAAGTTTAATAAAATATTAACAAAGAGGTAACACATTAAAAAGATTGTACCCTATTACAAGTTTGGACTTATACAAGGAATGAAGGGTTTGTTCAAGATTGGGAAAATGATAGCCATAATAAAGCATATTAATAACAGTATAAAATCAAGGGTATAGCATTAGATGGAAATGCTGTTGACAAATTACAACATGCATTTATAATTAAGACATTAATATTTTAAACAATATCTACCTAAAACCAAGAACTAGCACTAGAAGACTTTCTAATAAGAACAAGGATAAAGCAAAGATATTTGCTGTCATCACTATTATTTGATAAATTATATAAAATTGAGATATTATAAGACAAGATAAAGAAACGAGGGATAAGTGCAGGCAAAGAAGGGAGGGAATAAGCATTATATAGTGCCTACTCTGTGCCAGGCATTGTGTTAAGCACTTTTTATAAATATTAACTCTTGAAAGAAATGCAAGCTATTGCAACAATATGAAAAATACTCTAAAACCACTAACAATAAGATCAATGTAAATTAAAATAACTAAACTTTGTCACATGCATCAGACTAGCAAAGAAGACAAATGATGAAAATGGAAGTTGTTGGAGGACCGTAATGCTGATATATTTTTGGAGCTTTGAATTAGTCTAACTATTCTGGGGAAAAAATAGAAATGCACTCCAAAAGCCACTAAATTGTGCATACAGCTCTACTTGGCATTAAATACCCTAACCATGATAAAAGACAAAGAGAAAGGACCCATTCATACAATCATATTTATATTTGTGTTGTTATTGTTGTTGTTGTAACAATGTCCTGGAAGCAAGGTGGATGCCTATGAATGTAATGCAATTACTACACCCTAAGAACAAATATGACGAAGTCAGAAAAACTTAGGAAAACTTAGCTGAACTTATATAAATTGAAAAGAACAGAATTAAATTGGTCTCTGAACAAATTGTTCATCATTTAAATTAAATGATGATAAAATACTATAAAGAAGAAAAAGATGAAAGAATTCTTATCAATGCAATGACTGCTCATTACTTTAGAAGACTGATGAAACATTTCACCAACCTCTTGGTAGAAATGTGATAAAATAGAGGTATAAAATAAGATATTCATTTTCAAATATAGCTGATATATTGATTTGTCTTGTTTGATTACATGTATTTGTTACAAGGGATGGCTACTGCTTGTGGGGTAGGGACAAATTTGTGATAGTGACAGAGATGCAAAAAGAAAGAAAAGTACGCAAAAGAAAATAAAGAAATTGAGCAAATAATTTAGGGCAATTCTTTTGCTACTGTGTTATATTTAATATGCTTTTAAAATGTAACAAAAATTCATAGTTTCATATGCATTATTGTTTGACTTTTTGTATATTTAAATATTAATGTTTGTGGATGAATTAAGTTTATAATAAACAAGAAAGTTTTAAAAATTATTTTCATGGCAAAAATTTTTCAAATGCTCTCCCTTCCATCCAGCTCATTGCACTAGAATAGGTATGTTTTACAACCAATTATATTCTTCCCAAAGAAGTTCACTAACCTTGGGAGCTTAAGTACTTATGTCTACTAGATCTTTCACTGTTTGTATCAGTAAGATCACAGCAAATGTACACTGGAAAGGACTTTTGGAAGACGTTTTCATTTACTTGGTTTCAGGTGGAACACATAGTAAACTATACAAACTACCATAAATAGGAAACTAAATGTCTCTGAATATAGAGTAAGAATTATAGTTAATATTTATACAGTGCTTTTCACTTGGGACAAAACTGCTTTTAGAATCCTAATTCTCCTTTAAGGATGAGAAAACTCATTTGACATCCATTTTCTCCTCTATTTATTGCCCCACCCCAACTCTTCACTCCTTATTCCCTGAAAAAATTTTAAAAGACTAGAAAGTCTGAGTGCTTAGAGAGACAAAACTTGCAAATTTTTAGATGATTCCTCAGTAATTGTAGCTCTGACTTTCCAGCAGACCAAGTTTCTTGCAGTAATTTCATAGCAATTAGTCTTTTGCTTAAATGATAATCCTATAATTAGAAGCACTTAAAATCCTACACAAGAATGACCTGCTCTGTCAATGTTTATTCATTTTTATGCTAATGGAACAATCCTGGAAAAGACCTTGATAATAATTTGCTTTCCCTCTTCTGAGGGATATTACTCCTTCAAGAGACTCACACGACCATAATTCATGGAATTAAATGCTTACCTAAGACCCTCTGTCTGACTAGTTTGGCTCCCCTACAAGACCTGGAGACTTGGGAACAACTTAGTCAGAAATAGGAAAAGAAGGCTATAGGTGATTTCTCACTCTGGTACAAAAATGTATTTTTTTTAAGTCAAAGGAAAAGGCTAAGGGGCAGCTAGGTGGCACAGTAAATAGAACACTGGTCCTGGAGTCAGGAGGACCTGAGTTCAATTGGAAAGACATCACAATCTTCCATCTTCCATGCCTCCTTCCCACAGTTCATGATGACTCAGCATCCAAAAAAAGGGAGTTGCAATTTTATTGTGGCAAAGAGAACTGGGTGAATATCCTGCTATTTAGCATACATTTGGCATTCAACTGAGCCATAGAGGTCAATAAGTGATGTTACAGATATGGCATAAGTAACCACAACAATCTATGCAATTCCTTTAATTGATTCACATTTCTCTTACAAATCTTAGAAGTTACAGGGCTACATAAATAAAGCAAACTTACTATATCATCATCATAATTTACAGTTTAGAGGCAGGAATGGTGAACAGGGGCAAAAGGGTAGAATAATATGTATTGAAGACCCATAAGCCATCAAGGCCACACTACGATTATGGCTAAATTTTTATTGAATACATTGTAGGTACATGGTATTACATTTGGATACTATGGTGTTACATTTAGTAGAGAATAGATATGGAACCTGTTATCTACAAGTTTGCAGCCTAGAAAGAAAGCAGAACAGATAAACATACCAAGAATGTATTTATATATATTGTCTTCTATGGGGTATATCCCAAATAAACAGCACACATTGGGTCCCCCAGCAAATGACTACCCCAGGTTCAGGGTTATTAGTAGGACTACACTCCTTAAACTAGAGCTCAAAAGCCCCCACCAATATGTTTACCTTTAATATTCAGCTAAAGGACACAAATAGTTCAAAGCAAAGTCATTTACTGAAATGGCTTCATAAAAATAATAGTCACAAAACAGTGCCTCAGAAAACTGAAGCAATAGTCTCTCACAAATGAAAATAGAATCAGAGAGATAAGTGGGCACACACAGAGAAAATACAGAAACAGAGAGACACATATATCCACATGACTAACAAAAAGCGACACCTCTAGCATTGCAGGGTCCTGAATGTCTTTTTTTTTTAATGGTGTCCTCATGCTGCTATCCTTGGGTATAATAGCTGTACTGGGGAGGTCATTTACCACAACTTGTTTAGCCATTCCCCAATCAATGTGTATCGTCTTAATTTCCAATTCTTTGCTACCAAACAAAAAAAGAGCTACTAAAATATTTTTGTACATATGGGTCCTTTTCCCCTTTCTTCAATCTCTTTCACACACAGACCTAATAGTGGTATAGCTGGGTCAAAGGGTTTATATAATCTTATAGATTTTTGTGTGTAATTTCAAATTATTCTCCAGAATGGTTGGAGTTCAGAACTCCAACAACAGTACTTTAGTGTCCCTATTTTTCCACATTCACCTCCTTTCCTGTCATATTAGTCAATCTGATACATATGAGGTCATACTTCAGAATTGTTTTAATTTGCATTTGTCTAATTATTAGTGACTTAGAGTATTTTTTTCATATGACTACAGGTAGCTTTGGTTTCTTCTTCTGAGAACTGCTCATTCATATGCTTTGAAAATTTAGCATATGGAGATTGGCTCTTACTTTTTTATAAGTTTGGCTCAGTTCCCTTTGAGAAATGAGGTATTTATCAGAGACACTTGCTGTAATCCACCCCCTCACCCTAGTCCTACCAAGTTTCCTGCTTTCCTTCCACAATAAAATGGTTTTGTCTGTGCAAACCCTTTTTGATTTCAAGTAATCAAAAGCATCCATTTTACTTTCTGTGATCTTCTCTATCTCTTATTTGGTCACAAACTCATCCTTTATTCATAGATCTGACAAGCAATTTTTCCTGTGCTAAAATTGTTAATTGTTTCAACTAGTTTTTGCTTGATTTGCTATGGTTCTCTAAATATGCCATCATGTCATATGCAAGGAGTTATAGAATTGTTTCCTCATTTCTTTCACTTATTTTTAATCTCTCCTTGTCTACTGGGTCATTCCCTAGTACCTACAAACATGGACATGTCTCCCCCATCCTGGAAAATACCTCTCACTTGATCTTTCCATTCCTAAAAACTCAAATTTTCTTCTGCCATTTATAGCTAAATTCCTCTAAAAGGTCATCTACAATGGGAACCTCCACCTCGTCTTCTTTCACTCTCTTCTTCACTCCTGCCAATCAGGCTTCTGATATCATTCCCCTGAAACTGCTCTTGCCAAAGTTACCAATGATCTTAGTTGCCAAATCCAATGACTTTTTCTCAAACCTCATTGTCCTTGATTTCTTTGAAGCCTTTGATACTATTAATCACTCTTTCTCCTTAGATTTTCTTCTCTAAAGGTTTTTGGGGTGCCACTCTCTCCTGGTTCTCCTCCTGCCTATATGACCCTTCCTTCTGTCTCCTTTGCTATGCTGCTTCACTTTGTGATCTCACAATTACCATCTCTATGCTGATGATTCTCAAATCTACTTATCCTGCCCCAACCTCATCAAGTGGGCTAGGAGGACTCAGTTGATCTAGAGTCCCCCAGTCAACAAAGAATATACAGAGAAATATGATAATACCTTTCAATTGTTTTGGAGATGGTGTAGAATAAATGGAAATAATGCTGGATTTGGAGTTGGGGAACTTGGGTTCAAATTCCAATCTGTTACTATTTACTACTTGTATGACCTTCAGCAAATCACTAAACTGATCTGGGATTCCTTTTTAATTATCTGTAAAAAGAAGTGAGTGACCCAGATGACCTCTAAGATTCCTTTTGGCCTGAAAGCTACAATCCTACGATTTACATAGTATAACAAATGATTCCATAAACTTTTTTATTTAAGATGCTCCAGTAAAACTATTTTATTTCCTTCAAAAATATCTTTGGGCACATTGGGGGAGGTAGACATAAACTTAAGTCCTCATAAATGTGACAGGACGCAACACCAAAGTGAAGCAGTTAGCCTGCTTGCTGTTAGTCCCCCATTGATTCCTTTTAGGACATACACTCAAATAAGTATAGCTTGTCAGCAGGAAAGAAGCAGGGCTAGCAGAGATGCTTAGTAGGAAAGATGAGGCAGTAAAATGAATGCTGGCTCTATCTCTAGCTTACTCATACACTATCAAACAAAACCTCGTTTCCCCCCCTGCATTGTCCACTTAGGTTTTCATTGTCCATTTACGTTTTGCACTTTGAAGTATTGTGAAGTCAAGACCACATTCTGATTGGCAGTTCAAAGTGCTCAAAGCTTTTTATTAGATAACCTGCAGGTTGAGAAATTGTCTCCGCAAAATGGCCTCGGTGAGCTTCAGCACTCTGGCTGTTATTACACCTCGGTCAAAGAAGGGGAACATCAGGAAGCCTGGAGGGGGCACAGACTTTTCTAAATATCATAATGGTGACCTTTCATACTTATTGAAGCAAGGGAAAAGAACAGATAGTTGCTGACGTAAGGATAGGTACTTAAAGGTCATCCAGGGTCACCTAGGTTAAACTGGCTTTTGCAGCTGAGTAATACCTACCTAAGCAGAGAAAAAGGAGATAACCTGAGGGTACAGAAGCACGTGAGGATCACTTCAGTACATGCTTCCTTGCTTCAAGTCACACAGAGGGCAATTTTAACCACTAGTGCTACTTGAGCTAACCCATCTTCTGCAGAAGGAAAAGGAAAAATTGACATTTTTATTTCTCATCATTATCTAAACTCTGAAAATGAAGGTTATGTTGAAAACCGTGGCAACTCTCAAACAGAATACATTAAATAAGTATTCTCAGCATCTAAAGTGCTACTAATTCTAAGGTATAAACACTTAATTATAAACACTTTAGCAACATCTCTGGCCAAACAGGCATTTATGAAATGGTTTGTGTCAAAGGAGAGACCACAATTAAACTCAAAAAACACAAGCTGTTCTTAGGAGGAGGCAAGTCTTATCTATTGTTATATCTCTTTCTTTTTATATTTGGCCTATAGAGGGTACTTAGTAGGTACTGTTATATGAATGAGCAAATAAATGATTGAATAATAGATTTTCTGGTTTGCCTTTCATTTCTCTTCTGCCCTGCCTCTCTACTACCTGACCTTCGACCATCTGGCTAAGCATGGGAAACTCTATCTGGACAGGTCATAGAATGTCAGAGCTAGAAAGGCCCTTTCAGAGCTTCTAGACCGTGCTCCTCAGTTTACATAGGGGAAAAGTAAGGCCTATAAAGGTATCTAAGGTTGCTTATGCCACAGGTCAGAGAAAAGATAAATAAAACCTGTTGGGACTAATGATGTCCTGAGAGAGAATGATTAGCAGTCAGAGATAAAGGCTCAGTTCAGTTCTGAGCCCAGGTGGTCACAAGGATGCCACTCGACCTTAGGTTTCTTCTTGGTTTTCCACCAAGTCAGGGAAACCATCTTTGCAATGGAGCTCCTAAGGGGAAACTATCCATAAGCGCATTTAACTTTTTCAGAGAGAATAGAATTGATGTTAGGAAATTGATGCAGCTCCTACAGAACAACTCATCTAGAGTAAATATGCTTTGTCATGAATATCATTCACAGGACATATTAAGTTCTTTTTTTCCATTATATTTTAACCAAATCTATAGAAATAAGTTCAGAGATTTAAGATTCATATACCAGAATGACTTTCATTTTTGTCTCCCATCCAATAAGCATGTACCTAGTATGTGCCAGAAATTGTGCTACATGCTGAGGATTCAATATAAAAATTTTTAAAAAGGTAAAAAGCCTGTCTCAAGGACATTACATTTCCGTGGGTGCAAGGGGTAAAGGGAGGAAGAAAATATATAAAAAGGTAATGAAATTTATAATATGTGCAAAACAAATACAAAATATTAGAGGGAGGCTTCTTATGATTGGTGGATCAAGAACATCCTTGTTTGGGAATATTGAAGAAATCTAGGAATTCTACAAGGTGGAAATGAAAAGGGATGGCATTGCATGGAAGTTGCACAAAGGTCAGTTTCACTGGAAAGTAAAGCACAGGAAGAGAGTAATATACAATAAACCTGAAAAGTAAGTCTGACCCAAGGATCTCCACTGAACAGCTAAGTAACAAACCATGATGGAGAGTTATGAAATAAGGAAACCCAAATCCCTCCTCCTTCCCTCTCCCTGAAACAGTAATGATCAGCTATGGATTGTCTGGAACCATCAGCAGCAATGGCCAGATATATTCTGGTGTGTAACAACCTGAGTAAGGGGTACAAAGGTATCAAGCAACCACAGAGAGACTCAATCATCTATTCTGCAAACTGCAGTCAACTGACTGATCCACAACTGTGCAAGAATTACATCTGATGAGCTGAACACTGTGCTAAATGCTAAGGAAGACACCTAGATAAAGGAAATAGGGTCTCCGACCGAACCCATAGTCTAGTAGGTTCCAGGGCAGGTTTGACATTTACAGTAGCCACATCTCCATGTATATATATACATATATATACATACATACATATATAAGCATAAGTTTATATATGTGTGTGTTATGTTATATATATATATATACATATATATACACATATATATGTATATATATTCATGGGATTTTACAGATGCTGCTACCCATGGCAGATATACAAACAATACATACATGCATTTATGTATATGTATATTTGTGTATGTACATGTGTTGTATAAATATATATGTCACAGCAGCATCTGTAACATTCATGTTTTTCACACAGACTTACATTATAAAGGATTGCCTAAATACACAATAGTAATATTAGCAAGAATATTATTAATATTAATAATGGACAGAGGTCAAGCTTTGGGGTCAATAAAGCTCTGGGTTTACGTCCTGTTTCTGTGATTTTGGATAAGTCACTTAACCTCTCAAGTTACAGACAGACTACCAAAAAGGCATCAGTGAAGGGTATTTTCACACCAGGTGTTCATGGCTGGTAGCACAGTGGATAAAGTATTGAATCTTGAGTCAGGAAGACCTAAGTTCAAATAAGACCACAGACATTCACCAGCTGTGTGACTTTAGGAAAGTCATTCAACATTAGTTTGCCTCAGTTCTCTCAATTGTAAAATGGGTATAATAACAGCACCTGCCTTACAGAGTCATTGTGAGGATCAAATGAGCTAATATTTCTAAATGTAATTATCACAATGCCTGATATAAGTATAAGGCACTATATAAATGCTTTTTCCCCTTCTGTTCATGGATATAATCACAGGTCTAGATTAAAAAAATATTGCATTTGGAGTAAGTGATATTTATTTAATGTTATAAGGTTTGCCAATCCTTTTGGGTTACATTATCTTGTTTGAATTTTATAACAACTCCATAAAACAGTTACTACAGAGATTAATATATTCATTTTGCAGATGGGGATCTGAAGTTTAAGGTGGTTAAGAGACTTGATCATGGTCATAGAGATAATAAATGTCAAAAGCAAGCTTTGACCCCAGGTCTTCCTGATTCTAAGGCTACATTTATAGCCATTACAATTTGTAGCCATGCTTCCTTCTTTACTTCTCTATTGTCTTTTGCTATGCTTTTGTTTTATGTCCTATCAAGTCACGGACCCAGGCTATCTCACTTTTTGCCTGGTATGACTGACCCACTCTCCATCAAGTGGACCAACACCCTGCACAATGAAGCTGAGAACTGAAAAAATGGATTCCTGAATCCATTTTTCTTTGGAGTTCCTATTCTAATGCCTAAACCAGTTGAAGGGTGACTCATTGTGTGCAAACTGGATCATATAGCCCATTATAGCTACCACTAGTCCTAGAAGCCAGACCATATTTCAGCTTCATATCCAAACTAGCTATCTGCCCTGGTCATTCCACACTGTCCTTATCTTCTCCTACTTCCCTAGAACAAAACTCCCTTCCCTAGTCTTCTCTACTCTCCATGTGTTCTCTTCCCCTTTAATGTGTAAGCTTCTTCAGGACAGGGACTTAATCTTTCACTATCTTCATATCTGCAGTGCCATGTGGAGTCTGGCACATAGTAAGTGCTGAAAAAATGCTTTTGCGCTTATTCATTAATTTTTCCCAAGGTCATGTGGAAAAAAAGAGTGACAAGCTCCCAAGTGACTCAGTGCATGAGGCATTTTGCTTCCTGGGCAGCTGTTAAATCTTGTTTATAAAAGCAAGGCACAGGTACTCATTCATTGACAGGATAAGTTATTGCAAGTAGTCCTATTCAGTCAGGTTTATCATTCTCTGTAGAAAAGGTTAATATTTCAAGTGGATCAAGATAATTGCTGTTTACAAAGCTGAATTTCAAGTCTGCATATAAGTCCAGAGCCACCAAAAAAAAAAAAAAGCAGGTTTGATAAGCAGAGTAACTACTTATTATTTCCTGTCCTTTTCACTAAGGATGGGAGTTTTTCCTTAGGATGCAGAAACACCTGGGGAAGTAACAAGTGAGAATTATCTGAGAATAAGAATCCTCAAAGCAGTAGAACTAATTATTTAAGCTGAAGATTTTTTTAACTAAAAAGAAGATGATGTTAAAGATAAAATTCCTGTGTTGGAGATGCAAAGTGGAAGAGTCACACGATTTATAGCCAGAAGAGGCTTTAGAGAATTGTCTACTACCTCATTTTACAAACAAGAAAAGTATGGCTGAGAGAGAAGCAAGCCACTTGATGAGATCTCCCAGGGATGAAGTTGATGAGCCAGAATTAGAATCCATGTTCTTTGACTCCAAATTCAGTGCTATTTTGCCTCCATGGCAGAGATGTTTCTCAAACAAATGGTCTAGAACAAATACGTCATGTGTATCTGATCTCAGCAGTAATGATAGCAACAAAATTCCATTTTAACAAATTATCTTCAAATAGCTCCTTTCCTTATAAATGAGTATCTGAGTCCAATTCTTCTTGGCAGCTTCAACTGCTTATCACATTCTTTTTAAAAATTATCTTGCTCTTAATTGGTGCTTTTTTATTATCAATTCATGTCAAAATATATCAGTCCTCCCATACCTACTGAGCCATTCTTTGTAACAAAAATATCAAAAAGAACTTAGTAAAACTAACAAACCCACAAACCATGTCTGACAGTACATCCAATATTCCACACCCACAGTCTCCAAATTCTCCAACGAAGGGAGAGAGTTTAATTTTCTCAACTCTTCTCAAGGGTCCAACTTAGTCATTATAATTATATAACATTTAAAGTTTGTTGTTCATCCATTCCCATTGTTATTGTATATACTATTGTATTACCCTGGGATCTGCTAACTTCACTGCATAATTGATAAAAGTTTCCTAATTCTTCTCTGAATTTTGTACATTTGTTGTTGTTTATGGTACAGCAATATTCCATTACATTTATATACCATGATTTGTTCAGTTGCTCTGTTGTCTGATAGACATCTACTTTTTCTTTTTAGTTCTTTGTAACCATAAAACTTCTGTTCAAATATTTTCTTTATTATGCATATTGATATATAGAACCTTTCTGTCTTTGACCTCTATGGGGTATATGATGATTATTATATCATAAAAAATGCCTTCCATTGTAAAGTCCCTTGGATAATACTCCAAACAATCGAGGAAGTGACCTGATGAACTGATATTACATAAACAGCTCTTGGGAAGTGAATTGGGATTGAGCCAACACTCTCAAAGGCATCAAAAACTCCAGCCAGAAACTTGAGTTTCTCTATTTTTCTTATGACAAACATTGTCATTCGTAGCTTTAAATGGTTTCATGTGGAAGTCAAGGAGTTATACTATAATTCTGACCATATGCCCAACCAATAATTATCTAAGCCACAAGTAAAATGTAACTGCTCAGACTAACAGAGGAGACAGGGAGATGTATAGTCTAGAGTTCAACCCAATTAAAAGATGGAACCATTGGCAAAAAGTGAAGAACTTAAAAACTCTGCCATCAAAAGACTGTACTCTTCTTACTTAATTTATTTGTTCATTTCTGCTCCAGCTATGGTTTGCTCACTTCAGATTACATCTCCTGTTTAGCCTAGGCTGAGCAAATGACTGTATCTGTGGCTTACCTGCTTTTCTTCTCTTCTAGCTCCTCCCACTACATGGGTCAGACAAAACATAGCACTCTTATAGAATGCCCACCCCATGAAATCCAGCAATTATTACCCTGAATAGGGAGAGGGACTGGATTTGTAATTTTGTCAGTAGAGAAAACTTTCTACCAATGCAGGGCTGTACAACTTACAGTCTTGGAGAATTGTCTGAAGTACCAAGAGAGGTTAAGTGATGTGGTCAATCACATATCCAGTCAGTATGTGTCAGAAGAGGGATTTGAACCCACACTTTAATGACTTCGAGGCCAGGTCACTGACCACAATACTACAGTGTCTCTATACTGACTTAAATATAGGAGAAAAAAATTTACCTGCTATAATCATATACAGTCACATGTAATGCCTTTTTCTAACTTTCAAGTGCTATATAAATGCTAGCTGTTATGATTATGATTATCATCTTATCGTTAATATTGTTTAGATATAACTTGTTTAATTGTAGAAAATATAAAGAAGAGGGGAATAATATATTTTCATATGAATCAATTATCTTTAATCTTAACACAGTTACATGTTCAAGAGATGTTAGCACTCATATAATCTCACATCTTCACTTTCACTTAACCTCTGGCTGCCTCTGTTTCCTACACAAAATGAGGATAATAATAACACCTATCTTCCAAGGTTGTTGTGAAGATCAAATGAGATAATAATTATAAAGCACTTAACCCAGTGCCTGGCACATAGTAAGCATTACATAAAGGTTAGCTACTCTTATTGTTAGGGGCAGTGAGGTGGTGAAGTGGACAGAGTGCTGGGCTTAGAGTCAGGAAGACGCATTTTCTTGAGTTTCTCGAGTTGAAATCTGGCCTCAGACACTTACTAGCTGTGTGACCCTTGGCAAGTCACTTAACCCTGTTTGCCTCAGTTCCCTTCATCTGTAAAATGAGTTGGAGAAGGAAATGGCAAACTGCTCCAGTAGCTTTGCCAAGAAAACCCCAAATGGGGTCATGAAGAGTTGGACACAACTAAAATAACTGAATAATAATAATAATAATAATAATAGTTGATTATTGTTTGTTATCATTATTATTATTATAGAGATGGGGATCCTGACACAGAGAGAGGTTAAGCTACTTGGCTATAACAAGGGAGCTAATAAGTCAGTTAGACTAAAGTCTTCTGACTTTAAACAGTGCCTACTTAATTGCTGAACTTGGCTTAAAGTTCCAATTACTTGTCCTACAAACAATCCTCATAACTGCATAACACAGGAAGGAGCCAAACCAGAGGGACAAGCTTGGCACTAGGTAATTTTAGTAATGGTAACAATGGCTCACACTTACATAAAGATTTACAGTTTATAGAGTGAATTCCTTATAAACACCCATAAAGCAGGTAGTAAATAAATGAAGCAAAAACCAGCTAGCTGCTGATTAATCATCCACATAATCTAATTTCAGAAAAAAGGAAACTGAATTAACTGCAAAGGCACCAGAAAATTTAAAAAAGATTTCATATGGATTTATAAGAGAATTCTATCAAACTTTTAAAGAACAATTAATACTGGGGGGAGGGGTGCACAGCCAAGATGGCAGTGTAGAAGCAACTCCCTGTGCTCCCCCCATAACCACCTTAAATACCAATAAAATATGACTCTAAACAAACTTTAGGGCTACAGAACCCACAAAGTGACAGAGAGAAACAATCTCCCACTGAAGGCAGCCTGACAGGAGGAGAGGAAGGGTTCATCACAGCATGCTGGGAGCAGCCCCCAGGCCCCATGAGCCTGTTGTTTAAGCCCCAGGGCACCCTGACCAGCCTGGAGGGACTTTGGGAGAGGGGATCACCAGCAGCTGTAGCAGTTTCCAGAATTATCAACCCATAAATGCCAAAGACAAATTGAGAGGTCAGTGTGGGCTTTGTGGGAACAGGGAGTCCAGGAGTGTGGTCTGGCCTCTGCCATTGGAGGGAGAAGTAGCAGAGGCGGCTACTGCTCTGCTTTGTGACTGCTTCAGAGCTCCTGGCCTGCAGATCATTAGGGGAACCAAGTGACCATCTTAAGAGGTAATCACTCTTGCTTTAACCTGCTTGGATCTGGATCACTGTCTACAGTGGAGGTACTGGGGTACGTGACCAACTGCCAGAGCTGGTAGAGGCTTCAGAGAGGGCAGCCAACTAATAGTTCTGGCAGCTGTGAAAACCCCAGTGATTTGGGACAAAGCTTTCCTCTCAAGAAACAGAGTTCTACTGTGGCAAAAAGCTCAAAAGTCAAGTAATTGAGTGGCAAAAGGAAGAAGTAAGAGAAGCATGAGAAGGTAAACAGGAAAAGAAATCATAAGGAACTTATCAAAGTTGAACTATTTATATTCTTACATGGAAAAACAATAATTGTTAACTTATGAAACTCTTATCAGTATGAGAATAGTTTAAGGGAATATAAATGTATATATGTATACATACATATATGTCTATATAGGAGGGTATATGGGTATATGAATACATATGTGAGTGTGTTTTTTATATGTGTACAGGTATACATAGACAGATGGGGATGATACTTAAAAGGTGAAATTGAGAGATGAGAGAGGAATATAATGAGAGGGAAAAAGGGAGAGACAGAATGGGGTAAATTATCTTGTATAGAAGAGGTAATGGAAAACTGTTACAATGGAGGGCAAGAACAGGTAGGCAAAAGGGAATGAGTCAACCCTATTCTCAATGAATCTGGCTTAGGGAGGGAATGACATACACACTAAATAGGGTATCTCACCCTACAGGAGAGTAGGGAAAAGGGGATGATAGGGGGGATGATGGAGGGGAGAGTAGGTTAGGGGGAAAGGAAGTTAGAAGCACGCATTTTTTAAAATGGACAAGGTCAAAGTATAGAATATAACAAGTAGGGGGTGGGATAGGATGGAAGGAAATATCGTTAGTCTTTCACAATATATTCACTATGGAAATGTTTTGTGTAGCTACATATATACAACCTATATTGAATTGCTTATCTTCTCAGTAAGGATAAGAGGGAAGAAGGGAAAGAATCTTGAATTCAAAGTTTTAAAATCAAATGTTTAAAATAATATATATGTTTAAATATATTTACATATTTACATATACATATATTTACATTATATATTTACATATATAATATATATATTAAAATATATATATATTTACATGCAACTGGGAAAAAGCTATACAGGCACTGGGGTATAGAGATCCATCTTGCCCTACTGGAAAGTCAGAGGGGGAAAGGGAGAGGATGGAGTAGAGATTAGATTTGGGGAGGGGGTATACAGTGGGATTGCTATTTTGGGGTGGTGGGTAGGGGAAAGATGGAGAGAAAATTTGTAACTCAAAATCTTGTGGAAATGAATGATGTAAACTAAAAATAAACATAAAATTTAATTTAAAAAACAATTAATACTTAATCCTATATAAATTATTCTCAAAACTTGAAAAAGAATGCAGTTTACTAAACTACTTTTATAAATACAAGACAAAGTATTTTTATAAGTACAAGTATAAGGCAAATATAATCTTAATACCTAAACTAGGGAAGAATAATGCAAAGAAATAGAATTATCAACTAATATTAATAAATAGCCATTTAATATTTTAAAATAAAATCCTGGTGAAAATTATAGCAATTTATCCAAAAAGTTATTCACTATGATCAAATTGGATTTATACCAGAAATGTAAGGATAACTCAACATTAAGAAAATAATTAATATGATAAATCATATTAAGAAAACAAAAAACATCTAAAATCACATTTATAGCAATGAAGTCATGTTTATATCAATAGATAAAGAACATTTGACAAAATACAATACTCATTTATGTTAAAATAGATTACAAAGTATAAGGGAGGCAGCTAGGTGGTGCAGGGAATAGAGCACCAGCCCTGGAGTCAGGAGGACCTGAGTTCAAATCTGATCTGGCCTATTTATGAGCTGTGTGACCTTGGACAAGACCCTTAACCCCAATTGCTTTGACTTCCCTTCCTTCAAAAAAAAGTGTAAGTATAAAAAGATTTTTTAAAAAAAATTTATAAAAGTATCTATCTAAAACCAAAATCTGGCATAATATACATTGGGTGAACACTAAAAGTTTTCCCAACAAATAAAGAAATGTCATAAGGATTCCCACTTCCCCGGTATTATTTGAAATAGTTCTAGAAATGCTAGGAATTTCATTAAGACCAGAAAGAAATTAAAGACATAAAGACAGGCAAGGAGAAGATAAAACTATTGCTCTTTGCCAAAGACATGGAGGTTTAATTAGAAAATAGAGAATCAGAGAAGAAATTGAGACAATGAATAGTTTTATTCAAGTTGCAGGATATAAAATAAACCCACAAAAATTAACAGCATTTTTGCATAGTAATAACAAAACTAAGAGGTAATAATAGGAAGGAAAATTACATTTGAGATAACTACAAAATTCATAAAATATCTTGAAGTTAATTTGCCAAAACACTTATAAAGATAAAATAATAAAATGCTCTTTAAAGAAATAAAGAACAACTTAAATAATTGGATGGATGGTCAGTACTCATGGTTGTGAGTGTTAACATAATAAAAAGGATAATACTATCGAAGTTAACTTACAGATTTAGCTCCAATCTATACCAATCAAACTACCAAAGGGACATTTTGTAGAGCTAGACAAAATAATAAAAAAATCATCTGCAAGAACAAAGGACGTAGATAGACCAGAGGTGCCAAACACATGGCCCTAAACAGATTAAAATGCCAATTGGGAAATGTTTTTAGAATAAATAAAAAAATATAATAAAACATAGATAACATTACATTTTAAAACCGATTAAATATGTCACCCACAGGGATCCTTATGTATGACTTAGTGGCACTTGTTTCTATTTAAGGGTGACACCATTGCTAACAAGGGAAAAAATGAAAAAAAAAGTTGAGAATGATGGGGAACAGACAGACATCAAACTATATCATGACGAGTAAGCATCAAGGGGTGGCTAGGTGGTGCAGTGAATAGAGCACCAACTCTGGAGTCAGGAGGACCTGAGTTCAAATCTGGCCTCAGACATGTAATACTTAACTAGCTGTGTGACCTTGGGCAAGTCACTCAACCCCAATTGCCCTGCCCTGCACCCTCCAAAAAGAGAAAAAAGTAAGCATCAAAATTGTGTGGTACTGATTTAAAATAAAACAACAACAACAGAAAAACAGATTATTAGAAGAGACTGGTCAAAGAAGAATAAAAAATAATTTAATTCAATAACCCAATGTTTTAGAAAGCCTCTAACATAAATTACCTAGAAAAGAACTCCCTATATGAGACTAGATAAGAAAACCAAAAAGTAGTCAGGAAAAATTAGGTTTGGGCCAGACTTCTATAGCATATTTCACATTAAAATTACAAATAGATATTTGACTTGAATACTCACACACACACACACACACACACACACACACACACACACAGAAAAGCCAATCATATAATTTCATGGCTATGAGCAAGGGATGAATTCTTAACCCAAAAAAGGAATAGAAGTGATTATGAACAATAAAATAGATAACATTAATTCATGAAACTGAAAACTTTGGAATAAAATTAATGTGAGTAGGATATGAAGGGAAGTGGTCAAGTGTGGATAAAACCAGTCTGATATCCAAAAAATCATAGATCCTCCTAATCTAACAGTTAACCAAAGGAAGCTTATTTAATAAGAGTGGAAGAAGGTCATTCAGAGCAGGTCAAGAATATTTATTGAGGTAACACTTGATTCAGTTGAACAACATTTCCTAGTTTTGTCCTGGGGCATGTCTTCCTGTCTGAAATTTCAAGGAGGAGCCCAGTTAATGATTCCCTATGTTGACTTTCATTCTCAGATCACCCGAAAGTTTTGATAATAACCTGAGTCTTACTTTCCTAAACCAATCATGTTTCTAGGTCAGTTTTAATGTCTTTAAAAGACAATCTAGCCTGAACTGAATGGGATGGGGACTTAGGAAAAGCTAGGTCAGTGCATGGTTGGGGGCAGGAAGACGGGACTGTGGTAGATATTTCTCTGACCACAAACCCTAGTGGTTGTCCTAAGATAATGCTAGCTTCCTTCCCTGTTTTAAAAAAGTGTGTGCATAACCTAATGAATGAAAACGATGTCCCTTTAAGATGACTAGCAGGTCATAAATTAGAATCCACCACAGATAACATTAGTACATTCAATATGGATTTTGACCTTTGAAATATGCCTCACAATTTCTCTCAGTTATACATTCAGTCCTGATCCATCTGTTCACTTTGATATGGTTCTGAGAAACTGTCAGGGCCCTTGGCAGTCCTAGACAAGATTAGAAAATTCAGATAGCACCATAAGGTTGCTGCTTTTATGATGAGTGTAAATGAGCACAAAGTCCAGTGTGTGCACTTCTCCCACCCACTTCACCCCACATTCAGAAACGTAACCAAACAGGAATGAACTAAATACTTCATTTACCTCATCATTCTTGTCCTATGTCTGCCTGTAGGATACCACATGAACCATGGAATTAAATCCAGACAATCCACCTGTGATATTTGTAACCACGCCAACAACAATCCAAAGTTTTTGATGCCAAGACAATTAACAAAGAATGTGTAACCAACTGGCATTCACTATTGCAGGACCTTAGTCCCATTACCATGGACTTTTCCTGTTGCTCTTCCATTTATATTTGCTTTCCTTAATCAGGGCTGATCCCAGGGTACAACAAATTGACTCTGATAAAGTAGCAGATAATGTATTCTGAAGTGTTTTGCACTTCAGGATTTAGAGAGTAGAAGAAGGGATAAAAGCATGAGCAGTCAGAAATAGTTTGCTAGGTCTGGGAAGGCCCTAGGCCTCAGAAAGCTCACAACAATTTAACTCATGCTTCTCTGTACAAGGTAATTTATTTGTTTACAAGGTGAAGGAGACCCCTGGTTCTCTCAGCTAATGTGGAGGTCACAAAAGAAAAGCTTTGAGGAAAAGGAGCATTCAGAGCTACACCTAGGAATATTTCCACCTGCGACAAAAATTTGGGGGAGTGAAGTAAAATGTGAGACAGTGACAATGCAAAGGTAAAGCCAACTGTGGGTATAGTTGTGCTAGGATGGGAGGGGGGTAGCCTATCTGTGGATACAGTTGTGCTATGATAGGAGTAGGCTACAGTGTGGTTTTGGAGTACCTTGTTTCCTAGTACAATTGTACCCACACTTGGCTTGACTGTCTGTCTTGCATCCCACTTCACTCCCAACCATTTGGGGCTCAATCCCACAAAGTCTGCACTCACCACCACAAGGGCTGCATCTGAGAAGATGGTCCTTCAAAAGAGGAATCATGGCAAGAGCACCTTTCAGATAGTAGCCTGGGCCAGTGTGAGGGAAGGTATAAGGAAAGTAGTTCCCATGAGAAAAAAGTATACCTTTTTCAGAGAGCAGTAAACTGAGAGAAAGCCCCAGTAGCTCTGAGCTGGTGAACTGGGTCTCAAAGACTGTCCACTATAGTATCAATTACAGCTTATTCCAAAAGAAGGTGAGCCTGATGATTCTCTTAGAGCATAGAAAATCCAAAGTTACAGATGAGTTTGCCCAAGTATTACTAGTTCTAAGCTAGATAGAAGTTAGTCCAGAAAAAAAAGTAGTGTGAGGGGCAGTTAGGTGGCTCAGTGAATAGAGTACCGGCCCTGGAATACGGAAGACCTCAGCTCAAATTTGAACTCAGACACTTGACACACGACTGTGGTGACTTGTGTAAGTCACTTAACTCCAACTGCCTTGCCTTCCCCCCTCCAAAAAAAATTACACTTGGAACCTAGATGACCTTTATTTAGGTTTCTGTGGATGCTGCCCACTTGAACAAGTCAGATAAATTATTTTACTAGACATTCATCTAGAATTTTGACATTCTTAATTTCATTTAAACCTTTGCCCCCTGAAGAGATAAGAGTCTCTCCTATGGTGTGAATATTCCACAATTTGAATTTGAAAAGATCTAAGTTGCTAAAGTACAAACTAGAGTCTAAGAACATCATTTAAGTTGTGACTGAGAGAGGTAGGATGGGAAACCAACACAAGGATCAGGAAGTCAGATTCAGGGTCTCTATGCCAAGACATAGCCTAGATAGACATGAGCTACCTTATCTGAAGCTCTGTAATTAAAACTTTTGTTAACCCTTCCAGCTCTCTTGGTGATCACATGAAGAATCACTTTCAAAAGTTAAGGGAGTTGTTGGGGCAGCTAGGTGGCACAGTGAATAGAGCACTGGCCCTGGAGTCAGGAGGACCTGAGTTCAAATCTGGCCTCAGACACTTAACTAGCCATGTGACCTCGGGCAAGTCACTTAACCCCAATTGCCCTCCCCACCCCACAAAAAAAAAAAAAAAAGAGTTAAGGGAGTTGTTTCTGTCCCAGGAAGGTTTCACCATGAAGATGTACCAAATTTCCTCCTATTCTCAAGTCAAAACTGAGGTTACCAAGCCAGGAACCAATGTTGACTGAATATCCCCTTCAGGGCTTCCTAATGATGTGAAGGTGACCCTGCGTTTTTGAAGGTTCTGCTAGCAGAGAGCAAGTTAAGGAGATCCATGCAGGTAGAGAGGCTTTAAGGATGGGCTTAGGGTGCTCTGAGGTCAGACCTAAGCAAGTGCAGATAGGTCAATTATCAGATGGCTGGCTGTCAGAGGGTGAAGGTTTTAAGTCCCAGTAACTCCTAAAGCAATCTAGTCAGATGGAGAGAGGGCAGAGAGCAAAGGAAACACACACATATGAGAGTACTTGCAGATCTTTTGAGATGTTCAAACATTAAAGAAGCTATTAACCAAAGTATACTGTTCAGCAGACATGTACCTAGAGCATAGACTGTATTTTATTTCATGGAAGCAGTCTTTAGCTCTCCACAAACTCAAACCCTCCTTGGGAACAGAGTCAAAAGCTCAAATGAGACACTATTGAGAAAAATAAACTTGTACAAAACATAAAAGAAATCTGTGTAAAGGCAGTATGGCATAAAAGACAGTGGTGGAATTGTAGTCAGGAAGTCCTGAGTTTAAGTGCTACCTCGAACACATGCTGATGGAGTGACCACGGTCAAAGCTCTCAGTCTCCTGGTTCCCCAGACAACTCTCACGTAATGTTGCAGGTTCCTATCAGGAGCTCCTTATGCTAATGAAATCACAGGTCTGCTTTGTTGATGTTGTTATAATTATTGTTATCAGGGTGGCTAGGTGGTGCAATAAATAGCGCATGAGCCCTGGAGCCAG
The DNA here is from genome assembly GCA_011680675.1 of Gymnobelideus leadbeateri. NCBI lineage: Eukaryota > Metazoa > Chordata > Mammalia > Diprotodontia > Petauridae > Gymnobelideus > Gymnobelideus leadbeateri. The sequence continues at coordinate 190,795 of WOXC01001970.1, forward strand.
GAGGACCTGAGTTCAAATCCCGCCTCAGACACTTGACACACTTACTAGATGTGTGACCTTGGGAAAGAAATTTAACCCCAATTGCCCTCCAAAAAAAAAAAAAATTATTGTTATTATTAGCATATCACAGACCCATAGGATTTCAGACCTGAAAAGAATCTTCTTGTTCCTTTGGTTTAAGCCTCTCTTTTTTCTAGCAGAGAAAGCTAAGAGCTGGTGAGGTGACTTTCCTACTAATATCTAAACTTAGTTGGAAAGCTAGGATTAGAATCTAGGTCTCCTCTGATTTAGTTCTCTGTCCTTTATACTATATAATCCATTTGTTTGAAATTCTCTGTGATATCAATAAGATAATAACATTTGTTAGAGAACATATACATGTATGCATACACACATATATACATATTTATATATATGTATATATATATATATATATATAAATAATACACACATTTCTGAATGTTCTGAAATGAGTTAACTCAATTGAAATTTTGAATTCATAGCTTTCAGAAGTTAAGGTTTTCCTCAGAAAAATTTTCTTTGGAGGCATTTTAGCAATTGACTCACATAGTTTCTCCTTTTTCAATTTAAATCAGTAAGCATCTGTTAGGAACCTACTATAAGACATGCGAATACAAAGACAAAAAAATAAACCTAGTCCCTACTCTCAAGGAACTCACTTGCAGTCTACTGGAGGAACAAGCAAGCAAATAATTACAAAATATGTAGAAAGTAAATGTAAAGTAATTTTAGAGGAGGAGAGAGGACACTAACAAATTAGAGTATCAGGAAAGGTGTTATGTAGACAGTGGCAATTGAGTTGAGCCCTAAAGGAAGCTACGGATTCCCAGAGGTAGAGATAAGGAGTGAGTGCATTCCAGGCATGGGGGAAACTTTCTTGATTTGAGTGAATTCAATTCAATTCCATAAATATTTTTTAGCTGTCACTGTTTCTTTGAAATATTAAATTAATGAATCCAATTATATATATAATATATATATACACATAATATATATTATATATATATATACACATAAAAAGTGATATATCCAATATCACTTTTGGAAAACATACTAATTCACAAACAAAACTGGAAGGAAGACAAATGAGCTGATCACAAGGAAGTATCCCACTCAGTTATGGGCAATTCTGCTATGCAACTATGTCTTACCCGTGACATGTAGTTTTTCAGCTGTGACTTCTGCTTTCAGATAAATTCGCCCTCTTTTTTCTGTATGATCCATTCCACAGAGGCTTGGAACATTTATTACACATTGTTTGTGAACATTCATATCACAGGCTGTAAAGTAAAGAAAATATGCAAAGAAACTATACATAAGGAGCAACATTACCATATTCACTGTGTTCTCACCTCTGAACAGAAGTGACAAATTAGTTTTCTTCCAACTTGAAAATTTGCTATAAAGTCTTTGTTCACATAACAGACCTTAGCAGGAATATTTTATAACTTCCAGAATCATCTGCATAGTAACTGTCCTACAATATGTGTCCAATATATTTTTGGAGTTCACAAAAATATTACTGCTAAGGATCCTGGGAAGAGTTAATAATTGGAACTCATGGGAGATGATATATCAGATTTATGACCTAATCTCCTCTGGTATTATCTTGCTAAATAATCTTAATTCCCAATTGGACACTACTTTATGGACTGTCAACAGTGACAGCTGTTAGGTGTACAAAACTAACTTGGGTAGCAGAATAAAGAGTACGGGTAGATTAATAATACAGATGGCTTTATGTAAATGATATTCAAATTATTTAAAAGGAGACTCTTCACTGCTAAGGAATCTCAGCCTAATTCCATCAATGAAAATTCTTAATTTGGCATTTTAGGGCCTCCACAATCTAGCTCAAACTTACCTTTCCAGTCTAATTTCATATTATTCTCCTTAAGGTAATGTAGCCTTTATATTTCAGCCCAAAATAACTATTATTATCTAATCTTATTTAACCATGCACTTCCCCTCCTCTGTACATTTGTACAAGCTACTCCATTTATCTATAATACACTCCTACTCCGATCTTCACCAGATAAAATTCTTTCTTTTCTTTCAAGGGGATCTATCAGTCACTGCGAAAGTTTCCAAAATACCTCCTAGGTGAAAATAATCTCACCCTCCCTGAATTTTTTAAGCATACTTTTTCTTTCCTTCTGAGACTCTAAATTGCCCCTATTACATTGCACCTTGTACTGTATGTCTTTGTGTTTGAACATGCAATTTTCTTCCTCATAGACTGTAAGTTCCTTGAAGACAAGGACTATTTCATTTTTCATCCTTGCAGTCCTAGTACCAGCGTGGTACTTGAAAGCATATAATGACTATTTGGAGAATTCAATGGAAAAGAAATTTGCAATTCAAAGTTATGAAATGCCTGGTTATGTACATGATGAAAAGCTTACTCTCATATAAGCAGCCAAGGTTTAAAGCCCTTCTATGAGGCTTACTCAAATAACTCCTCAAGTTTTAGAGGAGATACTAAATTTTAAATGGTGGCGCCCCAAAGTATAATCTCTGGTAGGTTGTACAAAGTTGGGAAAATCTTTAAGTATAGATTAGATGATTGACCATCATCTAATGACTAACCCAGCTAAGCTTTGAGAGATTCATGACTAGAAAGCTGACTACTAGGGGATGTATTTTTTTTCAGGGAGGGGGGAAGCCTTAGCAACTAATGCACATATCTACAAAGGCACAAAGGGATTGGATCTGTGTTGGTAGAAGGACTACCTATATTCCTGAGATCACAGATGACTTTGGTTTGCTTTAAAAAATATATATATATATCAAGCTATCTGACCAAATTCTGTTATTTGGCTAAAAACTAACGAGCAACATCTTCATATGTAAATAAGGGGGTTTGTTTGACTCGTAATTAATGAATTAATTTAATAAGTCTGAAATTCAAAGCACCAGAGGTTCTGCCCTTTTCAATTTGGTTTGTGACTGAGCTTACTCTCTATATTAATGATGCCATATAAATAGTTGAACTTTAAATACACATGACAAAAGCTCAGCCTTATTAAAGGATCCTACTTACCTCAGAGAACATGTGCCTGCATCTGTATCTCAATAGAGAATATATTTTTTAACTTTGTACATTTACTAATTGTTTATGGCATGTTCCAGGTGGTTATAGTCAGTAGAAAAACATAAAAAAGTGTTGGTGTGAGGGTGCACACTTGTAACCCCTACTGTATGGGAGGCTGAGAATGATGGACCAGAAGTTCTGAGCAGCAGTAGCATGAAAGCCTACCAGGAGTCCAAAGTAAGTTTGGTATCAATATGGTAAGCTCCTTTTTTCTTTTTTAAAATCCCTTACTGACTAGTATTGTCCACTACATATCCTATTGTTGTTGTTGGGTTCTTTCAGTCATGTCTGATTCTTTGTGACTCTATTTGGGATTTTCTTGACAAAGATACTGGAGTGGTTTGCCATTTCCTTCTCCACTTCATTTTACAGATGAGGAACTAAGGCAAACATGGTTAAGTGACTTGCCCAGGGTCACACAGCTAAGTGTGAGGCCATATTTGAATTCACCAAGATGAAACTTCCTGATTCCAAGCCCAGTGCTCTATCCATTGCACCCCCTAGCTGCCTGACTGCACATCTTAAATACTTAATAAATATGTTCTTCAAAACTCAGTACTCCTAGGGGACTTTTTGAAACCTTCAAGTGAAGTAATTCCTCTTGAAACAGGAACAGTTCATTGTTTGGTGACTTCATTACCTAATAGACCCCTTTGAAATGAAAGGAAAACTTACTGTCACATTTCATCCCTTGATGTAGAAGTCCATAGAGTAGTGAGCCACAGTGATCACAAAATGTAGGGCTTCCATATGTGTGGATTTTAAACTTGTGCTTACTTCTGGGGTCCTAATGAGAGAAGAAACACATGTACCATCCAATTTAATGAAGTCATCATATCTTTTTCTCTGTTAAACACAATCAAGTGAACCATGAGCCACCTTCGGAGCAGAACTATGATCTGCTAAAGTGTTTACCACTTAAATACTTTCTTTTCCTCCTTCAGGATAATATTGTGGCAGGCTCCATTTTTCTGATTTCATTGTGCTGTTTATTAAACAACTCCATTTTATTTTTCCCTTTCTTTTATATGCTTCTTCCATTGTGTCCATCCATAACAATTGGCCTATTTGAGCAAATGAATATAATATTGCATAGACGTCTAGTCCACAGTCTGCTTTACCATGCAGTTTCGTGTAATTCATCCAAAATGGCATTTATTGAGTGATTACTTCATGAATTTGTTTGGTCTGAAATTGTGACAACCAATATAGAAACTCTCCCCACCAATACAGACTTTTTAAAAAGTGATATGCTCAGATGTGTGTTTTCGAGTTATCACTTTGGCATCTGTGTGAAGGATCGATGGAAGAGGGGAGAAATTTAAGACATAAAGATCAATTAGGAAGATACTACAATAATCTAGGAGAGAGATGATAAAGGCTTAAAAAAGAACAGTGACCTATAAGAAGACCTGAACCGTGAGAAGGGTATAGAAGATGCTGTGGAGGTAGTTCTATGACTTGAGACGAGAGGCAGTGAAGAGTCAAAACCACAACAATCCCCAAATGGGCATGTTAATAGAATACAAAAGGTCACACCATTTTTTAAAAATCAAAAGAAAATGAAATCAAAGATCTTTGCCAACTGCGGGTTGTAACAATGAAGTTCCACAATCTGCCTCCTCTGCTCTCAATCCCATGCTGCTAAATGGTGCTGGAGGAAGTCTCATATATGCTGAGCAGATCCATAACACCTTTGTATTATTTCATCTCAATTGGGCGTGCACTGGCACAAGGCGATCCATCTATTCCCTGCCCCCCCCCCACAACTGAATCTTTACCATAATCCTGTCACAAACTTTTTCTTCTTTCCTCAAGCCTCTCACCCCCGCCCCCCCAAGCTAAAGATTCCTACTGTTTTTGAGAGCATCATGCCCCACCTTCTCAGAGTTTGGTGAAACCTGTGGATATCTTTTCAAAAACAGTTGAAGAAACTGGTTATGTTTATCTGGGAGAAATGATGACTTGGGAAGGAGAACAGCGGATGTGTTCAAATGTTTGCAAAAAAAATCATCTGTAAGGAATACTGTATGAGGGACTCTGGTCTGGCATGGGAGATTAGACTAAAGAAAGATCACACACTCTATATTTTAGCCTGGATACATGCCCCAGACTAGATAAAACCTAATTTCCTTCAAATAAATGAAGTCCTGAATTTTTAACAGAGACAGTAATAATAAAGAGGCAGGCGAGGTGGCGTAATGGAAAAAAAGATAAAAACCACAGTGGATTTGGTGTCAGAGGAACTTAGTTCTAATCCTGCCTTGGCAGCTTACCACCTGTGTGATCTTGGATAAGTCACAACTCCTTGCCCTAACTCTTATGATCCTATGATTCACTGATACTGACAGTTAAAATAGCATTCCCATTTAAACATCCCCAGGAATTCTCCTTTAAAGTATTATGAGGTATTTTAAACATGCTATTTATAAAAGGTGGCCCCAAAGTCTTAGTGCTTAGTGAAGTTTTAAGTACTTCAAATAGCTTAATACTGATCTAAGACTTTTGGAACACCGTATATGCTTGTAGTGTGGCAAGACCAGGCATAACTGCATGACTCATATTGACACAGGTATCATCATTTAAAGAGATTGGGCTAGCTGCTAACACATACTCTTAGACTTGAAAAACAAAGAGAATGAAAGAAGTTAGGGAGACCACTTATTCTCCAAGTGCATATGGATTTGAGCGTTATATGAACATGAAGTCATATATAAAAATCATTAAATACATGCATACCTGTAAAAGTAGGGGGGCAGGTCATGTAAGTGTGGAAGCTAAGAGACAAACAGACTTTGTGCTATAATGATTACCCAGGAAATGCAAAGGAACAAGCATTAGGCCAATGGATAGAAGTTTTATGCAAGACTTAAACAAAGCAATAGGCAGAGTGTTCCCAAAAGAATCACATTCCCTGGGGTGGCTACGTGGCCCAGTAATAGCACCAACCCCGGAGGACCGGGAAATGAGATCCCACACATAAATAAGGACTGGCCGTGTAACCTTGAGCAAGTTACTTAACCCCAATTGCTTTTTTAAAAAATCACATTCACCAGAGGGTTTCTAAAGTTTTAGTGCAGTTTAGTTGCATTAGGACTTTTGGGACAACCTGTAGCATGAAATTCTATAAAAGAGCTGCAATTATTGGACGCCAAAGAGATCATGGATTATGTAAGTACTAAATTACTGTTGGGTCACTTTTGTAATTACTCACAAATGAGAACTTGGCACATAAGAACTCTCATTTCACAACAAAACAGACTTTGACAAATGTGTGACCTCTTAAAGCTAATAAGTCAGATTCCTTGGGTGCCTTATTAGAATACCTTCTGAATATCACCTTGGGGCTTGAGAGAATTAACACCTTCCTAATGAGATTACTTATTCTCAAAGGAAAGCTGTTGCATGCACTTTTACTACCTATTAAAAAGAAGCCAAGCAGATTTTTATTTCCAGTTCACCATGCTATTAGGCAAAGTTTCCAAGGACAGGCCATTGCTATTCTCTGCATCTCACCTTCCAAAAAGACCCAGTTGTTAACTATATTGTTAAATACTTCCAGGATAGAGTGATTTCTCCTGAGCACTGTGCTGGCAACACAAAAGATCCATTCACAATGTGCTGGGGAAATGTCATGGCAAAACAGCAAACAACTCTCTAGAAGCAAGACATAAACAGCTGGTAGGAAATCATATTAAGATTAATATCCATCTGGAATCCTTGCAATTAATTAGAAGTATGAAGGTTGTAAATAGCTCCAGACATCTTCTATACTAGCCCAAGAAATATTCCTCAGAGTCCACATATTCCACATTGTCCCAAGCTAGGGTCAGGAAAATTGATTCATTTTTCATGAGAAGCTAGGAAAGCCTCACTTGTTTGAGTAATTCAGTATTTACCTGGTTCCCGTAGGTTGCAAGGTAATTAGAATTACAGGAGAAAAAAGAAAACCAATCAGCTCTACACTATAAAATTCTGGACCAGAGTCCAGAGCCCAGCCCCAGAGCCCTTCTCAAACTTGAGCCTTTTCCAAAAATAGCAGTCTCCAATTCTTTTGACCCAAATAGAAGGCAATGCCTTCAATGGGACATTTGCATCTTCTAAAGAATAAAATCAATTAATATCCTGGCAAAAAAAAAGGCCTATGATTCCCCACTTCACCAAGAATGATGAGCATAGTGACTTACAACTTAAATCAGTATATCTAAGGAAAGCTAGGCATTATGGGTGGCAGGATTGGTGAGGAGCTGGCAAGAAACTGGGCAAATTATTTATGATATTCCCTGTGTTCCATTCTGTGGGGAGCCTTCCAGGGCTGTCAATCTGTCAAATTCCCTTAGAAATAAATCCTGAAACTTTGACTGCCAAATAAAACTCTCACCCTCAAGTAATCTCTGAACCATCTGGAGCAATCTTTTGCCACCAAAACCCAAGTTGTTCAATACACTAACGATTTTTCTTTAAAAATTGTTATTAATATCTTTTGTTTTTATATCACCTTCATTTCTAAACAAATACCTCATTTTCACCTTACCCTAGGGGTTCTTAATCTGGTGTCTATGGCCTTTAAAAAGTATAGTTTGGGGGCAGCTAGTTGGCACAGTGAATAGAGCCCAGGACAAACTGAGTTCAAATCCGGCCTCAGACACTTAACACAAAAATTAGCCATGTGACCTTGGGCAAGTCACTTAACCCCAATTGCCCTCCAAAAAGCAAAAAAAAAAAAAAAAAGTATTGTTTGATAATTATATCTTAGAATTGGTTTCTTTTATAAAGCTATATGTTTTATTTTATAAATAAAAATTTTATTTAAAAATTTATATTTTATAACAATATAATAAAATCTTTTTATAATTTTATTAAAATTGTTCTGAGAGGGGGTCTATAAATTTCACCAGATTGCTAATGGGTCTATGACAAACAAAAAAAGTGAAGAACTTCTGCACACAGAGAACAACTTTGTAACAAAGAAGAGAAAGGGGGAGAAAAAAGTAGTTCCACAAAACTAAATAGTACATAACCAAGTCTAAAAATATATGCAGTGTTCTGACCCATAGCACCCAACTTCTGAAAGGAAGGAAGGAATATGCATTTTATCAGCATTTTCAGGACCAAGTTTTGATCAGTTTTGCTTAGTGTTATGTTGTTCCTCTTATTTACATTTTTATAGATATTGTGTATATTGTTTTAGTGGTTCTCCATAATTCACTTTGTATTGATTCATGTGTCTTTCCATGCTTTTCTGAATTCTTCATATATGCCATTTATCAAACTATAGTATAGTTTATTAGAGTTAAGGACCCAAATTTGTTTAGCTGTTCCTCTATGAATGGCCATTTTTTCCTACAACAAAAAAGTGCTATTCAGGAATTTAGAAGGGTGTATGGCTATGGGACAACACTTGTGCATTTAATCTACTTGAGGTACATTCCTAAGCAATGGAATCTTCATATCAAAGGGTATGGAAATTTTAGTCACTTTCTTAGCAAAATTCCAAATTATTTCCAGAGAAATTTGACAGCGGTTAGGAAGTGGTTACGAAGCTGGGCCTGGAGACAGATAGACCCGAGTAAAAATTCAACTACAGATCCTTACTAGCTGTGTGACCATGAGAAAATCATTTCACCTCTGCCTGCTTCAGTTTTCTCAGCTGTAAAAAGGAGATAATAATAACACCCACATCCCAAGGTGGTTGTGAGGAACAAATGAGGTGATATTTGTGAAGTGCTTCTAGGACTTGGACACTGTAGGTGCTTAATAAATGCTTCTTCCCTACCTTTCCCTGTTATTTTTTTATTGTTTTCTTTCTTTTTCCAGAACAGTTGGACCAATTCACAGATCCACCAATAATGTATTAGTGTGCATATCTTCTGGCAGCCTCTCCAATCTTATATTCACATTTTTTGTTGTCTTTACCAATCTGATGGCTATTAGGCACAACCTCAAAGTTGTTTTGATTTTAATTTCTATCATGACTAGTAATGAGGAACAATCTTTCATGTGGATATCGAGAGTCTGCACTTCTTTTTGGTCAGTTTTCAGAAGTTCTAGGTGGTTTTTTGGTGCTATTTCATGAATTATGACATTCAAGTTTTTTTATTTGCAATGTTCTTCTGGGAGACCTATGAGACTCAATTTGTCTCTGCTCATTAAGTCTATGAAGCAGATTGTGTTGACTTACACAGAGTTCAAATGTTCCTTTAATAATGTTGCCTTTTGCTTCTATTCTGTAGATATCTCTCCACATCAAAATATTTTTGCATTCCAAATCTCTTTCTTTATGTCCTGTAGGGAGACTCTCCATTATGGGTTCAATTTTTTTTTCTAATCTGCCAAATAAGAACTTTAATTTTGCACTGAAAGCTCTAAATTATGACCTATATTAATTACTGATCATCCTTTTATGTATTTTCAGCCTCAGCAACACAAAAAACCTAGGAAGGGGTTAAGATCTATGTCAGGGGAAGAAGTATCCATACTCATGGTCTTTTGAAATATTTAAAGTTGAAATAAGATTTTTGATCAGGACAGTTTAAATTGAGACAAGTAAACAAGAGAGATATGATATTAAGACTTTTTTTAAAATTCTGCCTCCCATTCCTGAGAATTTGTTTGTATATATAATTTACTTCTAATTATGTATAACTTTGATCTGTTTTTGTTTTCAGTATATACCTTACGTGCAGTTATTTTGAGGTAATATCCTATTGCCAATACAGTGTTAAAATTCATGTAATTTACCCACCTTCTTTACTTTAAAAAAATTACAGACTTTAATAGTCATCTTTTGAATGTGAAAAATCCAGCAAATATGAACAAGAAGGAAATTATAGATAAGAACACAATGTTTAAAAAAAGCAGATTTGTTAGCTAGCACTCCAGTAATTAACAGATAGGAATCTTTGGAAGTATAACCATTTTTCAGACTCAAAGAACATTTTTAGAAAAACTGATTGCTTGTTAGGTCATAAAGAACTTTAAATTCAGAAAATCAAAAATATCAAAAATCTTTTATAAACCATATGGGACAAGGATAGGAACTGAATTTGTGATTTACTTTTTTAAAAAAATGAGAAAATACTGCACAATTTTTTAAACATTCTTTTATAAAAATTTGAGTTTCAAATCCTCTCCTTTCTTCCAGCCTATCCCCACCCATTGGGAAGGCAAGCAATATGACACATATTACACATGAGGCAAGCAAAACATATTTCCATATTAGCCATTTTGCAAGGAAAAAAAGGTGAGAAAAATAAAGTAAAAAAATATGTTTCAACATGCACTTAGATTTCATCAGTTTTCTCTCTGGAGGTCAACAGTATTTTTCACCATGAATCCTTTGGAATTATCTTGGATGATTCTAATGCTCAGAGTAGCTGAGTCTTTCACAGATAATCATTGTTACAATATTGCTATAACTACAAAATGTTCTCCTGGTTCTGCTCTCTTCCTTCTACATTAGTTCATATACATCTTCCCAGGGTTTTCTGAACTCATCCCTTTCATTATTTCTAATAGCACAATAGTATTCCATTACAATAATATACCATAATTTGTTTGGCAATTCCACAATGGAATTTCTAATGCTTTGCCACCACAAAAAGCTGTTATATTTTTCCTGCTTTCCTTCTAAGTCTGGCAGAATTGGTTTTGCTCATGTAAAACCTTTTTAATTTAATCAAAATCATCCATTTTACTACCTGTGAGCTTTCTGTTTAGTCATCATATCTTCCCCCATCATAGATCTGACAGATAATTTCTTTCCCTGCTCCCCCAATTTGCTTATGATATAACCTTTCATGTCTAAATCAAGCATCCATTTTGACGTTATCTTGTTGTACAGTGATAGATGTTGGTCTGTGCCTCTTTTATGCCAGATTGCTTTCTATTTTTTTCAGTAATTTTTGTCAAGTAGTGAATTCTTGCTCCCAAAGCTTGGATCTTTGGGTTTATCAAATATGCTAGATTACTAATGTCATTTACTACTATGCATTATGTACCTAATCATTCAATGTTTCAATTTATACATTTTTTACTATCCTGCCTTCACGGCCCTGAAAAATGTCTTCCCTTCCTTGCCTGGACTATGATTTTACAAAGGGCCAGATCATGCTTCATCTCACTCACAACTTGACTCACTTTCCAGACTTTTCCTTATACCTGCTCACCCACCTCTCCTTGCTGGTTATGCCTCCTCCTCATCTCTCCCTCACCTATCTAGCTTCCCTTTATGAGCTATCTTCTGCCAATAGAATACAAGTTTCTTGAGAGTAAATATTGTCTTGTTTGCTTGTATCAGTATCCCCATCACTTATTTCAAGACTACATCAGAATCCTAATTTTAATTTTTGGAAACAGACTGGATTGGCTTAACCTAGCTAAATTCAAAGGTATTATTCACTAGAAGATTGGCTTCCCAGGAATGAAGCATTTTTTTTCCTGCCACAGAAACTTAAGATGACTGCCTACTTAAAGTACAGAGAGGTTACAGTCTGCATTAATGTATGGGACACTCATAATGATGAAATTATAAATCCTTCAAATATTGATGTAAATGGAATAAAATATCCATTTCACCTGTGAATAGGAAAAAAAGTTCTTGTCTAGTAAAGAAATAGAGGCTATCAAATACTAGATGGATTGGTTTGAATACACAAAGTATTTGTATAAATGTTCTACCTAACAATTAAAGCCATGTATACAAAAATGACTTAAAGGTACCATTATATGTATGTTGAACCATTGTAGTTTTGAAGTTTAAGTTTATTAAACTAGCAAAAAATTTTTTTCATTAAAAAAAGCCTCATGTTGGTAGGAACAGGAAAATAGTATATTTGAATGTACAAAATGGTTTGAATATATAAAAGTTTTTAAAGGATTTATAGAATAAATAAAAGAAATTTGTAGAAAAAACAATAAAAGAAATACCAAAAGGAGCACAACATAATGGAAAAAATATTGCCAATTATAACTGATAAAAGCTTACTACAAGAAGTTTAAATTTTATTGGCAAGGATGCTCTTTCCACTGGTATAGATTGCAACCTACTAAAATTCTGTAATTAATATCTGAGAGTTGCTTTAGTTTAACAATTCCTCAAGACTCTGTAAATGTAATATGTGAACAACAAGACCTGTCCTTAAAACCTTTCCAGTGGTTGATTAGACAAAATATATGAAAATTTATATGAATAGCTAAAGTTAATACACAGGTTCCACTAATAAGTAATCAAAGAAGTAGAAGAGACAATTAGGAGATAGACCTTGACAAATTACTTTCCCTTTATTGGCCTGTTTTCTCATCTGGATTGGATTAGATAAATTCTGCCCAACTTCAAAATCCTCTAAGTAATGTATCACCTTTGCTAACAATTAAAATTATGCAAATTAAAACAACTTTAAGGTACCATTATATCCATGTTGAAGCACTGTAGTATTGGGGAATATGTTTATTAAGCTAGCAAAATAAAATTTAAATTTTGATAAAGTCAGATGTTGGCAGGGATGTAAGGAAATGGGATGTACAGCTCATTTAAATTGGTTTCCTTTCTTGCCAGTTCATCCTTCATTGTGCATCCATGAACCATTCAACAAATTGGTCTAATAGAATTGTGTTTTTTTCCAGAGGTCAGAAGATCAATAAAAGTATAGGTAGGTGGGGATAGCCGAGATGTATAAAATGGTCTGTAAATCACACAAGGCTCAAATTCCAATTAATCTTCCTTATATGATTGAAACTGCATACTGTTTTCCTATCATGGGTCCATCTATAATTAGTTAGTCAATAGACATTTATTAAGTATGTACTATATGCCAACTATTTTAATAAGCAATACAGATACAAAGAAAGGCAAAAGAGAGGGACAAAAGTCCCTTTTCTCAAGGAGCACACAATCTAAAGGGGAAACAACACGTAAACAACAAAACTATATATATGTTAAATTTGAAATAACCAACAGATGCAAGTCCCTAGAATTAAGGAGGATTGAGAAAGACATTGTAGAAAGTGGAATTTTATCTGTGATTGAAAGGAAGCAAAGGAAGTGAGGAAATGAAGATGAGGAGGGCATGGTAGACAGCCAATGAAAATGTCTGAAGCCAGACATTTTTGACACTGTTGCTATGTTGACTCCTTGTTCTCATTTTCTCTGTCTCCTTTTTCAGAACTTCCCCCACCCCAGTCCCTATTTCGTTTCTAGACCAATCTCTTTGGTATGGCCCAGCCAGCATTACATCTCCCTAATGTGAGTGGTCATTGTTCTTTGAGCTGTTTCCATAGCAACTAGTCAATATCTTGCATGCTACTAAAGAATCCCCTCACCAGACACCTCCTAAAAGAATGAAGACCCTCTCTGCAAACACTGCCACACTGAAGGGCAGAGCTCAAAGCTCAGCTGCAGTAGTAATGGAAGCTGCCAGCCTATGTTGCTGGCCCCCATCCAGGGAGAAAGGAACTAATTCTGACAGTATTGGAACATGCTTCTGAGCTCTGGGCCAGCTGGTTCTCATTCCCAGAAAGATTTTAGGGTCAATCAGGAGTTGTCTGGCTCAGATCAAACTTTTCTTCTTGCTCAGATCAAACTTTTCTTCTTGCTCTGTGCCTCCCTACAAATTCCCTACTCATTAGGCCAAAATTCCCTGCTAATCACTTACATATCAGGGCTTGCTCTACAAGGGATTACAACAATGATAAAATAAGGGATCGCCTTGCTGGATAATTTGGGGAATTTATTTTGGAAGCCTTTGGAGATTCAGTCCAAGTCAATATTAACAAGAATTTGGGATCTCAAGAAAGGAGTAGGGGTCAGTTCTGAACTGTTTCAATAAACTGAGACAGTGAGTCAGGACTAACTTCGGCATTAGGAAGTTACAATAATAATGGCTAACATTTAAAAAGTGCCCGCTATGTATGAGGCACTTTTCTAAGCACTTTAAAAGTATTTTATCATTTGATCCTTACAAGAACTCTAGGGAATAGGTGCTATTAAAAAAACACAATTCTATTAGACCAATTTGTTGAATGGTTCATGGATGCACAATGAAGGATGAACTGGCAAGAAAGGAAACCAATTTAAATGAGCTGTCTGCAAACTGAAAGCCAGCTTAAGATCAACACTGCCAGAAATGGGTTGCAAAACCCTGTGCCCCAACAAGACTCCATATCACCAACTTTGAGAAACACATTCCCTTAAGAACAGTTCCAAAGACCACAGGGCTCCTAGGCATGAAAATTCAGGTGGTGCTAGCTCCTACCTCCTGTTTCTTGCTGTCAGTGATTTTTCTGTGTGGATTTCTTGGCTCCAGGGTCTTGGTCTTTGTTTCCCAGACCTCTTTTGTTGGAAAATTCTGCTACGGTACCTAGTTTTCCTTAGATGAAGTGATTTGCTAGCATGACACTACTCTTGTTTGAATCACAGAACTTGAAGGTACCTCAATGGCCATCTAGTACAACCCATACATGAAAGGAATCTCCACAACTGGCCATCAGTCTTTGCTTGAAAACTTGCAAGAAGAAGGAACCCACTCCTTTTTGACATAGCCCATTCCAGTTTTGGACAGTTCTATTTGTCAGGAACTCTGGTCATCTTTAAAGGCATCAGCTCAGGCATATTTGACTGATGTGAATAAAGAGAAGTATAAGAGTTTTGTGAACTGAACTAAGCAGAACCAAGAAAATAACATACAATAGCCACATCAACTGAAATGGAAAGCCCCATAGGTCTATAAGATTGGTATAGTTATGGTGGGGGCAGCTTATATCATCAATCTTCAAGTAGATCAATTTGTCAACATGTAACAATAATTATTTCACTTTGAGGAATATATCCAAAAGATGTACTCCTAAATGAAAAAATAATACCTATATAAAGATGTTTTCTCCTTTTTATCTCAAATCTCCTTGATATCATCGTCTACTTTCTTCCCCTTTACTGGTCAGATAATGACCTTCCTCTAAAGGCCAACTCATCCACATGTGCACTTGAACCTCTCATTTTTTCCAGATTACTCCAGCAATCATCTCCCCCCACCCCCAATCTTTAATCTCTCTTTATCTATTGGTTCTTTATCTTTCTTTCTTTCTCTCTTTCTCTCTTTCTTTCTTTCTTTCTTTCTTTCTTTCTTTCTTTCTTTCTTTCTTTCTTTCTTTCTTTCTTTCTTTCTTTCTTCTTTATCTATTGGTTCTACAAACACACCCAGCTTTACCACACCCTCAAAAGACCTTCAGGATACACTATCATCACCTCAAGTCACTGCCCTATATTGCTTTCTCCTTTGGCAGCTAAACTCCCTGAAAAAGTTATCTATACTCATTGCCTACTATAATTCTTTTCTTACATTCTGAGTACAGCCTCATTACTCAGGTAAAACTCTTCTTTCCAAAGTTACCCACAATCCCCTTAATTGATAAAGCCTAATGGCCTTTCCCCACCGCATTGGCATCATTTTTGACCTCTCATCTGGTATTGCTGCAGCAACATTTAATACTGGGGACAACAGTTTCCAACTCTTGTCATTGTCCTTCTACCTGGCTCCTTCTCACCCTGCACTGCTGGTTCATCACTCATATCACACTATGTAAATGAGGGTGTACCCCAAGGGTCTGTGGAGGCTTTCTTCTTTCCTCTCAACATACACTTTCACTTGATGACTTATCAGTATTCATTGATTTAATTATCATTTCTTTGCAGATGACTCCTAGATCTACTTATCCAGTTCCATCACCAATTTCCTATTGGACATATCCAATTAGAAAGACATTTCAAATTCAACATGTCCAAAATAGAACTCATTATCTTTGAAAATAAGTTTTTATTGATGTCTTTTTAAAAATATCACTTTGATTCCCTTCATTATTCCTCCCCTTGCTGGCTCACAAAGCCATTCCATCTAACAGAGAGTATATTTTAAAACCCCCCAAAATCAGCCTAAGTGAATACATCATAAAAGTTTGAAAAAATAGTCAATGTAAAACACTTGTAGATCTCAATTTTCTGCAATGGGGTGAGGTAGGAGTTTCTTTTCATTTCTTCTTTTGAGGCATGCTTAAAATATTCCGTGTGTGTGTGTGTGTGTGTGTGTGTGTGTGTGTGTGTGTGTATTCTTCCCATTGACAATGATGTAGTCACTGTATATGCTGTTTTGCTTTTTGAGGGTTTTTTGGCTCTTCCTATTTCACTGCATCAGTGCAAGTAAATTTTTCCATGCTTCATCACATTCATCATTTCTTAAGGCATAGTAATATTCCATTATATTCATGTACCACAATTTGTTTGGCCATTCCCCAGAATTCATTATTTACTGCAAAACCCATTTCTCTTCTGAACTTCCCTATTTTTCTCAAGGATACTAGCAAAATTATTTCACTCAAAATTATTTCATCATACTCCCTCAATCTCCCTAACTTACATATCCAATCAGCTGCAAAATCTTCTTTCAATTTCAACAGCATCTCCCACATCTGTTCCCTTTTCACTGCTCACAGAATGACTGCCTTAGTTCAGGCTCTCATCACCTCTCACCAGGATTATTACAATAGCCTCCTAATTAGTTTTCCTGTCTCAAGTCATTCCCTACTCCAAACAATCTTTATCATAGCTGTCTAAGTGATTTTCCTTAAGCACAAGTCTAACCATGTCATTCCCATAATCAGTGAACTCCAGCATTTCCCTATTGACTCTAGGATAAAATATAAATTCATGTTTTGCTTTTAAGGTCCTTCACAACTTGCCTCCAACCTATGTTTCCAGTGTCACTCTCCTTCAAGTATACAACAGTTTACCATATATGCATTTCCCATGCTAGTGTAAATATGCCTTTACACTAGCTACCCTGATGCCTATAATGCTTTCCCACCTCATATACACCTCATAGAATACCTCACTCCTTAAAGAGTCAGCTCAAGCACTACATGAGCCTTTAATGGTCCCCTCAACTATTAATGAAAGGTAATACTTAAATTACCTTGTATTTATCTTCTATTTATTTTAAATATGCATATATAAGTACATATCTCCTATGATAGACTGCAAGCTCATTGAAGGCAGGGACTGTTTCAATTTTGTATTTATATCCCTCGTACCTAAGTTGTATACCTAGCACATAGTAGGAGCTTAAAAAATATTTGTTGATGGATTGATAGAAGTGCTATTCATTAAAGCAAAAAATAAGGATTCAACAATTCAGAATCATCTAAAACATGTCATCTATAAACATGATACAGTATATCACTATCCACATAGTAAATAGCTAAACTATAATGATACATGGAAATCTGAATGCAAAAAAAGTAAAATCTAATTGTTAATAAATATACATTGATTAAAACTTTTTAAAAACACATGTCCATTATAAATGTGCTAAAAGAAGCTGGAATGATATAAATAGATTCTTAATAACCAAAGGATGCCTTTTTGTATGTTGTTTCTTGGAGTGATAATTGGGGGAGAGGGGGAGGAGGAAATAGTAAAGCCAATTAATTGTTAATTTCTCCTAAGCTTTAATGTAATCAAATACCTCTGAGGATCACTGCCCTCCAGTCATTTTAAGATCACACAAATGTTTCTTCAAGTAGGGTTTAAGTGGTCAGAGCTGAAGCTTCAGCTCATCATTTGTGCTTTTGGTGAGTTCTCCAAAAAGAAGCACTAATGCAAGCACAGACTTCACAGTTCATGCATCTTTTATTCTAAGAAGCCCATCTTATTGGTGATCAATAAATGTTTGATGATGAGGATACACTTTCTTCCCTGATGTACTTACTGTTTCTTCTATAGCCAGATAGCACCTGCAGCACACACCTAAATGCTTTTCAAAGGAAGCCAGCTTAAAAGGGGAGAAAGGGGACACTTCATCTTGTAAGGAGCAGAGTTCCCCTGCTCAAAAGTTCATTAGTTAAGACAGAGAATGGGTATAAGTTGAAAAATTCTAGGTTTTATAAAGAAAATAGGGGCTGCTAGGTGGCGCAGTGAATAGAGCGCCGGCCCTGGAGTCAGAAGGACCTGAGTTCAGAGCCGGCCTCAGACACTTAATCCACACAAACAAAAACCTAGCCGTGTAACCTTGGGCAAGTTACTTAACCCCAATTGCCCTAAAGGGGCGGCTAGTTGGCGCAGTGAGTAAGAGTGCCGGCCTCGGAGTTTGGATGACCCGAGATCAGATCCGGCCTCAGAAAATGAGCACCCACGCATAAATAATGACTAGCTGTGTCACCTTGAGCAAGTTACTTAACCCCAATTGCTTTTTAAAAAAAAATTAAAAAAAAAAAAAGAAAATAGACTCAGAGTAAATTATCTGCTTAACTGAGAATGGGGGGGGGGGGGGAGAGAAACAGAAACAAAAAGTCCCTGATGAAAAAAAACTTAAGAACTTCACTGAATAAAATCTTGGTTTTGATCAGCTTAGAATGAAAATGCCCAAAGTGGGCTATGATTCTCTCTAAACTATAAAGCTTAAAAGAAATCATAGAAAATGTTATTTCATGCATTCTCAAAACCAGAAACTGTTTAGTTCTGAATCCCAAAGTCAAAGTTACTGAGTTTGACTGGGGCAGGAGGGGAATAGGGACTATATGGCCTCCTAAAATCTTTTCCAATTCTAAAACTCTAAATTTTACTAATCCAAGGATTAATCCAATAAAGCCTCTCTTTAGAGCAAGAATTAGCTCAACAATGAATCTTGGTTGTAAATATGACAATAAAGTTGCATTGGTAGGTTGTAAGAGGTTAATGGCTCTTAGAAGGAATAGCACAGACCAAAATTAACTTAATGAAAGAGACTCAAACTAAAATTGCCCTGATTTATGGATAAAGGCTTATTTTTATGCTATTACCAGAGGGAAAAGTCTGACCATGAAACTTCAGAGCTATTTTCAGATTCCATGGTAGAAGGCAAATTCCATGCCTGAAGGCTATTGTGTTAAATGTAAGATGGATTTATTTCCCCTCCCAAACCATGGAATGTGTAATTAAGGAAGTCAAGGCTCCAGGTAGAAGGAATGTTTTAAATACTTCCTTGTTGAACTGATAGCATATAAACCAGGCAGGTTATGGTATTATTTGATCTAGAAAATAGTTGGTTGGCCTTCAATAACAGAAATATTTACTCATTTCCAATGAAGTCAGAAGAGGAAGTCAGTTGGCCATATTTATTGAATGTCTCTGAAGAATAATAGGCTATAGTCGTCCCTATCATTACAGAGATTATAGTCTATAGTCATGGCAGATGTGTCCATAAATGATTCTATTAAGAAGTAGAATTAGAAAAGAGTAAATGTCTAGCTAAAGTGCTATAGGAGTTCTGAGGAAGGAAGCATTGCCTGGTGGTAGGATCAAAGAAAACAAATCAAAGAGGCACTTATCATTTGAGGTAGGCCTTGGAAAAAGGACAGAGATTAAACAGATGGCACTTGGAGCACAGGGCAATCCAGGGCTATGGAATAATAGCAGGGAGAAAAGGCATAAGGGGTTTTCTCAAACAGTATTGGAGATATCAGAGAACAGCAAGTAAGCTATTTCACTAAAGAAAAATAAAACTGGAACTAGAGATATGGTCAAATCTTAGAAGTCTTAAAATGCTGGACAAAGAAATTCAGACTTTATCCAGCAGTTAACAGATTTGATGAAGGAAGGTAATTTAGGTGGCCACTATCCTGGTCACAATTTTAAACTAAGGTTTCTCCTAGCCTTAAACTAAAGCTAACTAAGGCTTCTCCTACCTCCCTTCCTACCAACTACCTGTGTCAATCTCACCTATTTTACTCAAACAAGGAAGACAGGTTTTAGTCTTACCTGTCTAGATAATTATTTCAATCCCTGGAGTGGAGCTCTGTCAGTGTTATTGCTATGATAAACCTAGGGCAGAAAAGACCTAATAAAAGGACTAGAGGGAGAATAAGAATTTTTACAACCCAAGAATTTCAGAATGAATTTCGGGTCCATAGTCCTTCCATTTCCCTCTTTTGTAATGTTGCTGTTCTGGGATTCCTTAAAGAAAAAAGCAAATTTTTATATTCTCAAGAAAACAGCTATTTCTATTAAAGGCATATGTGAATGCATTAGCTTTGTAGTTTGATTCTGTTTCATCATGTTTTTCACTGATTTGGGAAAAAGTAAAATGGATGATTCTACTTTTTTCTATTAAAATAATATGGAGACATAGTTAAATAAGGAAGGCTTGTTATTTGAAGATTGCATCATCCCTCTGTTGACACCTACTGTTAGGCAGACTTGTTTATGAAACTGTGTTATCCATGTCCCAGTTATAGCCATTTAAATGAATACTTCCCAAATATACTGACATGGGAAAAAGTTAGAAGAAATCAATTTTCTGAGATGTTTCATTCTTCACTGAAATAACAACCATGTCATTTGTGACATCATAATTCCCATGGCAAAACAAATTATCTCTAGCTCTCTTTATGACCTCATCATTGGGCAAACAAGAAGAAAAGCAAGAAAAAATATAAAGCACTTTACAAAAAGGTGACCAAAAAGAATAATAAGCAACTTTATAAAAACAACAGCTGTTCAACAGGTTTTTGCCTTGAAACTCTTTTTTTTTTTTAATTAAACAAATGCTTTATTAACTTCTGGTTTACATCATTCATTTCCGCCAGATTTTGAATTACAATTTTTCCCCCATTTTCCCCCTACCCACCATCCCAGAATAGCAGTACCACAAGATATCACTTCCTCCAATCTGCTCTCTCCCATATCTTCTCCCAAAACCCCCTTAGACTTTGCCTTGAAACTCTTAATTGGGGGAATTTGAAGATATTAGTTGGATTCTGTGCTGAGTTTCAGAACTCTGTGTGCCCACTCCCAGCTTTGCTAACTAATTGCTCTGTGGCATTGAAAAATGGATGAAGCCTTCTATTTCTTGGATACAGATAATGCTAATAATTTGTGAAGTACATTATGCCCCTCTAATGACAAATTTGCCCAAGACTTAATGGGTATTTTATAAAACTTCCCATGGGGAAAATAGCTGATGTGAAATTGCCAGTCATTCAACAGTGTTATCTTAAAACACAACATTTCCTCCTCCCAGGAGGAAAATAAAAGTTCTGCTTAGTTGGAACCAATTCTCTCAAGTACTGCCATAAAATCTTAATGCTAGCTTCCCCTATTACTCCCTGGGAAGGCAAGTATAGTCAGCAGAAAGATCATTCAGATAGGTACACTGCATCTCCCAGCTGAGTTCAAATCCTGCTTTTTCCCACTTCTACTTACTACTGGGGGATGACAAGTAATTCCATCTCTCCAGACCTTTTTCCTGAGCTGTAAAGTGGGGGACATTGGAATAAATAGCTACTAAAGCTTTAGAGCCTCTGAGCTTTAAATCTAAGATCCTATTGTAACAGAGGCATTTTTAAAACATAACAGAATCTTCTAGAAAAGAGGGCTTAACTTGTAGGAGGAAGAAGCACAAGGAATAGGAATAGTCAGAGAAATGGTACCAAAAAATTGTCTCCATAGAGAACAAACAGGATGGTGCCATGGTTGGGACTCCTAGTGCCAGGACGGTATGGACAAAGTATGTACAACCCATATCCAAGAGACATGTGCTGCAAGAGTCTTCTCTAGATGGAAACCAAAGCTGGTGACCTTCATTCCCTATCCCTTTTCTTTCTATGTCTTGAAAAGTTGAGTATAACTTCAAAAATTATTAACATTTCCTTTTGAACATGAAATTATTCTCCCTTCTGATTTTAAAATTTTATTTCATTTTCTTAATCCAGCATGTCAATTAGAAGAATTGTTCAACTGAGCTTGTTATTGTGTTACAGCATGAGAGCTGGGATTCAGAATGACCCAGTAAAGGAGATTTAAACAATCTGACTGGTGAGATGTACTACCTAAGAATTGTTTCGATTTGCATTTCTCTGATCAATAGTGATTTAGAGCATTTTTTTCACATGCTTATAGGTATCTTTAATTTCTTCCTCTAAAAACTGCCTGATCATATCCGTAGCAGCAAGCTCCCTAGTATACCCAGGATGGTTGCTAGCACAGGTTCCTTTTCTAAAGGAAAGCAACTCAAAAAGGGGTAACAACCTTAGTTTAATCAAACATATATCATTTACATAGTTCAGGGGGAAAAGTCAGCACCCTAAACTTCAGAGAATACAAACAGATGTTACAAGCAGACAAAAAACCAGTCAGAGAAAATAACACAATTCAGCAGACCAACGGACAGGGCTTCTACTGTCTGACCATCACATATTTACAATTAGTCACCAGAGAGGGAAGCACCAACATCTGGGTTTTCAAAGCCAGGGGATCAACGGCTGCCCAGAGTCTCATCTGGCCAAATCACACAACTCTTCCCAAAGTGATCCCCAAAACAAAACCTCATCTTAGAGGTAGATATAGCCTTCCCCAGGGTCAGAGAACATCATAACCCTCATGACCCACTTGACTACAAAGTAACAAAAGTTGTACCTCCTGAAAAACAAGCCTCCCACCAGAGGCTCCATGTGACCACATTCAACCTATAAGGGGGCAGAGTTTATTTTCAAATAAGGAAAGGTCCTCAAATTCACCTAAGCCTATTAAGGGTCAGGGAAGCTCTTCAAATTCCTATTACCATAACAATATCCTTTGACCATTTATCAAATGGGGAATGATTTGCAGTCTTATGAGTTTTACTCAATTTTCTGTATGTTTTAGAAATGAGACCTTTATCAGAGACACTGGTTGTAAAAATTTTTTCCCAATTTTCTGCTTCCCTCCTAATTTTGATTACATTGGCTTTGTTGGTACAAAACATTTTCAATCCAATGTGATCAAAAGTATCCATTTTGCATTTTGTAATGCCTCTATCTCTTGTTTGGTAATAAATTCCTCCCTTCTCCATAAATCTGACAGATTGCTCTCCTAGACTACTTAGAGTATCAGCCTTTATATCTAAATTGTGAACCCATTTAGACTTTATTTTGGTATACGGTGTAAGATATTGGTTATGCCCAGTTTCTGCCATACTATTGATTGGTTTTAACACTTCCCCAGAAGAGACATTTACTGGGATATCTCTGCGCATCAAA
The DNA here is from genome assembly GCA_011680675.1 of Gymnobelideus leadbeateri. Taxonomy (NCBI): domain Eukaryota; kingdom Metazoa; phylum Chordata; class Mammalia; order Diprotodontia; family Petauridae; genus Gymnobelideus; species Gymnobelideus leadbeateri. The sequence continues at coordinate 213,950 of WOXC01001970.1, forward strand.
ACAAGTTTGGAACAACCCAGAAAGCTAAGTGGCTGACAACAAGGCAGGCAACCTTCATTAACTATAACCTAGTTTGAAAGGAAGCCATTCCCACAGAAGGGAGGGGCCAAGAAAAGTCATGAATGTTTCAAAGGAGGGGCAGCACAGTCAACAAAAAAGGGGGTACTGACAGCCTTGTCTGTCTGCCTTATTACCAGCACAGAAACAAGAGTCATTATTTTAAAATGATGATAAAGGCTCTCCAAACCAATATATCACTGACTTAGCTCACTCAAACAGAAAAGTCACTAATTGGTTTGTTTCAATCTGCAATGTCAAAGGAGTTGGGGTATGGAAAGGGCAAGGTCTATATTTTCTCTTTACTTCTACCAGCTCCTTCTTCCATAACCCCTAGACCACTGATTTACTGATAGATCTTGGGTGCTAGCTGTTTAGACACTTACTTGCCTTTGATGGGTGAAGCCCCAGTTTCTTTACTCTCAGAGTTATTTTGAAAATCAAAGGTTAAGCTTTGTTTGTCTGCAGGTTAGGCTTTATTTTCTAAGCTGCTAAGGAACAGACTGTGATGTCTAGGACCAGTTGCAATTGGCCTGGTTCCATTACGCTCCTCTTAGGCCACTCTGTAATTTCATAATGAAGTCAGTGAAAGTTTATAAGTGCATGGCTCCAAAAGAAGAGATGGGAGAAAATGCCACATCTAGTCTTGCAGAGGTCAGATTTAAAAAATATATATACATATATTAGTTTTGTTGATTTTCCTCTTCTTGCTCTTTGTTTTTCCTCTAATTTTTTTAAAATTTGGAATGCTTTTCTAGGAGGCAGAGTTGGAGGGAGGATACCAGGAGAAATTTAAGTGATATAAAAATATAACAATGATTTATTTTTCAAAGAGCCTGTAGCTTAAAAATCTCAGATTTAAAAACAAAATCTAAAGGTCAAAGACAGAAAGGTTCAATATATCCTAAAATATTTATAGCAAGGTTTTTGTGTTAAAAAAGAAGTGAAAATAAAGTAGTTGCAAATGAAATGATGAATAGATAAAAGAACTATGTAAGTGGGAAATGTTATACTTAATGTTAAACATTGGTATGAGGAATTCATAAAAATAATGGAAAGACTGTTATGAACTGATAAAGAACTGAGAAAGGAGAAGGAAGAAAATAAGGTAAAATGATAGTATTGATCTAAAGACATAAGGCTTGCAAAGTACTGTACATATAGTATTTTATGAGAATATCCTGACAACACACCTTTGAAGGAGGTTTTACTATTGTCCCCATTTTACAGATTAGGGAACCCGGGATGAGATAGATTTAAGCAATTTGTCCAGGGTCACATGATTAGTACGGCAGGCATGAATAATTCAGGTATTCCTCCCTCTTAGTATAGCTGTTCTATGACTATGACAATATCAAAACAAATGTCAACAAAGCAAAAGCAATGTTTACGTAATAGCTAATTCTGCCCCCTTAAAAACACAAGGAAATGCATCTTTTTCCTTTTGCTGGTGAAATAGGGGACCTTGGAGCATGGAATGTTTCATACATTGGTAGACACAAAAGAGGCATAAATTATTTTGGCATAACTTTTTATATTTTGTTTCTTTATAGAAACAAAGAACACAGGTAGGGAGGGGGTATATCAGGAAATGACTGCACTATAACAGCAAAAGGTATGAATAAGGTTTTTAAAAAAACTTTTAGCAGGGGTTTTTAACCTTTTGTGTGCATCATGGACCTCTTTGGTATTTTGGTGAAGCCTCTGGACCCTTTCTCAGAATAACATTTGAAAATACATAAAATAAGATGCTAAGATGGGGATTATAGCAAAGCATTCTCATTTTAGTCTTCATTGGTGCTAAGCAAAAGTTATCTGGTTCTGAGCTAAACCTTGTTGAATCCAGGTATGCTTACAGCATATTATGATGTGTGAATCTTGAACATTTTCCAAAATATAAAATCCCTTGAGTCAAAAATCATTTTATTGTGAAGCATAAGCCATGTTTCAACACTATGACCTTTTATTACTTGTTTGCTTCTAATCTTTATCCGAGAACCATAAAACTAGTAGGTGTCCAAAGCTTAAAAAACTAATTATACATTGCATACATTTAGAGAAAAGTTTTCATTATAAACTGTCCCACTGAAAATTATTTATCCAGGTATATTCTTGTGAACAGTAAGTACTGTGGCATCTCTAACATCGATCTGTAATTTACCTTTTATAGATCTTGTTTGTACATAGTTTTTCTCATGTTGTCTTCCCCATTAGAATGTGAGCTACTAGAGGGCAGGGATTGTCTTTTACCTTTGTAGCACCAGCAGTTAGCATAATGTCTGGCACAAAGTAAATGCTTAATAAATGTTTACTGACTGAATCCAAGAGACATTTTAATGGTAAATTATAGGCTTGAAATTATATTATTTCCTTGATTAAAGATAGAGCAATGCTCTGATCCTTCTCAAACAGATTGTCTTATTTTAATATCAGAACTGGAAGGGACTTCAAAGGATCATCTGAGTCACTCTTTTCAGAGCAGTGTAGCAAGTTATTACCCCAAACTGGGAGACAAGAGGGAAAAGGGAATAGATTTTTAATTATGACTGGAGCACACATTGGTTCTGTTCTCAAAGAAAAGCAATGAACATTTGCTCCAAATATGCTCTTCATAAGTAGGATTTTTTCCGGCACTTCTTATTGTTAATAATGTGGCTCCTAGCCACAGAGAAATGCAAGCATATATTTCAAAACATCAGAAAGGCATGATTTCATTCATACACATACTCTTTTTGGTCATATGTGTCCTATAGGGCTATAAATAAAGTGTTCATGAATTGTGGTTTAAAAAAAGGTCTCTATCGAATAGCCAACCTTCTAGTGATCCTCCCCTTAGTTTGACTGGCTCTTGGGCAAATGACCCAGATATTCATCAATAGGCTTATACATGAAGCCTTCATGTTTATTTAAACTTATATGAACTTATGGTCTTGTGGCATATACTTTGAAAATCCAAGTTCAAGTTCATGTCATGATAGGACATCAGCACAGGCTTTTTATGGAACACACACACACACACATACTTCCTATATAAAATATATACTCTGTTCAAAATAGGCTATGTTTATCACTCAGATTTTCCAATAAAAATTAATAGGTTTGATAAGTTAAAATAAGTTTTAGAAAGCAAGCTACAACCCATTTTCTTTGGCCCATTTCTGTTGGCTCATCACTAAATTTATTTTCTGTTTTAATCTTAAGATGTGGCAATAACACCATTTGATGTTATGAAGCAGGCTTAAGTAAGTAAGATAATAACATGAGACATTTGGAAGTGATGTTCTAGCTGTCACACTTCTTCTTTTTTTTTCTGGAGGGCAATTGTGGTTAAGTAACTTGCCCAAGGTCACACAGCTAGGTTTTTGTTTGTGTGTACGTTAAGTGTCTGAGGCCGGATCCGAACTCAGGTCCTTCTGACTCCAGGGCCGACACTCTACTCACTGTGCCACCTAGCCGCCCTAGCTGTCACACTTCTAAAAAACAAAGCTCTACCTTAAAATGGACCCAAAACTTTAGAAAAGAACCAAATACATGCAGGTGACCATCATGAAGAAAAGCAGGTCCTATCTGGCAAGACAGAAATGATATTGACCAGATATCCTATTTTTTTTTAAAGTTAATTCCATTTGATCCATAACACTTAGGATGAAAGCTCTTTAAACATCCATCTGCTTTTTTTTAATTTAGGCACATTTTTCATCAGGACAATACTGAGTATGACATATGCATTTCACATTATTCTCTCCATTCTTCTTCTCAGAAGCTTTTTAAAAATAAATATATCTAGATTACTCAGAAGTATAAATGGGGAAACTTGATCTTCTCCAGAATATCCTGTTGCAGAAAGTAATATTACCTTTCATTACTGTATTTTTATTTCTTTCTAGCAATACTCGGAAATCATATTTCACAGTGTATATGAAAAACAATTTTTGTTATTATTTGAGTCAGTTATGTAAGTATTGATGGTTTAAAATGTTAACTACTCTAATGGATTAGTCCTACTATTACATGTGTCAGTTTCCTCATTCATATGATGGGTGATTTGGACTAGATGGTAAGATCCCTTTCCATTCTAACATTTTTTGACTCTATATCATAGACCACGGAAAATGAGGGAAAAAGTGTGTCCTTTCTTTCAAAATATTTCTTGACACAACATATTGTTGGCCCTCTTAATACATTTTTTGTCATTTTTCATTTTGCTAAATTAATCTACTTGTATTTAAAGTTTTACTTGTTAATTTTTAAGTCTGTATTTTTTCCTCTTCATTTCTTTTTTATTTTTTCTGATTCACTTCCTTTTTTTAAGTTTGCACTTTCTCCCTGAAATTGATTTTGCTTCTACTACTTTGTTCCTTGTCTATTCCCAGTTGTCCTCCCCTTTCTCCCAATCCTACTTGTTAACCTTATCCCACATTCCTTGAATTTACTGCAATTGGTGATTTCTCTTTCTTTTAAATTTTTATTTATCTATTTCTTATCCTACTGTGTTCCTTCTCTTTTTCTGCCTCATGAAAAAAATAATTCAAAGTGTTTCTCCTCCAAACTTTTTTTGTAGCTATTTGTCCTTTTATGAGAATTTTCTTTTGCTTTGTCTTCCACATTATTTGGGGTCCTTTTGCATCCAATTTCTTTTAAAAATTATCTGTTTCTTACTGGTTTAAAATTTCTGAGGTACAAGATTTGAGCTTCCTCTTCTGTCCAATTTCTGGGTTACTACATTTGTAGATCTTGCCCTCCCCTCCTGCCTTGTCTCATTAACAAGAGAAACACTGTTGGACAGAAACAATGCTGCATGTAGGAGCTATCCTGTGCCAGTTTGTGTGTTCTAGGCTCTTTTGCCCTGTCTAAGATTAGACTTCATGTTCAAGGCCATGGTAACCCATTTCTGGTTCTATGTTCTACCCTGCCCCACCCCCATCACTTTGGATCTTGACGGATAATAAGAACTTATATCTTTTTCTCCAAGGCAAAAAGAAAAACATCTGCCCATGGAGATACTACAGTTTCTCAAAGAAGGTAGTCTTTCAGTGTGTCAACTTTTCACACATGAACACTATCACAAGATCTCTGTGTCCCATGCCTTGTACTCTATGAGAATTCTCTTCAGAGGGATTTCTACCTCTTCCCCTTTTGGGGCAAAGCCTTCCAGTACATTGAATAGAGTCCTTATTTTCTGCCTCCATCACCTTCTCCCAGAGATTCTTTTCTCCTTACTAATAGATAATAAGGATCACCATTCCTAATTATTCAGCTATGGACATGGTAGGGGGTACATCATCTATTTTTCTCTTTTCTCCATTTCTGCAACTTTCTACACTGTTAGTCCCTCACACAAAAAGGCATTGATTCACCTGAAGGAAGGGGATGGCAAGGAATTTAGTCCATGTTACCTTTGCTTTTCCTGAGTTTGTAAGTTCCCCTGAAAGCTTTCACTTCTTAGGTCCTCTTTATGCCTTGACTGCCCCGCCTGTTCTTTCTTTCCATAGATCAATCTTTTTTTCTTTTTGTTCCCTTAAAAAAAAACTATAATCATGAAATAGCTGTTTTTATTGTTCAATCTTGTCTTAATAATTGTACTTATTTATCTTTCATAGCCTTTTGTAAGGGGTGTTTGCAAATTAAAAATCTACTCCTAGGTTATTGTTGTTTCTGTGTTGATTACTCCCAGTTATGTAGGAAATGCTATTTTTGGTTAAATACTTGAGTTCCACTGTCTTTGGGAATATATTACTCCATTTGCTTCTCTAATTTCTTGTAATTTCAGAATAATCCTATGTGATTTCAGTTGCCTTTAATTTATATTTAAAGGACTTTTTACAAGCTGGTTACAAAATTTATCATCATTACAATGATTTAATTTTACCATAACATCTTTTATAGTTTATTTGAAGTGATCAAATGTGTTTGTATATTCTAGCATCTATATATATATATATATATATATATATATATATATATATATATCTATATATATAGTCTATATCAGAGGGTATATATATACGTGTTTACACACACATACACACACATATATGTGTATATATATATGTATATATATATATATATATTCACACATATATATTTCTATTCCCTTCAACTATTTCCATACTGAAAAAAGTTTCATCAGTTATAATTATCATTTTTCCATGTAGGAATGTAAATAGTTCAACTTTGATAAGTTTCTTATGATTTCTTTTCCCTGTTTACCTTCTCATGATTCTCTTGCTTCTTGTATCTGAATGTCAAATTTTCTATTCAACTCTGGTTTTTTCATCAAGAATACTTGAAAGTCCTCTATTCCACTGAATGACCACATTTTCCCCTGAAACATGATACTCAGTTTTGTTGGGTAGATGATTCTTGGTTTTAATCCCAACTCATTTAACCTCCAGAATATCGTATTCCAGGCCCTTTGATCCCTCAGTGTAGAAGCTGCCAGATCTTGTGTTACCCTGATTGTGTTTCCACAATATTTAAATTGTTTCTTCCTGGCTGCTTCTAATATTCTCTCCTTGATCTGGGAATTTCAGAACCTGGCTATAATATTCCTAAGAGTTTTCTTTTTGGGATCTTTTTTAGGAGGTGATCAGTGGATTCTTTCAACCTCTATTTTGCTTTCTGGTTCTAAAATATCGGGGCAGTTTTCCTTAAGAATGTCTTGGAGAATGAATTTTAGGTTCTTTCTTTGATCATGACTTTCAGGTGGTCAAATAATTTTTAAATTATCTCTCCTGGATCTATTTTCCATGTCAGTGGTATTTCCCATGAGATATTTCACATTGCCTTCTATTCTTTCATTTGTTTGGATCTGTTTAACAGCATTTTGATTTCTTATAAAGTTACTACCTTCCATTTGCTCCAATATAATTCTGAAGAAATGATTCTCCTCAGTGAGCTTTTGAGATTGTTTTTCCATCTGGCAAATTTGGCTTTTTAAGGCATTCTTCTCCTCATTGCCTTTTTGAGCCTCTTTTGCCATTAGAGTTAGTCTATTTTTTAAAGTGCTATTTTCTTCAGTCAGGCTGTTTCATAATCATTCTCATTTCTCTTCCCAATTTTTCCTCCACTTCTCTTATCTTCTTCTAAAGGTCTTCTATCATCTGTATCAAGCTCATATTTTCCTTTGAAGCTTTTGGTGCAGGAGTTCTGACTTCACTGTCTTTCTCCTGTTCTGTGCTTTGATCCTTTTTGTCCCCAAAATAGGAGTCTAATTTTATATTCTTCTGTTTGTTTTGCTTCTTTTGCCTGGTCATATTGCCACTTAATTACTTGACTTTTGTGCTTTTTGCCACAGTAGGACTCTGCCACCAGACATGGGAGCCTCCGTCCCAAACATTGGGGTTGTCTCAGCTCCTGGAGGTCTTAGTTGGGTGCCTTCTCTGAAGCCTCCACATACTCTGGTAAGCTGGTCACACACCCCAGGACCTCCACCCTAAACCACAATCCAGATACAAGCAGGTCAAAGCAAGAGTGATTACCCCTCAGACTGGTCACTTGGCCCCCTACACTCTGTAGGTCAGGAGCTGCAGCAGCCACATGAGGCTGCAGCCACAGGGCTGCAGCATCTCAGCTGCTTCTTGCCCAAGTGGGCAAAAGCCAATGCACTCCCAACTACTGGATCCCAAAGTCCACACTGCACTGACCTCTCACTTTGTCCCTGGCATCTATGTGTTGATAATTTGGAAATGGGCACAGCTGCTGGTGTTCTAGAGTCCCTCTAGCAGGCTGCTCAGGCCCACCCTGGGGCTAAAACCTCTTGCTAATATGGGGCTGGGGTCAGCTCCCAGAGCACTGTGCTGGCTGATTCTTGCCAGGCTGCTGGGCTGTCCATGTCAGGGGATTAGCTTCTCTGTGTCATATTGTGGGTTCTGTAGTTCCAGAGTTTGTTCAGAGTCCCCCTTTACATGAATTGAGGAAGGTGGAAGCTGAAGCCTCTTGGAAGACCTATTTTTATTCCACCATCTTCTTCTTGAATTGTTTCTTAAGGAATAAAATTCATGTGTACTTTTTAATAGTGTTATCTCTCTTCTGCCTAATTTTTCTCCATTTTGGGGCTCTGAATTTATTCATCTTTCTCACACTTTTAAAATTGATTTTTCCATTTTTCTTATTCTGCTCATTGTGTTTTCAATTTTGCATTAATCACTCCATTTTTGTGTTAAGAGCCTTATTCCTAATTTAAATTTATCCTTCTTGAGATTAGTTATTCTTTGAGTCATTCTGAGGTTTATTACTGTGATTCCACAATCTATGAGGGACCCCAAAAGATTTTCTTTCCATAGACACTATTAGTTTACTTTTCTTTGTAGTATAAAGTTTATTTATAATACTTTGGTTTCTCTTTGTATTTACTCATTTTTCCTTTGACTTTTAGGATCTTTTCTGCTGATTTATTTATTTGTGTGTTGAACTTTTCTTGAGGTGTTTCTCTTGGTATCTTTGGCATTTTAGCCTTTTTCCTCTATTCCCCCTCTTTTATTCTATATTCCCTCCTGTTTTCCTACTGTTGCAAACCACTGAGGATAGACTGAAAGGCTACAAGCTCCTCAGTCTTCTTGAGTATGGGGATATTAGGTTACAGGCTTAGGTTTCTGTCCTAAGTAAACTAAGATACAAAACTAGTCTTAGCTAAGTTTCTAGTTGCTGATCCTCAGGCCCAAGGTAGCTATGCTCATACATTTTCAGTCCTACCAATTCCTTCTTCTTCACTCTACCTTTTATTCTCAGTGTGCAGATTCTGCACCTGCTACTTCTTGTGGAGAAGAGGGTGAGGGAAAGAGGTATTTTGTCAGAGTCCCTTTAGCAGCTGGGCCCCTACCTGAAGGTCAGTATATAGCAATTCTGTGACTTTGTATTTAGTATATCATATAAAGATGAAGATGGAGGGAGGAGACTCTGAATTTGCCATCTATGTATTAAAGTTCTCTTTTGCTAATTCATAAGCTTACCTAAGGTTATTCTGTCTTCTTAGCTTATGGATTTAACTCTAATTAGTCTATATCTGGCTGTTGTGGCATGGATCTGGATTGATACAGTTAGCCAGGATCCATGGCACATAAACACTAACACTGAACTTGTGTCATGCTGACAGACACATCATTATGTAACCAAAGACAATGTAAACTTAAGATCTTATTGTTGGCATGCTGCCTTCTTTGTGTGTTTCTCTATCAAGTGAGTGTTGGTCAGTAGGTGCAGATATCTATTCCCTATCTTGACCTGCCACTGCAAGACTAAAAGATGTCTTTACTCCCTGTCTCAACCTGTCCCTGTGAGAATAAAGTGATGATGATGAGAAGCCCCTCTTGAACTTTCCTGCACAAAAGGCAGATGGATGCTTCTACCCCTTGTCTCAACTGGTCACCATGAGAATAATGGTTGATGCTCCCTATCTTCTTGCCCACCGAGAGAATATGAATCCCTTATGTTTGGCTCCACTGTCTTTCTTAGGCCTGTTCAAATCCAGTGTGAACCTGAATATGTCTGATACTGGCATATAACTTCTTCGGAGGTTAAAGGGTTGAAGAAGAACTTTGCTGAGAGTGATTAATAAACCTCTCCATCTACAATTTGTGATTTTGAATCTGATTTTTCCTTCCTTACCACTATCACTATATTGTCTTTGATTCAATTTTTAGGTAAACCAGTGCCAGGCTTCACAATTCTCTCTTTTTCAGGGAGTCTTACTTAATTCTGCAAAACAGGTTTCATCTATTGCTGAAGTCCTAGTTATTAAGGTGAAGAAGGCAGCTGTTTTAGTCATCTACAGCAACAAAAATGCAAATTAGATTTGGGAATAAGATTGATGATTTCATTCTTAAAATACAAACACACTTTCCATAATCTCCCCTTGTCTACGTTAGTCTAATTCATAATTTGATGATCTTAATTTCAGAAGAACAGAGCAGTAAGTACAGCATATATGTATTCAGAAGAATCAAAATGAATAAACATGATTGTACATGCTCTGTAGTTTTAAAATGTCTGTGAAAAAAACAAACAAAAATTATGATCATTTAAACTTAGAATGGATAATTTCCTTCAACTGCCTAAGGAACAGCATTTTTTAAAGATTCACAATACCACAAATTGAGATCTTATCTTTTGAATTTCCATATAACTTAGCTAAAGACAAATAAACAAAAAGAATAAGTATCCTTAATTAGACATATGCATTTTAATCCAATTTTAAGTATTATACACAAAACACTCTCTCAATGACCAGTAAGTCCTGCGCAAACTATGTCATAAATTAACAAAAATGACCTACAACTTGTATTGGTTTCTGCACACATCCTAAATAGCATCAGAGATAATGTAATAAGGAAGAAAAGAATAGATTTTAAACCATAGGACTTGGGTTCAAATCTTAGCTCTGATAATTCTACCTGTAAAAAAGGAGATTGGATTAAATTCTTTTTAAGGTCCCTTTTAGCATTAAATTCTAGGCATCTATAAATTCAGTGTTCTTCAAATACAAACTAGTAGTACTATTTATTTGAAGTAATGACAGGTTCCACTTATATCCACAAAATGTTGCCTATACCAACATAATTTTTCAATGTCTGGTGATTTATAACCAATCCCTACCTTAGCATCACTAAAACTTGCTACAACATCATTTGAGATACATACTGAATGATGAGAGATGAAGTGAAATTAGCATTTGAGCCCTGCCTATAATTTTCATTGGAAAATGTTGTGTCTACAGAACCATCCCTTGCAATATTGTTTCACCTAAAACACTTTTCAAAACACCACTGAGAAACATTGTGCAAGAATGTCTGTTCTGCATGTTTTGGCATTTTACCACCTTCCAAATCAATCACTACAAATTAAGTTGCATGGAGCTATGCCATAAATCAAGAGAAATGGCATATAACTTGTGTTGGACTCAACACACGTTTCTGTGTTCATACATGAGTCATGTTTCAAACATAACAAAAACCAACCCTTCTTTTTATTCATATTTTTAAAAATACCTGAGACAGACAACTAAACAAAAAAGTCGTTTTCTAATATAATTTTTGTGCCTCAAATACAAACTTCCCTCTGTATCCATGCTATAGGTAGGCTACTAGTAAAGTAGCAAGATAATTTATTCAACTTATTTTAAAAATAATATCAAATGGGCCAGTTATCTGACAGCTTATATTCTGTATTTATAATGATAATTGTTGAAATTAATATTTTTCTTTTAGGTTTGTGTATGCTTTACATACATTATCTTATCTGCTCCTCACAAAAACTCTATGAGGAGGTGATATCATCATTCCCATTTTATAGATGAGGGAACTTTCAGAGAGATTAAGTGAATTGTTCATAGATGTATCAGCTGTATTTATCTGTTCATATATCTACACATGTATGTGTATGTGTATTTATATGTAGGTGTGTGTATGCATGTACACATATGTATATGTATACGTGTGTATATGTATGTGTATGCAGACACATATAAGCTGAAAGGAGGATTCAAGCCCAGGTGACTCCTAGTTCTAAGCTCAACACTTTTCACTGATATACTGCCTATGATAATTAACCATTCTTTCCCCTGTATCAAGCAAAAGAAGCATTTAAAATCTTTCCTTTAATCTAACAGCTAGGCTTTTGAAAAATAACCTGTAGTTCCCCCTCATTTTATGATGTCCAAGAAAAAGGCAATTATAGGAAGGTCACAGTAACTAAAAGAAAAGCAAATCTATATTTGGTCAACATCAAATAAAAAGAGAAGCCAAAGGTGGGCACTGCTAGTCTGGACAAAGGAGAGGAAGAAGAAGAATGTGATTATGTATCAGTATTTTTCTGCAGACAGACAGCCAGTTCAGTCAAACTGATTGTTTGAAGTTATTCAACACATTCTACATTTGAGTTTAGTATGGTGTAAGGGAGGCTTTCATTCTAGTCAAACTGCCCTGTAACATTTCACCTCCCTCTGTATCATGTCTTTTAATCATGTCTTTATATAAATGCTTTCCCGTGTCTGGAATAATCCTTCTTTACCATCTCAAAGTATATTTAGCTTCTTTAAAGTTATGGATCAGGTGCAACCTCCTACATGAGATCTATCCTGATCCCAGCTTATGATTAGGATATTTTTCCACTTGAAATTACATATATACGTATACACACATAAAGACACATACATATTTAAATCTGTACTTACTTGTGTGCAAAGTATACTCACTCAGTACAATCTAAATTTCTTAAGGGTAGATATTTATAATTCCTTCGCACAATACTTTGCACATGGTGCATTTGAATTAAACTGATTATATGATAGAACGCAAACCTTTGCCCTACCTGTTTAGGACTCCCGGTCCTGACTTTTCTTTAGGTCAACTCCTATCTGCCCTATCTGACTAGTTTCCCTGTCAACCATTGTAGACCCCCACCAGTCTTTGCCCCTCCTTCCAAAGACAATTCAATACGTCTGTGAATTAAGTCAAATGACTCCAATTTGTAATGAATGATTTTTTGCATTTCAAATAGCTAAGCCAGCTGTCAAAATTCACTCTGTTGTGGTTTAAACTCTGTTATGCTCACTTCAAGAAACATAAAATATCATCTGGACAAACTTATACATTCTAAAAATTTGAACAGAATCACACTGGAATTTAATTATTAAGCTCAGTTCACTGAAACTATTTCAAATGTGGCAATTGTTCACTATACAGTACTGTAAGGAAAGAATGTAATGCTTTTGCCAATACCAAGACAAGTTGGGCCAAGATTTCATGAAAAGGAACATAACTAGCCAACACATTTTTTTCTGTCAAAAAACATTACATGATTGGGGAAATAGGGCCATGGCTTTTCCTCCTAAGACAGAAAGCTTGAAATTTTGAGTCTTATGGAATGACTGATAGATACAATGTTCTTTGAATTCTTGAGAATTCTTGTGAATTCACTGTGAATTCTTAGAAAAAATCATGACTGACCTGACTTCTGCTCAGAATTTTAAAATCAGAATTTTAGAGCCTTCAAAAAGACTAAAAAATACTACAAAATAAGAATTTATTTTCTTAATACATTAAAAAAAACCTGAAATCAGGATATAGAATTTTCTATACAGAAGAAACATTAAAGGTCTTTCTAATGAGATCAAGCATGAAGCAAAGAAGTCTACAGTCACCATTATTATTTGATATAATTCTAGAAATGCTATTTATAGCAATAAGACAAGAAAAATAAGTCAAAGGAATAAGCTTCGTAAAAGAGGAAATGAAATTATCTTTATTTGCAGATATATAAAAATTTTTAGAGAATCCTAAATTCAATTAAATTCTGAGAGAATCCTAATTCAATTAAAATTATTTGAAACAATAACTATGAGAAAGTGGCAAAAATATAAAATAAACCCACAGAAATCAATATTTCTGTAAATTACTTTATAAAACACAGCAAGAGAAAGACAGATAAAAACACATTCATATAACATCAAAATCTATAAAATATTTGGGAGTCAATTTATCAACACACTCAGAACTTTTATGAATATGACTACAAAACATTCTGCAGAAGTAAAAAAAAGACTTACATCATTGGAAGGATGTAAATTGTCTACTCTTGTGACAAGGTAATTAAAAAGGCAATTCTACCTAATTTGGGCTTAGTATGCCAAGTCCATTACTCCTTGGCATAGAGGTAATGGACTTTGAGGTATAGAATGAGCACATATTTTCAAACATGGTTGATATTTGCTTTTTAAAAAAATTATACTCATTGTTGCCAAAGAGGGTTCTATAGGGGTAGAAGAAGTGGTCAAGTAAGTGCAAATCAATAGAGGTACAAAAAAAATGGGGATCAACAAAACATTATGTAAAATAAACAGAAAAAACTCCAAAAATTCAGGAATAAAAACATTAGTTTTGTTACTTCCTCCTTAAATTTAATATATATTTTAAAAACCAAACTGTATATAACAAATTCAGTTTCACATATCATAAAATGTTTCTTGAAGATCAAATTCATAATTTAAAAGAGAAATTTTTAAGAGATTTTACACTTACATTGAACTTATTTTGCTGATTAACTCTAGATACAATGATTCTTTTTAAATGATTGTGAAGGGAAAGATGGTGGGAAATGGGCTTTTGGTGATTACAAGGACCCTACTTAAATGTAAGCAGGAACTGTAGCTAAATGAAGGAAAAATCTTATTTAGTTCAGGCTTTTGCAAAAGCCCCATAAAGTTACTGAGAGTTTTGCTGAATTGAGACCTGCAAAAAATTGACCCATTATATCTAATTGCTTGCTTAGAAGCTGAGCAAAAGTGCACCACTGTTGAGAGAGCAGTCATCAGGGAAATAAGAAATACCACGAGGAACCCAGACCTCAATGAATGCAGTATGTGATTCAGAACAGAACAACTCCTTAAAACAGGGACAGAGTAAGAGAGGAACTTATGGAAAAATAAACCTCCTTCCCAAATCTCCTTCCCCCTCCACTGATGAAGCAGCAACAGCCACCACCCCAATTCGAAAGTACACTGGCTTAGAGAGAGAAACCTAGAAGAAATTGGGGGTGGCTAAACATTTTAGGTTTAACAATGGCATGAAATGATTCTTACAATCACAGTCTTTCAAGGCATCCATTTCTTGTCAGAGCATCATGGCCAGAAGGGCTACCACCACTGTCACATGAAACTACATCTTGTAAAAATCCCTCAGTGAAAAGGCCATTTGTCCAAACATAGCACAGAAGTGTGGGAAATAATTAATCCTTTATCCTTGCCTTAGGAGGTCACAAAATCCAAAAGATGGAAGTGACCTAAGCAATTCTTGAGCTCAGGAGACCTAGACTTTAGGATCCATAGATCTCCAAGGTTCAAGGATAGATTCCATGGGATTCACAAACTTGAAAAGGAAAAAAAATATATCTTTCTTCCAATATAGCAGTTCCCTTGATAATCCTAGTTATTTTATTTTTTGCATTGAAAAACATCATTCTGAGAAGAGGTTTTTGCTGCCAAAAGGGGGTGCATGACACAAAAAGGCTTAAGAACCCTTGCTCCAGCTGCTTGTCCAGAAAATGCAATTTTCTCATTTTGAAACCCTGACAATTTAGCTTTAAGCTTTTTTGTTCCCAGCAGAAATTTGAGACTAAAATGAGATGATCTTTGTTGGGAAATCTCTCTCGTTAAACAAAAATCACAAGGGTAGGGTTGTTTGGTCCTCAGGAGTTCTAATAAAATAGCATGTACTTCATGTAAAAAAGGATCTTGACACACTTCAGGCACAATCCAGGTAACTTTAAAAGTCAGGGTTAATTTTTTCCCCCAGCAGTCAACAGATGGCATAGACCCAGCGCTACCATTCTTAGCTTTTTCAAGCCATATGCCTAAAAATGGGGTCTGTCAAGGAGTTTGATATATGCCACTTAAGATATTCTAAGAAACCCTGACCTAAAATTAAATCACTCAAAAATCTTAAAACATTCTACATTCAGCTGATAATAAACATCTCAAAGAAGGAAGGAACTAAAATAATGGGCTTTGTACTTACAGACAACAACAAACTCTTTCTTAAAAAAAATATTTAAAAACATGTAAAACAACTTTAAAAAAAGATGTAGTATTAGTTAGAAGTTAAAGCAGTCCTGATAAAATATAGTTTCAAAATTCAATTCTGGTTAAATTCTGATAATTCAGGACTCAATTGCTTAATTTGGACCTTAATTATTCTTGCCTCTGAGTCCTTCACCTACCTTCTGAGCTATAATATAAAAAACAGCGAAAGAAGAATATCATTTAACTCTAAGACAGAATTCAGGGAGTTGGGTTAGTCTAGCATCCTGAACCATTCTGCCTCCAGATGAAATGCAATAGTCAATTAAGATTTTTAATTAAAAGTCAATCAGCTGAATCCACATCTTTTGGTTTTCTTCCCCAGTTGTTACACACACTGTTTATCATCTTCTGGATAAAGTTAAGAAATAATCTAGGAGAAACAAAATTTCTAAGAGTTGACAGAGTGCAGGAGCAATTAAATTCAACATTTCTCTATAGCAAATTCAAGCTCTAGGAGGTATATGGGATATTCAGTTAAACTGGGGGGAAAAAGAGATCAAAACCCTTTCATTGTAAATCCTTTGCACAAATTGTAGTGGTTGTATTTATGAAAGGAACAAGAGCATGTGAGGTAAGCGAAGGATAGACTAGATAACAGCCTTAATAACAGAAGACAGATGAGTTGTGGTCCAAGTCTAATCAATAAGCTTAACACTTTAAACACATCTGACATCATCGGTGGCCTCAAAATACTTCACACATACATTTCCCTCACTTTGACTCATTTCAATAATGGAAAAATACAAATTGTTCCTCTTCTGACCCTGTCTCCTTCACTGAGAAACATGAGCTTGAAGGGGGAAAGGCTAACTCTATGGGATAAGGTGGGTATTTAAATTAAAATAACTATTCTGCTGTGAAATTTGATTAATGATCTGTTAGTGAATCCTTAAAACAGGATTAAAATATTTTCTAGCCTTACGTTGCTCAGTCATTTCAGCAAACTCTTTGTGATCCTACTTAGGGTTTTCTTGGCAAAGATACTAGAGTAGTTTGCCATTTCCTTCTCCAATTCATTTTACAGATGAGGAAACTGAGGCAATTGGTTAAATGACTTGCCCAGAGTCACACAACTAGTAAGTGTCTGAGACCACATTTGAACTCAGGTCTTCCTGACCCTAGACCTGGCTCTCTGTCTACTTTACCACTTAGTTGCCCTTTTAGCTTTATGGGCATTCACAATTATAATATTAACAATAGTTACAATTCATATGTACTTTAAGGTTAAAAAATATTTTACATATATTGTCATAACTGGAATTAGCTCGTGGCACGAAGTATTTACAGAGCAATCTCAACATTTCTAACTCATAAGTGGTAGAAACATCTAAGGTTAGCACTTAGTTAGAATAACTAAAATAGGATTGTTGTTGTTAATCCTTAGTTTTTGAAGAGGACCAATGATATCAGGAGGGTGATGTCTTTACTTGCAAGTGAACTGGATTTAAGTGAGACAGGGCTTTGCAAAGTCAGTCCAGTGTCAAGATAAAGGTCAGGAGGACTGGCAATAGCTCCCAACTAAAGTAGGAAGCTACCATATGGTGAGCTTCCTCTCTCCAGCCCATTCCCAGAGGAACTACTCCTTAGTCTTTCACCTCCAAACATAAATACATAAAATAAATATAATATGTAATATTTATATACACACATATACATATGCATATATGTGTGTATATCTTCATTTTGACTTACCTCTAATTCAGATTTATCATTTTGTTCAATTATGAATGTAGGCAACATTCTGAGGAGGGGTCTATAGGTTTCACCAAACTGCCAAAGGGTCCATGACACAAAAAAAGGTTAATTTTTTTTTGTCCTATGAGGACTTGAAATCTGGTTTTCTCTCCCATCCCAAAGTATTTCTGGATTTTAAAACTGATTTGTGGGTAGCATTTGTACTGCTTGCCTCAGGGTATGTTTTGTGGTGCTTAATGCTAGTTACCAACTTGTCTTTGGGTGCATGCCAAAATTGAGGGCAAAAGGAAGACTCTATCCATAACAGATGCCTGAGAAAAGAATGAGATAAACTTTAAGCAAAGAAATGTTATTTTTGGTGGAGGGGAGGGAAATCCTTAAATCCTATTGCTTATTAAGTCACAGAATAGGAGGGCATTCTTACTCTATTCTGAACACATGTTCATATCCTGTCATATAACATGGTTTTTGTTATCTTCCATATGCTAACTATTAGATAATATACAGTCCCAACCTTAAATTTCCAATCCCTTATCACCAAATGCCTTTTCAAAATGAATGCTGAGGCATCTCAAACTCAACATACCCAAAACATAACAAATTATCTTTTCCTCCAAACCAATCCTCCCCTCGCCCAAATCTCAGCTATTTCTATTGAAGGCTACCATCTTTTCAATTTCCCAGGCTCATAACTTTAGCATTAACCTCAACTCTTCACAGTCTTATATCCCACCTATTCAATCAGTTGTCAAATATGACCACTTACATCTCCACAATAGCTCTGGCATCTAATCCCTTCTCTCTATTTACATAACCAAGATCTTACGGTCCAAGCCCTCAACATTTCTCACTTAAATTATTGGAAAAGTTCTTTACGTGGTTAATTTTTGCTTCAAGTTTCTCCACAATTCAGTTCAATACTCCTCCCCTTCCCCTCCCCTGGCCATTTCTCCCAAGTGATTTCTCTAAGCATAGATTTGACTATATCTCCTCAATAAACTACAGAAGGTTTCTTATTGCTTCTAGAATCAAATATAAATTCCTCTGCTTAGTTTTTAAAGCCTTTCACAGTCTTGGTCAAAACTATCTTTCCATTCTTGTTGGGAATTATTTCTTTCTTCTATATTCTGTGATCCTGCTAAAGTGACCCCGTTGTTGCTCACACAAGGCACTTGATCCCTTGTCTCTGTGTCTTTGTGATAGCTGTCTTCCATGCTTCAAATACACTCCTCATTTATACCTCAACAAATCCCTCTCTTCCTGCAAGAGGGAGTCAATCACTACTTTCTTGACGAAACATTTTCTGATTCTCTCGGCTGTTAGTGCTGTCTTTAAAACTTCATCACATTTATCTACTTTGTGTTTCCTTTATATTTATTATGTATACATACATATATATACATACACAAAATATACACATACACACACTTGTTTTCTCAGAATGTAAATTATCTGTGAAGGAAGGAAGCAAACCAGTATTTCTTAAGCCCCAAGCTTAAACACTTAGTACAGTGCCACACACTGTGCTTTCCACACACACAGTGCCACACTAAGTGCTTTCCAACTTAATCTTCACAGTGATCCTTGGAGGCAGGTGCTATTATTATCACCATTCTACAGTTAAGGAAACTGAGGCAGATGTTCAGTGGCTTGCCCAGGGCCACACAGCTGATAAGTGTCTGAAGTGTTTTATTTACTATATTTGTATCCTGAAACTTAGCTTATGTCCTGTCACGAAGTAGACATTTTATAAAGGCTTTTTTATTGGTTGATTGATTAGAGCGTGACGAGATAGGTGACTTTGGGCAAGTCATTTACCAGTCATGACAAACAATTATCAAATAATTATTATGTTCCAGTTACTATATTAAAAGCAGTGGATACAAAGAAATGCAAAAACAGTCCCAGCTCCTTAAGGAACTTACATTCCAACATTGTAAATAACCAGGCAAGTAAAATATATAAAGAGTAGATGGGGAATAATCTGTTTACTCTCCAGGGGGCTGATATGAAGATCTAATGAAAGAGCAGAGATGAAAAGTCATTATAAAATACTCTTTTACAATGTCCTTTCATATACATTAGGCAAACACAAATTGTATTATTTCAAATTTGCTACTCAATATATGTTGATAGTGTTATTTCTGTTGTCCTCTCACACAATTTTGCAGTTCCTTTTTTCATAGGATTAGAGGAACTGAGAGAGAGACACAGAAAGCGAGAAACAGTGACAGAGACAGGAAAAGATCTCGGTTTGAACTGCAGTTCTCTTACTAGTTGTAACATCATGGACCCATCAATTAACCTCTTTGAAATCCAGTTTAGTCATTAAGCTTTTCCTGATTCCTTCTCCTCTGCAGCTGTTAGTGATGACCCTTGTTACTCTGTATATCGCAAAATTGAGATAATATTTGAAAAGTGCTTTGCAAACTTTAAAGTGCTACACATAAATGCTAGCTGTTATTATTAATGGTAATAGTAGCAGTAAGTACTCAATAAATCCTTGTTGAATTGAGTCTATAAAATGAGAATACTTAGTCACAGTACTGTTTTGGGGAAAGGGCTTTGTACATCCTAAAACGCTATGTGAATGTGGATTATTACTTATTTCCAATGAAAAATGATGCTTCATTGTAGAAAAGGAGCTACATTACTGCAGGATGAAAGTATAGATCACAGGCAACCCACTTTTAAGAATAATTAACAAGTGATAAGTATGGAGCTTCAAGTGATAAATCTATGCCAAATGTTGATATTCAAACATCATTTTGGAAAACAGTACTTAAAATATCCATAGGTCTTTTTACAAGTGACCTCCATAACTTTCCTCCACACGCCTGTAGTGGGGTTTGTTTTTATTTTTATGTGAATCAATGGTCCTGCCTGGCTTGAGGAAGCAATCCTCCCCAGTACCATCACTACTCACCTCCTTCTCTGTGAACATTTTGGCATGAACGTTTTTCAGTACAAGTGAAAAAAATTGAAAACAAGATATGGATGACAAGTTCATGTATAGGACACTGTGTGCTCAACACTACACCACTCATCCATGAATTCAATGTCAACTCTACAAACATTTGTTACACGCTTACAATGTGTAAGGCCCTTTGCTGAGTATTGGGGAGACCAGAACAAAAGTTAAACAGTCTCTGCCTTTAAGCAATGTATGTTTTACTGGGATATGAATAAAAATACTGCTTCTGAACTGTGAAAAAGTTTTTATGAAGAAAACCTATAACAAAGAACAAATGCTTACTTAGTACTAAATAGGAATTAGCAGACCAGAGAAAGATACTATGTGTAGAATTGGCAGTTTCTAATTCTACCTACTAAAAGTTGGAACTGCCAGTCCTTTTCTAGGCAGAGCCTTCAATAATGGAATTCCCAGCATGTTTGTGTCAAAATATTTCAGTTTGTCGATTACCCAAATTTGTAAAAAGAACATTTTAAAACTGAAAACTAGAGAAAAAGAAAAGAAGGTTTAAGTGGGGAGGATGAATAAGAAGATTAAAGACCAGAAAATTGAATAACAGAAGATCAAGTTGGTTTCCTCCTTCTACAATGATTCACATAGCTTCCGAGGTTATCTCAGTCCAGAGGATGTTGGCATCTTGTTCAGGCCTAGGTTTCTGCACTACAAAGGGCAATGACTTTAGATGTAAATCACCTTATTTGGCCACTAGATGGCACATGTGTCATTAGTACTTCTGTCAGTTCTTACCTGGACAGTATCATCACACAAAGGAATGGATGACCCTAGATTAAGAGCTGGAAGGGACCTTCTTGCATCTGATCCAGTCCCCTCCTTTTAAAGATGGGGAAAATGAGGCCCGGAGAGGTAAGGTGATTTGTTCAAGGTCACACAGTATCAGAAGCAGATAGTAAAAATTGATGTGCTAAGTAACTTGCTCAAGGTCACACAGATAGTAATTAAAGTTAAGTAAGCTCACCAGAACTTCGAGACATCTGCCACTATCTTATCAATCAACCTTTTATTAATGGGAGATAGGGTGTGGCAACGTTCTAGCTCCGACTGCCACTTACTTACTAACCTATGTGGCCTTGAGAAATTCCTTGAACTTCTCTGGACCTCAGATCACTCATCTCTAAAATCAAGGCATTCAAAGAAAACTTCTAAGGTCCCTTCCGATTCTAAATCTATGACATACTATTTATAAGAAAACATGACTTCCTGTTTTTGGTTATTTTGGAGAGGGGAAGGCAGGGCAATTGGGGTTAAGTGACTTGCCCAAGGTCACATAGCTAGTTAAGTGTCAAGTGTCTGAGGCTGCTTTTGAACTCAGGTTTTCCTAACTTTAGGGCCAGTGCTCTACTCACTGCACCACCTACCTGCCCCCAAAACATGATTTTTTTAACTTGCTTTTACAAAAGTAACTTTAGAAATAACCATTCAATAAACATTTCCTAAGACAATCCAACAGTGATCCTCAGTGAGTCTTTCTTAATACTTTAGTAACATTTTCCAGTATTTCCTCAAAAAGAAAGGGTGAGTTATAACATCAGTTCTTCAGCTAAGAGCCACCACAGATAGATAGGACAATCCTTTTCTTGGCTTCACCTCCCTGGCCTGCTACCTTTAAGCTTCCCAACCTTCTCTGAAATTATGTCTTCAGGCTATATACCTATTCATCCACAAAAAATTATGCTCACTCATTAAATTAGGCTGCATTTAAATTAATGTGACAGAGAACTGTGAGTTTCCTACCTCCTCAGCTTTCCTGCTATGGCCAAAATAAACTACAAAGCAGGGATGGATTTGGTCTTTTAGTCAGCCTGAATACTTTAAGCGAATCAGGAGAATATTCATCTCAGTTAGATATCAGCCAGCCCTGTGAAACCTTTATTTTCTGGACTTGTTTAGAATCTATCTGGGACATATTTTATATATTTCCTTATCTACAATTTTATGATGCCATTTTGTTTATATGCATCTGTTCTTTTAAAAAAGAAAAAAGAAATTGGAAGCAATTTGGTTAACATTGGAACTTATTTTATTTCTCCTTACCAAGAGTACATCATAAATTTGAAAACAATCTTCTTATTTTTCTTTCATTTTGATTTCTCCCTTTAATTAGTAATGAGGCATTGTCACTGACCATGACATCTAGCTGAAAGTCAACATAAAAAAATGAATGCGTTGGGATCCCTTCCACCACCACCCACTGAATACCCACACCCAAACAAAAAATATCCCTATCCATTTTCCCCATTTACAACCAGAGTCAGTTTGGCATAGCTAAGAGAGTGATGGACCTGGAAGTCTGAAGACTTGGGTTCCTACCCTAACTTTACTACATACTAGCCATGTGACAAACATGTCATTTGATCTCACCAAGTTTCATTTTATGAAACAGACCATGTTTATTTATCCTTTAGGGTTTGCAAAACAGAATACATATCTCATATCTCATTCAAATCTCACAACCTGCCCAGATCACTGAAGACAGTTTCTTGTGAAGTGCTGCAGAACAGGACAGACTTCCTCCAATTCACAGCACGAGTCATTTTGAAACCCCCGTTTCTTTCACACCTCTCTCCCTTCATCTTGTTAAGCATTTCTTCTTACTCTAACATGTCTTCTTCCCTCCTTTGCAAACTAGGTCCAGCATTTTCTTTTAGTTCTATTTCAAGACTCATTTCCTCCAAGATGATTTAAATCTGAATTTCTCCATTACTTTAGAACACTTTCTTTTTATACAGCTTTTAAAACAGCTTTTATACAGCTTTTACAACATTTAAAACACTTTGTAATCCTGCTTACCTTTCCAGTTTTGTTACATATATTACTCTCCCTCATATGGCTTTCTGATGTGTCTAGACAAACAGGTCTTCTTTCTGTTCCTCATAAATGATACTAAACGTCCCATCTCTGTGCCTCTGAACTATCCCTCATACCTGGAATGTATCCCTCCTTTTTCACCTCTGCTCCAGGGCAGACTTCCACGTGATAGCTTCCCTAATTCAATGCTAGACTCTCCCTTCCTTCAAATTTGTTTTCCTTTGTATAGGAATAGGAACTGAACCTTTGAGTTCATTGATGAGAGGAGCTCCTAAGTGAGAAACATCCCATAACAATGGGAATCAGTACTTTCTCTCTTACTTATGGTCTTAAGAAAGTTCTCTGGAGAAATGGAAGATTAGGTCATTGGCCCAGGGTCACAGAGTCAGCCTGTGTCTGAGGTGGAACTTGAAGTCAGGTCTTCCCGGCTTCAAGGCCAGCTCTCTAGCTACAACGCCAGGATCCTTCTCATTTATTTTGCAAACATGCTATGTCCTCTGATGCAACATAAGCAACTTGAGGCCAAGAATGGTTTCGTTTCTGTCTTTGCATCACCAATGAACAGTATATAGTAGACACTTAATATTTCCTTGTTGATACTATTTGTATGTAGGAAAGTTCTCTGTGTATAGTAATCAATAAATTCTTGTCAAATGAATAAGCTTCATTCAGTTCATATATTTTTCAAACTACCCTGGGCCTTTATATACTGATTTGTATACCCAACTAATATGATCTGAATGGTCAAAAATCCTTGTGAAAAGTTCATTTTTTACACAAGTCACTGTTGAGGAAATGAGGCTCTGCTAATGAAAAGTCTTTATTTGTAGAAAATAAAATCATTACAAGACTTCAGATATCAAGTGACAGAAGTTGAAACAAAATGTTCTACATGCACAGATGTGTTCATCTCACACACAGGAAGATGATAACTCTACTCTATAAAATGAACATAGGCCAATAAAAATCTAAAGATAGTATTTCTCTTTTAATTTTTTGTTGTTGTTGTGAGAGGGCTTCCTAGGGGTCGAAGACATTCATAAAGGAGAGTGATATAAAAATGTCAAATTAAAAAAAATCTAAAGCAAGAAACAGACTGTTAAGGATTCAAAACTGAGGGAGAAAGGGCTATAAAAATATGCCATTAACCTAGTAACACCCCAGCTAGGTCTGTATTCTAAAAGAGATTTTTTAAAAAAAGGACTAGGACTGGAGGCAAAGGATTAGAGATTTGAGGGGCTGCCCATCAATTGGGGGCATTGGTTGAACAAGTTGCGTTATGTGATGATGATGGAATACTATTATACTATAAGAAATGATGAGTAGGGTGCTCTCAGAAAATCCTGGAAAGACTTTTTTCATGGGCTAATGCAGAGTGAAATGTACTGTGTACACAGCGTGAGGGATAATTTGCAGTAAAGTTTCCCCATTCTGAAAAATCAAATCTAGAGTGGCTTCAGCATCTAGTAGGCCTAAGTTTAGAAGTCACCTGACCTTACAGGAATCTGGGACTTAGAGCAATGGAGACCCTCCCCAGGGCCACCTCAGCACAAGATATGCCAAATAAGGATAAAACTGCCTTCCTGGCCTTGCATTGGACACCTACATGTTTCCGTGTCCTTGGTCTCCAAGATAGATTCCTGCCCTTAGGTTGTGGGCTGGCCTCCCTACCAATGGGAGTGAAGGCCAGTTGGAGGTTGGGCTTCTGTGTTAGAAGGTTATATAACCATGGACTTGCTTCTACCTGTAGCTCTCTCCCTGGCAGATGCCATTTGATCAACAGGGGCAAAGGGCCCTTTCTCATGAGAAAGAATAAATAAACTTTATCTACTTTCCTAAACAGTCTCCGAACTCATTCACCATGCTGTTGCACAAAACAGTAATGGCAATATTTTAAGATGATCAGCTGTGAATGACTTAGCTACTCTCAGTAATACAACAATCCAAGACAACTCTGAAGGGCTTATGATGAAAAATTCTATCCTTCCCCAGAGAAAGAACTGATGGTATCTGAATACAGATTGAAGCATAGTTTTGTTTTTTACTTTATTTTTCTGGAGGTTTTTTATCTATGTTTTCTTTCACAACATGACTATTATGGAAATATTTTGCATGACTACACATGTAACCTATATTGAATTGCTTGCTTTCTCAAAAGGAGGTTGGGTGGGGAGGAAGGGAGAGAATTTGGAACTCAAAGTTTTAAAAATTATTTTTACATGTAACTGCGGGAAAATAAAATACTAAACAAAGAAATTTTTAGAAAAATCCTGGGGGTGGGGGGCAGATCTTTCCTTCCCTTTCCAGTTGAGATTTTAGCTACAAAGACTTGCTGACAAATAGTTTGAGCATTAGAAATGTAGTACAACCAGTCTGCTCACAATTGAACATATATGATTAGCACTTCACCAAATTCCTTAGGTTGCCTATAGAGTGTCTTGTATATGCTCCAGTATCCATCAGGAAGATCACTGGAGTCAAGAAATTACCGCACCCCTCATAGTTGTTTACACTTTGGTGGGACCAACACAGTACTGTGGACTGGTGGGTCCCTCAGCATCAGAAGATTTAGAGGTTCATTTCTGTCAGTTCACCTGGGCTCTTGGAAATCAGTTTACACTGACCAAATTGACAAGGGACAGGTTTATGAATCATAATATCAGCTTATTAGTTTGAATATTTATGGACCTTAAAGACATCATTTCATCAATGTGAGCATTTCTTCCATGGATATAGATTGCAAACTTCCCATAACTTAGTAAGGAATCTTTATTAAGATTTTATATGTTCAGCTTTTTGTCAAGAGATCACCCTGAACTTGGATAGATGGATTCTTGGAAAACAGGCCTTTCACCAGTATAGCTAGGGAATAGTGTAAAATGTCCTAGTGTGCAAAGCAAAGTTTTACGAGGATCCTTGAGTCAGGTATAGCTGAGACAATGGGGATATTTCTTTTATTATAAAAGAATAGCTAAGGTATACCCTCTCCTAATCCATGGTCCTTTTTATTTTCTTAAAAAACAATCAAACCTATGTGTTTGCATTTCTACCTCTCCAAAAATGCCTTGAAAGTATGTGAGGAAATGAAAAGGCTTCAAGCAATTTTTTTTTCCTTATCACATTTTCTATCGTTGAGGATACCGACTACACCGAAATCCACAGAAGAAGTGTGGGAGCTGATTTAATGTCACAGGGGCATGATGCGAAACAAAGCCTGGGTTTAAAAACAGTTTGGAGAAGACAGGAGGGAACAGGAAAAACATGACCAATTGAACCTTAAACAACCAAATTATAGTTCTGACTTTCTCTGCCCTGCTCTTGCTTGCTTTTTTTAAACTTGCCTTTATTCAGCTCAAAGGAAAAACAATCAGTGGTAAAGGTACAAAGTGGAAAATATGCCAGCAAGTGCCTACTAGACAGTAAAATTACACTTAGCAAGCCCTAAGGGATGAATGATCAGCAGAGCACCTGCCAACTAATTACAAGGAGTTAAAAAAGAAAACACATGGCAAAGCAAGAACAGTCCCTAGGATATCCATCAGTAGCACGGGAGGACCATATCTTTGTTACACTGAAGACTTATGTGTGAGTTTGGGTAATGCATATGTATTGTTATATAAATAGTGGGGGAAGCCACATACATCAGGGGTCTCCAAATAAACCTCTTTCCTATTCTGTATCTGTCGGTAAACTTGGTAGCATTTTCTTTTTTCCCCCATGAAAAACCAAGAGAATGTTGTATATAGTAACAGCAATGTTGTTTTAAGAACAACTTTGAGAGAGTAAAGGCCCAAATTAACAACAAAGAACATATGAAGAAAGGTGCTATCTGCTTCCAGAGAAAGAACTGATGAATAGAAATATGTACAGAAAGATTTTACATATTTAGATGAATATATGTCTCCGATGGTTTCTCTTGGGGAGGAAATAAAAGAAACTACAGAAAGATTTTACATATTTAGATGAATATATGTCTCTGATGGTTTCTCTTGGGGAGGAAATAAAAGAAACTTACACGATTAATGTATTATATATTTAAAAGGAATATAAAGATATACATAATAGAATTGCAGTTTCATGCGCACTCATCTTCTTATTATTCTACTGTGTGATGGAAATGCTGGTTTTATTTCATAAATTAAAAATAAAATAAATTTGGAAAGAAGAAAAATCACAAGTAATAGTGTTTGTAATCCAGGGATACTAAAAGAGTAAATAGCTTATTGTTCACAAAATTCTACCCGGACCTTAGATAATATGAGTGAGAGTGGAAGTTCCCACACCCACTATGCACACTGCTGTTCACTCCTTGGGGACAGGGACTGTCTTTTGCTTATTTTTGTATCCGGAGCAGGTAGCACAATGTAGGTGCTTAATGAATATTCAATGAATGAACTGAGTAGTAATTGTGTGCAACAACTGTGTTAAACTCCTCTAAATCTCTCCTCTGCTACTTTACAAAATAGCTCTAGGACCGCTCACTTCTAAGGAGACTACACAGTGTTGGGGTTGGAAGTGATGTTAAAATCTTCTCTAAAGTACATTTACAGCTATATTAGTTCCCTGGAGAGTATGGTTAAGGTTTCGCTACTGGTTCAGTATTAATCAATGTGAATCAATGTGAGTCTTCATGAGCACTTCTGTGACTCAACTTTATCTACACAATATTGCTGCAAAGCACAAGAAATACAAACTTGTCTCCAGTACTGAGAGGCACTGCTCAATTTTAATTAAAATTTTAATTCTTCTCTATCCTTGTAATTGGGAAATTGTTTTCTTGGATCTTGGGAATTATACCGTCAATGCCATGGAAACCACACAAAGCTGACATAACTTATTTTTTCCTCCTGCCTCCTCTGAAACCATCTGACAATAAGGGAATCTGGCAACAGGTCTTCCATGGTGTTCTTATGCCCCTCATTTAAGTTTCTCTCGGGCATTTAGGCGAGAAATGAGGAGATCCCAGAAAATTCTACCTATGCTAAAAATAAATAGAAGGGAAATGATCAACATCCTCCAATCAACTTGATGGTATCATAGGGACTGTACTTTTGTCAGAAAGGTACATCTCATGGAAACGAACATGTCTTGAGATTACTGTGAAGGAGGGGCTGATAGGTGGCACAGTGAATAGAGCACTGGCCCTGGAGTCAGAAGGACCTGAGTTCAAATCCAGCCTCAGACACTTAACACTTATTAGTCCTGTGACCTTGGGCAAATCACTTAACTGCAATTGCCCTGCCTTTCCCCCTCAGAAAAAAAAACCAAACAAAAACTATTTGACTAAACAGAATAAATTGTAGTTTTGGGACAGCTAGGGGGTGATTGGTGATTGGAAGTTAGGAGCTATATGGAGTAAATGGCCTATACTTGACCAGAATTACCTGAACTCAAGAGCTTCTAGACCTTCAGTTCCTGGTTGTCTTTTTCTGCCTTTGTTTCCTTTTCTGAGCAAAGATTCTGATCACTGATTCTCAAAATGAATATCTACAGCCTTGTGGGGTGGGGGAGGTCACCTCTTGGGTAATCCCAACGTTGAATTCCTGCGCTCAAGGAACAGCCTCACAGAGATAGATGCCCTTAAATCCACACATATCCAAGGAAAAAAATTATCCTGAGATTTTGGATCTTGCCATCTCTCCTTGACATTGCAATGAGTTGGCTCATCTGAGCAGCCAAAGGTGTGGGCCTCAGGTCAATAGAGAATATAACTATGCCTACAAGGTGTGTTGGATGTACACAGGTATAGGTTAATTTCTCCAAGATAACTGATATTTTGTATCTCATCTTTAAAGTTTGTATTTTAAGTAAAGTTTAGTTATTTTTTTCAAAAATTAAGTTTGTTTCTTCAATCTGATGATTAAAAAGTCTTCATTGTTCAATAGAAATTCACCTTTAAACACTAAAAATTAAATTCCCTGGCTGTACCCCATGATGAAATGTGCTGTGCACACCTAAAAAAGAGAGTACTGCTTCAGTAGTCCCCCCAAAATGTCTTTTTCTTCAAAGGGGAGATTGAGTCTAATGGATTGAGTATTTAATGCCTCCTATATTTATTCATGCATGCCTGTAAGCCTTTTGAATCTTAGGTATTTTCTATGATAGGTAAAGTAAAAACTGTCCCATACCAGATACCAGTGTTGTACATTAAGTACCTTTGCAGGCTGGAGGGAAGCCTATTAAGAACATTTAATAAAAACTAGGCATAAAGTATAGCCAAACTGACCTCTTGGTCTGAGTCTTTAATCAGTTCAAAATCAGTGGGAAGATGGAAGAGGTGTGAGAGGAAGAGAGGTCTAAAGTGACGAAAATGATAGAGAAGGAGTTCCTCACGGCACATCTGAAGAGATTGGGAGAACTGAAATGGGACTTGGAAGGAATATCAGAATGGTAGGTGGAAATTTGAGAAATAACAATTGTGATGAGGGACGTGATTTTCTCTTAGAAAAGATGGATTTTTTAAGTATCATTAGAATCGAAAGAGTAAAAGGTATGTTTGTTATACACAGAATAGCAATATAGTACTGTTTTATTTGTGTTTGAACCCTCAAGAGTCCTATGAATGGCAGAGATTGCATCTAGGCTCTATCAAATGTCGATGAGTAAGGGAAGACTGAGCTTTTTGAAAGTTCTTCCTGCAGATAAATTAATGGCTGTAATAGGTTGGATATCTGGGTCTGTTTCCTGGGTTGGGTTCTTGAGGAGCCAGAGTCTACTGCAAGAGGGGCTGGTCCTAGATATGAGGATTCTGGTTCCTGGGGCTCTGATCCTAGGAGCAAGAGGACTGTGTCAAAAGTACAGATATTATATTGGGTCACGACTAATATGCAGAATGACAAATACATTTTTAGAAGCAGCCAGTATGAGAATTTATTTTGTTTGATTATGTCTATTTGCTATAAGGGATTTTGTTTTTCTTCTTTTTCCAACGTGTGTAGCGGGGGAAAGGAGGAAAATGAAAGGGTAGAAAAAATAAGTGACTAATCATTCAAAAAACAATATTTAATTTAATTATTTTTTTAAAAATAGAGTACTTATGGGTGATGGCAAGATCAAGTGTGTAGTTCTGTATAGCTGAAGCTGAGTGAAGCAATAGGTCTTAGCAGTTGAGAAGACTAAACAACTAGGTTAGGTTGTTTGAGGCAATATCATTAACATAGATGCTTAAACTGATAAGAAAAATCCTTTCTTTTTCTCCCCTAGGTCAGGATGAGTTGGTCTTTAAGCCCTAGCTAAAGAGTTTTTCAAGAGATCAGGGTATTTCAGGTGTTTAGGGAGGACTAGAACCTCTGTGACCGAATAACCATGCATTAAACAAATGAAATTATTCATGATTTCCTTAAGGCATGATTTTCATTCTTTTCTAATCTCCCCCCCCAAAAAAAAATTAATGAGCTGAATGAAAGGAAGAAAGGTTCTGCCAGAAGACTGGGAATGCAAAAGATTCACAAAATAAACATATCATTCTTATCACCTATCTCCTTCTCCAGCACAGTCTCCAGCTCACTTTTGACTATGAGAAAATGGAAATCCCTGGGTTTCTCTGTGGAAAGAGGCCAAAATTCAGAACTACAGAAATGGCTTAAGAAGCCAATTTATGGAGTAATAAGTATGCATTAAACATTGTATCTTATGAACCATAGCAGCATAAATATGGAGCCAGAAAGGACCATGGAGGCCATCTAGATCAATTCATTTTATAGATGAAACAACTGAAGCCCTGTAATGGAAATGCAGATTTGAAGATCTTCCCTGCCCCTAGCTCCTTTGATTGGCTTAAGAGACTTTGATTAAGTGACTCTGAGAACCTTCCTTGATTTGAAAATATACTCTGCCCCCTTAATAGGCTGAATGTGGTCACATGGAGCCTGTGGTAGGAGGCTTGGTTTTCAGGAATGACCACACCTTGATGCTGTGTGATTGGGCAGTGGGTCAAGAGGGTGGTTACATTCTCTGAGCCAGGAGAACACTATATAATCCCTGATTTTAGGCTTTGCTTTGGGGCTCACTTTGAGAAGTGTTGTGTGATTTGACCAGATGAGACTCTGGGAAGCCGTTGAGAGCCCCCCAGCTTTGAAAACCCAGATGTTGATGCTTCCCTCTCTGGTAACTGTGATTTGGTATTGTTGTAATGGTTGGACAGTTTGGAAGCCTGTCTGCTTGATCTGTTTGTTTATCTATTTTGAAACTACTGTCTGTATACTCTGAAGTTTGGGGTGCTGA
Source organism: Gymnobelideus leadbeateri (assembly GCA_011680675.1). Taxonomy (NCBI): domain Eukaryota; kingdom Metazoa; phylum Chordata; class Mammalia; order Diprotodontia; family Petauridae; genus Gymnobelideus; species Gymnobelideus leadbeateri. Next base: position 245,299 of record WOXC01001970.1, read on the forward strand.
CCTCTTTCCCCCGAACTAGGTAAATGATATATGTTTGTTTGATTAAAGTAAGCTTGTTAACTGATTTTGAGTTGCTTTCCTTTACAAAAGCAGATCTAAGATTGAAAACCAAAGGTGAGATTAATAAAATTGAAATTAAGAAAACCATTGAATTAATAAATAAAACTAAGAGCTGGTTTTATGAAAAAATCAACAAAATTGATAGACCCTTAGTCAATATGATAAAAAAAAGAAGAAAACCAAATTATGAGTATCAAAAATAAAAAGGGTGAATCTACCTCCAATGAAGAGGAAATCAAAAAAATAATGAGGAATTATTTTCCCAATTGTATGCACATAAATATGACAATCTTAGTGAAATGGATGAATATTTACAAAATCACAAGTTGCCCAGATTAACTGAAGAGGAAGTGAATTACCTAAATAACCCCATCTCAGAAAAAGAAATAAAACAAGCCATCAAAGAACTCCCTAGGAAAAAATCTCCAGGGCCAGATGGGTTTACTAGTGAATTCTATCAAACATTTAAAGAACAATTGATTCCAATACTCTACAAACTATTTGGGAAAATTAGTGAAGAAGGAGTCCTACCAAACTCTTTCTATGACACAAATATGACACTGATTCCTAAATCAGGAAGAGATAAAACAGAGAAAGAAAATTATAGACCAATTTCCCTCATGAATTTAGATGCAAAAATTCTAAATAAAATATTAGCCAAAAGACTCCAACAACTCATCACAAAAATAATACACTCTGATCAGGTAGGATTCATTCCAGGAATGCAAGGATGGTTTAATATTAGGAAAACCATCAGTATAATTGAGCACATCAACAATAAAACTAGCAGAAAACACATGATCATCTCAATAGATGCAGAAAAGGCTTTTGACAAAGTACAACACCCATTCCTATTAAAAACACTAGAAAGTATAGGAATAAATGGAGCCTTCCTCAAAATAGTTGACAGCATCTATTTAAAACCATCAGCAAGTATTATATGCAATGGGGATAAACTAGAAGCCTTTCCAATAAGATCAGGAGTGAAACAAGGGTGTCCACTATCACCCCTCTTATTCAATCTGGTACTAGAAACACTAGCAGTAGCAATTAGAGAAGAAAAAGAAATCAAAGGAATCAAATTAGGTAAAGAAGTGACCAAGCTATCACTCTTCGCAGATGATATGATGATATACTTAGAGAATCCTAGAGAATCAAGTAAAAAACTACTAGAGACAATAAATAAATTTGGCAAAGTTGCAGGATATAAAATAAACCCACATAAATCCTCAGCATTCCTGTACATCTCTAATGAAACTCAACAGCAAGAGATAGAAAGAGAAATCCCATTTAAAGTCACTGTAGACATTATAAAATATTTGGGAATCTACTTGCCAAAACAAACCCAGAATCTATATGATCACAACTACAAAACACTTCTCACACAAATAAAAGCAGATCTAAATAGTTGGAAAAATATCAATTGCTCATGGCTGGGTCGAGCTAATATAATAAAAATGACAATCTTACCCAAACTAAACTATATATTTAGTGCCATACCAATCAATTTACCAAAAAACTACTTTCTAGAGTTAGACAAAATAATAACAAAATTTATTTGGAAAAACAAACGGTCTAGAATATCAAGGGAATTAATGAAAAGAAATGCTAGGGAAGGTGGACTAGCTATGCCAGGTCTTAATCTGTATTATACAGCAGCAGTCATCAAAACTGCTTGGTACTGGCAGAGGTGTAGAGTAGTGGATCAATGGAATAGATTGGGTGCAGGAGACCCAGCAGTTAATGAATATAGCAATCTATTGTTCGATAAGCCCAAAGACCCCAGTTTTTGGGATAAGAATGCACTATTTGACAAAAACTGCTGGGAAAACTGGAATACAGTATGGCAGAAACTGGGCATAGATCATTATCTAACACCATATACCAAAATCAAGTCCAAATGGGTGCATGATCTAGGTGTAAAGGATGATACTGTAAGCAATTTGGGAAAGCAAGGAATAGTTTACCTGCCAGATCTGTGGAGGGGAAGACTTTAGGACCAAACAAGAATTAGAGAGCATTATAAAATGCAAAATGGATAATTTTGATTACATTAAATTGAAAAGCTTCTGCACAAACAAAGCCAATGTAACCAAGATCAAGAGGGAGTTGGGAAATTGGGAAAGAATTTTTACAACTTGTGTCTCTGATAAAGGACTCATCTCTAAAATTTATAGAGAATTGAGCCAAATCTATATGAATGCAAGTCATTCCCCAATTGATAAGTGGTCAAAGGATATGAACAGGAAATTTTCAGAGAAAGAAATTAAAGATATCTATAAGCATATGAAGAAATGCTCTAAATCACTATTAATTAGAGAAATGCAAATCAAAACAACTCTGAGGTACCACATCCCTCCAGTCAGATTGGCTAAGATGACAAAACAAGAAAGTGACAAATGCTGGAGAGGATGTGGACAAATTGGAACATTAATACATTGCTGGTGGAGTTGTGAACTTATCCAACCATTCTGGAGAGCAATCTGGAATTATGCCCAAAGGATTATAAATAATCTCATACCCTTTGACCCAGCCATACCACTTCTAGGGTTATATCCCAAAGAGATCATAGAAGTGGGAGGAAGACCCATATGTACAAAAATATTTTTAGCAGCCCTTTTTGTGGTTGCAAAGAATTGGAAACTGAAGGGGTGCCCACCAATTGGGGAATGGCTAAACAAGTTGTGGTATATGAATGTAATGGAATATTACTGTGCTATAAGAAATGAAGAGGTGACGGATTTCATAATTACCTGGAGAGACTTATGCAAACTGATGCTGAGCGAGAAGAGTAGAATCAGAAGAAATCTGTATACAATCACAGACATGCCATATCTGTGATGACCAACTATGACAGACTGGACTCTTTTCAGCAATGCAGTGATATAAGTTAATCCCGAAAGACTCAAGAAAGTGAGAAACGCACCATCCAGAGATATAACTAGAAAGAACTGAACCTGAATCCTGATGGAAGCAAACTAAATGATCTTGTTCTTTTCATTGTTTGGTTTTATCTCTTCCTTACCATCCATCATCCCACCTAGTACAATACGCCTTTGTAATTGGAATAATGTCTAATATGAATGCATTTGCAGATCATATACTGGACTATATGCTGTCGTGTGGGGAGGGGGAGGGAAGTAAAGGAAATTTGAAAATCAAGGAACTATGGAATTGAAACTTGTTAACTGAAACTAAACTAATAAATTAATTTAAAAAAAAAAGCAGATCTAAGAACCTGTGTTGGCAGCTACCCTGGGGATGTTGGGGTGCTTGCTGCTACAAGCCCAAGGTGATTTGCCAAAAGTCACATGGGTATCAGAAGTAGATTTTTAATTCAGGTATTATGAATTCATGCAGTGGATAAAGTGCCAGGCTAGGAGTCAAGAGGACTCCTCATCCTGAGCTCAAAATTGACCTCAGACATTTACTAGCTGTGTGACCCTGGGCAAGTCACTTAACGTCACTTTCCTCACCTGTAAAATGATCTGGAGAAGGAAATGGCAAACCACTCCAGAATCTTTGCCAAGAAAACCCCAAATGGTGTCAGAAAGTGCTGGACTTGTATAAAACAAAAAGACTTGGTGACAACAACAAAATTGTGACTCTAAAGCCTTTCTACTTCTACTACTTTAGAAGTAAAAAACGCATTCCCTGTACTCTACCTACCCTACTTATCTGCATACTATTTCTCTTGCCTCAAAGAAGCTTCTTAGGAGAAGGGATGGAGGATTTTCTATCCTCTCCACTAGTACATAGAAAAAATCAGATGCAAAATGATTGTATAAATTGATAAAAATAAGGGATAATCATTTTTTGTGGAAATAGGGATTCAAGAGTAGGATGAACTTAAGAGAGAAATTTTAAGCGGACAGTTTTACTGGCTTGTGAGAAAACTTCTTGTGGAAATGTCCAAAGTAATAATCCTTCTTAGGAGATTTAGTTGGGGTTCAGAAAAGGGACTCTGAATTAACCAGCTCCTTCTGTTGATTAAAAAGTGTTTTCTGTACTGCAATATCATTAAAATGCTCTCAGCTTTGAGGATGAACTCATATTTCAGAGCTCTCAAACCCCAGGCAGTCTAACTACAGAAAAAGTGGTGCTTTCTTTAAACTTATCACAGGAGCAATTGTTGTCAAGAGGCTATTTCTTCTGATTAAAGGTATGAAAATTCACTGTATTACTATCAAACCCAGAATGATTTAACATATCATTTGGGACTCTACCAGTTCTTCATAGAACTTCCCGTTTTAAGAGAGGCAAATTTTCTCCCTTCTACCTCTCTACCAGCAGCAATGATCAACTCCATGAACAAGACATCGGCATATGAGTTTGCCTCAATTTGCCGTCTGCTTCTGCTTTGTATTTTCTTTCCCTTAGCACAGATGACCAAATAGCAATGATCAGAGATGGACGGTTTCAGACTTGATTTCTGTCTACTTTATCAGCTGAAGAGGTTGAGAATTCTCAGGTGCTTAGTGGTAGCAAGTAGTGCTGGCAACTGAGTGTTTTCTGGAGATAATTAATGAGAGACTCTTCCTAAAACTTGAAAACCCAAGAAGAAACAAGCCCTGAGTTGCTGATCAAATAGCAGAAACTGAAGTAAAAGTGAAACCTCTCCATCAGTCATATAATTTTCCCAGAAATCTTTCCTATCTCCCATATGTCTATAATAAGAGTGATGGCCTACTGTTTTGTGTTTTTAAGTATTTGTGAATAAGGGATTAGAACTCTTTGGTGCAAAGAATTTTGTTTGTTGTAGAGAAAATAAATGGTTATCTTATATCAGGTATCTACTACTTTGTACACTGAACAATTATTTTAGAAAGGACTTTGTTACTCTCTTTGGAGGAAAACCTAGTTATTCACCGTATGTAAGGTTTTGTTTTTCTTTTTTAAAAGAAATTTTCTCTGAGAAAATGAGAGCAAAAGTCCCGAATCTCTGGCCTTTACAGTCAGGCTTCTTAAAGGACTGACTGAAGGTTCACTTGAAGCAGGAGGACCCCTTGGACTGAACATGGGCAAGTGCTGGTTAGCCAGCTGTCACCTTGGAATACGCAGAAATCTAGCTATGGAAGAGATAAGGTGTAAGATCAGAGAGATTCAATGTGGAGGTTTTCATATAACCTGGAAGTAACAGAAGAATATCAAATGGCAAATCCTAAGTCTTAGATTTTAGCATGATATCAGGAAAGGGACAGTGAGGCACCATAGAAAGTGGCCCCCAATTGGAAGAGCTGCTGAAAATAAATATCAGTGACTTTACATTTGTGCCTAAGGCTAGAACTATTAAAAAAATGCAAGAGAAGGATGAACAGAGATAAATTAGGATATATTATTATTTCTCCATTTATGGAATAGATGGTATCTCCTAAGCATATATCTTATTTGAATCTAGAACTTTTTCTTATGAATTTAACTTTATTTGAAAAGGTCATGCAGGCATATAGTAGAAATAAAGAAAATATGCTTTCCTCTTGAGATTTTCAGTGATATAGTTTTTAATAACACATTTTCAGTAAAAATTTTCATAACCTCCCATGCTAATCAATACAAAGCCAAACTCATTATTTTTGAAATGCATCAAAGAAAGAAAGAGTTTGGTGATCCAATTCTTTGAGAAAATCTCCCCTAAGGAAACAATACTTCCTGGTTATTCTTTTTACAATCTTTACGTGTTAGTTATAAGAAAACTGGAATCTCCTCCTTGAAATTCAAAATTCAATAACTAATCTTTAAGCCTAAAAATGCATTTTAAAAAGCCCCAATATAGAACAAAGCAATTTGAACTTCAATATGGTTATATGTATACACACATACATGTATATAACATACACATATTTAGAGGAAATGGTTTAAAAATAGCTCTATCATGAAGTAATTCCAAAGAGTTTGTTTTCTAAAAATAACATTTCATTCTCCTAGTAACCCCCAATTTATCCAGAAATCTCAGCAGTTATATCAGCAGAAACATATACCAAAAATATACCAGAAATATCAGCAATTCAACCAGAAAGTATGAAATAAGCAAATAAAGGGGGGAAGGGGAACAACTAAAACAGATATCAAAAAAACTGTGTGGTAAAAGCACATGCACTTTTTTCAAATGTGCCTCATATCCTCATTCAAAGTCTATTTGCATGCTTTTACTTCATAAACAATTCTAATAATTGTGGTTATCTGCTTTCCCAGGCACTAGCATATCATAAACAACAATTCTGAAAGTAAGGAAAACTAGCAGGAGACAGGAAGCAATAGGTAACAATTGACATAAAGGTGAAAGACAAAATAATTATCAAAAAGAGACATAAGAACTCAAGATGAAGAGCAGCTTGGAGCTTTCTAGTCCAGGCACAAGTCCTACATAGTATGTTGAACACAGTAAGCACTTAAAAATGTTTATTAATTGGATCTTAATAGTCTTAGAGGGAACTAGGTAGCACTGTGGATAAAGTGCCAGGCCTGAAGTCAGGAAACCCATCTTCCTAAGTTCAAATGTGACCCAGACATTCTCTGTGTGACTCTGGGCAAATCACTTACCCCTTTTTGCCTCAGTTTCCTCATCTGTAAAATAAGCTAGAGAAGGAAATGGCAAACCAGTCTAGGATCTTTGCCAAGAAAACCCCAAATGGGGTTGTGAAGAGTCAGAAATGACTAAAATGACTGAATGACAACAGCAACAAAGTCTTAGAGGGAACCACTGTATGAAAGTATAATAGATGATGTTCACAAAGAAAACAAATTATGTTCAACACACAAATATATATTTATGTATTATATCATAATATATATACCATATATTACATTGTTATAATTATGTTGTATGTATATTGATTATTAACATCACATACATATATAATGTAATATATAACTTTATATTGATATATAGTTAGTCAATAAGCATTTATTAAGTGCTAAGTACCAGATGCTGTGTGCACTTAGTAAGGACTAGGGATGCAAAGGGAAAAAAACCTCAAAGTCAAAAAAGGCAAAATAAGCCTTCAGTCCTTCTGCTCCAGGAAATCATATTCTAAGTGGGGAAGCAACAGGTAAACAACTAGGGATATGCTCTTGAAGATCTATGGGAGTAGATAAAGGTAATATGAAAGAAGAAGGCACAAGGAGTTGGGCTTTGGGGGAATAACAAGGAAAGGCTTGCTTCTGAAGGTGAGACCTGAGCTGAGCTGTGAAGGCATACAGGAAATGAATAGGGAGGCATTTCAGGCATGGGAGACAGGCAGGGCAAACTAAGAGCAAGGAGGTATGCTATTGTGGAGAAGCTGCAATTAGGCCGGTATAGCTTGATGGTAAAGTCTGTGGTGAGAAGAAAATATGGGAATGCTGGAAAGGTAGGAAGGGACCAGGTCATGAAGACTGATTGATAACTGACATAGCAATTGCATTTGATCCTGAAAGTCACTGGAAACAGGTGAAGTTTCTTGAGGGGGGAGAAAGAAGGGGCTAACATACTTAGTCCTAGGCTCAGAGAAATAACTTTGGAAGCTAAGAGGAGGTTGGATTGGAATTGGGAGAAACCTAAAGGGACCTGTTTTTTTCTTCAATAGTCCAAGTGAGAGGTGAGCTAGGATTGTGGTTGTTCAATACCTAAATAAATAGTGGCATATGAATATATTGAAATACAATGTCAACAGAAGAAACAATGAATACAGGAATTCAGAGAAATATTGGATAACTTTTGTTGTTTGTCCTTCATTCTTGAAGAGGGACCTTTTATGAAGTGGTAGCATGGGATGTCTAACACCCACTCTGGGTTCACTCATACCTCTATGTGATTCACACTATGACCACCTCTGACCTACAGGTTAGATCCCTGCAGGACAAAAACTGACTCTCCCCCTCCAGGGTTCTAGGGATAGATGAGTTGGAAATAATTTCTCTAAGAATACTCAGAATTTCCTCCTATTCTACACCACCCTTAAGATTATCAATTATCCAATCAGACTTTATTAGCTTTTAGAAACCAGATTTTGCTGAAGTAGTGTATTAAGAACAGTTTATATAAATCATGTATTAGAAAGTCTGGTATACATTCTCACAATACCACAAAGTCCATAGGAAAGTGAGCTCCAGCTAAGCAAACATGTTGCAAAAGGGGCTCATGGCTCCTTGCCTGATAAAACTTCTATTTTCACTTCCTGGAGTCTATCTGACTTTCTCCTGAGGTATATATGAGCTGCATTTCTCTCTAGTGAGAAGAGGTCACAACTCCTTGAAACTGTCTTACTTCACCCCCTTTAGTTTGCCCCTTTCAGATCTGGGATGATATTGTTGTTCATTCTTCATTCTCAAAGAGGACCAAAGACATCAGGAGGGTGATGTCTTGACTTGCAAAGTGAATGACATGGTCATTGGAGGATGGAAGAGTCTGATACTCCCTCTGGCTTGTTTGTTTCTTCCTGTCCAAGGATAAGGCCCCTCCAAATTTTCAACAAGCAGTTGCTAGAATATTACTAAAGAGTCGATGTTTTTGATATACACAGTCCCACAGATGTGTCTAATTCTTTCAAGCAATTCCAATAATTTTTTTTTCATTTGCTTTCATCCAAGTCTTAAAACACTTCATACCTCATCCTTAGTTTATAAGTCTGACTGATAGCATAGAGGTGCCTAGGTGGTTCACATCTAATTGACACATTTGCTGAACTGATTCTTTAACTCAATTGGAGGTATATTCTCATATAGCACCTTGTTATCTAAGTTGATTGGGGATTGAGGGTGTAAAACATCCCTTTTTAAAAAACCTGGGCAAAAATAGACATAATGACTACAATAATGTAAATTAATACCACTAAAAGGCAGACAAACTCAAATTTAATGCAAAGATCAATCTTGTTTGCAGTACAGGTATAGAATGTGGCATAAGCTATCATTTAGTTCTGAATAAGCTAGTTTCCAAGCTAGTTAGCATGTCAGGACGAGAGCAGACACTAAAAAGTAGAAACCACTTCCATTTACTCCTCATTTTGCTTTCAACAATTAGCTGAGGGGGTGGGATGGGGCCAAGATGCCATTTAGCTTTGTTTAAGGAGGTAGAGAAGTATGCTACGCATTTCAAGGATTATTTTTAAAATGTGTAAATTAAAATCTTTGGGTACTTAAGTGGGTAAGCTTCAACAACATGGAAAATTCACTTATGTGAAATGTTCTATTTCCATACATCAGGTAAGTGAGCCGTGATTGCACCTCATGTGCCTCATAATAGTTTATGTCTCTGCCAAATTCAGTAACTGAGGAATCTTGTCATCCTCTATCAAACTGCCTTTACGGCATATAACAGTCAAAGGCTAGGAGAAATTTTAATAGGAATTTCACCCCAAAACATATATTCTCTCATACTTGTGAAATTGAAAAACCAATGTACACATGCATAGTGACTGAGGACACTAGAACTTGGAGTCTGCATTTACCTTTGTAGGCATCTCCACACTCCACCTTCTCATGCACTTTGCCAGCAAACATCCCACTGGCATTGCTCCAGATCCTAATTAGCAGTAAAGGAATGACAGTTTATTGATTTATGTTACATTCCTGCTCTCTGTTACTGAGGGCTCTGGAAATACTCTAGACGCAAATTACAGAATAAACTGTCTCTCCATTAAGGTTTTAGGAACAAGTAAGGTAATTCAGATAGGAATGCAAGCCTCTGAACTTTCAAAGACTCATATGTGGGGATCCCAGGGCAGACTCTTAGATGTGCATTTTAAACATACAAGATAAGATATAGTTATATATTTCACATTACTTTAATTGTCGAGCTGATGAAACCCTGCATCTAAATACCAGAATACTTGTAGGCAATGGAAGGTGTTGGTTTTGGCCTAAAGCTACCGTTACAGAAGAGCTAGATGACTGACTAGTTAGAAGCTTTGTTAGAAGATACAGTGACCTAATCTCAAATGGACTAATAAAAGATTATCCTAAATGACAGGGCAATGGCACACCATGAACTGATTATTTCATTTAGGGAGGTAAGCCACAGGTAGCCTTTCACTGGAAAATTCTCATAGAAAAGCTAACTGAAGCTATGGTGACAGAGTATTTAAAATAGGAGGGATGGAAATGATGCTGTCAACTTAAGGAACATGAAGGCCATATTTTCTTCTAGAGACATCAATTAGCAAAATAATAACCTAATCATTAGTCTGATTTGATAAAGAAAAAGCAGATTCTTTGATGAATTTACTCATAGGAAGGAAAAACCACTAGTGAATTCATTCAAATAATAACAATAATATCTATGCAGAATTTTACAGATATTATCTTACCTCATTTGATCCTCACAATAACTCTGTGAGATAGGTGCTATTATTATCCCCACTTTACAGATGAGGAAACTGAGGCAGACAAAGGTTAAACAACTTGCCCAGTCACACCTTGCCTGAGGTGAGATTTGAATTTAGAATTTCCTGACTCTAAGAACAATACCGTGCAACCTAGCTGCTTACGCTTCATTGAACATTTGACATACACACTCATAACTGCAGGTATATATATCCTTTTGATGAGCTTCTATTTGCCACATTTTGAAAGGCATGGAATTATTTAAAAGTTAATAAACTTTCCATGACTAGCTCAGCCACTAAAAAGCAGAAGCCACTTTCCTTTACTTCTCATTTTGCTTTCAACAATTAGCTGAGGGGGCAGGGTGGAGCCAAGATGGCAGATTAGGGATAGTCACATAGCTGAACTTTTCCAACATTCCAAAAAACTTTAAAATAACACCTCAAATTAAATTTTGGAGTGACAGAGTCAACAAAATATAGGGATAAGACATTTTTTTCCAGCCTAAGAAAATTTGAGAGGTCAGTAGAAGTCTGTGGCACCAGGATGGAGTCCTGTCTAAAAACCACACACACACACACACACACACACACACACACACACACACACACACACACACACACACTGGCAGCAGAAGCTTTGGGATATCTCAGCCCTGAAATGGTAAGGGAGTCAGACAACTAGTCAGAAAGATATTCCAAGGAACCCTTTTCAAGCACTGGGGTACATCTGGTGCTGATTGGCAACTCTATTGCCCACAGAGAGTTCTGGGACACAGTTCCAGGATGGTGAGGAGTTCTGGTGGTTGGTCACAAGAGAGCAGGGGCCCTGGTCACACTTCCAAATTTAAGAGGAGCACTAGCACTTCTGTCTACAGGGAACCAAGAGCCTTTCCACCATACTCTGGTAAAGACCAGAATGGAGACCAGGAGAACACAGACCACACCCCTCCCTGGATAACACCACTTTGGAAACATAGAACCAGCTCTGGAAACAGCAGCATGAAAAAACCTGAAGCTTGGGACAGTGTTTCCTCCAGATGTGTAGAACCCAACTTTAACAAAGTTCAAAGTCAAGAAATAGGCTGGAAAAATGAGCAAATAACAACAAAGAATTTGACTATTAAAAGCTACTACAGTGGCAGGAAAGACCAAGACATAAACTCAAAAAGAGACATCAATGTGAAAATAGCAACAGCAACAACAAAAATGCTAATTGGACCCAAGCCCAACAAGATATCCTGGAGAAGTTAAAGAAAGAGATGAGTAGTAAAGGAAAAACTGGGGAAAGAATTGAGAATGATGTAAGAAAATTATGAGAAGATAATTAATAACTTTGTAAAAAGAGGCACAAAAATACTGAAGAAAATAATATATTTTTAAAATTGGCCAAATGGAAAAAGAAGTACAAAAATTCACTGAAGAAAAGAACTCCTGGGGCAGCTAGGTGGCACAGTGAGTAAGAGTGCCAGCCCCAGAGTCAGGAGGACCTGGGATTGGTTCCAGCCTCAGATATTTAACACCCACACAAAAATAACTGACCATGTAACCTTGGGCAAGTTACTTAACCTCAATTGCTTTAAAAAGAAAAGAAGAGAAGAGGAGAGGAGAGGAGAGGAGAGGAGAGGAGAGGAGAGGAGAGGAGAGGAGAGGAGAGGAGAGGAGAGGAAAGGAAAGGAAAGGAAAGGAAAGGAAAGGGAAAAAAGAAAAGAAAAAAACTCCTTAAAAACCAGAATTGGCCAAATGGAAAAGGGCGGGGGTAGGCGGGGAATCTCACTAATTAAAATTCCTTAAAAATTAGAATTGAGCCAGTGGAAACTAATGTCTCCAGGAGACATCAAGAAACAATAAAACAAGTCAAAAGAAGAAAAAATAGGAGAAAATGTGAAATATCTCACTGGAAAAAAAAAACTGACCAGGAAAATAGATTGAGGAATAATTTAAGAATTATCGGGGTGGCTAGGTGGCTCAGTGAGTAAAGGTGGCTAGGTGAGTAAAGCGCTGGCCCCAGAGTCATGAAGACCTGAGTTTAGATCCGGCCTCAGACACTTAACACAAAAAAAATAGTCGTGTAACCTTGGGCTTAACCCCAATTGCCCTCCAAAAGGCAAAAAAAAAGAATTATTGGACTACCTAAAAGTCATGATGACATTGTATTTCAAGAAATTAGGAAGGAAAACTGCTCTGAAATCTTAGATCCAAAGAGTAAAATGGAAATTGAAAGAATCTAATAATTGCCTCCTTGAGATCCCAAAATGAAATGTGACTCTGAGGAATATTTTAGCAAAATTCTAGAGTTCAAATTTCGAAGATAAAAATTTTCAAGCAGTCAGAAAGACAAAACTTTAATATCATGAAGCCACAGTGAGGATAAAACAAGATTTCATTGCTTTTGTGTTAAAGGAGTGTAGGGCTTAAATATGATATTCCAGAAGGCAAAAGAGCTTTATAATCAAGAGTATTCTACAAAGTAAATGAGTGAAGTCCTTTAGGGGGAAATGGATGAAAAGATCATTACTGGGTAGAAAATTTGACATTCAAACCCAAGATTCAAGAGAAACATAAAAAAGGTAAATTTGAAAGAGAAACATAAGAGATTCAATAAAATTAAATTATTCATATCCCTATATGGGAAGATGAAACATGTATCTCCTAAAAAACTTTATTAGGTCACTTAAAAAGAGTTTAAATAGACAGATATCATGGATATGAATCAATTATGTTGGAAGCCCAAATGAAGGAATAATAAAGAAGAATGTATTGGAAGAAAAGGAAAGGGAAAAGTAGAGTGGGGCAAATTTTCTCACATTAAAGAGGGGCACAAGGAACATTTTTATTTCATTAGAGGGGAAAATAAAGGTGACAAATAAATGCTTAAACCTCACTTTCATTGAAATTGTTTCAAAGAAGGAAGCAAATACACATTCAGTGGTGTAAGGAAATGTAAGTTACCCAAAAGAGAAAATAGGAGGGTAAGGAGAGAAGAGATATGTAGGTGGGAAGATGATAAAAAGAGAGTGGTTTGAGGGAAGTGGAGGTCAAAATAAAACAGAATTTTGAGGAGGGATGGGATAAAAAAAAGAAAAGTATAAACAGATAAAAATAAGATGGAGGGAAATAAACAGCAATCATAACTATAAATGTGAATGGGATGATTTCATATACAAAATGAAAGCAGATAGCAGAATGAACTAGTTACCAAAATCCAACAATATGATGTTTATAAGAGACACACTTGACACAGAAGATAGTACAAAAAGTTAAAATAAAGGACTAGTGCAGAATCTAAAATGCTTCAGCTGAAATTTTTAAAAAGGCAGGAAAAGCAATCAAGGTCTCAGACACAGCAAAAGCAAAAGTAGACACAAAAGAGATAATCAGGGGCGGCTAGGTGGCGCAGTGAATAGAGCGCCGGCCCTGGAATCAGAAGGACCTGAGTTCGGAGCCGGCCTCCGACACTTAATCTGCACAAACAAAAAACCTAGCCGTGTAACCTTGGGCAAGTTACTTAACCCCAACTGTCCTAACGGGGCGGCTAGGTGGCGCAGTGAGTAAGAGTGCCGGCCTCGGAGTTTGGATGACCCGAGATCAGATCCGGCCTCAGAAAATGAGCACCCACGCATAAATCAAATGACTAGCCGTGTAACCTTGAGCAAGTTACTTAACCCCAATTGCTTAAAAAAAAAAAAAAAGAGATAATCAGGGAAACTACAATATGCTAAAAGGTATCATAGACAATGAAATAATATCAAATATTACTATAGCAAGTTTTTCTCATAAAGACCCCTTTTCTCAAATATAGATTGAGCATTGAACTGATTCAAATTTGTATATAAAAAAGAGCCATTCCCCAACTGATAAATGACCAAATGATCTAAACAGGCAACTTTCAGAAAAACAAATGAAAGCTATCTATATTCATATAAAAAATATCCTAAATCACCATTGATTAGAGAAATGCACATTAAAATAACTCTGAGGTTCTACCTCACACCTATTAGAAATGACAAATGCTGGAGGGGATGAGGGGAAAAATAGGTACACTAATCAACTCTTGGTAGAGTAGTAAACTGGTCCAGCCATTCTGGAGAACAATTTGGAACTATACCCAAAGGACTATAAAAATGCACATATCTTTTCACCCAGCAATACCACTACTAGATCTATAATCCCAAAGAGATCAAGGAAAAATGAAAAGGACCTATGTGTACAAAAACATTTACTGTACCTCTCTTAGTGGTGACAAGAATGAAAAATTGTAGGGATGCTAATCGTTTGGGGAATAACTGAACAAGATGTGGCATATGATTGTGATGGAGTACTGTTGTGCTATGGGAAATGATGATGGGCGCAGTTTCAGAAGAACATGGGAAACCTATAAGAATCGATGCAAACCTATAAGAATCAATAAGAAGAACTGGGAGATCATTGTGCACAGTAATAGTAATGTTCTAATGAAGATCAACTGTGAAAGACTTGGCTATTCTGATCAATATGATGATCTAAGACAATTACAAAGGAAGAAGATGAGAAACTGCTATCCTCCTCCAGAGAGAAGTAATGAATGCTGAGTTCAAATTGAAGTATAATATTCTCACTTTCTCGATTTTTCTTGCTTTTTTGGAAAAATGGCTAATATGGAAATATACTTCATATGATTTCACATATATATGGAGAGAAAGAATTTAGAACTCAAAATGTTAAAAGAATATTAAAAATAATACATTTAAATAGTTTTTAAAAACAGAGAGAACTAATAAAATTTAAATATAAATACAGTTTAAAAGCTCACAAATGATTAACAGAAATTTTCTCACAAAGCAAAGTCAGTATGTGGGAAATGGCTCCAGAAATCTATTTTAAAATGCTCAAGATATTGGTGATTTTAGAAGAAAAGGGACTTAGTTTCTTATTTCCACTTCTCAAATTAAAGAAAAAAACTAAAGCAATAAAGTTTGATCCATTTCCTCAAGTCACATACAAAAAAATTAAAAACAACATGTCTCCCAGACTTCATGGAGATAAAGGATTTGTGAACACTTTGATGACTAGTTTTTTGTCTTTGTGTTTTTTACTATATACCTTTAGTGAAGTAAATCTACCTTGTGATGAAACTGATTCTTTGTTCCTTCCAAAAATGAATTTGAACAGGAAAAAACAATTACTTCTTTCAAACCATTAATGGAAAAGTGCTATCATGGTTGTGTTGACCTACAAAGTCAATCTCTATGTATTCTGTGGGGCACTGTAAATAACATTACAAAAGGCATGTTGCTGCATTTCATTAGTTATTTCTTCAATACAAAAATAACTGAAGAAGCTCTCTGGGCAAAGAAAAATGATATTAACAGAGTTTTCAGGGAAGGGGGAGACTTTGCTTCAGATAAATCAATGGCCAACGTGGCTGGAAACTGAAGAACAAGAAGAATCTGATCAAAGAACCTGTCAAAGCTTGAAATTTTACAAATATACTGTTGCTATGATGCAAATGTTTGGCCACAACCACAGCAAAAATTCATTCTTCTGTAATGCTTTCAAACTATTTAAAGCAGAAGCACATAAATAGGATTTTCTTCTGCACAACATTTTTGTAAGATAATATCTTAATTGTATTCCACCAGCAAATATTGTAGAGCATCATTCATGGTGAGCTAATGTATTAGTAGCATTCAATAATTACATTACAAGTTCTTAAGCACAGGCAATCTCCTGCAAGCACCTTTTATGTTGCCAGTTATTGACTGCTTTAAGTTAGGAAACAATGACAACACTAACTACTGTAGAGATGAGATGTACTTTGTTCAGTGTAATAACTGAGTCCCTTCAATATTTATTTATCCAGTTGGTTGTTGCCTGCAATTGATGACCTGAGTAAAGGACCCACCTGAGGGAAAAAGGAGACTAATGCACTGTCTGTATTTCTACATCTAACAGGCTTCTTGCGGTAGATTCTCATGTCTATAAGCAAGGGCAAGGGCAGAAATCTTTTTAAATGAAATATGGTTAATTTGCACAAAATCATTAGAAGATGCAGTGCAGATGTGATATGCAGAGGTAGAGGAAGTCCTCCTCGGGGAGATTCCAATATCAATTAAACCAAAAGTCCAGGCCAAACATACACATATGTATAAATATGTGTGTATACATATATATTAGTTCATATGTGTTTATATAAAGAAATGGAGATAGAGATAAAGCTGGGGGTAATTTAGATATAAATAACATAAAAAACATAACAGGTGCTGGGGAAACAGACAAAATAAATACAAAATCGTCCTTGCTCTCAAGGACCTGCAGTTTTTCAGTTTGGGGGAGGCACAACATGTTCATAAATAAATAAAGAGATAATAATAATAATAATACATAGCTATCACTTTTCTTGCACTTAATATATGTCAGGTGCTCTGCTAAGCTGTTTACAATTATGATCTAAAGAGATCTTCACAACAACCTTGAGAGGTAAGGGCTGTTATTATTTCCATTTTGCAGAGGAGCAAAGTGAGGCGAATGGAGGCCAATTGCTTTACTTGAGGTCACAGAGCTAGTATGTATCAGGCCAGACTTGAACTCAGGTCTTACTAACAACCGGCCTGGCACTCTACCCACCGAGTCACCTCCCTCTCCCAAATACCCAATCAATCTATCATACCAACAAATAAACAAACTAAGGTAGGGATTGACCCAGTAAGTAGTAGAATCAGGAAAGGTTATTTGAAGGTGATACCTTTAGAGTTGAGGCTGAAAAAGTTGGAGGGGGGTGGGGTGGAGCCAAATTGGTCTGAGCAAAGGTGAACCAGCTCAAAGAGTGATTAACAGACTAGAGGGGGAGGTGCCAGGAAAGAATGTGTGGGAGAGAGGGAAGCCCAGGGGGGAAAAAAAAGTTAAGTGACCAAATCCTATTAATTTATTGAATCTTGTTCATGTGCACTGTGAGTCTTTATTGTCTATCACATTGTCTGTATGTGTAGTCATAAATTACCTTTCTCATAGCAGATTAAAAAAAGGTCCCAAGAAACTCAGGTCAGGAGAGAAAGCATTCCAGGTCGGGGGAAGAGCCTGTGCAAGGGCAGGCAGGGATGGAACTTTGTGGCTACTTAGGGTGGAGCACTAAGTTTGGGACTTGATATTGTGAGTAATGATCCCAGAGAAATATCCCATATTGTGAAGATCATTAAATAACAGAAAGGAAATGGGAAGGTACTAAAGTGTCCTAAGTAAGGTACTGGAGGTTCAGACCTGTGCTTCAGGTATCAGTTTGGCAGCTATTTGGATAGACTGGAAGGGAGAGAATGGAGAAACAGATTCTAATTACAAGATTATTGCAACAGTACAGGTGAGAGATGGACAGTTTTGGAACCAGGGTAGTGTCCATGTGAGTGGAAAGAAGGGGAGAGATGTTGAGGAAGGGGGAGTGACCAGACCTGGCAATTTACTGGATGTTGGGATGGGGTGAGACTGTAAGGAGTTGGGGATTACTTCTTGCTTTTAAGCCCGGGCAACTGAACAATGGTAGTGCTTTTGGTAGAAAGAGCTTAGGGGCAATTACACCCAGTTCTGTTTTGGACATTTTAAGTTTGAGATACCCATGAGACATGCAAATAGAGGCATCTGGCTGACAGAGAAGCAGGAGGGGATCTTGGGAAGGAATGAACTTGGCTCTTCAAGTTTATTAAGGCCTTGTTGGGTTGAGAAATTTCTAGAACATTTCTAATAGGACTGCTTCTGGAAGCCAGAGCAATCTGAGTCATTTTCTCTCTGTAGGGATTTTTGGTGCTTTTATTGCTTTCATTTTATTATTTTTTGGCGGGGCGATTTAAAGTACATTAACAAAGATCAGTACCCTGACCTGGTGACAAATATCAAAGAGAGAAGAAGAATCTTCCACTCAAGCTGATCCTTCAATAGGGCATGCAAGAAACCTGTTCCCCATTTCATTTCAGCCCATCTGAAAAGGTAGATTTAGTGTGGGTGAGTGGAGGTTGAAATATGAAGCTAAAGAGGAAAAGCATTGAAGTCTGGGCTCTGTGCACAGAGGAGGTGTCAAGTGTGAAATGGCAGCCTGCGAGGGGGAGAGTTGATGCTAATTGGAAGTGAAAGAGCATAGAATTGAAAACTATGACTCATGTTTCAGAAAGGGACAACTGAATAGCAGCCCCCTCTTTCACGAAGGAGCTATGATCCTTTGATTTCCTTCATCTTCAGGCAGATCAATAATAAACCAAGTTTGTTACGTACTTACTGGGGCAAATGAACCAGAATATTTATTTCATCAGGTCCCCGGGAAGATTGAGATGCCATCACCACCAACAGAATATGTTTAGCAGTGCTTAATTGGTCCCTCTGCCTCAAATCTCAACCCACTCCAATCCCTCCTCCACACAAATGCCAAAGTGATTTTCCCAAAGCACAGGTCTAACCATATCATCTTTCCATTCAGTAAATCCCAGTGTCTCCCTATTATCTTAGCAGAGATAAACTAGTATTTAAAACTCTTCATGTGACTTGGCCCCAACCTACCTTTCCAGTTCTACTTATTATTTCTTTCCATGTCCTCTATGATCCAGACAAAATGGCTTTCTGATCTCTCAGTAGCACTTGGTACTGCTAGTCACTCTGAATTATCATGACAGTGTTCTGTCTTTATTCCTGCATGACTAGTTCTGAGCTACCAATTGTATGAAAGTACAGCCCTGTGGAGGCCAGTAGGACTGGAATGGAGAGGACATGAAGGAAAATAATATAGAATAATGCTGGAAAGGTAAGTAGCAGTTATTATGGATGACTTTAAATGACAAAAATTTAGGGTTTTTAAAAAATTTCTTTCCAGAGGTAATAGGAAAACAACGAAAATTTTTGAGTAGAGGAGTGACATGGTCAGATATGCTTGAGGATTCATCTGGAGGGAGGAGGAACTCAAAGGAGGGAGGGAATCCAATTAGAATTGGAGTGAAGACTACTGTAATAGTCCCAGTAAAAAGGGAAGAGAAAGGGATGGATTTGAGAAATGCTGTAGCAGAAGGATCGAAGTTTTAGAAACTCATTGGATACAGTCATCATAGAACTATAGAAATATTATATCAAAATTATAAGATGATCAATTTCCACTGATAAAGTGAAAACTCAAGAATAGGAAAAAGTGATTTCTGAAATTACAGAGTTCTTTTATTAAACGCACCTCTGTAAATAAAGAGATCGACTTGGCTTTATTACTCAATAGAACAAGAATTACACTAGCTCTTAGCCATCATACATGTACTCTACTGAAGTCCTGAATACATTAATTTATACATTGATTTGCTGAACAACCAAAGCAAATGAATTTTCAAGCCTGATCAAATTGTGCAAGGATATCAAATTTCTCTTCTCTGAATAACAAAAGTGAGATTGTAACCTTGCCCCCAGGAACAGTAAACATTTTTCAAAAAAATTAGAGATGAGAAACAAATTACATACTAAAGAAAGCGCCATGGACTTTAACATTTGGGAATCCAATCATTTCAAATTACAGAGTGTTAGGGCCCATATTTATTTCAGTATTTTATTCATCTTGGTGATACAGCTCAAGGACAATTATTCCTTGTCTCAATTAGTTGTTTTTTTTATTAATCCTCTAGGATTTTTTAAAGGTAAATCATCATTTTATCAACAAATGGGTATGGTTTTATCTCATCTTTGCCTATATTTATGCCTTTAGTTTCTTTCTCTTATCTTATTTTTATTGTGAGTATTCTAGAAGTACTAAATAATAGGAGGGAGAAGGGATATCCTTGCTTCATTACTGTATCTATTAGGAAATGTATAATGTATGATTATAATTAGCATTTATATAATGCTTTAAGGTTCATGAAGTGCTTTACATGTTAACACATTTGATCTCCACAACAGTTTTGTTTGACTCGCTCAGAGTCACACAGCTATTAAACATCTGAAGCTAATTTGAACTTGGGTCTTCCTGATTTGAAGTGCCATGTCCTAGTCACTGTCCCATCTAGGGGCTTATTGAATCTGATGCTTGCTTTTGTTTTTAGATAGTTTTTATTATGTTAAAAGAGATCTCTCTATGCTTTTACTTTGTATAGTTAGTCTTTTTAAAAATTTATTTACTTTTAGTTTACAACATTCAGTTGCACAAATTTTTGAGTTCCAAATTTTCTCCCCCTCTCTCTCCCTCCTCATGGCGATTATTGTTTGTTTGTTTGTTTTTTTAATATAAATGAGGGTAATGCCATATCAAGTCTTTTTCTGAATCTATTGAGATAATAATGCAATTTTGGATGTTTTTGTTTTTTATTTGCATAATTATATAGTTTGCCTAATGTTGAACCATCCTTGAATCCTCAGTATAAATCTAACTTGGGCATAATTAAGAGTGACTCCATGGAAAACACTATAACTTCACTGACAGGATTTTATTAAAAATTTTTAACTTAGGGGCAGCTAAGTGGCACAGTGAATAGAGCATTGGTCCTGGAGTCAGGATGACCTGAGTTCAAATATGGCCTCAGACACTTAACACAAAAACTAGCCATGTGAGCTTGGGCAAGTCACTTAAAACCAATTGCCCTACCTTCCCCACTCCAAAAAGCAAAAAAATATATATATTAAAAAAATTTAACTCAATATTCATAAATAATATTGGTCTGTAGTTCACCTTTTTATTTTCTTTTTCCTTGGTTAAATTATGATGTCCATATTTACTTCATAAGAAGAGATTGTCAGTGTGCCTTCTTTGAAGCATCTGAGGCCCCTTAAAGTAAAGAGACTGAGCATCAAACTAGCTTGGACGTATTCCACTAAAAATAAAAATAATCATTAAAATAATATGTTAGATAAATTATTCTGGAAGCAGCGTTTCTGGAAGGAGGGGCCCACTAGATTTCCAAGAAGTCCTAGGGCCATAAGCTTTGACCTTAAATCTTCTCATCTCTAACATCAGGATAATGTATCAGTGGCAGCCTGGTAACTTTGCTTATAGACAATGTAATTCTTTTTCTGTAGTGAAAGATGATTATTATAGAGTGTTTTATTATTTATTACTAATATTAACTAGAAGAGCAATGTGGTCTAGTGTATAGAGGCCCTGCCTTAGAATCAGGAACATTACAAACACAAGCAAATCCCTCACCCTCTCAGTGTCTGAGACAGCTCTCTAAGAGCCGATTCATCTGTATTAGTAGAAGGAATTTCATACCTGGAGATTCCCTATACCAAAATCGTAAAAACAAATTCTCCCTTCTCATCAATACTGCCTTTGAAGCCCTCATAGTTACACAGTGGCCTATAAAGGCTGACAAAAATGATTTTCTTCTCATAATGAAATGTGTAGTACAAGTATTCTTACTGTAACATTAAGGAAGAGAGAGTAATTAACTTCCTTGACCTTAGTCATACAGCTTAGGGCAGAAGCTGGTACAGTTGATAGACAACTGCTCTGGAAATCAGGGAGATTTATCTTCAAATCTGGTCTCAGACACTAGCTATGTGACCCTGGACAAGTCACTTACTCCCATTTGCCTCAGTTCCTCATTTGTAAAATGAGTTGGAGAATGAAGTGGCAAGCCACTCCAGTATATTTGTCAAGAAAACCACAAAGCCGAGGCACAGAGAGTTGGATGGGACTGAAACAGCTGATCAACAACAAAGTCATACACCTAGAATGCACTAGGACCAAGACTCGAAATCAGCTTATTCGAGTTGATATCTGGGGCTCTTTCCACTATGCCACATTAACCAATCAATAAAAATTTATTAAGCACTACTTTCCTTATAATTATCACCTACTAATTATTAATTTATTAAATTGTGATTTATTAAGCATTATTAATTTATTACTATGTGCCTGGCAATAAACACCAAGTATATAAAAAGAGGCAGAAGGAGGTCATAACTACAATTATCCAATGTAATCTAATCTCATATTATCTTTTTTATATCACCTCAAAGCCTATTTAGTGCAGGATTCAATTATTTAGATTGAAAGAAAATACATTTTGTAAAGTTTAGAAGGAAAAGACAAATCTTTCTACTCTGGGAAATTAATATGGTAGAGATAAGAGAATATGTAAAATGATCTCTCGTTTGGGGACCTTCTTCATTCCTTAATCATTTCTCACAGAACCCAAGGCAAGCATTATTTCAAGCAAAATAGAGAGGGTAATAATAAAACAAATGACATTTTAAAACATTTTACAGTTGAGGAAGTGCTCTAAATACATTGTCTCACTTGAGTTTTGCAATAGCCTTGTGAGGTAGCAGCTGCAGGCTCTTTTGTGAGGGACACTCTGGGAAGGTGTAACTTGCCCACATCCCCATGGCTAGTAAGTGTCAAAGATCAAATTTGATTCCAGGTCTTCCAGATCAAAGGTTATGCTAACCTGTAGTGAATAATTCAGTATGTTACAGAACCACCCTAAAACTCTGAGAACATTTCTTTACATTTGGAAGTAACAGCTAGGGAAATGACAGAGAGATAGAACAGATAGACAATACTGGTATTGGGTGGCAGATTAACTGATAGTCAAACAATAATGATACTCATGTAAGAGAGATCCCAGTTGGTAGATATGGCCCTGCTAATAGATGCCCCAAGCCTTTTGTCATCACCATATTGCACCCCATTAGAAGTTTGTTAGGAAGCCTAAAGTGGGTAGGGGAGGATAGTGGTGCTGATAGTGTCAATGCCACCTATTCAATTGTGCTTAGGTATGTTCTGTACTCAGTTTTTAACATTCTACATGTGAGGACTTTCCTGTACACATTCTTTATGTTCCTCCTTTCCCCAATAATAGGAGATGCATTGTTCTGAATCACTTGTTTCAAACTCTTTTGTGAGTATTTACACAGATCATCCTATTTTTCTTCTAAAAAAAATCACGGGTTCATCCTACCAAGTTAAGACATATAAAAATGTAAACATGTAAAGTGTTACAGCACACAAAACAATTATTATCTTAAGTGCTTGAAGCTTGGAAAAATAACTTTGCAGAAATAAGATGCTTCTGTGGAGTCCTTGTTTTTCTTCATCAATGACTTCCTTCCTGATCCAATTTTCTAAACTCCAAATGATAGGTACATTGCAATAAATGATAGTACTAAAAGCTAACTCAAAGTTTCTGTGCTCACTGCTATATTTCTTGTCTAGGGAATATAGGGAGAACTAGTTTCAAAATAATATGAAATGAAATAGAATCTAAGTGCACTCTATTTTTGCCTCATGATGTCATGTCCAATTCTTCATGAGCCCATTTGGGGTTTGGTTTTTTTTTCCCTAGTCTAATATGTTTGTTTTTATTTTTTTAAATTTTTTTCCACAATTACATGTAAAGACAATTAAAGAAAAAATTCAAATTCCACATTTTCTTCCTCCCTCTTCTCCTCCCCCCTCCTTTAGACAATAAGCAATTTTGATATATTATATATGTTCAATTATGCAAAATATATTACCATATTAGTCATTTTGTGAAAGAAGGCACAGATCCTATTTGGAGTCTTCTTGGCAAAGATACTGGAGTGGTTTGCCATTTCCTTCTCCGGTTCATCACACAGATGAGGAAACTAAGCCAAACACAGTTAAGTGACTTGTCCAGGGTCTAAGGCTGGATTTGAACACAGATCTTCCTGACTCCAGGCCTAGCACTCTATCCACTGTGCCACCTAGCTGCCCTTCCTCATGACTCTTACCTTTATTATCCATTCCTGAGAGTTTATAGTAATCACTCATAGTCATTAAATCAATAGCCAATCATCAATAAACATTCTCTGTGTAAAGCACTGGGAAACCAATAAAAAAAAAAAAGAAAGGATAGTCCCTGCCCTCAAGGAGCTTACAGTCCAGTGGTGGAAGAGTCAAAGAGAACCAAAATACAACTGGAGAAATGAAAAATAGTGTAGCCAGAGTGGTCAAAGCGATGCAAAATGAGAATAGCTGCTTGGGAAATGAGATGTCTGAGTGCTGATCAGCATGGAAACTTTGACCTGCTCTGTGTTTTTGTTGTTCTTTGTATCCCTAGTGCCTTGAATACAGTAGATGCTTAATAAATGCAAGTTGACTTGTTTGATATTTCATTCTAGCCTTGTTTGCCACTCCTTAGGCAGTCTGGTGGCCCAGACTCCCAGGGGGCTAGGAAGAGTGGTGCTCACTATATTTGTGCCAGACAGTGCAGACTTTAGCCTCCTGCAAAGTGATCCACCAGTCTCAGTCTCCCTCAGCAGCAAGGATTAAGGATGTGTACCTTCATACCTGGCTTCAAGCCCAGCTTTACTTTAACAGTAAGTTTTTCCATACTTGAATGTGCCATTCAAGACAAAAGAAGAAAGTTGATTCTGGCATTTAGCATACCACCCCATATTTCAATGGATCTAGAATATCATGAATATGGGAATTCCATATCACAACACATGCATTCCCTCTCATCCTCTACATTTGGTATATGGGGTGTGTGGTTGGGTGGAGTAATTTGACATCATAGGACAGATTTAGAGGCAGTGTTCTTTTGATATGGCATAGATGCCTATGTAATGCACACGCTGTCACTGGTTACTGATCCAGTTAGGACAATTTTACTAAATATTTCTTACCTCAAAGTACAGCTATTGGCAAGGACATTTCTAGGGCAGGAGGCTATACCAAGGAACCTTTTCTTTGAGGACTGTTTTTAAAACTTTCATTGGTATTCTGTGCCTTTCTCAGCAGCTTACTGAAAATGAGACCCCACTTCAAATCTGTGCACTCTATTCCGGGGGGGGGAAAGTCAAAGGAGATTTTCTAATAAGATTTAAGTATTTTCATAAAACAAATGTTTTAGTTCTTTCCCAAAACCCTTGGAAAGAGACTCACTAATAGATATATTTTTGAGTCTCATTAATATTAAGGGAGGTTACAGATAGAAAACCTTAATGAGATATAAAAGCACTCAAGGTTTTGCCAGTTCATAAATAGTATGATTAGAGCAGGGGACACACATCTCATTTGCCTAATTGTGACCACCATTACACACTATTTCCTCTATCCCCAGTGCTTACCATGGTGCCTGGCTATGAGAAATGCTTAATAATTGCTTGCTCTATCAATCTTTCTATCCGATATCTATCTATCTATCTATCTATCTATCTGTCTGTCTGTCTGTCTGTCTGTCTATCTATCTATCTATCTATCTCCCTCAGGGTACAATGCTGCTTTGGCTAGTCTGGCTTGCCTGCCCATTTGTGGCAGTTAGCTGTGGTTGGTGTTAGTTATGGTGAAGAGTGCAGGAACCTATCCTGACAGGTATTCATTGTTCCTTAGGACAATGGCTTCGGGGCCAGGCTGGCAGCAACATAACTAATACTTTTCTTCTGAAGTAGAATAGAGAATGCCCAATGGATACAGCCCTAAAAATAAATCTAGTCCACCAAGGCTATAGGAATGACAAATGCTGAATGATAACATAAGGTTGTTTTCTCTTGTGGAAATAACCTTATTTCAACAATGAAAAAGATATTTTCAATCCTCCTGTCAATGTGCTGTCTATACAGTCTGTCAGAAGGGCCACTAGTATCGTAAGTAAATCCCAAAGCAGCATCTAGTTTTATTCAATTATACTTCCATACACTGTTAGTGGATTTGGATTTCTTCATTATGGCAGGCTAATAAATTCCGTACCTGTATTTTAAGCTTCAGTTAGTGGGTACACAAAAGATATTTCATTAATTTTGATTGAATCATTTAAACAGCAAGTGAGAGTTATCATTTCAGTTTGTCTCCTCTGTCACTACTCAGCAAATAAATGTCAGCCTGATTTAACTGAATTTAGAATCATTTAAAATGATATGTTTTAAGAAAAAGAGCAACTCTCACAATGTGCAAGCAAACTGCCTCAGGAAATGATCTCATTATTTCTTCAAACCTCAGCAAGGTTAGGTTGAGTAAGTAATGGGAAAACTTAAAGGAAAAGCTGGGTGAAGCAGGAAAGGATGACCTAATATACCAACAAAGAGGGAGGGAGGCTGTACTAATTTTGAATGCTACAAGGCTCTTTTGGAACTATGACTGATCTCCTGAAGGCAGAGTCCAATTCCTTCAGAATGAGAAAGGACCACAAGAGTCACCTCATCTAAACTGTACCAGAGCAATTACCTAATCTATAACACAACTAACAAATGGTTATGCAGTCTTAGCTTACTTAAAAGACTTCTGGTGAGGGGGAACCACTACCTCAGAAGGCAAATCATTCTATTTTGGACAGCTCTCATTTTAAGTTTCTCCTTATAGAAACCCCACATCTACTTTCCTCAGATCTAAATAAATATAATCCAGAGTTAAACTTATTGTTTAAGAGTTACAAGAAGAACAGAGAGGCAGTCAATAAGCATTTAGTAAGTGCCTATTATGTAGCAGGCATTGGGCTAAGTGCTGAGGCTATGAAGAAAGTCAAAAGATGTTCCCTGACCTCAAGGTACTCATAGTCTAATAAAGGAGACAACATGAAAACATCTATGTACAAACAATATAAAGGATAAATTGGAGGTAGTCCACAGAGGAAAGGCACTAGCATAAAAATATGGAATGTTTCACACTATTCAACAACACGTTACCAATAGATTTATTAGCACTGAGCACTAGTATGTAGCATGGCATCCATCACCAGCATTGTGATAATTAACAGATAACTCCTGTGCCCAAATTGTGTCCATTCAATGTCTCAGCATATTGAATATATCCCCAGTGGATTATTTATAGGAGAATGAAAAGGAGCACCCCAGGATGAGAGGCCACAGGAGGTTATTTGCCCCAGAAGGGTAGGTACCAACATGAATTATATCACACATCTACTGTGGCACTGAAGTAAGAGGGGCTCAGGTAGTCTAGCTCTAGTATTGAAGTAACCGCCTATCATTTCTTTGCTAGTCCCTACAGCACCTACAACACTAAATATTTATTGAATGAAAAAAAAAGAAATGTTACTAATATTAATCCTTTGCATATTTTTGCCATTCATTTTTTCCAAATTTAAAGCATTTCATTGGAGAATCAAGAAATTTGAGAACATCTTTCCATGCTGTTGTTTTAATTTTTTTTTTGTAAAAGTTCATATAATTTATACAATCTAAATGGCTGATGTCCGCATGACCAGATAACATAACCCCACCACCATTCTTCCTAGGCTACCAATTTGAGGATATTAATCTAGAAATGAAGATACAAGTTACATTATTTTTAGGTTCAAAGCCCACTTTTATTATGTATTTATATGCAACTTTATAAGTTACAAAATGCTTTCCATACAACAATCCAGTAAGGTAGGCAGAGAAAATATGGGATAAAATCCCCAAACTTCATTCCTTTTTCAACTAAAGCTCAGCATTTCACTGCTAAAATAGAAATAGAATAACAGGTTTACGGATAGATTCAGTGACTGACAACCTTTTTTTTAAAAACAGTCAGGGGGTACCTAGGTGGCACAGTGAATAGAACACTGGCCCTGGAGTCAGGAAGACCTGAGTTCAAATACGGCCTCAGACACTTGACACACTTACTAGCTGTGTGACTTTCGGCAAGTCACTTAACCCCAATTGCCTTGCCTTTCCTCCCTCTAAAAACAAAACAAAACAAAACAACCAGTCAGTTTAGCAATTTTGAAAATGCTTCAGATCTCTATAAGCTTTAAAATAAATCTCTTGTTTGTTGTTGTTATTGTTTTTGGACCAAGTCAAATTTTACTCAGGCTCTCTAAGAAAGTGCCCTATCAGTTTCTATATATCTTGTGTAACCATGCCACAACTATTCTCAGTTGGTAAAAACAAAACATAAACAAAATTAAACAAGAAAAAAACCCAAATAATCTTTACACAAATGTCTTTCTTTATGGAATAAATTCCATTGACCCAGAATGGGTGAACTAATTGATCAGGAAAATGATTACATTCTATACCACACAGTTTTCCTTCCAATTCATTACTAAGTTGACCTATGATCATCTGGGAGAGTATACTCTCATCCAAGAGGACTGTCAATGTATTTCCTATAGCAGTGGTTACATATAAAAACCAATAATAGAAACCATTAAGCTGTGATACCACCAATAATTTGTTTTAAGTTCCCTACATCCTCCAGGTTTTTTATAAGAGATATTATGTGGTATCATGTACTTATTAAAAGAATGAGGAGGAATATGGTTGTAAATGCTAAAAATAGAAGCTTCCAAACTTCTATCCATACCAGTGGCCATGAATGACCTAGAATGAAGGTGAAGCTCTAATATACATTTTATCTATATAACTGGCTTTTTAATGATAGAAATTTACAGTGCATTTCTTAGTCACATTAATAATTCTCACACAAAATTACAAGTGTCTGTGATTTTAACAGTGTGTGTATTCTTTGTACCAACACCCATATTATTCTATGTTCAGTAGATCGTCTTTATGAATTCATATAATCTCCTCTCACCTAGCCTATTGCAAATAGCCTTGGTTATAAGATAATTGACGTAGAGCTGGAAGATATCTTGGAAGCTATCTCGTCCAACCATCTTATTTTATAGATGAGGAACTGAGGCCCAGAAAGGTTAAGTAATTCATACAAGGTCACACAGCTGGTAAGGAACAGAGGTCTGATTTAAACCCAGGGCTTCCCAACTCAATTCTAGCATGCTATTCACTATACCATTTCCCTTCTTCAAGTCTTCCTGCCTCACCTCTCCCCTTTTCAATCCATTCACCATACAACTGCTCATGTCATTATCCAAATCAAAAAAATTCCAGTGGTTCTCTATTTATTATCAGATATAAACTGCTCCATTTAATAGTTAAAAACCTTTTCCAGTCCAGTTTGACCTACTTTTTTAGACTTGTTTGTCATGTATTATTTCTTATCTCCAGGGAAATGATAAGGGGGAGGGAAAGAAAAAAAAGGAAAAAAATTACATGATAACTTTACTATATATTTAAAAGGAATAGGAAGTTGTACATAACAGATTTGCAGTTTCACATGCAATCATCTTTTTTATTGTTCTATTATGTTACTGTGTATTATTTCCAGTCATGTACTCTAAGCCCCAACCAAACGGATCTATTTGCTGTTCCTCACACATCACATTCCATCTGTGGTCTTCAAGTCTTTGCACAGGTTATATCCTATGCTCAGGATGCACTCACTTTTCACTTCTGCCTCAAGATTTCCCAAATCCCTTTGAAGCACAGCTCAAATGCTATCTGCCACGAACCTTTCCTGATCTCCAAGGCTGTGGTGCCTTCTCCAGAGGTGCCCAAAAGTTGTCCCATATTGACTTTGTATAGATAGTGTACATGTTTCCCCTAAAAGAATGGAAGCTCCTTGAGTTCAGGAATGATTTCATTTTTGTCTTTTTCTCCTCAGTACTTTCCACAGAGGTTGGCTCATAAAAGGCACTTAAGAAATGCTTTTTGAGTGGCAGCTAGGTGGCATAGTGAATAGAGCACCAGCTCTGGAGTCAGGAGGACCTGAGTTCAAATTTGGC
Organism: Gymnobelideus leadbeateri; assembly: GCA_011680675.1. Lineage (NCBI taxonomy): Eukaryota > Metazoa > Chordata > Mammalia > Diprotodontia > Petauridae > Gymnobelideus > Gymnobelideus leadbeateri. The sequence continues at coordinate 275,135 of WOXC01001970.1, forward strand.
CTCAGACACTTAACACAAAAACCTAGCGATGTGACCTTGGGTAAGTCACTTAACCCCAATTGTCCTACTTTCCCCCCTCCAAAAAGCAAAAAAAAAAAAAGCTTGTTGATTATAATAGGATCTTAGACTGGGAGCAAGAAGGGACCTCAGAGTCATCTAGTACAACATTTTATAGGTGAAGCAACAGAGGTTCAGAGAGGTTCAAGAGCTTTTGCAAGTGAGCCAGTGAAAAAGCATGAAGTACTTAATATGTCCAAGACCTTGTATCAAGCACAGTAAACAGAAAAGGAGGAGAGTTTCTCCTCTCCAGGCCCCAGGTAAAAATCATAAATCATATGGAAAAGTCTAGTGATTCTTAGGTTGCAGCAACAAAGCAGAAGGTGATACCAGTTCCTTAATGTCTTTAATGTCATTTCCATTTCAGAAAAACATATCCATTTCTGACAGTATTAGGGAATTTGGCGATGAGAATTTTCTTTTTCAAGTCTTCAGTAGCTGTGGCTACTGAGGATGCAGGGGCTGCAGCATGTGTAGAGGCAGACACTGCATCAAATTGACACCAAGGTTGCTCCTGTAAACGGTGGTGTGTGTGTGTGTGTGTGTGTGTGTGTGTGTGTGTGTGTGTGTGTGTGTGTGTGTGTGTGTGTGTGTAGGGGATGGCTGTCTTGGAAGCAAGACTAATAGTCAAGCATGGCAGGGGAAGGAGAACAGACACTGCTTTTCTAGGGGATCTTAGCCTCAGGATCCTGGTTTGTTTCTACCTGGGTCTGAGGGGAGTTGTTGGTGGTTTGACCTACCTTTTTCATTGGACCTCCTAACTCTCCTTCACGATATTTTGTGACTGCTTCAGCTAGGCTACCTTGCCTGCCTTATTGGTAGCAGTTTTTTGGTAGGAGGTGTTAGTGTTGGCATTAACGGAGGATTGGGAATTTTATGAGGGCCCCTTCTCCCATGGTCACAGAAATACTATGGTAGTAGATCCAGGATCTGACCCCAAATCTCTGGCTCCAAATCCTCCTTCTAAAATGAAAATCAAATAGGATTGTCTTCAGCTAACTAAATGTTATAAAGGCTAATTAAGTTTGGCCACTAAGTTATTAATTATTTAGTCCTGGCTCCCCACAAAAGATGAATTTTTAACTGTACCACTGGCAAGAACAGCCAGGTCAATGAGATCCTGGAGTTCCTAAATAGATTAATTAGATTATATACAACTTGTCTATCATATTTTCAGATTGTGTATATGTGTGTGTGTGTATCTTTTCTTTTTTTTTAAGCAACTGGGGTTAAATAACTTGTTCAAGGTTACACGGCTAGTCATTTTTATGTGTGGGTGCTCATTTTCTGAGGCCGGGATGATCCTGGGTCATCCCGACTCAGGGGCTGTCGCTCTTACTCACTGTGCCACCTAACCACCCCGTGTGTGTATCTTGAACAAACACTACAAATGGGTGAGGAGTCAGGTTCAGTGTTGACACATTACTTTTGGAAATCTGCAAAGCTGTTTTACAAATCCTAGAGTTCTTCCTGAGACACAGGTGAATATTCTCTACCACTGTTGCATGACTTCAAGTCATGGGACCCTACAATATCTTAAGAACTGAAAATGAAGATCATGCAGAGAACAATGGAGAAGTGCACAATGGGGCTGAATAGACCCATTCCCAACAAGGAAGTAGGAAATGCCAGAAAAAAGTGACATCCAGGCGGCTAGGTGGCGCAGTGAGTAGAGCATCGGCTCTGGAGTCAGAAGGACCTGAGTTCGGATCCAGCCTCAGACACTTAACACACACAAAAACCAAGCCGTGTGACCTTGGGCAAGTTATTTAACCCCAATTGCCCTCCAAAAGGAAAAGTGACATCAAAGAAATTTATGAGCAAAAAGAGACTGGTGGGTGATTAAGTACAGTGAGAGTGAGAGAAAACTGAGGAACAGACCATGTGTACCATCCACTGGTATCCTTGTGATGTAAATGGAAAAGAGGAAGTCACCCAGCATGGTGGGACAACCCCTGTGGCAAACTTAATGAGAGTTAGTCCATCACCAGGCATTTATCAAGGGCCTGTTATGTGCCAGGCACTATGATAAGCTCTAGAGCATTTGGGGAGACATGCACAAGAGTCGCACGGTATGGGTAGGCATGGGTGGGTTGGGAATCCTCAGAGGGAATATATACTTCAACAAGATGACAGACCTTTCTGGGCTGCGTATCATGATACCAGGTAAAGACAAATGCTTATAACACTTTGAATGAATAGCTTTTCTAGTAACAAATCCCCCTGATGGAGGGCACTAAGGTTTGCAAAACACCTTCTTTACAACAAACCTGGTGAAGTGAACAATACAAGGATAATTAACTTTATTTTACCGATGAGAAAATAAGGATAATTATTTGAACCAAGTCCACATGATGACAAAGCCAGTAAGGGATTAATGTAGGATTCAAACCTAGGCCTCCAAATCTACCCACTCTACCCACTGATGTCACATTGTTTCTACGTCAAAGTGCAAGGGGCCCTGAATACTAAGTGATAATCTGTCCCTAAGAAATTATCTTTCGCACAAATGAGTAAATAATTCAAATGATTATTAACTCAACCAGACTCAACAACTGTAAGTTGAATAGAGATGAGTTAATTTCTTCCTTTCCTTACAACTTCACTTCCTTCTCTGGGGAAAAGTAGTAAAAAGAATTTGGCAAAATGGATGAAAAAAAAACAAAAAGCCAAGTGTTAGAAATGAAAGACTAGCAATAATGTTTGTAGCCAAGAGAAAATAAATTAAAAGCCTCTTGAATTTATTAGACTACACAAAGGAACATTTGGGTGAAGGAAATAGGGTGTGGTGTACATTCCTTCTGTGAAGGAAAAACTAAAATGGTTGTATAAAATTGCAGTTTACTGACTGTGGTAATGGAAGTGAAAAAAGGGGGAAAAATCCAAAATGTTTTCTTCTGACTCAAATGAGAAAGTCTGGGTGGAGTAGTTCTCTAGGAGCCTAAGCATCTTTTAAAAGAATATTAAGGGAGAAACCAGGCTATGTAGTCATAACGTTGCCTAGAAATTTCTTGGATGAAATTGGAAACTGATTATCTACAAAGCATATTTCCAGGGAGAATATTTGAAAGGAAGCATTCTATGGCATTTTAAGTCATCTGCCAAGTTTACAAGGTCAAACACAAAGCACTTTGATTATGTTCAATGTAGGTGTTCAAAATGATACCTATAAGGCAAAATAAAGGAAAATAATGGCTATATGATGATTCTGTACTCCCCAGAACAAATATTAGAGAGATCATTCTTATGCAAAAATATATGTTTAGGTCATACTCCTAGACCTTCCCTTTTGCAATTGGAGAGATAGACTGCTAAGGAATAGAGAAAACATCTCAGCGCCTTTAAGGGAAAATGTTACTTTCACTGAAGGGCATGAAGGCTGTTGAAGAGATGAGACTTACTGCTAGCCTCTCCCAGGACAAAGGTCCCTCAGAGGCTATGCATACCATGGGACTTCAATTCTGTCCAACACGCAATCCTTCACAGTGGGAGTAATATTTATATAATTATATTTTCATAACATATATTTATAATTTATGTATTTATACATATGCATACATAACATAAACACTCAGAGTAATTTCATGGGGAAAGACTTTAGCAGCTGGAGCCTTCTAATAGGAGGTATTATTTGAGCTGACTTTTGAAGAAAGCTAGGAATTCTAGGAGACAAGAAGAAAGAATACATTCTAGATAAGGCCCAACCCATGCAAAAACATAAAGGCAAGAGGTAGAGGAATGTTGTGTCCAGGGAACAATAGAAAACCAGCTATCTGGAAGGTAGAATGTGTAGAGTAAGGTGAGTTGTGTTGTTCAGTTCCCTCTGACCCTTTGTGACTGTTTGGGGTTTTCTTGACAGAGATACTGGTTTGCCATTTCTTTCTCTAGTGTCATTTCCTTCTCCAGGTAATGTGAGTACTATATGATCAACCTGGAAACAATAGCTGTTGAATGAATGAATCAATCTATCAACTGGTTTATAGAAGATGTTCCTTTTTGAGGAACATCTAACAGTTGGCTGATCCAGAGTGAAGTCCCAAAGACCTGATGCCAAACAAGGCTTTAAGTGGGTGACTAAGGGCAGGGAGCTCTAGTAATTATAGCCCTCAAGATGGATTACATTAGCCTGTTAGAATAGAAGCAAGAGACAGAACCAGGGGCACAATGAGATGGAGCAGGTTCATACACTCCTTGCAGCACCTGGAGTGAAAAGAAGAGAAAAGGAATGATAACAACATCTAGATACTAGATGAGGAGCTTTAAAGGACATCTGAGGTCAAGGTAATTTCCATCACCACACTAGGAATTGTCAAGGCAGTGAAAGCAGATCAGCTTCAGACAGGAAACATTGTACATAAAAGAAAGCAAAAACAATTCAAAATCCTAATAACCTTTAGTCATCCACAAAGAAAGTGAGAGACAGAATTCAATGACTGAAGTGAAGGGTGGTGCAGTGTCATGTAGCCTACAATGGGGAGAAGATAAAACAAGGCCTACCCAACACATCCAAGGGTGTCGGAGGGTACAGGCTCAAGTACAAAATCCAAAACCAAGAACTAATGGTGAAGATGTGATTGAACAGAAGACAAAACCAAACACAATAAAGATAAATTATGGTTTAATAGAAGTCCAAGAGTTAAACTCAGAAAAAAAAAAAGAGTAACCAACAGCTACAAGCTAAAGGGGAAAACAATGACTTGGCCAGAAGGTGGCTGGAAGAAATTACAGAAAATAAAAATGAAATTAGAAATGAAATGTGAGGTTGAGAGGGAATAAAAGAAAGCAGAGTAAGTAGTCTAGCCTAGAAAGTATTTGAAAATTCCAAGTTGTATGCTCCTTGAAAAATAGAATGAGGGCGGCTAGGTGGCACAGTGAGTAGAGCATCAGCCCTGGAGTCAGAAGGACCTGAGTTCGGATCCAACCTCAGATACTTAACGCACACACAAACAAAAACCTAGCTGTGTGACCTTGGGCAAGTTACTTAACCCCAATTGCCCTCCCCCCCCCAAAAAAAAGGCAAAAAAAAAAAAAGAAAAGAAAAGAAAAATAGAATGGAGGAGCAGATCTTAATGACTCCCTGGGAAAGCAAGAAAAATTAGGATAAAGTCAAAAGATTGGGGGGAAAAAAAGAAAATGTAAGGAAATAAAATCAAGTGACCTAGAAAACAGGTCAAGGAGGAATAATTTAAGAAAATTAGATGCAACCAAAATCATGACCAAATAAATTGATAAACCAAAAAAGAAATTCAGTATCTGTTCAAACCAGAAGGTAAAGTGAAGGTAAAAAGAATCCACTGATCACCTCCTGAAAGAAACACCCAAATGAAAATATCCAGGAATATCATAGCAAAAACCCAAAGATTCCAGATCAAATAAGTAAATACTGCAAGCAACCAGAAAGAGTTCAAGTATAAAGGAACTATAACAATAATCAAATGTGACTAATATATGCAAAAATAATACAGTTCTATTCCTATTTTTTGAATGACATGGTGTTTTCTTAGAAAATCCTGTAAAAGCAGCAAAGCAATTGAGACCTGATCTTCAGGTTCAGGAGATAAATGTACAACTTCAAATACCAGGACACAAATTAAAATCAACAGCAAAGATAATACAATCAAATTCAAAATCAATAGTATGTCTATAAAGTAATAGCCACATTCACAAATAAAAAAAGAGTAAAGAAAAGTCCATTCAAAATAACTAGAAAATGCAGGAAATGCCTGGGAATGGATGTACCAAATCGTTTATACTCAAGACATTTATACAATTTGAAATTCTCCTCAAATAAATTAGTGAACTTAATTGGAGGGATATGCAGTGATCCACCATGCCACTGACAAAAAATGGTGTTACTACCTAAATTAATTCAGGTTTTAGTATTATAATAAACTATCAAAGTGATATGTTATAGAGCTAGACAAAATAATACAAATTTATTTAGAGAAACAAAATATATCTCGATAGAATATCAAGGGAAACGATGAAAAAGTAGGGATGGAGGGGGAGTAGCCCTTTCAGATAAAAATAATATAAAATAGATCAACAAAACTACTTAGTTCTGGTTAAAATAAAGAAAAGTAGATTAAGGGAACATAATTAGACAATGATTCTGATCAGAATCAGAAACAATTTAACAAAATAATGCAGCATTAAATGTCTGAAAAAAATATTTACCTGGGGAATAACTCCCCATTTACCAAGAATTGTGGAGAAAAATGGAAAGCAAAAAAGTCAAAATTTAGGATACAGCAATTTTTCATGGCAAATACAATAAACCTAAATGGATTTGGGATCTGAATATTGAAGGCCATAAAAAATTATGAGGAGTAAATCAGATATCTTTCATAGCTATTATAGAGATGAAAATTCTTGGGTTTTTTTTTTTTTTGGAGAGGGGAGGGCAGGGCAATTGGGGTTAAGTGACTTATCCAAGGTCACATGACTACTAAGTGTTAAGTGTCTGAGGCTGCATTTGAATTCAGGTCCTCCTGACTCCAGGGCTGGTGCTCTATTCACTGTGCCACCTAGCCACCACCAGAGATGAAAATTCTTAACCAAACAAGAGATAAAAGTAAATTAAATAATTTTAATTACATATAATTGAAAAGATTTTGCAGAATCTTAATTAAAATAAATCAGATAAGAAAAGAAGAAATACAGTGAAGAAAAATTAAAATTTCTGATCAAGGTATGATTTCCAAAATATATAGACAATTAACATAACTAGATAAGACCAAGCGATGTGGTTAAAGGATGTGAACAAACTTCTCTGATGAACTATTGCTAGCTACCATAAGAGAGCAGGCTCCAAGTCACTGATAAGGAGAAATCCAAATCCAGACAACTGAACTTTGACTCCATACCCAAAAAATCAACAAAGAGGGTAAAAGATGTCAACTGTCAATAAGGGAGGTGTTGTGGGAATATGGGTCTACTACAAAATTGTTATGGAACTATAAATTAATCCAGTCATTCTGAAAAGCAACTGGGACTCATGTGGAACAAGTGATTAAAATGGCCATTCCTCTGACACAGAGATTCTACTTCTAGGCATATACCTCAAAGAGGTCAAAGATAAAAATAAAACACTACATACAACAAAATATTTTTAGCAGCACTACTAGACTCAGTAAAAATGATGCCCATTAATTGCAGAATGATAACTATGAAGAATAGAGGAAAGCAGGTGAAGATTCCTATGAAATGATGTAAAGGGAAGTATGCAGAACTTCAGAAATAATATACACAATTATTACAACAATGTAATTGGGGAGAACAAAACAATCAAAACTCACATTATAAAATTATAATAACCAAGCTTTGCCCCAAAGGAGAAACATGAGAAGACACCTCCTCATGTGTTGTTTTTTTTGTGCAAAGGAAAGAGTCAGGCAAAGGGCTCAAAGAAAATTTGAAGAGATAAATTAGTTTTGCTTGGGGATTCGGGCTAGCTTTAAAGGGGAACTTTTCTCTAGGTGTGTCGTGAGTGAAAAAGACTTCCAGGTACAAAGATAGGGAATTTGTATTTTACAGGCATTAGCTATATAGTCTGAGACTGCAGAGAGGCAGGAATAGTCAAGATGATATTGGGGGGAAATTATAGTGCCAATGGGTTAGAATACACAGTGAATGAAGGGGAGTTGGGGAAAAGAGGAGGCATAAAGGTAGGTTGGAGCCAAACTGTAGAGACTTTATAAGAATGTGCTGAAGTCAGCTCTGTGGCTTGGGAGCCAGTTGTTAAATTTTTATTGCGTGTATTTAATCTGGGAAATCGGCAAATGCTCCAAATCAGGACTTGATTTATTGTTTTATTGATTTCTAGATTCAAGCAAATGAAAAATAAAATTTTGGCAATGTAGATTAAAATAAAAATTGTGGACTATAAGATTTTTCTGTTGTAATAATTGTGCATATTGTTTCCAAAATTCTGCATGCTTCCCTTTATATCATTTCATGGGAATCTTCACATGCCTTCCTCTATTCTTCATAGTTATCATTCCACAATTAATGGGCATCATTTTTACTGAGTCTAGCAGTACTGCTAAAAATATTTTGTTGTATGTAGCATTTTATTTTTATCTTTGACCTCCTTGAGGTATATGCCTAGAAGTAGCATCTGTGTCAGAGGCATGGCCATTTTAATCACTTGCTCCACATGTAAAAAATGTATAGTCCACTATAAATTGTGGACTATAAATGCTCTACAAATGATTACCAGCACACCTTTAGCCTTACGTTTCAGGCTAAGGTGTTTGTATTTTATACAATAAAGCATGGGTCAGAATGTGGCAACCCAAAGAAAAGAAATTAACGAATGATACCTAAAGGCTATGATGCATCAGATGCTCAATCAAGCCCACTGTATTAATTACAGAGGAGAAGAAATCATAGAAATTGGAGGCTTCTAAAATACTCCCAAAATAACATAGCTCTTCACTTTTCATTATGTGCCTACTGGTGACATGGAAGCATTTTGCTCTTTGCTTCTTCTTAAGGTATTTAATAGAGATTACATTTTCCTAGTCAATCATTTTTAAAATATCTCACTGACTTAACTTTCACATTCTGATAATTGCTCACCAGCAATAAGAAAAAATGGCTTATTAAATATAAAGAAATGCCAACATAGAAAACCTGCAAAACTTGAATTTATCTAGATTTTGTGAATATACTAAATATACTATATTAATATATAATATACTAAAACAGAACTTATCTTTCTATACCCTGGAAATGAACCTAAATACACCATTTATCACTGAAACGTACCAAGCTTCTGAACTAAACTGTTTGTCAAGGGCATCATTAGCCTGCCAGTTACATTGCACTCTGGGTAGCATTCCCAGCTCCTCACTCGTGATCCTTTACCATATCCTAGTGCTTGTCAAATCTTGTTATTCCTAACCCCAAAACAGTTTCCTCTTGTAAGTGCAAGCGAAGTGAATTTTTGTCACTATTTCTTAGAGTCCAGTTTCCAGGATCTGTGGCTATAACCATTTCTTGTTCCCAGGTACTTTGGACAACTGTAACACATCAGGTGCCGAGTTTCAGCACTATGACCGTGGGCTCTCATGCCTTCCTGTGCTCAGCCAGTTAGGTACTGAGGAAAACTGTATATATAGTGTTGAGAAAAAGAACCAAGAAGAAATAAAATGAGCAAAGAAGAGAAAACGAGTGTGGAGAAGAAGGAAATGAGTGCTAAGCATTGACAAGAAGCCACAGCAGCAGCAGCAGCAGCGGCAGGAACTCGCTAGACAGCAGGAACTTGCTAAGCAAAGTGGAGACCTCTGATAGATTAAGGGAGAACTTGTCGGGGGTGGCTAGGTGGCACAGTGAAAGAGTATGAGCCCTAGAGTCAGGAGGACCTGAGTTCAAATCCAACCTCAGACACTTAACACAAAAAGTAGGCGTGTGACCTTGGACAAGTCACTTAACCCCAAATGCCCTCCAAAAAGAAAAGAGAGAGAGAGAGAGAGAGAGAGAGAGAGAGAGAGAGAGAGAGAGAGAGAGAGAACTTGTGCTAGCAGTCCTCCTGTTGGTATGATCTGTACAGACTAAAGGAAAGTATGGGGTTTAGTGAGATTGGGATAGTTGTCTTGTGTTATTTTTTTGTAGCTAAAGCTCCTATAGAGATAACAAAGGAGGCAGGGGAGAAGTTTCTTCTGAACTTCTCTGAGTCAAGGCTATGGCCAGAGGCAGAGCTTGGAGTAGTCCCATCCCAAACTGTGCTCAAGGGGTGGAGGCCTTGGAAGTGTGCTGTGCCCAGAGCCCAGAGCAGTGGGACCCCCCCCCCCGCCGCCGCCACCCCATTTCGGGAGGATGAGCTGCCCCAGAGTTGTGGTGGTGTGGGTCAGAGATAGAAGCTGGGGCAGGAGCTCCTGGAGCCTGCTGTGCCTGGACCCAGTTAGGAGGCAGGAGAGCTTTGAATGGAGCATTCACTTCCCCCATGAAGTGAGAAATTGGAGTAAGCCTGCATGTGAACCCAGGCAGGAGCCAGGAACAGTTGGCCCCTGGACCTGCAGGAGGAGGAGGAACCCAGGAGCTTGGGACTTGACCCCAGGTCAAGATGAAAGCTTTGCAGCAGTGAACATGCCTTCCTGCTATGTCCCCCTGGGATGGTTTCAGACCCAGGGATAGGGTTGTCTGTGGTGGGATGGAGGGAAGTGCCATAATCCCCAAGGATCCACACTTTGTGGGCTTTGTCACCCAGCTACCCCTCAGGACTTGGAAATGGGGACTGGAGTAGTATTAGGACTTGGACTCCTTGGCTCATTTGAGCATGTGTGCTCCTGAGAGGGCGAAGTGGGGGCCTGTAACAACAGAAGCATGGGAAGGACACACTCCCTGGAAGAATTTTAGGCTTTGGACACTCTGCTTTGATTGAGGACATTGTAACCTACTGTGACCTAGGGATCCAGTGTGTTGTATTCTCTCCTCCCTCTGGGGATGTGTGGTGCTAGGGAAGACCCTGGCCTGGGACCCCCCGATTGCATAAGCAGCATTTTGGACAGTACCTGACTGAGAAGGAACTGGCTGCTCACTCAAAGATTTTAGCTCCCAAAGAATGTATAAGGAGAGGAGGGGCATGCTATACTATATACTGAATACAATGATATATGCTGTGTGCCATGTTACATACTGATTGTTATGTTATATACTGAATGATTTATTTTGTTTAAGGCTGTGCGGCCACCCTGGTAATAAATTATGTTGTTGTGAATTGTGAATGCTTTACTTTCTTGAATAAGGTTTAGTTTTGAATAAATGGAGTGCTTATTACACTGTGTTATTAGATCCTTACAATATCTTCTATCTTATTGCTGTTCCACCTCTCCACTCACACAATCACTACCCCCCTCACTTTTTGAATGGCCCAGCACTTAGCACAATGTTTAACATACAGTAAATGCTTAATAAACACATACTGATGGACTCTTGTAATAGCCTCCTAATCGGTGTTCCTGCCTCAACTCTTCCCTCTTTCCACTAGGTCCTTCACAAAGCCACCAAAATCATTGCCTAAGTGAAAGTAAATGGTAAATATTTCCTATCCACTCAAAAAACTCTAGCTGGTCCATTTACTTTTAGGATCAAATATAAACGCCTCTGTTTGGCATTTAAAGTCTTTTGTAATTTGGATTCAAACTATGTTTCCAGCCTTGTGATACCTTACTCCTATTCATATACACTATGGTCCAGGTAAACTGGCCTGTTCTCTGTCCTTCAGACAGGACATGCCATCTCTTCTCCATGATCAGAATAGACTCCCTCCTCACCTCTACTTTATAAAACCCCTGATTTCCCTGATGGCTCAGCTTCTACGGGAAGTCTTTCTTGACTCCCAAAACTTCTCCCCACAATAGCTTTTATATTAATTTCTCTAAGCACAACTATTGTCAGATTATCCCTAAAACTGCAACTGGACCAAAGGAATGCTTTATGAATTAATAATACAAGTTCAATGTTCTGACATCTAGTTGGCACTGCTTCAAATCATATTCTAGTGACAATGAATAGATTTAGAAGTATTTTAAAAACTTAATTACAAATTCGCACCGTGCATATTTTATTCTATAACACTCAGAATAGATAAATGTAAATGTGGAATACATAATGTGAGGAAACTTTTACTTTATGATTTGGCAAGAACTGTTCTCTTAATTATTTATCATGCCACATAGAATATAGAATATTCACGTAAGTAAATATACGCCCACACGTACACCTATAGTAATGAACTCATTATAATCATAATAATTACAGTGAAAGGCAGTGACATATAGAAGAATAGTGGCTTTGGAGTCAGAAATACCTGTGTTCTATACTTACCTCTGATACATACTGGTTTGTGGCAATGGATACCATGTGACTTAACATCTCAGAGCTATAGGAAACTCTAAGACTCTTCAGCAGAGGCAGTTCCTCCCATAGATAATTACATAGAATAATAAATTTAGAGCTGGAAGGGATGTCAGAAGCTATCTAGTCCAACTTTCCACAAAGATTGTGACCAGTTGGCAGAGGTCAGAGGAGGAACAAGTAGCAGAGCACAAACAGGAACCCAGGTCCTCAAAATTTAAACTGGTCCTTCTTCCACTCGACAATACTCCCTGTCTTAGGTCTTGACAAGATAATAAATACTTGACATCAGTTACTGAATAAACATTCATTAAGAGGCAGCTAGGTGGTACAGTGGATAGAGTGCTAGGCCTGGAATCAAGAAGACCTAAATTCAAATCAGGCATCAGACCTACTAGCTCTGTGATCCTGGACAAGTCACTAAGCCCTGCTTGCCTCAGTTTTCTCATCTACAAAATGACTTGGAAAAGGAAATGGCAAACCACTCCAATATCTTTGCCAAGAAAACCCCAAATGGAGCCTCAAAGAGTTGAATATGATTGAAAATGACTAAACAACAACAAAAGTTTCTATTATGTGCCAAGTGTGTTAAGTGTCAAGGATACAAAGAAAGGCAAAAGACAGTCTCTGCACTCAAGGCCCTCACAATCTAATGGGGGAGACAACATGCAAACAACTATATACAAAACCTAAATACAGGGCAAAGTGGAGGATATTAATAGAAGGAAGACACTAGAATTAAGGGAGATCCAGAAAGCCTCTCAGTCATAGAAACGTATGGTAAAGGATTGGGAGAGGGCCTCAGAATTAGGAAATCAGAGGTTTAAGTACTATCTCTGATACATTGGCTATGAAACCCAGGGTAAGTCATTTAACTTTTCACAGTCCAAGGCAAGGACTTCAGAACAGAAGGTGCAAAACAGTTGGAATTCTGCATTGCTATTGACAGTTTCCTTACCAGGAATTCTCTACAGCAATGAAATCACAGGTCTGCCCAAACACACACAATCTAGAAAAGGAATTCTTAATTTTTGATAACTGCATTCTAATATAATTGGTTTTCTTTATAATCCTTTGTATTTTATGTACTTAAAATATTCTGAGAAGAGCTCCATAAGTTTCATCAGACTGCCAAGGAGGTCTGTAACACACAAAAAAGTTTAAGAACTCCTGATCCAGAATATGTTGGGTATTCCAGATCCCATTATACATGATAACTTTTAAGGTCTTAATTGGATGATATGAATACTAATTTTCTATTGTATATACCAGGGAGGTTCTGATTTAATCTTCCAATTCCTTTCCAGTGATCATTTTGCTCTCTCAAGTAAATTCTGCCCTGATCATGTTTGATTTATGGTCTTAGAAGTATTCCTTGATAGGATCTAAGACAACTCCAAAAGACACATGACAGAAACTTTTTTCCATATCCAGAAAAAGAACTATGGAGTCTGAATGCAGATCTAATGATTTGTTCTCTCTCTCCCTCTTTTTTTTTTTGTTTCTTCTTTCTTGAAGTTTCTCCCATTGGTTCTAACTCTTCTTTACATATTACACAGTCTTGGGGTAGGAGGAAGGGATAGATGGGGAGAAAATTTGGAACTCAATCTTATGGAAGTGAATGTTGAAAATTAAAAATAATTTAAAATAATTTTTAAAAAATAGATAAAATAGCAACTGTCAAAAAAAAAAAAGTATTCCTTGATAGCCCCACCTATGGTTCTTACCATGGCAGTATCTGCTGACTGTATTCTTGTATGCAAATCCTGAAATATTTTTACATTTTCTGTCAAGTATTGTGGGAGAGTGAGTTCATTCATGATGATTATAGCAAATGCCAGCTTTTTTAAAGGTAAAAATTACTTTGCTTTGGTGTAGTTATTCTGTAAGAGGGATTCATGCTGTCAAACTCAAAAATTGGTTTTTCAAAATTCCAGTGTCAAAAAGCACATTTCTTTTTTTCAAAGACAGCCTGATGGTGTAGCGGTTAGAGTGTAGGACCTGGATTCTGAATGATCTAAATTCAAATCCTGCTTCAAACACATACTTAGTATGTGATATTGGGCAAGTCTCTTAACTCATTAAGCATCAGTTTCCTCATTTGTAAAATGGGGGTCACAGGATTATTTTGAGGACCTAATTGACATCAATAAAGTGCAGATAAATGCTATGTATTTTCTTTTCAAAACCATTCAAGACATTTGCTATTATTTTTATCATCCATTTCAGTTTTAGATAGAATTTCTAGAGTTTTCATTAAGTGAAAAGTTTCAGTAGCCTCAGGTTATTCAACTTATGTCTCTTCAAATTTTCATAATTCCTTGAATTCATCTCATTTCATAGAATTTAAGCTTAGGGATGACATTTTTTTTTAAGCAATTGGGGTTAAGTAACTTGCTCAAGGTTACATGGCTAGTCATTATTTATGTGTGGGTGTTCATTTTCTGAGGCCGGATTTGATCTCGGGTCATCCCAACTCCAAGGCCGGCGCTCTTACTCACTGCGCCACCTAGCTGCCCCAACATTTTTTTTTTATGGTTAACCTGCACTAGTTATCAATACCTTACTGTGTGACTTATAGCTGCTGATGTCATTATTATTCTAGTTGTTAGTATTATTTTTATTATGTACTTGGCACTGGGGGTACAAAGATGAAAGAAGACAGTTCTTGCCTTCTGGTAGCATATAAACTAACAGGGGAAAATTTTACCCTATATTATAGGACAATGAACCCTTGCTCTAGGGAAAGGCATAAATTGTTTATTCCAGTCTGGGCCAAAACAAATTGTATCAGTGATGTCCAGGAACACTACAGAAAACCTGTTTCACTAGAAATTCAAAGTGAACTTCAATTAACTGAGAAGAATGAATCGATGAATCAGCAAGAAATTCATTTTTTCTTTTTTATATATCAGACCTTTATTACAACCTCCACTATTCCCCACCTCCTACATTCCCACATCTACTTTCTAATTCTATAGGCATAAGCAAATCAACATAACCACTGCCATGTGAAAAAAAGTGTGTCATTCTCTTCCCCTCTGGCACTACTCACTATTCCTATAACTCTCCATCCAAAATTCTTCCTACTCCTTAAGAATAGGGCTCATACCATTCTCCCCTGTGTAGCTCTCCATTAATTAACACACCACACTGCATATGTAGCAAGCATTTGAAACATGCTGGATAAATGGATAGACAGGTGGATGAATGGATGGATTTGGCACAATAGCCTAGTGTTAGAGTCAGTGTTATGACTTAGTCTCTATTGCCTGGTTAGTAGAGGGACTAAATGAGCTCTGCACCAGGAAAAGCCAGGTAGAAAGAGAATCAGCATCCTGGATAACATGGTAATCATTATCAAGACTTCAATGTAATTCCTAGATAGGACTCCCTTCATATTCATTTTGGTGCTCAAAAAATCGACCAAGATAATGTAAAACAACAATACCCTCCCTCCAAAGAATTCTGGTCAACTTGCACATTTTCTAGGTCCTCAGTATTGAAAATTTTTTCTCTTCAAAAAGAAATTCCTGCTCAGATGACTAGTTCCACTCTTCAGCCAACCTCATTGCCCAAACTGCATTTTCAAGGTCAGTGCTATTCTGGGTTTTGCATTAAACTTGCTTCCTCTCCACCTCCTCACCAAATATTCTCCTCACCAGGGCTCCCCAGCTAAGTGATTATGGGCTGATCCTCCACTGAATGCTGCCCTTTGTTTCAGCTGCTCCATGTTGGCTCTGACGATTGGAAAACTTTAACAACAATGATGAATCAGAGTATTTATTTTTGAGGTTTTTTTCAGGCTGCCTCCTCATCAGAGCTAAAATAGCAGCATTCGGGCTGCCACTGGGGGCAGATTCAGAAGTTTGCTTTTCTGGGGTTCCCAAGAGGGAAAACTTTTAACATTTGTTATCATCCAATCTTCATGTCAACGCATGCCATGGATTTTAAAAACTAGAAGTAATGCATAAAAAGTTGAATTTTGACAATAAATTGGTGATGCCAGTCAGTCACGCTTAAACTTATTTTTAAATTGTAATTTTAGTAGACAATGATTTAGATGAGGAATTATGAAGTCTTGTTAGGAGATGCTGGTATCTATTCCATGTTCCTTATTATTAAGAAGAAGAAACCAAGACCCAGATTGAGTGACTTATCTAAGGTCAAAAGAAACTCAAGTCTCCTGATATTCAGTCCAGTTTTCTTTCCCCCCTAATATGAGGAGATTTGTAAGGCATAACACCATACCAAAATTATTTCTCACCCTTACCAGCCAATGATGCATGAGATTTCTAATCTCAATGTCACTTTTAAAAAGTTTATATTCATATCATTTGTTTTACATTGCCTAATTTTTACCCTGTATCTATTTCCCTCTTAGAGAACCAATTCTCTCTTTCTTTCTTTCTTTCTTTTTTTGCAGGGCATTTGGGATTAAGTGACTTGCCCAAGGTCACACGGCTAGTTTTTTGTGTATGTGTTAAATGTCTGAGGCCAGATTTGAACGCAGGTCCTCCTGACTTCAGGGCCGGTGCTCTATTCACTGCGCCACCTAGCTGCCCTGAGAACCAACTCTTAAAACAAGGAATGTTTCTTTAACTATAAAAGAAAGAGCAAGAGAGAAAAATTTAGCAAAACTGATCAATATAACCAAAACATCTGGCATTATATAAAATGTTTCAAACCTGTAGACATGCTAGCTATGGAAAGGAATGAGGGAAGGTTTCTTCTCATATCTTTTCTTTGGGGTCAAACTTGGTCTTAATACTTTCACATTACAGTATTTTAAAAAATTACATTGTGGTGGTTTTTCTCAGTTTTTAATGCACACTCACATATGGGAAGAAGTAGGCTAGTTAATATTTAACAACTAGCTCTCAGAAAAGAAAAAGAACTCAGGACACACTTTTCAGTTTAATCTATATTTATCAGCACTTTCTTCATCACTGTCTTAAGTTTAGATAATAAACAAAACAATAAATCAAGTCCTAATTATAATATTTACCCATTTCTGAGACAGAAATGCCCTCACTGAAAATTTAACAACCAGTTCTCTGGAACTGGTCCTCACTGAATCCAACACATTCTGGCTATGTGAAAGGTCAAAGTTCACATTTGGAATCAGGAAAATCTGGGTTCATATGCAACCCTTACACAATTAGTAGCTGTTTGACTATGGAAAAGTCAGTTAACTTCATTTTTCCTCATCTATAAAATATGGATAAAAATATTTGTGCTTTCTTCATGCATGGCTATCAGAAGAATCAAACAAAATAGGCATTTACTAGGCTTTTACTATGTGGCAGGCACTGAACTAAATACGAAGAAAATAAAAAGTAAGCCCCTGATGCAAAGAAGCTTACATACTCATGAGAAGATAACACGTAATTAAATAGGTACATACATGGACTTTGTAGAATGGACCTTAGAAAGTAAGGCTATCACATCCAGGGGATCAAGAAATGTATACTGGGGTGGCTAGGTGGTGCAGTAAATAGAGCACCAGCCATGGAGTCAGGAGGACCTGA
Organism: Gymnobelideus leadbeateri; assembly: GCA_011680675.1. Lineage (NCBI taxonomy): Eukaryota > Metazoa > Chordata > Mammalia > Diprotodontia > Petauridae > Gymnobelideus > Gymnobelideus leadbeateri. The sequence goes on from WOXC01001970.1 coordinate 292,585, forward strand.
GTTCAAATCCAACCTCAGACACTTAACACTTACTAGCCATGTGACCTTGGGCAAGTCATTTAACCCCAATTGCCCTGCCCTCCCCCTTCCAGAAAGAAAAAGGAAAAAAAAGAAATGTCTCCTGCAAAACTTAGCATTTGAACCAATTATACAAACAATTATACTGCATTGGAAGGTTTTGCATGTTACCTTATTGGAATATGTCTACATGTTTCAAGGCTTAAAGAATTTGCATGTTAGCTCATTTGCTCCTCAAAACAACTCTGTGAATTAGGTGTTATTATTATCCCTCTTTTACATATGAAGAAACTAAGACAGAGAGAGAGTAGAGTGGAGTGCCTAGGGTCACGTAGCTAAGTAAGCATCTCTAAGTCAGGATCTGAACTCGGTTCCAACACTCTATCCACTGTACCACTTAGCTACCTAGAAGAAAGGAAAGGATTGTAAGAAGCAAAGATGAGGAGGGAAAGTATTCTAGGCATGAGGGAATGTGAGGAGTGGTAAATAAAACAGTATGACTGAATCAGAGAGTTCTGAGGAGAGAGGCTGAATTAGAGAGAAATAAACTATTAAAATACTGGAAAGGTAAGATGGGGCCAAGTTATAAAGGACTTTAAATGCCAACAGACTTAGTATTTGAGCCTGGATGCAAAGGGAAACCACTGGAGTTTAATGAGAAGGGGTGAGGGAAGGAAGTTGACACAGTGAGACCTATGCTTTAGGAAAATAACTCTGACAGCTGCATGGAGGTTGAATTGATGTGGGTTGAGACTTGAGGCACGAAGAAAAAGCATAATTCTATAGTAATAATAAAAGTGTGAGATGATCAGGACATGACTTGTGGCAGTGGCTGTGTAGGTAGGGAAAAGGGGCCATATATAAAAGATGTTGTGAATGAAAAAACACTGAGATTTGGCAACTGACACTGGATATGTAGACACAGTGAAAATGAGGAAGCAAGGATGACACTGATGCCTGAGAGGATACTGATGGCATTGACAGTAATCAGGAATACTAGAAGATTTGGGGGGAAAATGAGTTCTGTACAAGGAAGGAAGGAAAGAAGGGAGAGGAGAAAAGAGAGAAAAGAGAAAGGGAAGGAGGAAAGAAAGGGAGAAAGGGAAGAAAGGAGAGAGAGGAGAGAGATGGAAGAGAAAGGGAGAAGAAGGAAGGGAGGGAGGGAGGGACAAAAGCATTTCAAAACTCACCAACAAATCAGCTGAGTCTGACAATGTATACCATGCTCCACACCCATAATCTCCCCCATCTTCAATGAAGGGAAGTTTAAGAATAAGCTTGGTCTTCATAATAACACTGTGTTATATTTTAAGTTTTTTAAAAATTGAGATTGTTGTATTCACTGGGGTGTTTTCCTAGAATTGCTTGGTTCATTCTTTATCACTTTTGACCTTTATCTCTCAATTTCTGACACTTTTCCAATCCTTGAACTTTCTCTCTTACACTGGTCTCTTTATTCCTAACATCTCTCATTTTGGACGCATACCTCCACTCTCTCCCTTCTCTCTGCCCCTTCCTTCCCCCCTTCCTTACACATCTCCACTTCTCTGATACTTATCCACATCCATGATGTTTTTTCCTATTCCTGACAATTATTTCTTTGCTAAGTTCTTATTTCTCATTCTTGACACATCCTCCATTCCTGACAATTATCTCCCTATTCAATAGTTAGTCCACATCCCCGGCACTTATCTTCCCACTATATGCTTATTCCTCATTCCTAAAAAATTTTTTAAAAATCCTCCTATGCTGTGAAATCTTTTTTATGCATCATATCTTATGGCCGAGTGAATTTCTATTACCTTCCTAAAAGCACAGCTTGGTACCACCACCTACAGGAGGCTTTTACTGATTGCTTTTCACTTACTATTCTAATCCAATTCCCCACCAAAAAAGAAAGGATGTTGTATTTACTCTGTATATATTTTGTACAAACTTATTTGTGTGCCTATTGTTCCTCCTGTTTTCTTTCTGTATTTGTATCTGTAATATCCAGTACAAATGCTTAGCACACTGTAAGCATTCAAGAAATGCTTGTTTATTGAATGAATGAATTTTTCAAAGCAATAGAAATACCCACAGAACCCTGAAAATAATTTTTAAAATAATAGTGATGCACAAGGCTTATCTAAGCAGAATATAGTAAATGAGTTATGAATACAAAATTCTAGAGAAGGAAGAAATCTCAAGAAGTTTCTCATCTTCAGGCAGAAGCATACTTAAACCATTCCACATGACTCTCTTGTTTAATAAAGCCCTCCAGAGACAGCCCCCACCCCTTAACAACTCTCTCCAGTGTTTAAAACCTTTCATGGAAAGATAATTCTTCTTTATATTTAGCCTAAATTCCCCCATACTATAATTTAATCCCAACTGAGATGAACAATAGACAGAGGTTAAGTACCTTGTAAATACCAAAGCTCTATATAATTATGAGTTATTATTATTGATAATAATAAACTATAGCTTGAGAAATCTGCAAAATTACTCCTTTCAGTCCATAAAATCAGTGTATTTTCTAATTCTTCACCCAACTTCATCAATTATGGTAGGGAAGAATATAAAATGCAGATGTAATGATCATAAATGTGCACGGTTATTTAATCTGCTTTTCTTATAATTGAGGTTCAAACATCAGACATAGCTGGCTCTGTAGTTTATAAAGATTAATCAGTGAAACTTAAAATACAAAATATTAAACATAGTAAGTAGCTAAACATTTAGGAAAAAAAGATATTTGTAAAGATGCACAAAAATGAATCTTTGGAGAACCTTGGGTAGTGTGGTGTAATGGGAAGAGTGTTGAATCTGAAGCTGAAGGCTCCAATCTATCCCTCTGACTGTTGTCGTTCAGTCATTTTTAGTTATGCCTGACTTTTTGTGACCCCATTTGGCATTTTATTGGCAAAGAGACTGGAATGGTTTGCCATTTCCTTCTTCAGTTCATTTTACAGATAAAGATATTGAGGCAAGCAGGGTTAAGTGACTTGCCCAGGATCACACAAGCTGTATGTGTGAGACTAGATTTGAACTCAGAAACACTCATCTTCCTGATTCCGGGCAGAGGGTGCAAAGAGCACTCCCCATCAATCCCCCAACCTTGGCAGAAGAAATCCATAGACAGAAAATTCACTGTTTGCCACAAAAAAAGTAACAACAGGTGATTCAGGATCTGTCTCTCTCCTTTAGCTGACACAGTACCCTGCCCTTTTGCCACTGTTCTGGGGCTGGTGGAAGGACCAAGGGAACACTCAAGGTTTCTGATCCATGCCAGCATGGAAAATCCCTAGATTTGTCAATAATCAGTCATTATAGTCACAAGTCTTGTGTTATGTTCAAGTGATTAGGGGTGAAGTTTTTATGTTCAATAATGCTCCAGTTTCAGTATGATACATTTGTTCAATTCTCAAGGATATTATGATGATTGTATTTATAATATGGAGATTGGTTTTCTATAAGTCTATGCAAAACAGCTTCTGGTATAAAATTCTAGTCCTTTGGCCTTATCTTTCTAAGTACTTTTGTTGTTTAGTTGTTTCAGTCATGTCTGACTCTTCATGATCACATCTGTGTTTTCTTGGCAAGATATTCAAGGAGTTTGCCATTTCCTTCTCCAGTTCATCTTATGGATGAGGAAACTGAGACAAGGAGAGTTAAACTACTTGCCCAGAGTCACACAGCTAGTAAGTGTCTGAGGCCAGACTTGAACTCACAAAGATCTTCCTCACTCCAGGCCCAACACATTATCTGCTGCACAGCCTACCTGCCATTATAAGTATTTGGTAGATGATAAACTTTGAAACCTATAGTGCTATGCTGGACAATTTTTAATTATTTCCCTGTAAAATCTACTTGTATCAACAAGTAGAAGCTAGTGGTGCTATGAACTCTCCCATTTCTATAACAAACTCCAATACGTTTTTTTAATCAACATACTGATGGCTAATTCTATGTGGATGTCATCCATGGATGGCCTTTTTGGTTTAATTTTCTGATTTTCACTATTTCATAGGTTTCATTCTATGAAATAAGATGGCTTGGTGGCAACAAGGATGTAGTACTGAGCCTAGACCTGAGTTCAAATCCAGCCTCAGATGCTTACTAATTGTATGACTTGAGGCAAGTCACTTAATTTTTTCCATTTTAGGGGTTGACAGGGAAATGAGTCTCATTTAACTGTGGTTCTCAGTAATGCCACTACCTAGTAAAACCCCTTATCCAGAATGCTTTGTGACCTTACTCCTCCAGCTCTAATGAACTTGGCTTTTTGCTTGCTGTGGTTTAGAGAAGACAAGATTTTCTGGAGAATAACAATATCCATTCTTAGAGGGATTAGATTGGGAGAGATGGAGAAGGGCAAACAGCAGGAAAAGAAATAGGCAAGAGGGAAAAAGGACAGCTTTAGACAGGTCTGGCTTCTGTGCTGCAGATTACACTAATCTTCAAGCAATAAGCAACAATTTTCAATACTGGAAAAGCCTGTTTGTCAGTGCTATCATTTCCAACAGCCTCTATAATGGGATGAATTCCCTGCGCTGTCACAAAACTGTCTTTGCAACCAAAAGCTGCTTTCCCAGCAGACAATAGTCTGTTTTTTCCACAGGGAACCCAGGGGGAAAATGCCACTATTTGCTATCTTTGCCAAGGGCATGAGCCAACAATGAAGAAACCTCTGGTATTCCTGCCCACATTGGAAGGTATGATTGACTAGACTAATGAGCGCCAGGCTAAACACCTTGGATGGGCATAAGGATATACAAGAACAAATTGTGACTAATACAGAGAACAGCAAACCCTATAACACTCCTGAAGGGGATTCAACTCCACTAAAGAGAGGGCTAATTAAAAACAGATAAGGAGAGGTCCTTTGGGTGATTGGGCTCAGGGCTGGATCATTCAAATTCTGGCCAATTAGATTTTTCAAAATAACAAAAATATACTGATAAGTACACAAATACCTGAAAAGAAGATGGAGGGGAAATTCAGGAAAATTCAGGAACTGACCTTCTTGAAAAATAAAGATATGTTAACCTTATCTATACTGAATAAATTACAATCTAATAAATCCACTAGAATATAAGCTCCTTGAGGGCAGAGACAGTCTTTTAAGTGTCTGGCACATAGTACATGTTAAATAAATGTGTATTGATTGAATGTAACTAATAAGTTCAGGGTATAGGACTGGCTCTTCTGGTTGGGGATCTAAGTCTAAGCATGCTAATACATTTTCCCAGTTTGTCAGTTTACAGGTTTGCAGGTTGGTTCAAAGTCCAATTCCCTATCCACTATACCACAGTCACATAGATTCATACCTCAGGATACGGCATGCCTGCACACCAATTCAACTTGCAACTGTTGAACAATTCAACAGAACTCATTCTCACAATATCTGTCAAAAGGCAACAATATAGACTACTGCTTTGCAGAAAGGGAAATGCCAGGTGATGTAAAGGACTACAGGAATGAGTGCCAAAGCTAGAGAATTAAGTAAGGAACATGAGCATTTTGGTATACAAGATCAAGTCAATTCTATTCTGCAACAGGGAAAGTAGGAGAAAAACCAATAAAATGACAATATTAACAACAAATAAAAATCTTGAACAAACCTGAGGAGAAATGAACAAATAATTAGGTAGGTAATATGGTTTAAAAAGAAAAAAGATAAACTTATAACAGAAGGACTACATACTGCTTTACAGTGGGCATAAGAGCTAACTGATAATGGAAGTGTTCTTTTTTTAAACATTTTCCTGTAAACTTAGGTACTCAATTAATTCTAAATGAAGATGGAGGTGATACCAGGGGTTTCAAACCCTTACCAGAATTGGACTATTAGCAAAAACTCATTTTCAACCGCCCCAAAAAGAGTCTGTGGTTTTATCATCCTGGAAATTTAGAAATGGAACATTGTGCACAGGGAAGGGAACTGAATAATGTAGGAGTAAAGCCCACCTAAGGAATAAGAGATGTTTCATTGAGTTCTCCTGATAGAAACTAAGCATTGCTTAGCTCCTAGACTCATGAGCTTGAACATAGCTTACCTCTGGGGAAATCAAACCCCTGCAATTTTATCACGGGCCACAAACTACAACAGTTGTGGAAGATTAGCAATTAAGAACATATTTTCAAGGAGGAAATGTATTTTCTTGGAGCCCTTATCTCTAAATAAGAACATGCCAGGTTAAAGATGTGCCTGGTCACTCACATTTTATTTATTCCTCTAAGGAACTTTAAAAGCAATTCATATTGCTATAAAAATAAAAGGCATTAGAAAAGCACCCAAACTAGAGTTTGGCATTAACTTTTATCATGCCCCTCTCCCCTCTGGTCAAGAAGGCTAAATGTCCAAATAATCCAGCAGATTCCAATAAAATGTGATTTATTATCACATCAAATTGAGTGGTATTATGTGAATTGGCACACATCCCATCAAGCAACCACATACATTGACTATTTGATATAACACGCTTATCTTATGACACAGAAATTAAATTTGTCTATGACATCAGTATCATAAAGTGATTCCATGGTATTCTGCCTCCTGTAGTTAAGCTGTATCCATAGAATCCATGCAAAGCTCATGAAACCCCAATGGAGCCATGGACAGGAATGGCTATAATGATGCTATCTCAGTAACCAAACCACAATGAAAAAGATAGTTATATATTTGTCAATTTCCCATTGCAAGGATGAAAAGTCAGACTAGAAGCCCTGGCTTCTCTGATTGTCCTTTTCCTCAACTTTTTTTCCTAATAGTGAAGGCACTAACAAAGATAGCTAGCCAATTCTCTGCAAAGCAAGTTACTGAAAAGATTTTAATTACTAATAAAAATCTGAGTAATCAATTAAGCTTATGATATCAGGAGGTTTGCTACTCAGGTCTCTCATATTCCTTAGAAAAATTTAAACTGTTTTTCCATTTTCCCCCACAGGTAGATATAGGAGGTAAAACCAATTTTTCCCGACTGTTCTTCAATCCTTTATCCCAATGTCAAGAGCATAATATTAACATTTTAAACAATATGGCTGCATAGAAAGTTAAACAGATGTTTAAAGAGTATACTTGGACAGCCCTGCCTATCTTTCATGGCACACACATTGGAATATTGAAGCAGCAGTTCAGGTAAAGAGACTGGATTACTCTTCCCTGGTGTTTGGAAAAATATATCTGGTGAATGCCTCTCTTCCTTTTTTGGCACAGAGAATACTGAGAAAATAATTATTCATTTTCTTCCTGATGGAACTTGAAAGTCAATTGGATCATTATGCAAACAAGGCACATACTGCAACAATACCCTATTTTGATTTTTTGGGTACAGCTTTCTCTACTACTAAATAAAGCTCTTCTATCAGGATTTCCTGCTGCCCAAACATTTTAAGGATTTTCCTTTTCTAGGAACCTCAAAACGATTTCATGAAATACTTAATATTTACCACTGACACAGCTGATGCTCATTCTGTTGCTCAAGTTGGCATACGTTAGCAAGATTGAGATACTAATGTCTTCCAGCTAAATTTAAATAGATTCATACATCTGCCATTCTTCTCATCTCTCTCATCAAAAGAGAGTATAAAGGATGTCCTCATCCTGAGCTTTAACAAGTTTTGATGAGTTTCAAAACAATGAAGATTGAAGTGCAAGTCTTTCATCCAAAACATATTCACTGCACAGCAAACATTAAAGAGGGAAAGACAAGGAAAAAAAAACACCTTTTCAATAACTATTAAAAGTGACCAATCCTGGCTTCACTTTCCTACACCAAAAGGCATCATCATAGTATGAACACCTATGTTCAGAAATGACAGAAAGAATTCCAATTCTATCCTGACTCAGTTCATTCTCAGCATGTCTTCAAGCTAGAATGGTAGATAAAAGCAAAATAAGAAAACAAAGTCATTTGGCATCAATGACCCCAAATGATAAATTCCATTTGATTGGCAATATCACCCTCACAGTAAATTCAAAAAGGAAACATTCACCAGCCTCACGGAGCTGAATTCTTTCTATGTACTCTATAGGCATGAGCACATACTTAGGTGAATTTTCAGTTTACCATGATGAGGCATAAGAACTCAGTTACAGCTCAAAACTCAAAACTGGAAATACTACCATTGAGGGATTTTATCTAGAGATTCAACAAAACCTAGACTACAACTTAGGTACCAGTGACAATTTCAAAGATATGAAAGAGGTACTGTATGATCATATGATCCTCACTTTGTCACTCAGTATGGATGAACCAGGAAGAATTTTATCTTTGGATAATTGATCTGAAAACAGAATGACTTTTAAAACCCCACCTTGCCTTCAAAGGCAAATGAAAAGTTACTAAAAGAAGCTAGAATTCTAGGCACAGAACATTCCATCATATCATTTCCATTCCTTTATCACTTCCACCACTTACACTTTTATGGGTTAATGATACTTTCCATTTGTTAAGGGTAACTTGCAATGGAAAGAGTGCTAGAGTCAAAAGAGAAATGGCTTCAACTCCTTCAATTTTCTAAGAAATAAATACAAGCATTTATTGAGTACCTCCTATATACAGGGCATAGTACTAGGTTCTAAGATGGGGAGGTAGGAACAGAGTTCTTATGGAGCTTATTTATAGTCAAATTCTAACAAAGAGATGCATCCTTTTTCACCCATTAGCCCATTTCGCCTTCCTCTTTGGCTTTGAAATCTCCTAGTTTACTCCTCTTCCCTGCCAAACTTAGTGTACCTGGGGTGGCTAGGTGGTGCAGTGAATAGAGCACCAGCCCTGGAGTCAGAAGGACCTGAGTTCAAATCCAGATTAAGGTACCTGACATACTTATTAGCCATGTGACCTTAGGCAAGTCATTTAACCTCAATTGCCCTGCCTTCTCTGCAAAAGAAAAGAAAGAAAAGAAACTTAACTGTCCCCATTTTTTTTTTTACTGCTCTAAGCACTAACAGTTATGGTAGATGCCATCAAGAAATTCATACATTTCTGCCCCTTAATACTTCACAGCTACAGTAATCAATATACAGAGGAAAGATTCTGTGATCTGGGACATTTAGAATCCCATTCTGGTGAATAAGAACCCCACTCAAATTCATAATTTGGGATGGAATAAAGTTAATTGCACAGCCATTGATGGGTGTTATGGGAATGGGAATCTGAAGATCTTCCCTGCCCCTTGGCCCCTTGATAGGCTTAAGTGACTCTGAGAACCTTCCCTAATTTGAAAATATACTCTTCCCACTAATAGGCTGAATGTGCTCACCTGGAGCCTGAGGAGGAAGGCTTGTTTTTCAGGAATGTCCACACCATGTTACTTTGTGATTGGGCAGTGGGTCAAAAGGGTTGTGATGGTCTCTGACCCAGGAAAAGGCTATATATATCCTGATGTTGGAGCTCAGTCTGGGAAGAGTTGTGTTATTTGACAAGATGAGACTCTGGGCAGCTGTTGCAACCCCCTCCCCCCAGCTTTGAAAACTCAGATGTTGGTGATTCCCTCTCTGGTAACTGACTAGGTATGGATGTAATGGTCAGACAGTGGGAAGCCCTGTCTGCTGATTTGTGTCTCTGTCTGCTTGTAACTTCTGTTTGTATTCTCTGAAGTTCAGGGTGTTGACTTTTCCCCCTGAACTAGGTAAATGCTATGTGTTTGATTGATTAAAGTAAGATTGTTAACTTTGAGTTGCTTTCCTTTGGAGAAGCAGATCTAAGAATCTGTGTTGGCAGCCACCCTGGGTGTGCCAGGGTTCTTGCTACTACAATGGGTTATCTCATTACCTTATACTTCTCTTAAAACTCAGCCCTTTACCAAACTTGTCTATTCCTTTCAAGGGTAATTACCTTCCAGGCACCCAGATTCACAACTTTTGTGTCAATGGCAGCCTCAATTCTTGACTTTTCACTCATTCCACATATCCAAACAGTTGACAAATTTTGTTGTTTTTATCTCTATAATATCTCTAATATCTATCCACTCTTCTTCCCCTCTTCCCTTCCAAACCCACCATACTTCAGCATCTCACCTGTGCCAATAAAATGGCATCCTAATCAGTCTTCTTGACTCAAATATTTCCCTACTCCAATGCATCTTAAACAGAATAACCAAAGTGATATTCTTAAAGCACAATTCTGACCATGTTACTCTCTTGCTCTATAAACTACAGTGGCTTTAAGATATAAATAGACACTATTCAGTTTGATATTTATAGAGAATCACAACCTTGGCCCAAAGAACCTTTTTAGGTAAAAAATATGTGAATTTGTAAAAAATATTGTGTAAATTATGTAAAAAATATTGTGAATTTCACCTTTGACTCATCCTTTAATTTCTAATTTTGTGCATGATGTATAATGTACACAATATATTAGTAGTATGTTACATAATTGTAAATAAATATATACTTGAGGGTGTGGTCAAAGATATTTTTCTAAAAGAATTACATAATAAAAAATGTTTTGACACAACTGATGTAATAATCCATTAGCCTAGATTGACCATGTTTCCTAGAAATAAAAGTGGGACTATGCAAAGACATTTCTAGTGTGATTTTCTAAAAAGCACAAATAGCTAGAATATAACCTAATGAAGTACATAGCATTTTGTATTTATAGTCATTTTTCCTTGAATGATACAAAAGTTACATGAAATACTACATTCATCGATAAGGTATTCAGAGATTGGAATGGGGAAAACAAAAGTTTAAAAAAAAACATCATTAATATCCCATGTGTTGAATTATTATTCACAGTCAAGTTCTGAAGAAGGGAAACCTATTTTGGGTTGAAAGCCACTGGTGAATACATTGCTGCTCTGTTTACCTTTTTAAGTGGCATGAGGAATAGAATTATACCTTGCATCAATTATGAGAAGAAACCAAAATTATGGACTAGGGATAAAAATACAGGATGTGATAATTTGTAGTGATGATTATTCAGTAAAATGTGGTATTCAAGAAAACAATCATCATCAAAACTATTTCACTGATTAAAGAATAGAAAAGTTGATCAATGGAATAAGTCCACAAGACTCAAAAGTAAGAGAAGATACTAACAGTGTCAAGCAAACTAAGGAAGATAACTATTAAAATAATGACTCAATATTCAACAAAAACTGTCATGAAAACTGCAAAACAGCTTCACAAAATTAGAATTAGATCTTCATCTCACACCACATGCCACAATCAGCTCCAAATGGATCCCTGACCTAAATATGAATGGTTATATAATTAACAAATTAGAAAACTATTATGCTATAAGAAATTAAGAAAGAGATAGTTTCAAAGAGGCCTGAGAAGATATGCATGAACCAAAAATGTATAATATCAGGAGAGAACTTTATAATGACTATTAAAAAAAACTAAAGGAAGGCCAAAAATATAGAACTTATAACACCAAATATCCTTTTATCTTAATGAGACTACCATGACCCCACAGAAAATTAAAAAAAAAAAAGAACTTTTGGTGGCTAAGAATTGGAAATCAAAGGGATTCCCATCAAATGGGGAACGGCTAAACAAACTGAGGTATATGATTGTAATGGAATATTTATTATTGTGCTATAAGAAATACCAAGCAAGATGATTTCAGAAAAACCTGGAAAGACTTACATAAATGGATGCATAGTGAAGTGAACAGAACCAGGAGAACATTGTACACAATAACAGCACTTTTTGTTTCATGAAGAACCGTGAATGACTTAGCTATTCTCAGCAATACAATGATCCAAGACAATCCCAAAGAACTAATGATGAAGCATACTATCCACCTACAGAGAAATAAGTGATGTTGATTGAATACAGACTAAAGCATGCCATTTTTTACATTCTTTCCTTCATTTTTCTCTTATTTGAGTCTTCTTGTACAAAATGAATAATATGGAAATTTTTTACATAATTGAAGATGTATAACCTGGATCTGATTGCTTGCCATCTCAGGATTGGGGAAAGGAAGGGAAAGATGGAATTTGGAATGCAAAATTTAAATAAAAATATTAGAAGATAAAAAAAAAATCCAACTTAGTTTACAAAAACAAAACAAAACAAAACCAACTTGCCTGTTGGTTACTTGGCTGATATCAATTTCCCTCTTCTCAGATCTTTAGCCACCATTAACTAATACAGACAGACAGACAGATAGACATCCCCCCCAACAAACACACACAAAGACACTCCCCCATATACACACTCTCTAAACTTATTTTAAAGATTCAAATAATCTAGAATTCTAAATAAATATATAAAACCATGAGCGACAAGAAAGAAATAAAAGTTATATAAAGAGAACATGAAGTCCAAGTAGTCAATCATATATCAGTAGAGAAAAATTAATTAAATTAAATACAAACATTTTAATTAGAAAGAGTCTCAGACTCTCTTGTTTTAATAATGTGCAACAAACAAGGTCTTTTTCTGTCCTGAGCTATGTTTAACACAGATGATTATTTCTGTTTTGCTAAAAGACAGTTTCTGTTGTTGGACATCATGAATGACCTGTAGACTTCTATAAAAATCAAAAACAAAACCCAGACAGCATTCAGAGTCTCTCTATATTATATGTTATACTGTCTGCAATATAAAGTTTTGGAGGGCTCTGGTTTAAGAATTTAAGCTGGGAAATGTAAATCATATTGGCTGCTATCAACAGAAACCAAACAACATAATTTTATCTACTTTTTATCCATGGCAAAGCATGCAACACACCATAAATACTGGTCCTATAAAGAACGGTGAGGAATGGAGATGGCTTCTCACTAGATCTTCTGAATGAACACTATAACAGAAGAAAAAGAAGTTGCTCATACTTTACAAGTAGTTCAGATTTCTTGGGTTCTTTTTTTTTCCTTTTGGAGGGGGGAAGGTAGGGCAACTGGGATTAAGTGACTTGCCCAAGGTCACATGGCTAGTTTTTGTGTTAAGTGTCTGAGACCGGATTTGAACTCGGGTCCTCCTGACTCCAGGGCCAGTGCTCTATTCACTGCACCATTTAGCCACGCCCCGACTTCTTGGGTTCTTAAATGAACATATTCTAGTCAATTTTCCTTTTTATTTTTAACAATAATTAGTTTTGGCTCTTCCTCCTCTTTCTCTTCCTTCTACAAGCAGGACAATGACAACAGCTAGAATTTTTATAGAACTTTAAAGTTTACAAATCACTTTACAAGTATTATCTCATTTGATGCTTACAACAACTGTAAGAGATACATGCTACTAGGATGCCTATTTTATACATGAGGAAACTGAGGCAAGTAAAGGTTAGATGACTTAGCTAGAGTCACATTTCTCTCTCTCTCCTTCTCTCTTACACACACACACACACACACACACACACACACACATTCACACACACACCACACGCACATATATTCATTCTGTTTTCCTCTTCCCTACTCTGTTTTTCTCTCTCCATCTATTTCTATTTCTCTCCCCTCATTTTTTTCTGTCTCTCAAATACAGAGAGCTTCATACTTAAAAGATAAATGCTTTCATTATTTCAATGCTTTCCTACTCAAAACATCTCCTAGGAATTTTATTTTACTTATTTTTTACTATTCTTGTGCTACATCTGCCATGTCCTAAAAACATACATTCTTCAGAGTTAGCAGGGACCTCTAAGAAAGGTCATCATCTACTTCAATCACTCACTCCATACTGGAATTCTTTAGTGCCTGTGACAACTGATTATCTAATAAATGTAATCCTATTTGAGTACTTTCAGGGTTAGGGAACTCACCACCTCCCAAGGCAGTCAGTTAATTTTTTTTTCTTTCTGGAGGGGGGAGGGTAGGGCAATTGGTGTTAAGTGACTTGCCCAGGGTCACAGGGCTAGTAACTGTTAAGTGTCTGAGGGTGGATTTGAACTCAGGTCCTCCTGACTCCAGGGTCAGTGCTCTATTCACTGTGCCACCTCGCGCCCCAGCCAGTTATTTTTTTTTTAATTACTTGAATGGTCAGAAAATCATTCCTTAAATTGAGTTCAAACCTGACTCCCTGTTCCTTCCATCACATTCTCTTATTTTTATTCTTTGGAGCCACATATAGTAAGTCTGCTAACTTTTCCACATGACAGAACTGTAAGATTTTCAGGCTAATTATCCCTGGTTACTTCAATTGTTTCTCATAGGACATAGTAGAATAGAATAGTGCTTATCTTGAAGTAGAGGACCTGGGTTCAGATCCCAAGGGTGCTACTTATTAACAGCATATTTACCTGCTTATTGAAATTTCTGCCATTCCTTCCCTAAGAATTCCTTCACTGTTGAATGCTTTTCCTCCCAAATCCCGACAATCTCAAAAATGACTGATTTGACTGTATAAAAATAACATTGTTTTCAATTTATATTAATTATTTACTATTCATTGAATTCTAATTAATGTATAGCATGTTAATGAGATATCATTAAAATTCACCAGATGAACTTTGCTGCTAGTTTTATGCTATTCCAACACTAAATTGTGATCTAGTTCACTCGAATAAAAGTATATCATCTCTCAGGGCCTTACTTTAGCTATCTGTAAGAAGAGGATGCTGGATTAGAAGATGAACCTGGGGTCTATGAACTTTTAAAAAAAATTAATTTATTTTATTTTTAATTTGTGGAATAAAATAAGCATTTCCATAACATAGTAGAATAACAAATCGATGATTGCACATGGAATTTCAAATCTACAATGTGTAACTTGCTATATTTTTAAAATATATAATAAATTTGTCTTATAAATTTCTTTTTTTCTTTCTCCTCCCTGCCTCCAGAGATGGTTACTATTAGACGCAAATATGTATATGTGTGTGTGTGTGTGTGTGTGTGTGTGTGTATGTGTGTAAAATCATTCTATATATACTTGTATTTATCAGATTTTTCTCTGGATACAGACAGTATCTTCGTATGTCGTTTATGGTTAATTGTGTTATTTGTAATAGTCAAAATGACTTAGTTCCTCAAAGTTCCTCTTAAAACAATACCGCTATAAGACAATGATCTCTTTGTTATTTCATGCAAGTCTATCCATGAATTTTTAAAACAATTATTTTTGGGGGGCGGCTAGGTGGCACAGTGAGTAGAGCGCCAGCCCTGGAGTCAGAAGGACCTGAGTTCAGATCCGGCCTCAGACACTTAACACACACACAAACAAAAACCTAGCCGTGTGACCTTGGGCAAGTTACTTAACCCCAATTGCCCTCCAAAAAGAAAAAAATATATATTTTTGATAAGTGTATTTCAACATGATTGCTAGTCTCTGTGATCCTATGCTTTTATTTTTATGCATTTAAAAACATGGCTCTGAAATGAGGTCCATAGATTTTACCAGACCGACAAAGGAGCATATTAGAAGCTTCTAATTTTGGTTATCACTCAGTCTATGATCAGTGACCCTCACTACCCTGATAATGTTCCATTGGCTACATCATGGTCCCACTTGTCCCAATATAAAAGCCAAAAAGTAGTCCAGATCTGGACTGATCACTATAAAGTACACAGAGTGTGGAAGAGGTGGGGGCGGGTTAGGATGTGGACCATGCCCTCCCTCATTTGGTTGTTCAGTCATTTTCATTTGTGTCTGACTCTTTGGGACTCCATTTGGGGTTTTCTTTTTTTTTTTTATTTGGGGTTTCCTTGACAAAGATACTGGAGTGGTTTGCCATTTCCTCCTCCAGCTCTTTTTACAGATGAGGAAACTATGGCTAACAGAGTTTAAAGACTTGCCAAGGTCACATCGCTAGTAAATGTCTGAAGTCAGATTCAAACTCAGGAAGATGAACCCTCCTCATTCTAAGCCCATCAATCTACCCCATTATGCTGCCCAGTTGCCCCTCATTTGGACTACTCTGCTTCTATTAATGCAGATTAAGATTTTATCCTCTTTTTTTTTGGCAGCCATGTCCCACCATGACTCACTGAGCTTACAATCAATGGGCCATATGAATGTCTGTTAATACAGGGCTCTTATGCAGAAATTTTTTTAACTTAAGTGCAGAACTTTATATTCATCCATGCTAAATTTCATTTCCATTTAAGACCATTCTTTCAGTTTGTCATAATTTTTTGAACTCCAGTTTTATCTGGTATATTAGCTTCCCATAAACCATTATATTATGTTATGTGCCATCCATAAATTTGTCAAGCAGGCCTTCTGTGTCTCCTGCATTTAATCTTTTATTGAGCCCTAAGGTTTACAAAGCACTTTCCTCATAGCCACCAAAAGAGATAGGGAGAATCAAAATTATTATTCCCATCTGACAGATTCTTTTTACATTTCAATTATGAATTTTATGCTTTATGATAGTAGCACAGCTATTTTCTCCATCAGTAGAAGACATAATTCTTTTAGAGAGAAAGGAACTGTACTGACAGATAGGAAGCCTGGTTTCCAGTCTTAGTTATCCTACTAGCTAGTTTTGTCACTTTCTCTCTTCCCTGTCTGTCTCCTCTCTCTCTCTCAGCTTCAGTTTGCCTATCTATAAAATGAATGAATTGGAGTACGTGTTCCCATGGTCCCTGCTCCCAATGACATGTGCTCTACACCATACATTTTAGTTTAGCTTTGTATGTTACTTCCATGACAGGCTACCATGATAGGCCACATTCTGGCTTTGCAATTTTTAGGTCAAATCTTGAAACTGACTTGTTTTGTTTTGAGGGAATCATTACAAGGCAAACCTGAAAGATACTGTTCTGTTTGTTTTGTTTTCTTTGTGGAAATATTATTAGCAAAGGCTAGGTGGGACAGTGGATAGTGTTCTAGGCCTGGAGTCAGGAAGACCTCAGTTCAAATGTGACCTCAGATATTTACCAGATGTGTGACCCTGAGCCAGTCACTTAACCCTTTTTGCTTCAGTTTCATCTATAAAATGAAATGTAGAAGGAAATGGCAAACTACTCTTGTAGCTTTGCCAAAAAAATTCCATGTGGGGTCACAAAAAGTCAGACATGACTAAACAACAACAACATTAAATAAAAGGCTGTTTGTAAAGCAGCTAGATTCACAGAATATTCAGATACTTCCTTCTAAAAGAGAAAGAGATATCTAGGATGGAAAACAGGGTGGCATAAAATGCTCCTTCTATGTGTTCCTTTAATTTGCCCTTCACTTCTGAGGCCTCTGGGCTTATTTGGTCACAATCATCCTTAATCCTACTAGATTTAGGGGTTCATTTTCAAGTCTTACAAAAGGAATTAAACATTTGTTTTAGAAACATTCATTCAGTCAAGGAGCAGTAATTAACCACCTTCTGTGTGCAAAGTACTATGCTTTGTAATACAAAGTTTAAAATCACAGATTTAAAGCTGGAAGGAATCTTAAAGATTATATAGGGCAAACTATTCAAATTACAGATAAGGAACCTATGCCCAAATAAGTTGTGCTTTGCCCAAGATCTCATAGATATCAAAGGGTAAAACAAAGATTTAAGTGTGGGTTGCCAGATATGTGCATAAATATGATGCAAGGGAGAATATAATGAATGTAAAAGAGAGGTCAGGTAAAGTGTTATGGAATATATGAGAAAGAACAATTAACTTTCATCTGCGGCAATCAAGACTCCATGAAGGAGTAAGATTTATTGTGTCTTGACTTGTATGCAATGAATTTAAGTGAGACAGAATTATACAAAATCATCAACCTCACTCTCTTTTTCTGAGTCATCAAAGTCCAGTGCCAATCCAGAAGTAAAGATGACTAGAGATGGCCCAGGATGCAGGGGATGGCCTTGACCTTGACATCTTGACATCTTGCTCAGAAGCAAGCTCTTAGTGCCCTATGATGTCTATTTCAGCCTCTTTCATGGGCATTGAAGCAACTTATTCTAATCCACCCATTCTGCCCAGGGAAGTCTTTAATGCCTGAGGTGGATATCCCCCTAACTCATCAAGGGGTCTGAGGTCAGTCAGTTCCCCCAACCTGTTTTAGCCTGTTTGCTGAGATGTTTTTTACTGGGGTATGGCTACTGTGCATACTATATATAGCTTCTTAGAGCTACAGGTGAAAGGTAGACACCAAAGATAAATGAGCAGCCCTGAAAAAGGGCTTGATAAACCCTCACGCCAGAGGTGTTAGCCCTCCTTGAACACCAGGCCTTACATGATTAATAATACTCATGGAAAGTCTAAGATGTAACTTTTACTACAAAGAGATTTCTGAGCCAGTCTGATTTGTGCTAATGATCAGTCTCCATTACCAACTGCCCTCTCAAATAAAACTCCCCACAATGAATCTTAGATATGAAAACAAGTCTTAGATTCACAATGAAAAGCGGCTAAATGCCTCTCTAGCTCCTCAGTGGAAGGGATCATAGTAAAGGTTCTCTGAGAGCCTGCAAAGAAAACCTGTATGACCCAGGTGTCGACAGTGGTGATAAGGGAAATGCTTGTGTCAAAGTAAGCCTGCCTTGCTTTAAGTAAAGTAACTGCCTTCTCCTGTGTTTTAGAACCCCCAAACTTGCCTATGCACTCTCCACAAAGATTAGGTAAAAGCAGCCATATGGTCTGGCTCCAAATAGGAAACTAGTCAAAGAATGGGATGATGAATAATTCCTCCTTCCAATAGCAGAGGAAACAGAGGATGCCCCCTAAAAAGGAGGTAAAGGTGAGGTAAAGAGTTTGTATTTCTGACCTACTGATAACCCTAGGCCCTGGGTATAACTCATTGCCAGAAAAGCCACCTGGAGTTTCATGGATTACAGATCTGGGAATATTCCAAAGGGTCTCAAAACACCTTCCTCTAGGGTTCAGCTCCTCCTTCAGACAATTTCAGAAAGGACTGGTTTGGCTGTATTAAAAATAACATTAATTATAGTCATTTACATGTATTATTTACCATTTATTCACTCCTAATTACTTGTAGCATATTAATGAGATTTATGTCATTAAACATGCATCAGATTAACTTTGCAGCTAGTTTTATTTGATTATAGTACTGAACTTTGCTCTTTTTTGCTCAGCTTTCAGAGATTGCTAATCCTATAGCATGTCTGTTGCCATATACTTAAAAATGAGTTAGTGTCTCTTACTAGGCATAGTAAACCTCCATTTATGTGTTGTGTTTTGAGGGTATATAGCCCAGAGAGCCCCAAAACTAGGAACAATAGACAGAAGTTGGAAAGGGGATCTTGGGATCACAGATTTAGAGATGAAAAAAAAAAACTTTATACCATTGAGTCCATCCCCCTCATAATACAGGAGAGGAAATTGAGACAGAGAGGTTGAATGAGTTGCAAATGTTATATAGCTAGGAAGTATGAGACAGAATTTGAACTCAGATCTTCTGGACTCTAAGCCTATAACTCTATACATTGTGTCACCTTGTTGTCTCTAAATGCAATCCTCAATGCAAGGAAAAACTTTTAGCAAACGTTACTATCTAAAGGTAGAATGAGTTGACAGGAGATAGCAGGTTTGCCTTCACGGGAGGTCTTTAAATAAAGACTGAATGAATACTTTTGGGGTATGTTATAGAAGAGATTCTTAGTCTAGCACTGCTTGGACTAGATGACCTCTGAGCTACCTCTCTCTTCTGAGATTTTGTAAAAGACCATCCTAAACAGAAATATCTCTTCCTTGTACACCACAGCACTTGAAATTCTATCAATGCCCCTCCACAAGAGATTTCTTAAGAAAGTGTAAATACTTTAGCCAGGATCAGGAATTACATAGGTATATATACAATGTATATATTATACATACATTACATGAAAGGGGTCATGGCTAACACTTTAGCAGGAATTAGTTTATCTAAATAACCTATTACCATTCGCTGTCATAACTGAGAAAAGGTTCTTAAGGGGGGAAAAGGAGGGAAAGATCATGGGGAGCTGTCCAAAACCCAGAGGGTTTCTAACATGAGTCTCTAGGTCGATAAGAATCAGCAGGAGTGTCTATGTGATAGTATTGCCCATGGTGAGCTTTGGCCATAGGTATGGTAATAATAATGGCTGACATATATAGAGTGCCTACGATGTGCCAGACGACTCACAGATACTGTCTTATTTGACCCTCACAACAACCTTGTGAGGTATTATTATTATCCCCATTTTACAGAGGAGGAAACTAAGTCAAACAGGTTACGTGACTTGCCCAAGGTCAACCAGATGTCTGAGGCTCTATTTGAGCTCAGGTCTTTTTGCCTCCAGGCTGAGTGTCTTTGACTACTGTTACCTAGTTTCCTTATTAGTGGTAGACTACTAACATATAGAATCACAATGCTAAAAGCCAAAAGGGATGGTGAGGTCATTTAGTGCAATCGCCTCATTTTATAGATTGGGAAGATGAGGCCGGGACAGGTTATGTAAGTTAAACAAGGTCACACAGCTACTAAAGCTAGAACAGAACCAAGCCTAAAAACTAAATCTTCTAACTTCAGCCTTTTTTTCATTACTACAACCAACACTGCTACTATAATTAACAATAATAATTATAACATACTCTAAATATAAAGTACTCTAAATTAAGCCTGAACCACATTAGCAAAGTAGAAACCAAGAAAAAAGGTTGAAAGGACAGAGATGTAAGTGGACTTTAAACCAAAGAGAAGGTAGAATTCAAAGTGAGTTACTGTGTGGATGAAACAGGTGCCCATCTAAATCCTGCTTGCCTTTTAATAGGCAGGGTATTGGAACAGATCATTTCTCACTCATGGACTATAACATGTCATTCATGGGACCATGTGGGAAGGAACTCAGAAATCTACCCCAGATAATCAAGGAAGAAACTAATTAAGATAAATAACAAGGGGCGACTAGGTGGCGAAGTGAATAGAGCACCTGCCCTGGAGTCAGGAGGACCTGAGTTCAAATGTGGCCTCAGACACTTAATACAAAAACTAGCTGTGTGACCTTGGGCAAATCACTTAACCTTAATTGCCCCTCCAAAAAAAAAAAAAAAAGCCAAAAGAAAAAATGATAAATAACAGCTTTAGTAAAAAAAGCAAGATAAAAAGTTTATCCATGTAAATCATGGACATTTCAATATAGTACTAATGAAAACCATAAATGAGCTATCATAAGAGATCATCCAATTCTAATGTCCCCAGACCACAAAGACATTGACTGAGGGAGAAGTAATTTACCAAAAAGTCACACAAGCGAAAGACCTTAAACCTAAGTCCCCCGCTTCTAATACAGTGTCCTCCCAACTAACAGTGCTCTTGGAACCATTTTATTTGGTGATCCCCTACACAAGGTCTTTTCTGATCTAGTTCCTTACACTTTCAACCAGCTCCCTGTCTTGGAATCATTTAATATAAATCTATATTCAAATGAGATCCTATATGAAAAATGCTTTGCAAAACTATATAAGGGTTAGCTATTATTACTACTACTATTGTTATTGCTATTATTCTTATTCACTTATTCGTGTAGATGCCCCATTATGATGTAAACTTCTAGAGGGCAAAGATTCTTTCATTTTTGTCTTTGTATTTTCAGCATGAGTAGGATGCATATTGGTTCTTAATGTAAGTTTGTTGAACTGAATGGAACCAAAATGCCCGGGGGTGTATGTGGGGGGGTAATGGTCAGCTGAGCTTACTGAAAGTTGGGGAAGTTGGCACAGTAGCACTAGGGGCTCTACAAAATCATGGGTTCTACAAAGTCATTGGTTCCAGAATCTCCTCAGGTGTAGGTACTTCTTTCCCTACTGAAAGATACAACCTCTCCATGCCCTTTCTTGCCAGATAATCATCATTTATATCAGTGGTTTCTAAAGTGCGAGATCCTAATGAACATATAAGTAAGAGCAATGCATAATTAGTGTATAGAAAATATATGTGTGTGAGTGTGTGTGTGTGAATGCTTTTAAAGTATTTTTAAATAGCTTGTTCCCTTAAATAGGTTAAATGGGTTTTCTGGAATTTTGTTTACTCCATTAGTTTGGTTAATGTATGAAAAATAGTTCTTCCCTTTCCTCCTCCCTACTATTTAGTTTTTCCCTACCTTTTTGGTTCTGAAATAAAAGAGAAAGTTAAATGAAGAAGAAAAATAAAGTAAGAGATCCATGCCCTAAAAGGGTCATGATATGACCCCAAACAATAATTAGATGGTGGAAGACAGGTCTCACAATAATCAAGCACAGGACTTATCTTCAATGCAACCCTTTTCACTCAATATTCCCTACCATCTTCCAAAATCCCCCACCATTCTCTACTTTTAGCCTTCTGTGACTGCTAGAGATTCGGAAATAAAGGTGATGTAAAAATAAAAGGCATCAATAAAAATAATTAAAAAAAAAATTACCAGACCAAAATATACACCAAATTTAACATACTTAAAGCATTTATTCTGGGTATAGGATTTTGAGGAGTTACATATCCTCTTCTGTCAACATATTCTCTAATTATGTAACTATTTTAAAATTCATATTGTGAATTTTGTGGTACTGATTCAGAACACTATAAATACCATGCATCTGCCAATTTTAAGGAGATTTAAAATTAGGTTACCAGGTTCATCAACTCTCTTTAGGAAGATCCTGATAGCCATCAGTCAGCTTAAGCTTTTTGTAGACAGCCAAAGGCCCCAAAATATAGAAAGTAAGCTATGTTTATTTAAAATAAAATAACCAAAAAAAAGAAAATCTACTCTAGTGTTTCATACTTATATTTCTCTTACACGTTTAAAGTGGAGGATATTAGTAGCTACCAGAAACTTCTAAAATATCCCATCATCATATAATAGAAATTTCTTTATATATGGCTCATTATATATTATAAAATAATACAATACAAGTATTATGGGGAGGAAAAGAAGCTTTTTTTTTCTTTTCTGCTCTATACTAGGCCAACATTCATAGGTTCTTTGCATTTGCCTCTCTCCTGTGGCTGAGGTGGAAGAAAAGAAAAAAAAATTTACCTATGTTGCTTGATTTCACTATAACACAAAAATGGGTATATCAACCGAAACCACGATTTGGATATAATTTTTTTCCCCTCACCTGTAGGTAAAGTTATTTCATCTACATACACACCAGGGCACTGAAAAAATGTTCTTTATTCATTGACTACTCCGTATTAACAAGTGAGCAAAAGAGGAATGTGGTCACCTACACAGATGTACACTGAAGCCAAGCATTCTGGCTGCTGTATATTTTATGCTATGATCATCAACAGAGAATATATATGCTAGCAGGAGGTCAAAATATTTTAAGTATTTCTCAAAAACAGAGTTGTGGTTAATTTGCAACCTTGTCACTAGCACAGAATTTGGGCATCTGAATTAAAAGACCACCCACACAAAGGCTGTTTTGTTTATTCTCTATTAAGGAACCATACATTCGATAGGGAAGCAGGATGGTTTAGTTCAAAAGCAATGTAATTTAAAACAACACATGTCAATAAAACAAAAATAGGAATCATGCCTATTTCTGATATTTAAGTCAAGTAGGATCTCACCAGACATCTGTTTTTAAAAATATATTTGTTTATAAATACAAACGTAATTTTACATAAAAACGTGTAGACGTAAACCAAAAATATAGATTCATAGTACACAGGGATCTTTTAGGTTACCTAGTTTAAACTCCCACCCAAAATAAGACTCCTCTTTAAAGTATCATCAAAACGTGATTATTTAATATTTGATCAGTTCAAGTGAACAGAAACTAACAACTTTCATTTTCATGTGGTTCTAATTATTTAAAAATTCCTTGTTAGAGTGAACCTAAAATCTGTCCACCTGTGACTTCATTATGTCTCTAAAGGCATAGTTCTGCCCACTGAAGGCATATGGAGTATCTAATTCCTCTTCTATTACAGCTCTTCAATATTTATGGGATCCTACCGTGTGCCATCCCTCTTCCCTTCCCTGTTTTTCAAGTCTTTTTAAAGTTTTATTTTCCCCCATTAGAATGTAAGCTCCTAGAGGGCAGAGATTGTTTTTCTCTTTGCTTGTATTTCTATACCCAGAACTTAGCATAGTGCCTGGCACATGGTAAGCACTTAAAAATGCTCTATCTGGCTGTCTATCTAATAATTACTTTCCTCAAGCCACCCACAACTTATTTTCCCCCTTCTCTGGGCTAAACTCCCCAAATTCCATTAAACATTCCTCTCATAACAGTATTTCCAGACTCCTCACCAGCCTAATCACCCCCCTCTGGATATCTTCCCCTTTCTCAATGTCCATTTCAATGATGGTACCAAGAGTGGGGGATGATAGGGGAAAACGGATTCACATGCTAATTCTGAGTGTTTACCAGCTGGGAGACCCTGGGCAAGTCAGTTAATCTTGGTTTTAGTTTTCAAATCTGTAAAGTGAGGGGGGTATTTTCCATGACCTCTAAGGTCCCCTCCAGCTCTATGATTCCATGAAAGTCCATCTGTCCCTTGACTAGTTCAGAGCTTAGGCAGACTTATCTCCCCAAAGTCAGGGATATCAGAATATTATCATAATTGCTCAGGCAATAAAAATAACATAAATAATTGACATTCAAATAGCACTTTAAGGTTTACAAAGCACCTTATGTATATATATATATATATATATATATATATATATATATATATATATATATATATATATATATATATTGTATGTATATGATCTCAGTTAAGCCCATGAGTCACGAAAAGCAAGTGGCAAGGTTATTTTTCACATCTGAAACAGCACTTTTGATGGGGTCCTTGGGATGTATATATGTCTGTAGTATCAATCTGTAACATCAGTTTGTAAGTGGGGTGCTTTGGGATCTATGTCTGTAAAATCAATTTGTAAAACCAGTCTGTACAATCACATTTCCACCCCCCACCCAGCCTCAGAGCATTGACTCTGCCCCTTCCCCCTTCCAGCACTCTGCCCAGCAACAACTCATGACCTGTTTATCTCTGCTTGAAACAATAAGTTATGTAAATGTTATCTCCCTTAATTAGAGTGGCCAGCCCCACCATAAATTCTTCAATACCTTATCTATAGGGTAACTCCTTAGTCAATTATATACCCACAACGTCTCTGATGACCTTGGTGGGAGGCAGACTGGGCACTCTTTAGTGAGTATCAGGCCTAAAACCACACCTCCAGCTAGCCCCCCCCTTGAGCTATTTCCCAGTGAATCATGGGCAATACACCTGTGCAGTTGATATTAAAAGTGTATGGTCCTTTGAGCACTGACCACAACTTAACTCCTCCCTGATCCCACCCTTACTCACCTAGTTAGCATAATTGACACCTTAAAACTATGCCTGTGACCCCTGGAAGTTTGCAGGTTCCATAAGAATCTAGCCCGCCATCCTTGTGCAGAGTAACAATAAACTTTACAATTTCGGCTTCAGAGTTTGCTTGAGCCTGTGAATTCCTTCCAGACTGGATGCCAGGGAGGCATCCCTGGCAGAACCTCTTACCCTCCCCCACTCCCTATCACCCTTCCCTCTTCACTTTGACAGGAAAAGGATGGGAACATTTCAGGGGCAAAAACTGAAGCAGATCACTAGAATGAGATGGACACTGGACCTGGAGTCCTACAGCCTAGCTTTTCCCTTTAATAACAGTATGACCTTAGGGAAGTCACTGAACTTATTTCGTTCTCTATAAAATGGGGCTATTAACAGTTATCTGATCTAACACTTAGCATGGTGCTTGGCACAGAGCAGGTGCTATATAAGTAATAATTATAATTCTTGTTATCATTTCAATTCAACAAATGTTTACTAGGCAAATTACCATATAAAACACACAATTCCAGAGGATTAAGATGTGTGTGTGTGTATAAAACATAGAAATGGTGAGAAACTATGCTTACTACCTTCAAAAAGCTAACAGCCCCATGAGGAAAGGAGAAAAACTGGACATGTAGAATTCTTCAAACTTCAAAAAGATCCATGATTTCCTTGGTGTGTGTACTCTTTCCACACTGAGATATCACAACCCTTTTATTTCTTAGTGAATCATATTTATGTGTTGCACTGTTTAGTCTTCTGATATGGAGCCTCTTTGTTAGAGGCGAGTCCTCAGAGAACAGACACAAGTTCATCCCTAAGGTCAGTGCAGGGAACCTTTTCAACTCAGTAAGACTGTCCAGAATGAACATACTCTTGATGTCCCTTTCAAGAACCCAAGGTGTCATCTCCATACCATGATAAGGCATCAGAGAAGGATTACACTCTCTCCCTTTCCCTCTCCCTATCCCTCCCTCCCTCTCTTTATCTCTCTCCCTCCCTCCCTCTCTCTCAGTTTCCTCATCTATAAAATGAGCTGAAGAAGGAAATGGCAAACTGGTTCAGTATCTTTGCCAAGACAGTCCCAAATAGGATGACAAAGAAGCAGACTTGAGTCAAACAAAAAAATAACAGAAAAAGGAAATCGGGTAAGGTTTCAAAGAAGATGTGGCAACCGGGATGAATCTTGAAAGGTAGGAAGGAGTGAAAAAAAAAAAAAGAAATGTAGGAGAATTCCTTTCCAAACGTGGGGAATGGTATATTCAAAGGCACAAAAAGAATAAGGAATAATCCATTTGCCATGTCTAAAAAAGTAAGGAGATATAAAATTGGAATATTACCTTGGAGCTAGATAATGAAATGCCGGGCTAGTGAATTCATATTTGTTTAGAGGTAAAATTAAAGGTTTTAAAGCAAAGGAGGTCCCTTTCTAGTTGTCTACATTCTAAATAAATAAATAACACATAATGTCTGTCATATATAACATAATTTATTACATGTAGAAATAATTTTTACAATTTTATTTATTTTATATATAATTTGTTTATGAAATATAATTTATACAATATATACTTTATTTAGGTCCTAAATATCTTAGATAGATAGATAGATATCTAAGAATATATTCTAACTATTCCTTGAATCCTAAAATAGGCATGATATAGCTACATGATTTGTTCTCCCTATTCCAAAATGCCACTTTCTTTTCCATTATTTTTCCATTAGAAATTATTCTAAATCACCAATTTTTAATTTTTTAAAATAGATTAAAATAAATTATCTAAATACTACTAAGCCCTAAAATCTTGGCAAAGGCAATAGAGAGAAGCCTTGACTTTCTAATTTTAAAATCAGTTGTATGAAATCCTCTGCTAGCTTAAACTACCTCAGTCTTTTGTGATTTATTTTAGTAAATTGGAGAACAACCTATTTAAGAACAAGTGAGTCATGATACAGCTTAATATCTAGAAACCTAAAATCACTCTCCTCCACAGGAAATATCATTTTCAAGTATGAAACTCATACATTCTTATTCCTACCTCATGGGAACCCTTGAAAAAGCATCCCATAGTTTTCTTTTTGTTGCTGGTGGGTGGAAGGGGAGTGGGTGAAAAGAAGCATTTTTTGTTTTGCATTTTGCTTTCAAAGGCCTGGGAACTGCAATTGCAAAGAACAAAAAATGTACAAACTGACTTCTCAAGTCTATTTATTTCAAACATGTTATACAACATAGAAAAACAATGTAGATGTCAGTATCATCACATTTTATGTGTAGTATCAAGGCATTTTCATTTCACACAAAAATCCTATGAAAATTACAAACTTGTCAAGGATTAGGATGCTGTTACCTTAGGAATCTGCCACAATATGGACAAGTTTTGCACACAGAGTAGGAACTCACTACTTTATGGCAGTCATCTCCAAGGGGGGTGGGGGTGGGGTAAAATAGAAATTTAGACCTGTTTAAGAAACTCTCAACATAGAAACTTCCTTCCACCTTCCTTTCACCAATGTAGATTGCCAATTCTTCAATAACACAGTTTTAGATAGTTGCCTGGGTCCTTAAGAGGTTAAGTATTATGCCCATGGTCACCCAGTTAATACATGTGTCGAGGACAAAATATGAAAACCTCTCATAATTGAAAACTTCTCATAAATAAATACAAAATGGGAGAGACATGGTTAGACAACAGATATTCTAAAAAAGATCAAGGGGTTTTAGTGAATTTAAGACTTTTATGACTCAGCAGTGTGATGTGGCAACCAAAAAAATAAAAAGCTAATACAATCTGGGTCTGCATTCCACAAAGGGGAGGGGAGATAGTCCCACTGTAGTCTGCATCATCTTTAATGATGTACTGAGTAATATGGACACCATAGTTTAGAATTCATTAATAAATTTTAGCATGCCCATAAAAAGGCAACAAGGAAGGTAAAGGACCTTGAGTACACTAATCTACCAATCAATTAACAATTACTATACACCAAGCAGCCCAATGTGCCCAAGCAGCTAGGTGGAACAGTAGATACAACGCTGGACCTAAAATCAGGAAGACCTGAGTTCAAATCTGTCCTCAAATACCTACTAGTTGTGTGACCCTGGGCAAACTCGATTTGGTTTGCCTCAGTTTCCTTATCTGTAAAATTACCTGGAGAAGGAAATGGCAAATCACTCCAGTATCTTGGCCAAGAAAACCCCATATGGGGTCAGGAAGAGTAAGACACCAATGAACAATACTGTGTCAAGTATTAAACTAGAGATAATAAGACAAAAAGGAAAGTATGTCCACAAGGAGCTTACATTCTTCCAGGGGAGACAACATGTATATAGAAGATACATACAAAACAGACAAAAGGTTAATAACTGTAGATGAAAAGGCTCTGGGAACTCAGGAGCCCAGGAAAATCCTGCTGCATCAGGTGATATTTAAGATGAGCCTTGAAGGAAGTCAAGGGCTCTAAGAGGTTGACATGAGGAAAGAGAATATTTTAATCATGGGGAACAGGCAATAATAATAATTGCAATGGAAAGGAACAAGGAAAGGAGTTGGAGGATCATGCATAAGAAACAGTTTCAAGTACAGAACAGACAACTAGGGCTAAACTTTAGAATTAAGGGAGGGGAGCATTGTTTAAGGAGCTAAAAGAGATAGGAAGAAACCAGGTTAAGAGCTTTCTATGCCAAATGGATGAGTTTCTATTTCATTCTGGGAAATATAGGAAGACACTGGCATTTATCAAGTGGTGAGTGAACATTGTCAGACCTGTACTTTAAGAAAATAATTTTCATGGCTAAGTGGAGGACAGACTTGAGTATAAAGTGGCTTGGCACAAGGAGGCCATTAGGAGGCTTTTGTAAAAGATGATGAGGCCATGAACCAAGTTGATGGTTGTATGATAGAAGAAGAGCATGTAAGAGTTATTTTTGGAGATAGAAATTACAAGATATGGCAACTGACTGGCTGTTTGGGATGGGAGGGTGAAGAGTTGAAGATAATACCAAGGTTGCAAATGGGAGTGATTGAAAGATAATGATAACCTGGATGGCAATAGGGAAGTTTAGAAAAGGGATAAGTATGGGGAGTGTGGGGGGCAGAGAGATAATACATTTTGTTTTAGATATACTGAATTTGAGAAGCCTGTGCCATAGATACCTATGTTCAAAATGTCTAATCAGCAGGTGGTAAATCCAAATTGTATAATAAAGGGTTAAAGGAACTGGGGATATTTGTTGTGAAGAAGAGACTCAAGGGAGAGATCGTAACTCTCTTCAACTATTTAAAGAATTGTGATGTGGAAAAGGGATTAGAATTCTGTTTGGCTCCAGAGGGCAGAACCAGGAGCAACAGATGGAAGCTGACTGAGACTTGATGTTAGAGAAAGAAAAATAAAAAGCCTTCCTAACAATTAGGCATACCAAAATAGAATGGGCTTCCTTGAAAGATGGTTGGGGTGGGTCTCCACTCTTTGGAGGTATTCAAGCAAAGACTGGATGGAAGTTTTCAAGTATGTCATAGCAAGGATGCCTGTCAACTGGGAGCAAACCTAGATGGTCAGCAAAATGCCTTCTAACTCTCAAATTCTGAAAGCTAGCCCCCTATCTACTATTCTATAGCACCTTTCATCTTTATTTTCCAGATGAGAAAACTATCATACAGTACTTAATTAATGGTCACAGTGAAAGGAAAATATGGGGAAAGGAAGCAAACATATGAATATTGACTACTAATGCTATGTTCTAATCTCTCTCCTGTACTTTTTTCCCCTCGTGATTTTGAAGTTGTTTTCACTTTACCTGTAATAATTACCCACTTAGTAGTTTGATCAAGAAATTTAAATTTCCTTGTAAGCTTCTTGAGGACAACGAGTGATTTCAGTTGATTTTATATTCCCAGACCCAAGGACAGGTTTCCACATAGTAGGCACTTGACAAACATGGGAATTGAATTATAGAAGCAATGTGGCTTCATGGATTGAATGCTGGACCATAAATCGAAAATATCTGTGCTCAAATTCTGCCTCTGGAACTTACTAACTTCATAAATATGACCAAGTCACTTAACCTGTCAGACATTCAGGTTCCTCTTCTGTAAAATGGGGATGTTAAGATCCATACATATCCATTTCTCTGGGCTGCTATGAGATTCAAAAGAATGCTTAAATATAAATACTTTGAAAAGCAATAATCAAGAGCCAATTGATACATATTCATTAAAACCTAAAATATCCTGTGGAAATGAACAGAACTTTCTATGTTATGCTATAGCAAAAAAATGCTATTTTTTGGTTCAACTTTTGACCAAGGCTGTTCATTAAAAGAAAAAGTTCTTTCTATGTAGATGGCACAGTCTGTTAAATATCACAAGCATCATCTATAAATTTATTAGTATAATGTTTTATCATTCCTCAGTGGCCTGAGGGGAAAAAACAGGAATTCATTTACCACATGTAGTTTAGAATAGGGAAGTACCTTGGTTCTGGGATATCTTCTCTCAACATGTTACATGTGTTCCATTTGAATCCTATCAATGTTTTTCCTTCACAGAATCTTATAAACTAGTTGTAAGGGACAGCAGGTACAGTTATTTGAACCTCTACAGCATCCCTGACAAGTGGCCATCCAGACTGTATGAAAACCTCCAGGGAGGTAAAGAACTACCAGAGGCATCTTCCATCTCACTTTGGAGTAGCTCTTAATTGTTGAGTTTTGTTTTTCCTTACATCAAGCCTAAATCTTCCTCTCTCAGTCCCAAATAAATGCAAATCAGAATCAAATCTGTTATTTAAAAAGGAGAGGGATCTCAAGAACTTCACAAACATTTCCTCATTCTTTATCTCTAGCTCATTGGGTCTCAATAAAGATGTGGGAAGCTTGTTTCATCTTCTGTCATCTTGAATCATGTTTGCAATGAAGAGAATTTGGAAGTCTTCAGAGATGTTTTTCTTTACAATGTTGAAGCTGTGTAAAAGTTTTCTGGTTATGCTCACTACAATCTACATCAGTTCTTACAAGTACCACCACCAGTTTTTTTTTCTTCTGAATTCATCCCTTTCTTATGAATTTTCATCATTTCTTTGATTATTTTTTCATTCATTTTCAAATTTTTTCATTCATTTCCCAACTGATGGAAAAAAACCAAAAGTGCTGCTTTTGGAAGGGAGAGAGCTATATTCTCATCTCTCTTGGGGGCCAAGCTTGGTCATTATAGTTACATAGCATTAAGTTTCTATTTGTTGTTTCTGTTATTCCCATTTAAAATATGGCATTTATCATTAATATTATTTTCCTGGTTTTAATTACTTTACTTTGGATCATTTCATAAAAGTCTTCCCATGCTTCTTCATATTTTTCAAATTCATCATTTCTTAAAATGATACTATTTCATCATTTATATAATTTGTTTATCCACTTGTAATGGCAAGCAAAGAATTACTTAATGCCTTGTTTCAGCTATTTAATTATTTAGCACCTTGTTTCAGTTCAAGTTTCTTTTAAGCCTTGCCCATGATTATATCAAGTCTTTGTTAAGAAACAGTACTTGTGAACCCCAGAACTTTTGAACTTCCTGATGCAACAGGAAGGGGAGAATCTAATGACCATATATAAGGAGAAGCCCAAGCTTAGAGAGAGCAGAACTGAAAGAACAGAGAAGAGAATTCTTGTGGTGGCAGAGTTGAGAAGGAAAAAAATTGTGGTATCCTGGCACTCTATGTTTGTCTGTTCTCTCTGTGTTGTTGTTTAATATTTTTTTTTTGGTGATACTTTGTACAGAACCCCTGGGATCTTACTGGAAGCCCTGAAAGAAGGTTTTCTGGTTGTCTTTCTACAGAAACCCTGGGGGAGGATTTTGGGGGTCGTGGGACTTTATTGATGATGTGTTTACCTCTTGGACCTTGTTTGTGGGTCTCTGTTGATTTCACAGGGAGATAGTGAATTAATGATGGTACCAGCAATGTGTATGAATGTTATTGTGGTTCTGTTAAGCTTTGTCTTCCCAGGAACAGGAACTGTGAAGGACTTGAGGTGGACTCAACACTGTAAACTTCTTAAGAATAATTGAGTTAAGGACTTACTGAATGATATCTTTTGCTTAACACTGTGGCCACTTTGGTGAAAACTTATGTGGCCACCTTAGTGATGAGTTGTTATGTTATAACATTGTGAATATTGTACTTTGGTTTCTGTCAATGTTTTATTTTAGTTTACTGCAAAATAAATAGAGAGTTCACTATACTATGTAATCAGAATCTCAAAGCTATTCACAGCAACAGTCCTCTGGAAAGCTGCTCATGCTTGGCTTTATACCACTTACCAATCAGTGAGAATTTACTCATTACCTTGACTATCAGTCCCTTATCAGAGAATTTTTACACAACAAATTTTCCCCAAATTACTACTCTTATTCTACTTATATTGATTTTCCTTTAATTTTTAATAGCTTCACAAAGTTGGAGGTTTGAATCAAGAAAAGATCTCTTTTCATGTGTTAATTTATTTCATTTAGTGTTTCCAAATATTTGGATGACTACATCAGCCTTTTACATACTTTCCCCTTCCTGTAGCCTCTGGGATTCTGCTACCCTGGTGAGGTTGTTAAAAATTCACCAGAATATATGGTTATTACAGAATTGTCTACTACACAACATTATGCAAATATTTTCCCCTCCATAGCCCAAAGTCATTTGCTGAAGACTTTGGAGATTAATGAAAATAAAACAGCTGAAAGAAAATGTTGCTCAGAGTATAATATTTCAAAATGCTTTAACCCCCTTGAACACATTTTCATTTTTCCATTCCCTTGACTCTTTTTAAGATTTCTCCAGCTAAAACATATTTATGAAAAAACACACCAAGCAAAAATAAATATTTTATTTTAATAGTTGCTGTCTTTCAGCACTGAGTATATTATTCCCCCAACCATAATTTCATGGTTCAAGGGGAAAATCTGAAGCAGAGTATTTGAGAATAGGTTGGAACATGGTAGAACATGGTATAAAAATGTCCATATCCATTGCCCTGAGTGTTCTTTGAACAAGATGTTCCCCATGCTTAAAACATTCTTCTTCATTACTTTGGCCTCAAGAAACTCCTAGTTCTTCCTCTTCCTTTCGAGGATCAGCTTATGCCAACTAATTCATGAAGTCTTTCTTTAACTCAGCCTTCTGAGACTGGAGAGGGAGACAGTTACTAATTAGAAGAGTGAACAGAGAGGGTGGCTTGGCTTCAGGGAAGATGTAGGAGAACAGCTAGGAAGGACAGCTGGATGAAGAAGACTAAAATAGGTCCATAATAGAGATTCACAAGCATAATCTCAGAATCCCCACTATTTGCCTCCCTACTGTTCCTCTAGATACTATGTCTATACTGTAGTGCAATGAGACAAAGCAGAAGGAAAACCTGACTACTGGAAAAAAAAATTGAAGTGGTAGCATTCATAGGCAGACTGGAAATTAAGTATTTCTTCAATGCCTCTTTATAAAATGAAGATGACCCTTAATTGTTAAACAGCTGAACTGATGAACAGGAACTCTGCCATGGTTGGAAAGATATGAGTTTGGGAGTGGTGACACAAGTCTATAAAAACACGGCAGAGCCTAAATCTAAAGAGGTTCATCATCAGAAAATTAACACCAGACAACACTATTCTTCATGCCACAGCAACCCATGGAGACTATCCAATAATGTGTAGAGCGACATGCAATCAGCATGGGTGGAGAGAATACTCACACCAGTGAAATCACAATGGCTATTACAATATTTTAAAATATAATAGATTTGTTTTCTTCACATTCTGCAGAGGATGGAAAAATATAATTGATGTAAGAAGCAGGAGGAATCAGAAGGTATAATACAAAAAGGTTTTACCATCATCTTTTCTGAAAACATCCTTAGAAGAATCCCAGAATGAAGATGCCATACTTGAAGATGTTCTGTGCTCTGAACCTTTTGTAAATGTTCTTCCAATATCACTTCTATCCAGTACTTAACACAGTGGCTGGCTTATAACAGGTACTTAATAAATGTTTATTGATTGATTGATACTTGTTTGGAATGGTCCAATTCAACAGTTGTTCTATTATTACTCAAGATTCTTCCTTTGAATATAGTATCCCAAAGGTTTGACACAAAGTGAACTGGACAATTTTTTCCCTTTTCTTCTTGAGAGGCAGAATGCTATTCTCCTCCACTGGATTTGGAGTGAGGAGAATCCTGACTATGAATTGATAGCTTATGAAATTTAATTTGATGGCTCGCTGATATCTATGATCTTTGTGTCACTGGGCAAGCAACTTAAGTCCTCTAGACTCAGTTTTCTCATCTATAAAATAGGAAAAATCCTATCTATAGTTTTTATCTCCCAGAGATGCTATCTATGAGTATCAAGTCAAGAAATGCATATAAGGTGTTTCATGCTTCAAGTACCAAATATGTGACAGAGACTACTAATAATTTATTCATTATATATAATATTATCTATATACTAAAGTATTTGTATTTAGAAATTTATTTGTATTTATAAATTCATTTACATTTAAAAAACAGTTGCCATTATTAGGGATTTTGAGTAAGAAATGTATGTAAAAAGGTCACTGCTTGATTCAGATACAAAGTGAGTTCAAGAAACTGTAGTAATATATGGAGATCTTTAGGCTGTTATCATCAAGTAGATTTCAAGGAAAGCCTCAGGTACTTATCAATCCTCAATTATCTCTATTTCTTCAAGAGCTTTTTTGCTTCTTAGTAAAAGCTCAAAGGGCATTCACAATCTATCATACATATTATTTATTACAGAATTTCTAGTATATCAATTCCATAACTTTTATTCTTGAAGACAATATCTATGAGTAGCCTTTTATATAATTTATAACTTATCTTCATTATTTTTAGAAATATATTGGACTGGGGCGGCTAGGTGGCGCAGTGAATAGAGCGCTGGCCCTGGAGTCAGAAGGACCTGAGTTCGGAGCCGGCCTCAGACACTTATCACACACAAACAAAAAAACCTAGCCATGTAACCTTGGGCAAGTTACTTAACCCCAATTGCTTAAGTTACTTAAGTTACTTAACCCCTTTAGGGCGGCTAGGTGGCGCAGTGAGTAAGAGCACCAGCCTCGGAGTTGGGATGACCCGAGATCAGATCCGGCCTCAGAAAATGAGCACCCACACATAAATAATGACTAGCCGTGTAACCTTGAGCAAGTTACTTAACCCCAATTGCTTTAAAAAAATATATATATTGGACAATGTCAAATGTTGTGATCATAGAATTACAGAATTCCAAGGACAAGGAATTGAACAGCCACCTAGCCAATCCCTTGGTTTAAAGGTACCTTCACAACAATATATCCAAAGTCTATTCTTGAGCTAAACTGCCAAACATTCAAAGTCCACTGCAGAGAGTATAAGTCCTATGGACTGGACACATTGTTCAAGTGCCAAATGTATGTATGCATAAAATAATATTTTACAGAAAACTTACACAAGTCAGATGCTCACATGGTGGTCAGAAGAAGCAATACAAGGACACTATCAAGGTCTTTCTGAAAAACTTTGGTATTGATTGTGAAATATGGGAGACATTGGCACAGGATGGTCCAGGATGGCATGACCATATCAAAGAAGGTGCTGTGCTCTATGAGCAAAGCAGGATTGCAATAGCTCAAAAGAAATGTGAAAAGTGCAAATTTACATATATTCCCATCCCAAATGGTCATGCAGACTATTTGTGTAGACCTGTGACGGAGCCTTCCAAACTTGTATTGGTATGATTAGCCATCACTGAACACACCGTATATTGACCCCAGTATCATGATGTCATTTTGGTCCTCTTTGAGTATGGAACAAACAACAAGAATATTCAGCAAGTGGTCCTCTAGACCCTAGCTGAAAATTTCCAACTGGGGGAAGCCTCCACATTTCAAAACAACACATAACATTTTAGATCATTCTAAATTTTTTTAATATTTTAGATATTTTTATTTAAAAAGTAAAATTTTGGGGCGGCTAGGTGGCGCAGTGAATAGAGCACTGGCCCTGGAGTCAGAAGGACACTTATCACATACAAACAAAAACCTAGCCGTGTGACCTTGGGCAAGTTACTTAACCCCAATTGCCCCCCAAAAAGCATTAAAAAAAAGTAAAAATTTTTAGATAGCTCTAATTATTTTTCTCTAATCTAGGCTAAACATATTTAGTGACTTCCACCAATCCTCATATGACATGGACTCAAGGACCTTTTCCATTCTACTTGCCTCCTTTGGACATTCTCTGTGTTATAAATGTCAATTTAAACCCATGGTTCCTAGAACTAAATATAGCATTCCATATCATTAAAAAGTAATATATAAAGATTTTATTCATAATTCTAAAAAGTTAATCTATGAGTTAATAATTACACTAATCAATGAATATTTTTTCATCATTCCTTTAAAAAACTTTAAAAACAGCCTCAGACACTTGACACACTTACTAGTGGTATGACTTTGGGCAAGTCACTTACCCCCAATTGCCCTCCAAAAAACAAACAAACAAAAATTTTAAAACAGTTTCATGAAACAGCACACAAAAGTCTACAAAGGGAGAAATTTTTTTTTTAGATTTATTTTTTTCCTGCTTTTCTGGAGGGCCACTGCATTTCTAGTAAGGGATAATAAACTGCTAGATTGGAGCAGCTAGTGGCACAGCAAATAAGAGCACTGGCCCTGGAGTCAGGAGGACCTGAGTTCAAATCTGGCCTGAGACACTTGACACACTTATTAGCTGTGTGACTTTGGGTAAGTCACTTAACCCCAATTGCCCTCCAAAAAGCAAAAAAAAACCAAAAACCTGCCAAATGAGGAAATTCCTTTGACTAATGCAGTTCAACTCCTTCTCAATAACTTATAGTATCAGAGAGTTTTCTAGAGGACTGAGAAGTTTATTGTCCAGGGTCACAGAGTCAATATATGTCAGAGACAGAACTTAAACTCTTTGATTTCAACTGGCTTTCTATCCTTAATTTTTTTTTCCTTTTTGGAGTGGGGAAGGTAGGGCAATTTGGGGTTAAGTGACTTGCCCAAGGTCACATGGCTAGTAAGTGTTAAGTGTCTGAGGCCAGATTTGAACTCAGGACCTCCTGACTCCAGGGCCAGTGCTCTATTCACTGTGCCACCTAGCCACCCCTCTATCCTTAATTCAAGCTGTATCTATTTTTTCTGTAGTAGATACATAAGGACTCAAGTAGACTCACCTTGCCCAAATTATTGACATATAAGTGACTCATATGTAGTATTATTGAAGCCTCTTTAACTTAACATGCCATCTCATATATGGTTGGAGTAGGTTGTGTGTTTTACTCTGAAATTGCCCTTTAGCAGTGTAGATTAACAATTCTGTTATAATTGTTATAATTAACAATTCTGTTATAAGTCTTAAAGAGGTGCCTAGGGCATAGGGAAGTTAAATACTTTGTCTATGATTAGATAACTAGTATATATCAATGTCAGGGTAGGAACCCAGGTTTTCTTGACTTAAAGCCAACTCTCTACCATTATACCATGCTACCTCTATGAATAAATTTGTGGGCTTCCAAGTTTTAAAATTTGGCTATTAGATAAAAATTATCCCATTACATACTTACTTTATGTGAGAACATATGTAGACAACAAAAAAGTCCTTGATTCAAAGAGTTCATGGCATAAACAGGGGAGATAAGATATTCATAAAAATAATATCAAAACACTATATAATAAAGATATTTCAAGGAAATGGAGGCATGTTTAGATAAGAAAAAAATCATAAAAACCAAATGCTCAATAGGAGGAAATATAAAGTATAAAAAATAAGCTTTATCCAGATCTTCATGTAGAGTTTTGTCTACTGTTTTCCTTCACAGAAAATCTACTCTTATTATTATAAAATTGTTTTATGAAACAAAGCTGAAAATCTTGCAAATTCTTCAAGATGCAAATCCAAGCAACCAAAATACACAATAAGACACATTGTCTGTATCTCTAAGTTCAAGCCAAATTCCAATGGATAAATGAGGTATTAATTACATCTGGGCTCAGTGTTCTACCCTGTAAATAATAAAAGTAATTTTAAGTGAGTCAAAGGGGGTGGTGGTGGAGGGAGTGAAGTATCTGTGTGTAAGAAAAAGTTAATTAGCCCTGGATTCTCTCAATTTCATGTGACAATCAGAGGAAATATTTTCCTTCAGTGTCTATGGCCTTAAAAATTAATTCCCACAGTATACAAATTAGTGTTTAAAATTGAAGTAAACATTTCTTTTGATGATACAAATATGATCCTAATACCTAGCAAGAGAAATTATAGACCAATATCATTAATGCATACTAATTCAAAAGTATTAAATAAAATTCTGGCCTAAGGACTATAGCGATAATAACAAAATATTATTCACTATGATCAAGTTGGAATTATACCAAGAATATAAGGGTGATTCAACACTAAGGAAGCAATTAACATAATTAACCATATCAAAAACAAAATCATTCTAAAGCAAGTGATTATATGAATGGATACAGATTTTTTTTTTTTACAAAATATAAATTCATTCATGCTTTTAAAAAAAAGCCCTCTTTATAGATTAAGGACCTTATTTATTTAAATATTATTTTTAAAGTATGTATCTCAAAGCAGAAAGCATTATATGCAGTGGGAAACAATAGAAGTTTCCCAGAAAATTCAGCAGTAAAACAAGGATGCCCACTTTCCCCACTATTATTTGACAAAAGGTTATATGATAGCAAGAGCACTGGACTTGAACTCAAAGAGATCAGAATTTCAAAACTGCAGTCACTTTCTAGCTATATATCCTAGTCAGCTGACTCTCTCAGCTGCCATTTCTTCTTCTATAAAATGGGATAATAGTAACACGTTCCTTGTTGTTCAGATCACATGAGCTATTCTGAGCAAACCTTTAAGTGCTATATAAATGCTAGTCATTATTATCCTTGCTGTTGTTGGAATGTTGGTGATAGCATAAGACAAGAAAAAGAAATGAAAGGCATAAAGATAAGCAAAGAGGAGACAAAACTGGGCCAATTAGCAAATAATATGATGATTTACTTAATCATCAGAGAACTGTAACTAAAATAATTGATAAAATAATACCTTTAGTAATTTGTCATTACAGAATGAACTCAGAAAATTAAATAATATTTCTATAAAGGAATGACAAAATCAAGAGGAAATAATAAAAAGTCTTATTTTAAAATCTACAAAATAAAATATCTGGAAGTGGATCTAGCAAAACATACTCTAAATCTGTATGGCTACAACCACAAAAACTGTTAAGTGAAATAAAAAATCATGTAAATTACTCAAGGAATACTCAGTCTCAGGACTGGACTATGACAATATAACCAAAATTATGACTTTCCTAAATTAATTTGCAAGATTTTAGTGTTATACAATTAAATTATCAAGTGGGTACATACCCATTACATTAACAACAAAATTAATTTGGGGGAAGAAATCGAAAATCTCTAGACAAATAAGTAGAACTAAAGGGGAACAGAGGTCAAAGTATGTCACAGATTAGTGATAATCAAAACCATTATATACTGGTTGAAAAATAGAAAAGCAGAGGGCAGGGATTGCTTTTTGCCCTTTTTTCTTTCCCAGTACTTAGCATAGCATCTGGCAAATAGTAGGCACTTATTAAGTATTTATTGAATGAATGGATAAAGGTAGCCCAGAAAAATCAAAATAAGTAATTCAGCCTTCAATAAATGTAAGAATATAAAGGAGGTGAGGAAAAATACCCTATTTGACCTAATTGTAGGGGAATTGGAATGAATCAGAATTGGAATTGGAAAAATTAGTTCAATACCTTCAATACTAGATAGTACAATAAGCTCAAAATAAATTCATACCATAAAACAATTAAGGGAGAATAATATTGGGTACCTTCACAAGTATAGCTAGGGGAAGAATGCTTAAGTAAATAAGGGATAAAAAATATTAAAATAAATAATAAAGTAAACAATATCTATTATATGGAATTGAAAAAGTTTTGAACTAACAGATAACTGATAAAGGAAACAACTGATTTAGAAAAACTACATTTTAGAACGTATATCAGATTGCAGTTCAACATGCACAAGGTGGGCGTGGGAGGGAGTGAGAAAAGAGGGAGAAAATTTGGAACTCTAAAGCTTGTGGAACTAAATGTTGTAAACTAATAGTAAATAAATTTTTAAAAAGAAAAACTAAATTTTATATCTATCATAAGCTCTAGTAACCAAGATATGTAGGAAATTTTTTTTAAAGTATGAAAGCCAAAAGTCAAATTCTAATGAATAAGTGGCTAATAATATAAACAATTTTTCAAAAGAAAAGTTGCAGACTATTAACAACAGTTAAAAAAAAGACTATCACAAATCACTAATAATATGAGGAATACAAATCAAAACAAATCTGGGGTTTCACTTCACGCCTAGCAAATTAACAAAGAGGACAAATGGCGGAAACTGAAAATGCTGGAGATATTGTGAGAAGCCTGGTTTATTAACTAAACTGCTATGAAGCTATACATTTGCTTAACCATTTTGGGAAACAATTTGGCATTATGATGAGAAATTGGCTAAAATGCCTACGCCCATTGATTGAGAGATGTTACTGCTCTGAAGAAAGGAATCAAGGACAGAAGTATGTAAAATATACAACAAAATAGTTAGAGCATCACTTTTATGTTGTAGAAAAGAATTTACAAAGTAGATGCTCATAGATTAGAAAATGGATTTTTAACTAAACTTGACTCTCTGAAAAAGAGACATGGGAATACCTTCCTTCCTTTCTTCAGAGTGACTGGAAATAATGGAGATTATATGGACTTGATTGTCAGACTTGATTGATAGGTTGGTTAGTTTTGCTAAAGACTTTTTTTTCTCTTTCTTTTTTCTTGGTTATAAGGAATTGCTAACATCCCAACAAATGAAGAAAATGAAGGTCAGAGATGTTCAATAACCTGATAATGGCCTAATATCCCCAAAGTTTCAGATGTACAAATGGAAGTCAATTAGGTGTAATTTCCACAAGATAATACTGTATAATTAAGAAGAAGGATATGTCAATACTTTTAAAGTCCTTTAAGGTTTAAATTGTACATTGCTCACAATATACCTATGAAGTAATGAGCCAGGTATTCACATGTCTTTTTATAGAAGAAAGTGAAGCATGTCAAAATTAAGTGACTTGCCGAAGATCACTAAGTTAAGCATAAGAGCAGAGAATTGAGTCTCAATTTCCTAATTCCACCTCCACTATTGTCTTCATCCTTTAATAGCACATGGTGTCACTTTTACTCATTAGGCATTTAATCATAGACTGATTTATGACATTTACTACTATGTGGCGGTCAAGTAAAATAATATAAAGAAAAACCTTTCCCTATGAAAATCATTTTGTAGCATTTAATAATTCTGAAAGTAATAATGCTACATGGAAGCTTATGATTACATGTGTGTGATACAAAATATTAGCTTTCTTTCACTTTTCATGTGTATACATTTTGTCTCCCAAGCTGACTTGCTTGATTGCAGTTACCATGAAGGTAAGTGGCCTTCAATCCAGCATTGTGCTATGCACATAGGAAGTACTTAATAACTATTGGCTGAATGAAAGAAGAAATAAACACTATCATTTTCATACAAAAAGCAGAACACATGTTTGTTTCACAGATCAGCGATGTTTATTGTCTTGGGGCTTCAGTTTCCTCAATTATAAAATTCGTGGAGAATACTAGATGGTCTCCAAGGTCCTCTCCATTTTTAACTGAAGAGGACAGAATAAGTAAAATCCCTCAGTGCTTCTCATCTCTAAATATTTGGAAAATTGTTCCTCAATAGTATTATCTGCATTATATGGTAATCAAGCATCCTCATCCATACCCTTCTTATGAGTCTCTGCAAAAATTTATGCAAGTTAAGTAAAAATAACATTTGATTAGAGAAAGAAGACCAAATTCATTTATTGTAAATAGTCTACAATACATCTTTTAACTATGAGGATCAAAAAACAAAGATTTTACTCTTTAAAAGATGTCTGGTTCCACTGTAAGACAGATAAGACTAGCTAATCCTTTCCACATTTCAATATGTAAAGTAGCTTTCTCCAACATAAAGAAGTCTTCTATCAACTTCTTTTGGAAGAATATTAAAACGTAAGTATGGCAGGGCTCACCACCATCCATTTGATGTTTTATTAAAATTCTTTAAAAGCCCTTGCATACAATTGAGAGGGGAGAAAGAAAAGAGCATATCAAAACCTAAGGCCACAAAACATGTCCCCAATCTATTTGGTATACTCTTAACTTTCATTATCCTCATATCCAGTGTTAGGCTCTACAATAAAGAATGATTTAGAAAATACCATCATTCTTCCAGGCCACCAGGTTTGCAACCTCAGGTATTATCATCTTTTCAATCCCTTCACCCCTTATATTCAACACATTCCCTAGCTTCCTTCAAATATCAGACCAGGTACCACCTTCCACAGAAAGCCCATCTTGATTCTAATCTTTCCCACCCTCCCATTAGAAAATAACTTGTTTATATTTGTGCATATTTTTCTTATGCAAAAACTATGTTACATGATAGCATGCAAATCCCTTAAAAGGCATAAAGTGTTTCCTTTTTTATTTTTGTATTCTTAATTCCTAGCAAAGTGCCTGGCATATATTAGGTCTTTAATAAACGTTGTTAAATGAATGAATGATTAAGAGAGCAAGGATACAGATGGTTCAAATAACTGGATAATAGATTTCCACTTTTAGTTAAGTATTATTAAAGAAATTAAGAAGTATTTGAAGGAGATGGAGAAAAGGGGATTGAAATAAATCCAGTAAGAAATGCCTACTTCTCTTCCTCTTGTTCTATCACCATGATCACTGCTACTATACATTCCCAGCATCATGGAGAAAAAAAGGAGAGAAATAATAAAATAGAGAAAGAAGAGAGAAAAAGGACAGAGCAAAACTCAAAGAGCAAGACACAAGAAAAGGAGAGGTGAAATTATCATCCCATAATGTTTTTGGGTCAGGTAAAAACATAAGGGCTAGAATAGATGCAGGTATGCAAAAGGATATTTTAGGATAAATACTATTCCTACTTATTCCTTTTCTAAGCCCTCAAACTGAGATTGTTTAGTATAAAACAGGGAAGAAAAAGATGAATAGAAAAAGGGGAAATGAAAGTTTTGCAAGACTAGTTATGAAGCCAAAGGACAAGGCTAACAGTGCAATATTCTGAATATTAACACATTTATTGTGTATTGTATCCCCTTGTCAACTGTTTGCCATTAACTTCTATCATTCCTTATGTGAAAACAAGGAAAAGGACTTCTGAACCCCACAAGAATTTTTTTTCTTTTAAATAATTAGCCATGACTAGAATGAAAAGGTTATTGAGAAAAAATAGTGAAGGCTTGAGAGGAATAAGTGCCAATGGAAGAATTAATTTCAACCACACAATTCAAAGAAATATTTGAATTGGATATTTGAAACAGAAGAGATTATCAATATTTGTTCCAAGCAAAGAAAGCAAATGAAAATAAGAGATGGGGCATTTAAGAATCTTTTTTTTTGTGCTCGGTTTTGACTTGTCATAAATTTGACTTATCACAAAATAAATACCCATGAACCAATGACAGAGGGATACCTAGGACTAACGTATGCACATATTTTTATGGAGGATTTTTGAAAGGACATAGATAAGAATCTCAGAGGATTCATCTTCC
This sequence comes from Gymnobelideus leadbeateri, assembly GCA_011680675.1. Lineage (NCBI taxonomy): Eukaryota > Metazoa > Chordata > Mammalia > Diprotodontia > Petauridae > Gymnobelideus > Gymnobelideus leadbeateri. The sequence continues at coordinate 336,462 of WOXC01001970.1, forward strand.
AATGAGTTTTCTAGTAGCCTTTTCCATCTCATCTTTTTCAGCTTCCTCTTATGTTAACTAATACCAGTTCAAGGAATTGGGAGAGGAATGAGTGGAATATTACTGTAACGCCTGTTTTTTTATAAAATCCTTAAATCCATTCTATCACTTTTATTTTCATCCTCTTTCTCGACATGCATTTTAGATGTTAATATTCCCCACGTATTTTTATATTTTGACCAATATATCCCATTTCTAGAACAACTGAGAAACACAAGGAAATAATGGTAAAGACAGAATAGAATTAGGACATAAATAAACTACATTATGTGCTCAGACAAAGAAAGCTTCTGAAAGTATTGTTCTTCTAAACAGATGTTAAATTATTTTATTCAACAGGGGAATGTATAATGCATAATGAAAAGGCATCAAGCCTCACAGGAAGCAAACAAGCAAGATTTTATTACATCAATGGAGTGCAATAAAAGACTGATTATTCAATAAGCTGTTTGAAGTGAAATGAAGCCAGATTTATGTTCCATTTATGACTCTTCAATATGTTTACAGGGGAAATTACAAGTATTTCATATAGTAGGACAAACTTTTCATAGTATATGCAATAATAAACATAATTGTCATGGTGTTGAACTCAGTGTCAGTACCCTATTACTTGATGCAACCTCATAACAATGGAAGTTCAGGAAAGAATGCCATCTCTCATGGTTACGTGCAAAAACTGGCCAGACCAACATTGTAAAAATTGTCAGGCAAAGACTGTGAAGCAGCAGACATCTGCATATACTTACATCAGTGTCAGGCCCTTTATCTGCACCCGGACAAGAGAAAGTGACAAATTCATGGCACCTCTTGTGAACGACAAAACAGCAAACTGGTAGGGAGAAAATAAACCACCATTAAAGAAGGGAAACCACAATTAAAGAAAAGAAACCACTTACTCAAACAAATTTAATGTGACTATAAATGGAATACTTTAAAAAGCAATCACATGGCATTCATTCAAAGACCTGTAGTATTCACTACTGAATTAAATATAGATGCATCACGATCTTCAATAAATTTTAACCTTCAATGACTGTATAACATTAGCTCTGTCACCATAAACAAGTCAGGTGATACATCTAAGCCTCACCAGCAAATTCAGTATAATAATAAATATAATTCCTATATCTTGAATAGTAGTTCTGAAGCTTGAATTAGATAATATAACTTTGCAAAGTTTCAAGTGCTATGTTATCATCATCATGATCTCTCTCCATGTACATGCATATACACACATATCTATGTGCATACACACATATATACATGTAGATACATATGTATGCATGTATGTATGTACCTTGTAATAGGACAGCTAAGTGGCTCAGTGTTGGGAGTCAAGAAGACCTTAGTTCAAATCTGGCCTCAGATAATTACTAGCGGTGTGACCCTGGGCAAGTCACTTAACTCTGTTTCCCTCAGTTTTCTTATCTGTAAAATGAGTTGAAGAAGGAAATGGCAAACCACTCCAATATCTTTGCCAAGAAAATCTCAAATGAGATCATGAAGGGTAGGACGCAACTGAAATAATTGAACAACAAAACCACACACACACACATATGTGTATATTTATTACAAATACACAGAATTATCCTCCTCATACTTAAGGAATTCACTGGCACCAATCCACCAATATAAAATGAAAGAATGTTATATTCCATGCTATCTTCCAAAAGGCATCATTGCATAATGAATAGAAAGCTAGACTTGGAGTAAGATAAGTTCAAGCTCTATCTCTGACACTTTCTAAATATGTAACAATGTTTCAACCTCACAATGACCTATGCGACTTTCTAGGACTATAAATTACTCGGGGATTGTGGAACTTCAGTGGTGGGTGTGTGGGAGTAATCCCCATTCAGTCACTAAAGATATTTTCCTAAAGCATAGGTCTGATCATGTCACTCCCCTACTCAGTAAACTCCAGTGACTTTCTATTGCTACCAGGAACAAATACAAAGTACTCTTTTGTCATTCAAAGCCCTTCATAACCTAGACTCCTCCTACATCATCATTTTCTTATGCCATACTCTCTTACATATACTCATCCCTCCAGTAACAGTGGCTTCTTAGCTGTTCCATGAACAAAACACTCCATCTCTCAGCTCTAGGCATTTTCTCTGGCTATTCCCCATACCTGGAGTACTATCCCTTCTCTGCTCTTAACTCTCTGGCTTCCTGTAAGTCCCAACTAAAATATCATCTTCTCCAGGAAGCCTTGCCAGCCCTTCTTAATTCCAGTGACTTCCCTCTATTAATTGTATCCTATTATCCTGTATATAACTTTCTTTGTATCCATATTTATTTACATGTTATCTCCCCCATTAGATTGTAAACTCTTTGAGGGCAGGAATTATCTTTTCCTTTTTTTTTTTTAATCCCCAGTGCTTAGTACAGTGCCTGGAATATAATAGTCACTTTATAAATGCTTATTAATTGAATGCTTTACAAAGCATAATATAGCTAAAATCTGAACAACTCCAAAAATCATAAACACTTTGTTAAGCTCAATAAATATTTTTTGTTGTGCTAAAGGTGCTCAAAGAGATTACCAAATATCTTCCATACAATTGTTCAATCAACAAATATTTATGAACTACCAAATTTCAAAAGGTGAACAGAATGTTTCATAAAATTACAGCCTACTCATTTGTCTGATTAAAGGTAAACCTACATATACTAGAAAGCATCAGGGCAAGAATCTACTTCAAAACCAAGTAACAGCTTTTTTCTGTTAACAGATTATAAATGTTAGCAGGTAAAGAAGCCTGAAATCATAAGATTTTGAGTAGAAAGGGGCTTTCAAAAACCTCTAATCCAACTCCCTACAGATAAGAAAATTAAAGTGTTGATCATAATATACTGCAAATTCAAAGCATTTTCCACTATTTCATACTGAGTTTCATATCCTTCTAAATTCCTATGATATTTTTCCTGTACTATTCATGTGGTACCTATATTGGGATCTAAAAGCAAAGGAGTGGCAAAAGAGGATTATAACAGAGTGATAGCAATAATGAATATTATGATTCAATTTTCTTAAATTCTAATAAAAAGTCCTCATCAATATGACCAAAAAGCTTAATTAAATATGAACAATTTGGATTTATATTAGGAAAGTAATGATGGTTCAAAATTAGAAAAATAATTAGTGTAATTAACCACATTGAAATAAAAATACATGAATATATTAATGAATGCAGAAAAAGACTTTAACAAAATGCAATGATTATTTAAACAAAAATCTTTTCAAAGCGTAAGACTATATTCTGGACCTATACTGACTAGTATGTCTGTTGATTCCATGTTGGGAATGGAATGAAATCAGATACTTGCAGACCATCTAACAATTAACAAAAATTTACTTAACAATGGCATGGAAAAGATATTCAGTAGGCATATAACACTAATTGAATTGGACATAGATGTCTGGATTCCACAGTGTTGCACCTTGACCAAACTACTTCAACATTGGTTTTGTCAGGTTTGTTTTTTTACTTGAATTACCCAAAAGCTACTTCAATGAATCAAGTCTTAGTCCTTTAAGCCAATTTGTTCTTTTTCTTTTCGAAGGAGGAAGGCAAGGGAATTGGGGTTAAGTGACTTGCCCAAGGTCACACAGCTGATTAAATGTCAGATATCTGAGGCCAGAATTGAACTCAGATGCTCCCAACTCCAGGGCTGATGCTCTATTCACTGTACTACCTAGCTGCCCCAAGCCAATTTGTTCTTAAGAATGGCTATGTTGAATGTTGGTGTCTGAATGAAGATTGAAGCATACTTTTTTTTTACTGTATTTTTCCTGAGGGTTTTATTTTTGTCTATGTTTTCTTTCACACGTTTTTTGCATGACTACACTTGTATATATAAGAACAGTTTAAATAATTAGTCATATTTGGTGCTAATGACTGGGCCAGAACAATATAATAAAAAATTATATTACCTGAATTAAAGAATTGGAGTTTTGTCAAATTACCAAGGTGCTACTTTATAGATCTAGACAAAATAATTTAAAATGATTTAGAAAAACAAAAGATCTAAAGTTTCAAAGGAAATGAAGAAAAACAAAAATGAGGAATGAAGAACATGTAGAACCCAGATTATACCATGGGTCAATAATGATCATGTTTTGCAGGGAAGTAAGGTTTATTCAGGAGTCTGAAGAAGGGGTTGACATTTGATAAGCAGTGAGACATGGTAGAAGAGCTGTGGATTCGGAGTCAGGTGCTATCTTGGTTTCAATTTTTCCTTGGAATTTTAGCAACATGAGAGTGGACAACTTGACACCATTTATCACCTTCTCCTTGATACTCTCTTCTCTCTAGGTTTTGGTGACACCATTCTTTCCTATTATGATCTGATCTGTACTCAGTATCCTTTGCTGGATCTTCATCTAGGACATGGGCACTAACCATGGGCACCCCACAGGGCTCTATTCTGGACCCTGTTCTTTTTTCTCTTTACACTATTTTACTTGGTGATCTCATCATTTCCCATGGATACAATTATTATCACTTCACTACTGATTCTAAAATCTACTTATTTTGCCCTAATTGTTCTGTTGGCCTTCAGACATATTTTCCACTGCCCACTAGACATTTTGAATTGGATGTCTTGTAGACATTTTAAACTCAATGTGCCCAAAACTGAACTCATTTTCTTTCTCTTCAAACCCTCCACCTTTCCAAATTTCCCTATTACTATTGTGGGCACCAGCATCTTCTGAGTCCCACGGGCTCAAAACTTAAGTGTTATCTATGACTTCTCCCTCTCACCATGCATGAGAGTTACTAAAGCCTGTTGATTTCATCTTTGTAACATCTCTCAAATATGGCCCCTCATTACCATAAACATGGATTATTGTAATAGCCTTTTTGGTTGGTCTCTATATCACAAATCTCCTTACACTTCAGTTTATCCTCTAATCAGCTGTCAAAGTGAGCTTTCTAAAGCACAGTTGTGACTGTGTCACCTCTACACTCATTAAACTTTGGTGGCTTCCAATCACTTCCACAATCCAATATAATATCCTCTATTTGGCATCCACATTCCTACATAAGCTACCCCACTTTTCTAATTCTCTTAATATACCATTTCCCACTCCCAACCCCTACATACATGCTCTTTGATCTAATTGCACTGTCCTGTCTTGCTTTTCTTGAACAAGACATTCCATCTCCTGACTCCAGGCATTTTCACTGGCTGTCCATCACACATGGAAATGTTCTTCTTCCTCTACCTCCTGGTTCCCTTCGTTTCTTCCTTCAAGGCTTAGCTGAAATCACACCTTCTACCAGAATCCTTTCCTAAGCTCCCCTAATTCTAGTGCCTTATGAGTGTGATGGAATACTATTGTGCTATAAAAAATAATGAAAAACATGGATAGACTTGAACAAAATAATGAAAAGAGAAATAACCAGGACCAAGAGAATATCATATACAGTAATAGCAATATTGTGTTAAGAACAAGTTTGAGTGACTAACTAATTTTGACTATTATAAATACCCAAATTAACTACAAAGGACATATGAAGGAAAATGCTCTCTGCCTCCAGAGAAAGAACTGATAATGTATAGAATGGTGATATATGTATATACATATATATACATAAATATATATACATGTATCATACACATACATGCACATATTTGCTTCTAATGGTAGCCATCTCTAGGGTGGGGGGGAAGGAAAGGAAAAAAGGGGGGAAAAGAGAATGGCATGATATTTAAAAGCAATAACAAGTTATACAAAATCGATTTGCAGTTTCATGAAAAAAATAAATCAATAACTGTGTTTCAATGTAACTGGTTTCCCTTGTAATCCTACATGTTTTATTTTATGCACTTAAAAACATTATTTTGAAAAAGAAGTTAATAGGCTTTACCAGACTGCCAAATGGAAAAATAAAATACAAATACACACACACACATTAAGAAGCATAAATGAGTAATATAATCACAACTATGCCTTAGGAAGATTTTTCTAAAAGAAATACATAGGATGAATTGAAGAGGGAGACACATGAGGGGAAGGAAGCAATTCAGGGGACTATTACATTAGTCCATTGGTGATGAGGACCTGAAGCAGAGTGTCAGTGGGACAGGACAGGACAAAGTGAGTGTGGGAGAGGAAAGAAAGATGGCTCAAGGTACAGTGGGTAACCTTGACTTTTTTAAACTAAAGTCTTGCCCAGGTAGTAGTGGCAATGACAGGGCCATTAACTGATTAGACAAGGAAAACAATTAAAGGTACGGAATTAATAAATGACAGATTGGAAGGCCATTGGTATAATTAGCTAAAAGAAGAAAGTCAGAGAAAAGTTTATTTAGGGAGAAGCATGGATTGTTAAAGGGCACAGTAGATGGTGTGCCCTGCCTGGAATCAGGAAGACTCATCTTCCTAAGTTCAAATCTGGCCTCAGATATTTTCTGGCTGTGTGACCTGCACAAGTCATTTAACCCTGTGTGCCTCAGTTGCCTTGGCTATAAAATCAGTTGAAGAAGGCAATGGTAAACCAGCCCAGTACCTTTGCTAAAAAAAATTCCAAATGGGGTCACAGAGTTGGACACAACTGAAAATGATTCATCATCATCATCATCATCAACAACAACAACAACAACAACAACGGATGCCTAGCCCAGTTTGGGAAATGAGACTGGGGAACTAACAGAGCAATCAGGTAAAGACTGCCAACCACAGATGGATATTAAAGACTAGGGAGAACTCAGGGCTAAAAATAATGATTTAGGAATCATCTACATCTAAGCTGCAGGAAATATGGTGTGTGTGTGTGTGTGTGTGTGTGTGTGTGTGTGTCTCTTTTCTCTCTCTCTCTCTTTCTCTCTCTCTCTCTCTGTCTCTCTCTCTCTCCTCTCTTCCTCCCCACTTTTATTCCTTTCTCCCCCTCCCTCCCTCCCCTGCCAGGTTGAGAGCGAGTTCCTATTCTAAAGCTTACCTTTGTTCTTTAAAGTTATAATTAGTTTGAATTTTCTAGCTAGATAAAATTCAATTGATCATAACTCCTTCTGATCTGGGTGCTTCATTATTTTTGAAAAGAGAATTGCAAAAAAAAAAAAAAGACAAGATAGTGAGGACAAGGTACACAGATGAAAGCCAAAGGGACAGAAAGGACAGACCATTTCTATCTAAATTTTCAAGTGGAAGCAGTATTTTCATTCCCATCCCCCTTGCTGGGGCTCAGGAGCTGTCTGAGACAGAAGATTTCAATACTATATAAACTTCCCAAATCAGAGAAAGGTCAAGCCACATGGATCTAAATCTTTTTTCCTTTCCCTTAGGTTGAAACTAGGGCCATAAAAAAGAGCAATGTGGCTATATGGTCATATTAGGGTTGCCTTGTCATTCACAGAGGCTTTCTGCCCACACATGCACACAGCAATCTGCATACAAGATATAAAACAACCAAGTATTTAGAGAATAAATTACCATGGTGGGAAGAGTTAGGAAGTAACTAGAAAACACCAATGATGTCCACAGTATAAGGTGAAGGGTCACTCAAGATGCAGTAGCTAATTTTCATCCCACCTACAACCAAATCACACTGATAGGCATGCTAAATGTGGGAATTTCATATCATTTACTTTTATGCTTTAGAAGCTTAAATACAATTCTAATTATTTCTTAATACTTTTTTATGAAAAGTAGGGTTTCGTGCATTTTTGTTGCATAAATTAGAGATGCCAATTTTAAAAAATAACTTATTTTGTATTTTCTTTCTGAATTTCTCTTAAATTTATGTTTATTCATTTAAAAGAAAATTTTAAAACTTTGAGTTAAATTCATTATTTTACTACTATTAGAGAAGAATTTTTATTAATTGCATTTTAACATTTTAATTTCCTATTGTTGGATTTTTAATATGGATTCCTTTTAAAGTCCAATTTTATTTTTATGCCTTTTTTCCCCTTTTCTCTTAGTTTTGATAGAATTTTTGTTTTCAAATGCTGGTTCTCATTTTAAGTTTTATTTTTCTTTTCCTCCTTGAGTACTTGCTTTAACTCTCCCTAATCTGTCACACTGCCATATTTAATTCAAATATGAGTATCTGGCTTGGATGAATGGAGGAAAGGCAAATGAGTAGGACTAGACCACAGAAATTATTGACAGCCTGAGTTGTTGCTAATTCCTTTCCTTCACCACCTTTTTCCTAGTATAAGGAGAAGATGTGTGAGGCAAAGAAACATTCTAATGAAAGAAAAAAGTATCACAATCACAACCATGAATTTGAATTGAAAAACTCGCTCATGATGGGGGTAGAATTCATCATAAGCCAGAATCAGAAAATACTGCTTATGAAAAATACATTTAAAACTTATAGATTAATATAGTTAACTTGAGATGCTGGGTAGAATATATTGTGCAAAGGTTGAATTCAAGCAAGACTGGCAATCAGGATCTCTGACAAAGTAATGATACAAATAGATATAATAAAGCAAGATGAGCAAAGACATTATATTATGCTTAAAGGCACCATAGATTGTGAAATAATATTTGTAATTATACATATATAATTACAAATATTATTTGTAATTATAAATATAGACTAGCATAGCTTCTATATACCCAATGGACAAGCAAGTTAAAAGATAGGAAGAAATAGGCTGCAAAATATCAATTGCTAGGGATTTTAATATATCCCTTTCAGACACTGAAAAATCTAACTAAAAGATTTTTTAAAAATCTAACTAAAAGAAAATAAAAAATATAAAAATTAAAAACTATGAATTTTTTAAAATTTTAGATTTTTAAAAATTAAAACTGACAATTTTTAAAATTTAAAAAATTAAAAACTATGAATTTCCAACAGGATGGGAATTTTAAATGTGTAATGTACCTAATTCTCAGCATCTTTATAATACCTGACCAAATTCAGTTATAATAAATGGATAAATATTTAATTTTTAATAATATTTATGACAAATCTGTCTAAAGTCTAAAGTATATAAAATTGATACAAATATGTAATATTCTATATAATACTATTTTATTTATTATACATTATAATTTTTCTGGAACATTATAATTTATTGTCTTTGTCACTTAATATATTATATTGTATATAATGAGTAATGACTTTATAATTAAAGGAAATAAAAGTCAATTATCTAATGAAAATGTAGCTATCAACAAGCATATTTTAAAATGCACCACTTTATTAATAAGAGAAATGCAAATGCTCCTTGAGAGAAGGGACTGTTTTTTGTCATTTTTTTTAATCTCCAGCATAATGCTTAGTATATATAGTGATTAATAAATGCTTTTTGACTGGCTGAAATTAAAACAATTCTGTGGTTCTATCTTATATACATCAGATGGTCAAAAATGACAATAGAGGAAGATAATAATGGTTGGAAGTATTAGAAGTCAGGGCAGACAAGTATACTATTGATGGAGCTGAGAACTGGTTCAACTATACCAGAAAATAATTTGAAACTACAAATGGTTACTAAGTTTCCTATATCCCTCAACCCAGCAGCACTACAATTAGGCATATACTGGTAAGGAGGTCAAGGATAGAGGGAAAGAACTCATATGTACAAAAATATTTATAAAAGAACTTTTTTTTGTGAAAAAGAACTAGAAACAAAATAGATGTTCATTAACTGGGGAACAGCTGCACTGATTTTGGCAGATGAATGTAATGGAATTTTATTTCCCATAAGAATTGAACCATATAATCACTAAAGTCTCTTTCAGCCGGAAATCTATAATTCTACAACTCTATATGACTTTCCCAAGGTCACACACAGCCAGTAAGTGGAAGAATTAGGTCTCGAATCTGGGTCTTCAAAGGTTTTGTAAAGTAGACACACATTTGAATGGATCTGGAGTCACAACACCTGGATTCAAATCCAGACTCCAATATGTATAGCCATGTGGCCTCAAGCAAGTCACTTCTTTGAATTATTTTCATAATCTGTAAAACTGAAAATAATATTAAATGTGCCTAACTCCCTCAAAGGTTTGTGTTAAGGAAAAGAATTTTTTTTTAATTTTACAATGCTATAGAATATTACCATAACTATATTCACTATAGGAACAATAATAAGCATCCAAAAAAGAAGTTAAAAATTAGTTGCAAAAATAAAATAAATTCAGCAAATATTTCATTGCCTACTGCATGTAGAACACTTTATCCATTTTTTATTTCCCCTCCTCCCTCCTCTTCCTTCCCCTCAAAAAACCTTACCTCATAAGATACTGTTTTATCTATAAGGTAATCTTATAGCATTAAGCCTGCTGGTGAGACAGCATGAACAAGGCAGGGAAAATAGTTTTCATTATTGTAATACAAAATAACAAATACACAGTATTTGTTCCCTTTTTAGTATTCATTCAAACAGTCTTCATTTAAGAGACTTGTTACTCTTTATAAATGTCATGCCAGTCAAGGAAAGAAAAATAAATGTGTTGAAATTATGCCAGGACAGGGGCAGCTAAGTGGCACAGTGAATAGAGCACCAGCCCTGGAATCAGGAAGACCTGAGTTCAAATCCAGCTTCAGACACTTAACACTTACTAGCCATGTGGCCTTGGGCAAGTCACTTAACCCCAATTGCCCTACGCTCCCCCTTTCAAAAAGCAAAAAAAAAAAAAAAGGAAAGAAAGAAATTATGCCAGGACATAGTGTTGGAAACAGGAAAGAAAAATTTTAAGACATCTATTCTGGCCCTGTACAAGTCTCTTGAGTCAAATAAAAAATCTAAGGGTTGTTGATAACACAAATAAATTCTAAATTGATCCTAAAAATATACTATAATGAAGAACCATACATAACCAAACTCCAATTGTCATCATCATCATCATCATCATCATAATCATCATCATCATTGTAATACAACACATTGGTGGGTCAGAAAGGGAAATTTTCTATGCTAAGTTTCAGGATCAGTTTGTGAAAATTGGCAAAATCTAGGCAGTAGACCTAATTCACACTTTACAGCATTTCATATTGGAATGCATCATTCTCTTCCTGTCTTTGTCCTTCTACCTAGCCCACCAAGACCCAATGTCTTCAAGTTGCCCCCTTAATAAAAAACCCAGGAATGAGTATACAAAGCCTCTATCAACAACTGTTTTCCCCCAATATTCTCCACATCACAAGGTTGTCCTCTCAATCATTTCCAAAAGACTCCATCCATATATTACTTTCCTTAGTCCAAGGGAATTTAAATCCATTTAAGCTAATCCATATTATGAATATTCTGAATATGAAATCCTTAGTAATATTCAACTCAATAAACATTTAATATACACCTTTCTTCAAACCTCAGCTAATGTCCTACCTTCTGCAAGAAACTCTTCTTGTCCTCCCTTAATCTCAGTGCCTTCCCTCAGAGATCATCTCCAATTTATACTGTGTATATTGTTTGCACATAGTTGTTTTTATATTGTCTTCCTCATTAAACTGAAGAGTGGTGCAGTGAATTGAGAGTCAGTCCTGGAGTCAGGAAAACTCATCTTTCTGAGTTCAAATCTGGCTTCAGACACTTACTAGTTGTATGACCTGGTATAATGGTAATGGGAATTTGAAAATCTTCCCTGCCCCTTAATAAGCTTAAAGGAATTTGAAGACCTTCCCTGCTTTGAAAATAAACTCTGCCCCACAATAAGCTGAATGTAATCACATGGAGCCTATGGTGGGAGGAGTTTGCTGAAGGGTGGAGTAGTACCCACAGGGAGCTGGGAGTCAGAACAAGCAAGTTCATTGGGAGGAGAAGAAGCTTCCAAGGGAGACAGATAGGCTTGTGAGTAAATATTATGTTGTATTGGTTTGTGGGAAGGCTAAAGGATGGTATGGTTGTCTGTGCTGTTGTGGCTTATTAACTTCTTTGCTACTATGATGGAATTGGCTTACTGGTTTGGGGATTAGGTTTTCTGGTGTCTGAATAAATGTTTTGCTTCTGTCTTCTATATGGAGAGTTTGTTATATTTTGTGATCAAGCACCACACCGGTATATTTATAGTGACTGGGCACTGTGAATATTGCATTGGCACTACACCTCGACAAGTCACTTATAACTGTTTGCCTCAGTTTCCTCACGTGTAAAATGTGCTAGAGAGGGAAATGGGAAATCACTCCAGTATTTTTGCCAAGAAAACCCCAAATGGGGTTACAAAAAGTTGGACATTAGAACAGGTATTGTTTTTATTCTTTCTTTGTATCTCCAATACTTAGCACAGTGCCTGACATTTAGTGCCTAATTAATATTTGTTAATGTAACTTGACACCCTGTTAGGGTACCAAAGATAGGACAACAAAAGAGAATACATTCCTTGTGCTCAAAGATCCCCATTCATTCTCATGGTTCAATGGGTACAAAAGTAGACACAAAACATAAAGCAATAAAGTTATTTCAGGAGGCAAAAAAGTTAAATTTTAATTATCTACTAATACATCATCTGAGGATATGATATGAAGATAAGAATATAGGAGGGACACACTATGCCACTGATTCACTCACTCTTCAAAATAATTTCAGCTCTCTACTCAACCTCTCTATCGATGTGGCAAGAATAAAGCTATTTATTGGCTAATGCTGTTATCCTATTTGCAAACAGCTTTTTTAAAAATGTTAAATAGTGAGTAAAATATCATATTCTCTGCCATAGATATTTTTTGGGAAAAGGAATTAATATTGAATAACTGAATTCTGACACGAGTGAAAACTTTATATTTGCCTTCAGTTTTAAAATCTCTCCCTACTATAAAAGATGAATCATTCACTGGTATCAAATGCCAATCTAAAATTAAAAAAACAAAACAAAACAGGGACATACATAACTTAAGGCTTTTTTTTTAAGGAAAAGATTACAATTCAAATGATTGTACTATATTTTTCCCCCTAATATTAGTGTTGTGTGGAAATGACACCTAGTTTCTTGAATAATTTTATTGCTGAAGCAAGCAAAACTCTGCAACTCTACCCTTCCAGAATTCTACTATTATTATTGTTCAGATTGAGTGCAAATAGCAATTGTTTCTGCTTTGGCCAAAAACCTTGAGGGTCTTCCCCTCCCAGACTGATATCTTTTTTGACTAAGTAAAAGAGGTCATTCTGTCTCATTTCTTACCTAACCTCAATCACTGAATGGCCATTGCCTCAGTCAGACCTTAGCTGAAAAAGGAAAATGTCTCCCACTGTATCCAGGGCTATCTCTAGTCATCCTAATCTATATCTTGCCACTGCATTCAGATGGTTTTGGAGGAGAGAGTGAGGCTGGTGATTTACACAGCCTTCCCTTGCTTAAATCCAATTCACTTGCATGTAATGGCATCACCTCCCTGATGTCATGGTTCTCTGATAAAGAAGGAAAAACAACAGCTATCCATTTGTCCCCATCCTTCTGAGATCTCCAATGTTCTCTTCTGGGTATTTCTTTTATTCTGCTTTTTTTTTTCAATCACTACACCTATTCACCTAATCTACCAAGTGCCTCCCGCCTCCTCAAGAAAGCCCTCTCTTATAATGTAAAAATAGTCAAGAAAAAACCCCATATATTAGCCATGCATGAAAATGCATGCATCATTCATCTCTAGTCCATCACTTCTCTGTCAAGAGGAGGAGGTATTCATCATTAGCCTTGTTCATTGCCTTGATCACAGATCATAGAGTCTTTGACAGTTGTTTTCTTTTGCAATGTTTATATTATTGTATAAATTGTTCTGATCCTGATCACTATACTCTGAATCAATTCATACAAGCTTTCCCAGGTTTCTCTGAATCCATCCCTTTCAACATGTCTTATACAACAATAATCTACTACATACATGTACTGTATACATGTCGTTTTCTTATTACATAATGTATTCTGGCTTTCCCCAGCTAATGAGATCCCACTTTGTTTCCAAATCTCTGCTACAACAGTGAGTGCTGCTATAAATATTTTTATACAGATAAGAACCTTCTTGGATCTCATTGGGACATAATGGCATCATTAGATTAGAGAATAAGCACCATTTAGTGACTTTTTGAGTATACTTCCAAATGGCTTTCCAAAATTATTGCATAAAATCACAAATCTACCCGCAGTCAATACCATACCTGCTCTCCCCCAGTCTGAAATAATTGTGATTAACCATCTTATCATTTATGCCTATTAAGGCTGTGTTCCTGTCTTCTCACCTTTGCCTATATCATCCTGTAGCTTCTCTCAGCACCTAGAGCCTCTTAGCAATGGAACATTAAGCCAGTCTTGTGTCCTTGTCACTGTGGAACCCTCAATTCCATCCTTTTTCCCATTGGTGAATACTTCTTTGAGTCTTCATTTGTGGAGGGGCCCAGGCCCATCTTCATTACCTTTCCAGCCCTGTTCCTAGCTTCAGGACTTCAAAACCAGGCCCTCCTGGTAGGTTCCTTCATCCTTTCCATCTTTCCCCCACTTGTGTGCATTATCTTGCCCTGTGGGGATGTAAGCTCCTTGAGAACAGAAACTTATCTTTCCTTTTACTTGTATATGAATCCTCAGCACTTAGCAGAGTGCCTGGAACATAGTAAGCATTTAAATGCTGTTTTTCTACCTTCGATCAAGTGACTAAGTGAAATCTGAGTTGTTTTAATTTGCATTAATCCTATTATTAGCAATAAGGAAAAATTTGTATATGATTATCCAAAGTATGTCTTTCTTTTGAGAATTGCACTTCATATCCTTTAAGCAGTTTCTATTGACTAATGGCCCTTGTTCTTCTATATTTGTATCCATTCTCTATATATTTTGAATATAAGATCTTTATCAGAAAAATTATGCAAAATTTTTTCACAAATTAACTTTTTTCCTAATTGTAACTGAATTTATTTTATTCATACAAAAGTTTTATTGTCAATTTCCTATCATCAAAATTCTTCATTTTACCTCTTGTGAAGAATTCTATCCCTTGTTTGATCAAGAATGCTTTCCTTTTCAGTTACTTGCCCAGGGTCACACAACTAGTATATTTGAGAGGTAGTACTTGAAACCATGTATTCTGGCTCTAAGACCAACTCTCTATCCCATTCTTCAATACAATCCTTAAAGGAAATGACTATAAAGAATTCAGAGAAGTACTGGAAAACAAACATACTGTTCCAGAGCAAACAACCAGGAAACAATATGTATAACTACAACAATAAATGCAAACAACCAGGAAACAATATGTATAACAACAACAACAAAAAAATGAACAATGTGTTTATTAATGAAGCTTGGCTCTGGAAAAAAGAGTTGATAAAATAAACCCTTCCTCTCCTCCTGCAGAGGTGAGACACTCAGTGGAGAATATTACATATATTGTCAGGCAAGGTTGATGTGTTTGGTTGGTTTGGTTGAATTGTTGTTTTTTCCTTTCTTCTCTTTCTTTTTTAAATTTTCTTGTAGGAGATAGTTTATTGGGTAGGGGACTAGGAATATTCAGAAATTGGATTGAAATTTTTTATAAATAAAATATCCCTAAGATAATACTAGCATTTGCAGTGAAAAGTCTCAGGCTCACAATGGGGCTATGAAAAAGCAGCACCTTAGGAAACACTATTCCACTCCCAAGATGTGTTTGGGAAATACATAAGGGTTTTAATAATTAAAAAAACAAACAAGCCAACCATGTAACTAAGTTTGAGGAGTGAATAGAGTCTTAATGGAAATATTGAGATAAGTAGTTTTGTTTTGTTTTGTTTTCAAATTCTTTACTAGAAAGATGTTTAAAGAAAACTCATGAAATTTCATTTGGAAAAAAAAAACTCATTGATAAATAGAGAACAAAACTTTGTGATTCAGTGGAAGGAACATCTGATCTAGTCTGAGAATGTGGACTCATATCCCAGCTCACCACTTTGCAACTTCAAGCAAGCTATATCACCTCTATGGGACACCCTGTCTTCATAGGTAAAACAATGAGGAAATTAACTTAGATGAACTCTATGCCTCTAACACTGTGATCCTATAAACAAGAAATAGAGTAATGGAGGAAAAAATGCATTTTCCACATCCTATGAGAGCACTACCTAATAGTTGGTCCTGTTAATTTCCAGTCATTTTTTTTTGTCTAAACAAGGAAGACTCTTGTCACTCTCTAGCTTCTGATTTCTCAGTAATAACATCATTCTGAAATATATTCCTTAAAAAAAAAGAAAAGAGTAGGGGCGGCTAGGTGGCACAGTGAGTAGAGCGCTGGCCCTGGAGTCAGAAGGACCTGAGTTCAGATCTGACCTCAGACACTTAACGCACACACAAACAAAAACCCAGCCGTGTGACCTTGGGCAAGTTACTTAACCCCAATTGCTCTCCAAAAAGCAAAAAAAAAAAAAAAAAGAAAAGATGGGCAGTGATGGTTGGGAGACAGGAATGGGAATTAGTAAAGACATCCTGGGTTCTGTCCTGTATACATAGCATAGAAACCACATAATTAGTTTAAGCTGCACAAAAAAATATTTGACTACCTGTTTTAAGTTCATTTCAGAGAAATATATCTACTTGAGGAGCCATGGTATAAGTTATGAAATGATAATTCTATCTATGTATTGATCTTAAGTTAAAGATCAATACATATTCACCAATTTTTTGCTCTTTTTGATATTTGCTATGTTTTGGTTTTTTTTTTTTTTGGCTTTTTGGAGAGCAATTGGGGTTAAGTGACTTGCCCAAGGTCACACGGCTAGGTTTTTGTTGTTGTTATGTGTCTGAGGCCAGATTTGAACTCAGGTCCTCCTGACTCCCGGGCTGGTGCTCTATTCACTGAGCCACCTAATTACCCTTCAGTTTTTTGTTTTGTTTTTGTTTATTTTCTTTTTGACATTTGTAAGAAAAACAAAGAAGGATGATTTTTATAGGCCATAATTTGAATGATGGTTATCATAGAACACATGTTAAAAAGAACAAAGTAGAAGAAAAGTGGGCAAGGGATGGTGTGCTAATGTAATCATGCCACACTGATTACAACTAATGAACTGTTGTTAGAATTTGTGAATTGGTTCAATAATTCTGGAAAACAACTAAGAATTTTGCAGGAAACTACACTGTCATTTACAACTTTGGCCCAGAAACCCCACTACTAGGCATATATGAGGAGACAAAGATAGAAAGATCTCAAAATGTTCACACCAATTGTTTGGTGGTAGTAAGAAACTAGAAAATGCTGGATGTCCATCAATTTGAAGAATGGCTAAAAAAAGTGATATCTGAACATAATGTAATATTCTTGTACCCATCATGTTGTCCTCAGACATCTCCTTGATTCCCAATCCAGTTACAATCATTTCGGATCACTTTGACCTCTCCATCATGCCCCTGTACAGTCTTGACTGGTGACAGCATGAAACATATATATGTGTGTGTATGTATATGTGTGTAAATGTATGTATCTATATATGCACATGCATGTATATATGCCTCAGCAATGCTACACATTCCACTCTAGCAGTCATCTTTCCACCCATTCTGCCTGCTGGAATACTGAAAAATCTAGACCGTTAGATCTTGTCACTTACATCGCCACTCCATGTAAAACCTTTTCTGTTTCCTTTAACAGTATGGCACCAACACAGTCCATTAAATTTGACCTCAGTTTTGATACTTGTTAATCTTATCTTTATTTGCAACATTGTTGTTACTGAGCATTGCATTTTTTTTTAGTTATTCTGCCTTCATACTTCTGCAGTATGATAAAGTAGAAAAATGTTTGGACTTAAGAATAGGGGCGGCTAGGTGGCACAGTGAGTAAGATTGCCAGCCCGGCCCGGAGTCGGGATGAGCCGTGATCTGTTCTGGCCTCAGAAAATGAGCACCCACACGTAATCATGACTGGCCGTGTAATCTTGAGCAAGTTACTTAAAAAAGAATCAAAGGACCTGCGTTCAAATTCCAGCACCGCCACTTATTAGCTGTGTGATCTTTGGAAAGCCACTTAATTTTTCTGGATAGCAGTTTCTTCATTTGTAAAATGAGGGAGTTAAATATCTTTAAGGGGTCCTTCCAGCTCTAAAATATATGAGCTTTCTATTTCATACAAGTCCTCCCAAATGTGAATTCCTCCCATTTGCTAATCCTTATGTTTGTTTTGTAATTGTGCTTAGAAGTGGTTTGGCCATCAAAAAATGATGTTTTTCTAGACAGAAAAGTTTTACATTTTATCATAATAAGTTGGAATTTGCTAAACTTAAAAAAAAGAGAGAAGTCCAAAGTTTCCTTGAGAAACACAATTTCTAATATTTAAAGGATATCCATAATTGTAACATTGAGAACACACTATCATAGAGAGCAATAAGGACTGAATAATTTAAGGACTGGAATAAGTTTAAAGTTATTAAATAAAAATAAAATGCATCAAATAAATTTAAAATAATCATACTAGGCAATAGGGCAGCTAGTTGACACAGTAGGTAGCTAGGCCTGGAGTCAGGAAGTCCTGAATTCAAATCTGTCCTCAGATATTTACGAGTTGTGTGACCCTGGGCAAGTCACTTAACCCTGTGTGTGCCTCAGTTTCTTCACCTGTAAATGAGTTGGAGAAGGACATGGCAAACCACTCCAGTCTCTCTGCCAAGGGTCATGAAGAGTCAGACACGACAGAAGATAAAATGTAATGTATAAGGGCATAAGGCAGCCCTGTACAACCTGGGGCCCAACTGCTTACTGCCCTAGCCTCTTGCAACAAGCCAAAAGATTTCCTCTACATATAAAGGATGTTTTCCCCTACATTTTTCACAGGCTGCCTGAAATCAGCTGTAAACAGCCCACAGGGCACAAGCTGAGCAGGCCTGGCATAAGGAGTAGACAAATATACCATTAAAAGATACAATTGATTAACTAGAAAACTATGGAAAGTGACTGATGGTGCCTTTAATTAAACAAAAGATTAGATTTGACTCTGAGCTAAGTAAAATTAACCCTCACTTCATCTCAGTCTTCTGCGGCAGATTAAAAGATTATTTATCCCTGAAGAAAATGTACAGCAATGTCCTCTAGGAGCTCTGGAAGTTTGATGGGGCTTGATGGGGAATATGCAAGATGAAGAATTAAAAAGAGCTATATTTTGGAGTCTGAAGATGGAGGTTCAAATCTTGCCTCAGGTGTTTACTGAGTGACTTTAGGCAACTCACAAACTCTCTTGGTCTCAACTTCCTCCTCTTTAAATTAAGAAGACTTGGACTAGATGAACATTAAGTTCCCTTCAGGCTCTAAATCTTTAATCTTATGATTCAGTGTCATTAGGAATAGTTATGACCACACTGTGTGGTAATATACTTTTTTACATACTTTCTGGTCTCCTCCCACAATCTGTCTTTTCTCACTGATGGCATGGTATCTGTTTCTAGCCTTTGCCCCCTTACTTCCTTTTAATTGGAAGCAAGAGCTAGTTGTGGATTGGGAAATAAGATAACCTGCTAAGAATTATGCTTGGAGAGGTAATAAAGCTCTAAGCAATAGTCTAAGCTTCAATGCAGGGGTTTATGATGCCTTTTTTTTTCTTTTTAATCACTTACACCTTGATCACTTTACTCCTTAGGGGCTGTGAGACTTGATAAATGGCCAGTTTTAAACAGGAAGAGCTAGTCTCAAGTCCTGCCAATGACATGTACTATGTGATTTTGGATAAATCACAATTAACTTTTCAATGACTTATGCAACTCTCCAGGATTAAAAATAAAAGATGCATTGCAAATTGTCACAGTTGGAGAAGGCTCAACATACCAGAAAAGTTCCCTACATTGATAAAAACAGGTTTGAAACAAAGTTTTTTAAAAAATTACACCAGGTTGTGTGTAGTCTGTACAGGGGAAGGTATTTTAAGCCTAGATTCTAGTTTCAGGATAAGAATATAGAAGCTTATTTTAAAAACCTACATGAAAAGTAAATTGGTTTGACTTCCAAATGAAAAGCTTTGCTGCATAAATTCATAGAACAAGTCACATTGCTCAATGCAAAGAGCAACTGTATTTGGAATCAGAAAATACAGGATGCCAGCTCTGCCACATATAACCTGTCTGACAAAGTCACTTAACTTCTTAACAACTCACTTCCTTATCTGTAAAGTCCAGGTCTAAGACTCTAGGTTCTCTTCTAGTCCTAAATCCTATGAGTCAATAATCTTGGACAAAGTTCTTTGTTTCCTTATTTGTAAAATGAGAGATTTGAACTGACCAAATGACATTTCACACACAGTTGTGAATTTTCTGTGGCAATTTTATGGAATTCACTGTTGATTGACATAATTCTTTCTCCTTTTTCATAAAATAAGGAAACTGGTTCCCATATGCCCAAATCCCCCCCAACCCAATGGGGCAAGAAGTGGCTGATAGCATTTTAAAACCAATTTTATTAATTATGCTTAGAAATTTCTGCTTCCCATACTATTTTTTTTAGCACTTTATAATGTCTCCCTATTGCACAAGGGTGTTGTGGCATTTAAATAAGGCAATGGATAAAAAATACTTACTAAATTGTAAAGAACTATGTAAACATCAATTGCTATCGATACTGTTGCTATTACTATCATTATTGGCTTCTAGGTTTTCCTAGGCTGCTCATTTACTTTCAAAGTTGAGAGAGTCCTTTATAGGTCTCCATTAGTGTGAATCTTCTGTAGTACCATTGTTCAAACTTGGAGTGTATTTCCACTGGTGTAGAATCAATGATCATATTTCGACTATCATTTAAAATAATATGAATTTACATACATATATTGCAATAAAATATTCTAAAATGACAGAAAATTAAGACTGGAAGGGATTTTTTTTAACCCCCTAATTAACTGAGGTAGAGGGAAATTAAATACATTGTCCAAGGTCCCATAGCTAGTGGCAAAGGAGGAAAATGAATGTAGGATTAAGATGCCAGACCAGTTATATATACTTTCTATGATATCATACTGCTAAGAAAGCACCTCCTCCCTGGAGAATATTCTCCTTCTTGACCTTGCTTTGCTCATGTTGTATGGCATCCTCAGAATGGACACTCTTCTTCACCTTTTCCTGGGTCTTAGCAATCTCTCTTTTTTCTTGAAGTGATTTTGTACATAATTTGCATTTACTTCTTTTTGAACACATGTATCTCTCTAGTAGAAAATAAGTTCCCTGAGGGCAAGGTCAGCCTCATTTTTTTGTCTTTGCATCCCCAATGTCAAGTACGGTACCTGGAATCGAGTCCACATTCTGAATAAATGTTTCTTGCTAAATTCTCTAATCTTCTCTCAATAAGGCTATGAAGAAACTCAGAGGTGACTGTTTTACATAAAACCTTTCAAGTCACAAATTTATTGCATAATACTGACCCACGACAGATCCAATAGAAACAAAAAATTAATAACAATGTAACTAGAGAGTACAAGGGAGGGGTACAAAAGTCCTTAAGGCTTTGCTTTGGTTTGGGGATAATGGGAACTTAAAAAATATATATGAAATCATTTTTGTGTTCTGAATATGGACTAAGTTATTTTTAACTTGTCTACTCCTGCAATTCCCATTCTAAGTGTACCTGTAGGCAAAATGGCTCTAGTTATGCTCATACCATACAAACTCACATAAGTAATGATTGCGAAAGGTGCCTGGTGTTCAAAGCCCTCAGAGGGTTCCAAATTTGTCTGAAATATTTAAGCGATATGTTTTCCACTAGCTATTACTTTACATCCTATATACTTGTCTTTAGCAAAGGAAGCTTACTGCGGGCTACCACAGGCAAGCCACAAATCTAATCTGCATCATTTCTGCTCAATCATAGCATGCTTGCAACACAAAATACCAAAAACTCATTGTTTTCAAAGTCTTGGGGGCACTCTTTACTCCTGGGGGCTGAAGGGCAAATGGTTGCCAAGGCAGGAAATAGGAATTTTATGGCTTTCTGCCCCTATCCAATCCATTTACCCTATTTATCACCTACATTATTACCTATTCTGACCATTTACCCTAAAATGAACCTCTAAGTCATCTCTAAAATAAGCTGTGGTTAGATACCAACTCAATGAACTGTTCTTTTAAAGTCTATGGTTACAGAAAAGGTCATTCAATTCAATTCAACATTTATTAAGGATTTGCTATGAGCCAAACACCGGGCATTGAGTATAGATAAAAAGAATAGATACAACACAAATTCTGTTCTCAAGTAAGTAAAAATCTATTAGTATAAGATTGGAACTCTGGAAAGAGATTGGGAGTATAGCTATAGATTTGGGAGATATTTTAATATAGATGATTAGTGAACCCAAGAGAATGGAAAAGATCACCAAAGGAAAAACTTTAAAGAGAGAAGAGATCCTAGGTAAAAGTCTAAGAGAAATATAACATTTAGAAGAACCAGAAAAAGAAACAGAGAAGCAGTCATAGACTTAGAACAAAGAAAATACAACATCATGGGCAGCTAGGTGGTGCAGTGGCCCTACTGAGAGCCAGCCCTGGAGTCAGAAGGACCTGAGTTCAGATGGGCCTCAGTCACTTAACACACACAAACAAAAAAACCTAACCTTATGACCTTGGGCAAGTTACTTAACCCCAATTACCCTCAAAAAAAAAAAAAAGAAACAAAGAAACAAAGAAAAAGAAAATACAACATCACAGAAGGCAAAAGAAGAAAATAATCAAGAATAGGAAACAGTGGATAGTAAGAATCACAGATTCAGAGCTTGAAGAGAGCTTAGAGATCATCTTCTCCAGTTCCTTCGTTTTCTTGTTGTTATTGAGTTATTTTTAGTCATGTCCAAAACTCTGTGAACCCCTTTTGGATTTTCTTGGCAGAAATACTGAAGTGGTTTGCCATTTCCTTCTCCAGTTCATTTTACAGATGAGGAAACCAAGGCAAGCAGGGTTAAGTGACTTTCTCAGGGTCATTCAGCTACTAAGTGTCTGAGGCCAGATTTGAACTAAGGAAGATGTTTTTTCCTGACTTCCAGCCCAGTATCTCTTATCTGCTCCACCTAGCTTCATTTTACACAAGAGAAAATAGAATCCAAAGAATTTGAGCACCTTATCCTAGATCACACAGCTAGAGAGTTGTAATTTAAACTCAACTCCTTCAACTCCAATGGAGTACTCTTTCCAATGTACTGCATTGCTCTGGGTTGGCATAAAATTCAGCTCAAGCACTTCTGGGAGGTATTTTGTTCTTGCCTCTGGGAAGAGCCTCCATGGAGCAGAGAATAGGGAAGAAGAATGAGGAAAAAGGAATGATGAAATAACTTGAGAATAGTTTTTCCAAGTTTGATTGAGATTCAGCTACTGAGTCTCTGGTCAAACAGCAAATGAATTTCTGGATCTTCTGCTTAGACTTTCTAGGTCAAGAAAATACAGATAATAAATATGTAAAAAAAAAAAAGTATCCTCTTATCCACATTTTCTTGGATTTCATATGTGAGGAAACTCCAGTGTTTATGGGCAACCAGTTAAAATGCAAGATTTCAGCCTAGCTAGCACTTCAAAGTCAAGGCAAAGGTTTGGGTTTAAGTGGCTAGTGTCCTTCAATTTAAGAGGGTCTGATGAGATGACCCTTTAAGTCCGTTTCACTTAATGCATAGTATAATTCTAAAACTCTGATTCTAAGATTCAAATTTTAGTAAGTTTATTACTGTCTACAAATCAAGGAAGCTTTAGATTGTTTTTTTTTTTTAATCTAAATCTGGGATTTCGCCATTGTAGGGAATTCCCACAGTGGAAACTCTCCACAAATACAGATCTGAATCTCAACTGTAACTCAGTCTTCAAGACAGCTTCTTCTAATTGTTTACAGAGATAGAGAGTATACAAGTGTGAAATATTACATATAACATTAGATGTTTTCAACGTATTAATCAGATTTTTAATCCTAGTTTTCCATTCTTCAACAGCTGCGCACATGTCCATGTTCTCCAAAATAACCAAACAGGACCGACAACTGGGGTCAGGCTGAGCAGGAAACAACCTCCTAGTGCCCCCGCCCCCCCCCCCAAAAAAAAAACAAGTAAGTAAAAGTAAGTTTAAAAAAGTAAGGGTTTTTTGTTGTTGTTGTTGCCCTTCCCTTTGTGTAAACCTTATTTTGTATAAGAGATTACTATTTTTTATATCACTATTTTTTAAAAACTTACATGATGAGGTATGGGCTCTGGGAGCCCCTTTGAGCTCTCCTTGAATCTTTGAGGTATAGGTTCTGGGAACCCTCTGATCTAATCAAATTTAATCAAGTATGATTTAATCAAAACTCTGATTAAATCATCCCATTTGATGAGGCATTTGCAGGAGGCCTTACATTGTGGCTGAGCCCAAACCTCAGTTACTAGACTTCCTACCCTTGAGCCTATCAAAATATCAATCCACCCTTGAACTGGCCTAGCCCACCATTGTCCTTAAGTGTCCAGGTAGCCTCCAGCAACTCATTGACCTCATTAACTCCTCCAGAAGACCTTCTCCAAACTCTTCCCCCTAGACCACCTCTAGATTCCTCCCACAACCTTCAGTAAGTAAGACCCTATCTTGTCTCCAAGTCTGTGAGAGCACCATAGAATGACCTAGCACAGGCTTAACTCTGTGTCTAATATAAGCGAACTTTTAATAAACTTTATTTTTCTTTGGCTGAGAGAAGACTTGAGTCGAATTCAGTAGGACCTGGTCTGTTGGTATTTGGGGGTCTCCAGAGCAACCCTAAACCTCTTTATGGGTAAACTCTTCATTTTTATGGTTCCCTGATACCAGAAACACTGCTAATCTCAAGCTCTTCTCCAGCCAGGACTGGAAGGTAAGGAAGCCTCTCTCTTTCCCTAGGACCTTGAAGTGCAGTTTATTTTTTTGTTTTGTGTGTTTTGTGTGTGTGTGTGTATGTGTGTGTGTGTGTGTGTGTGTGTTTTGGGGGGGCCTGACCTCTCAGGTCCCATTAGGTCAGACAGCTAGGGAGCTGTTTTATGCTCAGCCAGACCCTCAGGTTCTCATTCCTGTTTGGTTATTTTGGAGAGCGTGGACATGTGCATAGCTTCTAAAGAATGGAAGACAAGGACAGATGCCCCACCTGGAAGTATAAGCCAGATTCTTTTAATTCTCTTGGCGCTAGGGAACTAGGAAAACTTCAGGTACTTTTTTGTGTTTTGTTTTTGTTTGTTTTTCGAGGCTTAATCTCAAACCTTCCTTTATAGAGGAAGGGACTCCCAGGCCCTATGCCTGTAGCTCCCAAAAGTTTGCCTTTGGGTTGTCTTTTACAACAGTGGAAAAAATTTAGTTTCTCTGGAGATCTTAAAAAGGAAAAGTTGGTGGGTTTTTTTGCAACACTGTTTGGCTTATGTATAGCCTAGAAGATGATTTAATCAGAGTTCAAGGGGGGTTCCCAGAGCCTCTATCTCAGATTCAAGGAGAGCTCAAGGGGGTGCCCAGAGCCCATACCCTCATCATTACAGACTTTGAGAGTTTCCTACAAGGTAACTGAGGGACACTGACAGATTAAGCAACTTGACTTTGAATCCTTAATATTAGAAGTAGGAATCAAATTGAAGTTTTCTCTGAGAATACTAGAATTCTGCTTATCTGTGCATTTTTGGTAAGGTTAAACCTTCCCCTTGGTCATCAGATTATTGTATATAGTATGCTATTGTACATAGCTGAATTTTCTTTTTCCCTTTGCATTAATCC
This sequence comes from Gymnobelideus leadbeateri, assembly GCA_011680675.1. Classification (NCBI taxonomy): domain Eukaryota; kingdom Metazoa; phylum Chordata; class Mammalia; order Diprotodontia; family Petauridae; genus Gymnobelideus; species Gymnobelideus leadbeateri. The sequence goes on from WOXC01001970.1 coordinate 362,067, forward strand.
TACAAATAAGGAAAATTCTAATATTCCCAATTTAAACCATGAATGATGATGGCAAAGTGAACCAATTACTTTTGTTCCCAGGAGAAACTATGGATGGAGGAATGAGCCAAAAAGCACATGATTATTGAGAATCACTTAATATTGAACCTAGGTTGTATAAACTCAGACAAACTACAATTCTGGACCATAGGTTACACTTTTTTTTTTTATTAGAAAAGATTTATATTTTCATCATCATTTTCCTAACCTCTGAACCTAGGCTCCAGACTTAAAAAGATTCCAATGAGCCTAGTCATGTAGCAATGTGAGTAAAGCTATTTACTATAACATACTTGGAAACAAATCCAAAGAGACACAGTTCATTCACAGCTTTCACCATGTAACCAATGGAATTTTGGCACTCAAAGCAAGGTAACCAACCAGAATGAACATTCAGATTGAGGAACAAGTCCTGCCTTGTAACATGTTCTATTGGATGAGGAAGTGCAAACTTGCCTCTGTTTGAACTCCTTGTGGTTTATTGTTTGCAGAAACTCAGCTGGGTCTTTCAAAATGCAAAGTGATAGAACAGGTAGGAAAGGAAATCACATTTTGCTCTTGGCCTATCTCATAAAATCTTTTATTTCTGTAAGCAGGTGCAAACAAAGACTTCAGGGGTGAACTTATCTCTATACAAACAGACAAAAGCTTAAGTACTAAAAATAAACTCCAGAACAAGGAGACAACCAGAAAAAAGAAACCCTCTAAATTTATCACAAATAATCCTTTCCAGATGAATCAACTGAACTGTTGCCCTGGAGATAAGCCTAAAGTCTATGATACCCTTAACAATGTACTCATTGTAGCTGCCAGCCTAGTAAGATTAAAATTCCTTTACACCTAAGGAAAAAGTGGATTCTGCTAGTGGAGACCCCTAGCACTTAGAAAGCTGTCAGTCTTATCACCTGTTCCTGATTGTTGAGTGGCCTTGAGTATTTGTTGAAGTTTTTACCATTTCGTTTTGGGGGTCACTCAGTTCCTTTCCAGCCATAACATGAGAATGACAGTATATCTTGGGAAAACTTCCCAGCATTTTAGCTGATAGAAACCTGTTTCTATTTTCCAGCTTTATCTGTAGTGTCCCCTATTAGAGTATAAGCTCCTTGAAAGCAGGATCAGTCTTACTAACTTGTACAAAGTTAGTACTTAATAAATGCTTTTTCATTCATTCATTTGAAATTTCACTTCAGGACTGATATAGGATGGATTTGTCATGTTATCAAGAGTTATTTTTAGATAATTGTTCTTAAGAAAGTACTCTTCCTGAAACTTTGCTAGATAATATGGAGAATCCACAAAAGGGATTTTTACCACCTTCTTTGTCCTATAATTTTTGATTATAGAATTACATCTTTCTAGCATGTTTTCTTAGCAGAATACTGATAGCAGGTGCCAGTTCTAATGTTTATGCCCCATGAGCAATGAATAAGGCATTTAATCTCCTTAGGACTCAGTATCTTCATGTGTAAAATGAGAAGTTTAGTTTAGATGGCCTCAGGGGTCTCTTTACTTTGTAGCCAAGGTCACACAACAAGTTAATTGTTATCCCTAGTCCTGAACTTGTGTTCCCACAATTTAAGAGCCCCTAAATTTAGCAGGGACCTTACAAGATTGTGAGGTTCAAATGAAGTAATACATATATAAAGTGAGTGCAAGCTTAAAGTGCTATATGAATGTTAACTATATTTTATTATATTACAGTACCTTGAATATACTAAGTAGAGTTCATAATTATGAACCAATTCAATAAATGTTTATTAAGTCATTACAGTATGTAGGGTATTGGGGACATGAAGCTAGATGGTACAGATCTTACCATTTGATAGGGGAAAGGACCAATACAGTAGAATAATAATAAGAATAACAATAGAGACATGTAAATAAGAGGTCTAAACAAAGTCTTTGAGAAATGTAAGATGGAACAATAACTTACTTAGAATGGGAGTGGGGAAAGGGGAAATCAGGGAACATTTCAGGCAGGAGGTGGCATCTGACTTAAAAAAGAGACTTCATCATATGGAGACGGGATGAGAGGGAAGAAAATTCTGCAAAAAGAGCCTAAGTCCATTCTGGAATAGAAATGGAAGAGAACAAAAACAAAAGGGAGAGGAATGGATGAGAAGTGGAGACAAAGTATAACCAACTTTGACTGGCATATAGAAATGTAAAGTCAGGTTGGAAGGTTAGAGGCAGATTATGGAGTGGGGGGAGGCAGGAAGATCTTGAATATCAAGATAACAAATTTATATTTTACTTGGTAAGCAATTGGGAGTCACTGAAGCCTTTTGAATAAATGAATGACATAATCATAGAAACTGTTAGGAAGATTACTCAGGTTAGAATTATGAAGGTTAGATTCAAGAAGGGACAATAAACATTGAGAAGAAATAAAGGTATAAATTAGATTGGTTGCAGTGCAGTTCAATTTCACATATCTTCATGCCCCAACCTGCCCCCTTCCTACCTCTCCCTTCACTAACTAAAGTAAAACTATACTGTACTTTTTGTAGTTCTTCACACATGATGTTCCATCTCCATGTAGTGCTCTGGATGTTTCTCATGCCTAGAATGCACTCCCTCTTAGAAACTCAGATTTCCTTTAAAACAAAGCTGAAGCTCACCTTCTACCTGGAGCCACTTGTTATGGGAACTGGAATCTAAGGTCTTCCCTGCCCCTAGGCCCTGTGATATAAGTGACTCTGGGTACCTTCCTTGATTTGAAAATATACTCTGCTCCCTAATAGGCTGAATGTGGTCCTCTGGAGCCTGTGGTGGGAGGCTTGTTTTTCAGGAATGCCCACACCTTGTTACTTTGATTGGGCAGTGGGTCAAGAGGGTTGTGGCATTCTCTGAGCCAGGAGAAAGCTATGTATACCCTGATGTGAGATTTTGTTTTGGGGCTTACTTTGAGAAGTGTTGTGTGATTTGACCAGATGAGACTGGGCAGCCTTTGAGCCTCCCAGCTTTGAAAACCCAGATGTTGGTGCTTCCCTCTCTGGTAACTGACTAGGTTTAGATGTAATGGTCAAGACAGTTGGAAGCCTGTCTGCTAAACTGTTTCTCTGAAGTTTGGGGTGCTGACCTTTTCCTCCTGAACTAGGTAAATGATTAAAGCAAGGTTGATTAATTGTTTGATTAAAGCAAGGTTGTTAACCCATTTTGAATTGCTTTCCTTTAGAAAAGTAGATCTAAGAACCTGTGTTGGCAGTCATCCTGGGGGTGCTGGGGTGCTTGCTGCTACACCACTCTACATTATCACCCTCCCCCTCACAGCTATCAAGTATTGACTTTGCATATATTCGGTATGTACTTATATGTGTATATATAATGTGTATATTATACATAATGTCTATATATGTATATATGTGTGTATATATATTATTTCCCCCATTAGAAAAGCAAGCTACTTGAAGGTAGGAATTGTTTCATTTTGGTCACATTGATTTATTGAGAGGATTACTTATATATACACACATATACATATATGTGTATGTATATAGATAGATTAACATCCTACTCATATAGGGCTATTTAAGAGGCAGTTTATAGATCAATGGCATAAAATACTCTGCAAACAAGGATTCAGTAAAGTGAGCTTTGATTTCCTCCTTTAGAGAATGAGGAGCATGAACTATATGTGCTCTGAACACTTGGGAAATCTAACGTTTTATGATTCTGTGAATTTTGCAATTAGTACATATTACCTTTATCTGGTACAGTTATTTCCCAAAAGAGGGACAAATGTGTGAGTTGTAATTCAGGGGAGGTGGAAGAAGATACAAAAAGAAAAGGGGAAAGAAGGAGAGAGAGAGAAATAGAAAAGAAGGAAAAGAGAGCTTCACAAACCAAAACAATTAATTTGGGGATATATTGAATTCAACATTGTGCCTCATCTGTGTGTCTCACACTAGCCAGGACAAAAAAAAGGTGTTAAAACTTTATTAGACCTGGACTGAAATGCCTTTAGATACCACATGATTTAATGTAATCATGGAAATAAGATTTTGTACCAAATACTTTATTTATCTCCGATTAAGATGCCTAGTCAAAACCTTGCCCAGGTTTACTGGCTTAACAAATATAGCATTTATCTGAACTGTCCAGATCTACAAAAAACATCAAGATCTGAAGACACTAAAGTGAGGCAGGTACAGTGGGGTACAGAATTGAGAAATCTTGCATTTATCAGTCATACTAATTCATGAAATGATGCTGAACAGACCAAGGAAATAATTTAAGTTTCTTGGTTCCTTAATTTTCATGTCCACTATTTTTGGGCATCCAGGGGACATAGCAGGTGGACCTGTGACTTTAGGCATGTCACTCATCATTCAAATTGAAACTGCTCTTTCTAAAGTTATTAAGTCTCTTAACCTATCTTTCCTTTCCTTAGTATCCTTTGCTGAATCTTTAACCAGGTCATACACAGTAACAGAGTGTCCTACAAAGGTCTCTCCAGGGCCCTCTTCTCTTTTTCCTTTATACTATATTTCCCTTTGGGATCTCATCAGCTCCCATGGATTAAGTTCAGACCTCTACATTGATCTCTAACCCTTTCTGTTGACCTCCGATCTTTCATCTCCAACTGCCTATCATACATCTCAAACCGGATGTCTCTTGATAAAGGAGGACTACTGGAGAAGTTTAAGGTGTCCTACCCAGTCCTTATTGTCTCATCACACTTGATGGAACCCCTAGAATTATGCAGGCTTCCTCCATGTGGCAGCACTACAGGACAGGGGTTCTTCACTTTTTTGTGTGTCTTAGACTCCTTTGGAAATCTGATGAAGCATAATACTGTTGCGGTTTATTGACAATATTCATAATAGGAGGAAATGATAAATTTCAATCAGAGGGTTTTACATCCAAATTCAAGTACTTCCTGAATTTCATCCATAGACTTGCAAAGATAGACTCCAAGTAAAGAATTCCTGTCACCATCACTATTTATCCTTCCTACACTACTTAGTTATTATATACTTTGTATCTCAGTAAAAACAAAGAAAAAACATGCTTGTACATTTAGTTGAGTTTCTTTTGTTAAAGATCCCGTTTGGGTTTACTTGATAAAGATACTAGAATGGTTAGTAGGAAATTTCAGCTCATTTCACAGATAAGGAAACTGAGGTAAATAAGGTTAACTGACATGCTCTGGGTCACACAGTTGTAAAGTATCTGAGGCCAGATTTGAAATCGGGAAGAAGTCTTCCTGACTCTAGGTCCTGCATTCTATCTGCTGAATCACCTAGCTGCCCCTGATGGCTTCTTTATACCAGATTTAATCCTCTACTGAAACAAATAATGTAGTCAGGCCGTATCTGGCATGATTGTGTCTTAGTTCTGAAAAGCAGGAGTCAATAGGACAAGTCTCATCAAATGCCATGATGAACCCATGCGGGCACCTAGTATCGAGCTACATAGGAACGACAGATAGACCCCTTCCCCATAAATTGTTCAAGAAATCAAATACATCTGTGGTGCTACTGAGTACCCACTCTACTGCCCAATGTCTACCACCTGCTCTGGTGAACTCTTAGATTGCACGTGCTCTCTACTAGGCCAGAGGGTCCAGCAACTAAATCAAGACATCACAGAGACTTTGCCACTTAAGCTACTATTCCCCACCCCCCACGCATACCACCTGCTTTTCCTGCAGAAAAGCAATCAAAATACTAAGGGCAAGCCCCCGCCCCCCCTGGCATTTGCTCCTACAACACCATCCTGTAGAGAAAGCAATCAATAATACAATTCACCTCACATTTCTAGTTAAAATGATGACATGAAAAGGATCCCGGTTCACCCTAAAAAAATGTCTATTAAAGTGAAAAAGCAACAGAAGTGAATGTCAATCTAGCCCAGAATTAGAAGGTAGACATGTCAACAAGCAGAAAGGTTGCACCAGGGAAGCCAGTCCAAATCTAGAAGCCTATGTGCTGGAAGAAGTCATACTAGTGAAAATATGAATAAATGGGAAAAAATAGAGCTATAGGTTAACAGAAGCTGAAGTAAAGCCAAATCACAAAGGGGTGAAAATGGCTTGGCCAAAAGAATAACAAGAATAGATGGAAGAAAAAAACATGGGGGAAAATAAAATAAGAAGTCAAATGAGATGTGGAAGGAAAAGAAAACTGGATGGAGAATAAATAGCATAGAATAGAAAGTTAAAAAAAAAAATCTTACCTAAATAGGAGACACTCTGAAAAAATAGAATTGGGCGATCAAAATTTAGTGATTCCCAGGAACAACAAGAAATACTAGAACAAAGTAAAAGTATTTTAAAAATAGAAAAAAAAAATAAAACAACTCATAAATATCATCTGATCTAGAAAGCATGTCATAGAGAATTTAAGAATCATTCGCCTTCCTGAAAAACATGACCAAACAAAAAAATTACAAAGATAGTTTAATAAATTATTAAAGAAAAATGTCCTAACTCTCTTCCTCATGTGAAATCTAATTGTGAAAACTAACAAGTTTCTCCCCCACTTCCCTAACATTCCTTTTCCTTTCCCTTTCCTTTCCTCTCTTAACCACAACCAAATAGAACAATACTATGCCTGGGGGCGGGAGTGGGGGGGGGGTGCTTCTAAAACAGTGAAAAACATACTGCAGCACTCAGAAAGAAAAAGTTCAGTTAACAAAGAACCACAGACTAAGCTATAAGAGTTAGGGTGCCACCAGAGAAAAAGAAGAGGAAATCTTAAAACATGATGTTCAAAAAGATAAAAAGCTTACAGCCAAGAATCATTTATTGATTAAAACTTAATATAATCTGGAAGAGGAGGGGGATCTTTAAAAGATTAGAGGACTTTCAAGAATTTCCGAGGAAAAACAACAGAACTGAGTTAACTCTGAAAAATTAAATAAGAATGTATTTTCCACTCCCTCCTATGTCCCCACTAATTTTAAAAAACAAAATTTGTTAGGGGCGGCTAGGTGGCGCAGTGAATAGAGCGCCGGCCCTGGAGTCAGAAGGACCTGAGTTCGGAGCCGGCCTCAGACACTTAATGCACACACAAACAAAAAAACCTAGCCGTGTAACCTTGGGCAAGTTACTTAACCCCAATTGCCCTAAAGGGGCGGCTAGGTGGCACAGTGAGTAAGAGCGCCGGCCTCGGAGTTGGGATGACCCGAGATCAGATCCGGCCTCAGAAAATGAGCCCCCACGTATAAATCAAAATGACTAGCCGTGTAACCTTGAGCAAGTTACTTAACCCCAATTGCTCAAAAAAAAAAAAAAATTGTAAAAAAAAAAAATACAGTCAAGCAAAACAAATACCCACATTGTCCATATTCAGAAATGCATGTCTCATTCTTCATCTTTTGCATGCTTCATCAATGGTCCTCTGGAATAGTGAGTCACTGCATTCTTAAGTTCAGCCTTCTTAAATCTTTCTAAATTATTTGTCTTTGCAATATTGTTATTATATACATGTTCACTGATTTGAATAAAAACTTTAAAATTGAAACACAAGAGTTAAGAGAAACCTAGGAAGGTAAATTCATTTAAGCAACTGGGTCTAAATGACAAAGGAAGCCTATTATGTTTCTATTTTTCATAATATTGAAATAACCCTTTTCCTTTCAGAAGCAGCTCAGGAATCATCTTCTGCATAAAGCCTTTTTAATTCTGACCCCACCTCCCAATTGGTAGTGCTCTCCCTCCCAAATTTTCTTCTAAGTACTTTGTGTGTATGTGTACACATGTATAAATAATTGCAATCCAATCCTATTTTTTTTTATTTAAAATTGTTTTAGCTTCTCAATTTGACTGTCTCTAAGCCATTAGGATAGTTTCTTGTGAACAAAGGATTTACCACATCCACAATGTTATGCAGTTTTATCGAAAGGTTTAGTCTATTTAAAATAGGCTTGTGCTTTGTTTCTTTGTCATTTGGGATTTTTTTAGATGTTTTGTGCTTTTCTCCTTCAAAGTGCCTGACCATTATTATGCCCCTGACCGTTAGTCCTACAGGCTTTTTTTTCCTCTTGCTGCCTCCATCCCATTCACTTTCAATTTGGTTTGAATTATATTAGTGATTTATTATTCTCTCTTATATTTAGTTATCTAGTTCTTTTTCTCCTTTTTTCATTCCCCTTTACTCTTTTCTAAGTGATTAGTTCACAATCTTTCCTCCCTCTCTTCCCTCAAACCTCTTGTCTTAGCTTTATTTTTACTGGACCTGTTTCCAAGATTTTCTTTGCTTTGTTCTCTTCCAACGTATTCTGAAGTTTTATTGTCTAATTCATGAGTTATATACTTATTATTTCTACTTTAATGCCTTGGATTCCTCGTGAAGTTAGAATGTAAGTACTTGCTTTAAACTCCCTAATCCACTCAGCCCTTTTACTACTGTGCATCTCAGAACTAATAACTTATGAGGGAATTTGGACCTTGGTCATTGGTTGCTGGCCTGAGGATTTGGTAAGGATATAACAACTATTCCACACTATCTTCTACCTCCCTTCCCACCGTGTATGCATCCTCCCAATATTTTATACACCAAAATACACAAAATCACATAGGGGAAAGTGATTGAATTGGGTCAGGCCATGGTGCTTCAATTCTTCTCCCCCACCTTCACATTTCCTGTTGCTTTAAGTTTTACCTTCATGTTTATTCCCCTCCTTAAGATTTGAAAAGTACTTTATAAATATCATCTCATTTTATCCTTACAATAACCCTAGGAAATCAGTACTATGATTGTCACTTTTTTATAGATAAGGAAACTGAGATGAATGGAGGTAAAGTGACTTGTAAGTTTCTGATGCCAAGTTTGAACTCAAGGCTTTCTGATTCAAGTCAATTAATTGCTCTTTCCTCTAGGACAGATAGCTAGAAGGATTGCTAATTGAGAGCTTTAAAAATTAGAGTTCTCCATTTATTGATTCATAAGGATTTTACTTTGCTAATGTTCACTTTCTTTGGATTCAGTAGTTCTAATGTTACATAATCGCTTTTAGGGTATGGTTAGTGAAGTTAAAGGGGTCTGGCAAAAATGACTAATCCACTATCTTGTTAGTCCCATGGCTCCTCTCCATTATGAATTCTTGTGCTGAAACTTTAGAGTTGTATTCTGTATCAAAGAAATATTGTTGTTCAGTCATCTCAGTTATGTTTGCCTCTTTGTGAACCCATTTGGTGTTTTCTTGACAAAAATACTGGAGTGGTTTGCCATTTCCTTCTCCTGCTCCTATGACAGATGAGAGGGTTTAATGACTTGCCCAGGGTCACATAGCTATTAAGTGTCTGAGACCAAATTTGAACTCAGGAAGATGAGTCTTCCTGACTTTAGATATAGGCACTCTATCCACTTCACCACATAGCTGCCCACTCAGTAACTTAATTGTTTTCATACATAAACTCCAAATGCTTCATTGTGTCAGTTCCAGTGCATGCCTGTGATATATTCACATACATTCTGGTTCAAGTATGTTCATATACACTGGAAATACTGAATATGTCACTAAATATTTCCAATTTACCTGTATCTGCTGCCAAATACCTATTTAAAAAAATACTTTCTGATACATGTTGTTATATTAATAAACTCTTCCACTGAATTGCTTAAAACAATATGTTCCATTATGTAATGATACAAAAATACCTCTGGAGAATGAAACTCACCGTTCCCAATATTTTTAAAGCACAACACTGGAACTGATATGATGACTACATGGTGGGGAATCTTCCCAGTGTGATAAGATGCTTAACATGGGGTAGAAAAACGGATTCTGAAAAAGAAAGCCTATCTGAAATTTTAAATATAAAAAAAGTCAGATGCAATGGATAACCAAAAGCTCCCTGGAGGAAGCAAACCAAGCAGATGTTTCAAGGAATAGGAAAAATGGATTTGTAGGAGAAAAAGTTCTCTGAACATAGTCTGTATGAAAATGAAATGTGCCAAATCCAGGAGGGGAAAACAAGGAGGAAACAAATCTGAGATAGAAATTCTGTATAACTGTATAATAAGAATACAGTTAGAAGTTGGGGAAAGTAGGAGATAGTAGAAGAGTTTAGGGTTGGAAATATATGTGAACGACCCATATACAAGATGGCACATGCTGATATATTTATATATTTCTTCATTACATTAATATTTGTCACCTAAAACCTAAATATCTCTCAAATTCTCATGTCTGAATCGGGTGATCCTATATATTGGATAAATTATTACATTTACTTAAGTATGTAATTTTACTTCTTCTGATCGCGTTTTCCCCATATATAGAACAAGGGAGGGGGTAGAACAATTTATAACTAGTTTCCTCCCACTGACTCAGTTGAGTCTTATAGTTGCCATAGTTTGTGCAAATGCACATTCAACAACCTATAATTTCCAATAAAGAGGAATTTTATAACACTGAGGAAATTTTATAGTGGGTATCAGAGTCATATCACAAAATTACTTGCATTTAGTTCATGTATTTTACAATACACAAACCTATTGTAAATGTCAGACTCAGAGGGTTGGAGATGATTCAATATTTACTTCAGCATGGAACTTTTGTATTTATCACCTATGGAAACATAAGTATATTTACATACACTGTGAAAATAGGACATTTCAGTGTGCTTTAACTATGTGTGTGTACTTTTTTAAACAAAATAAATATTTTTATTTAAAACATTTTTAAATATTTAATTTAAATTTTAAAATTTAAATATTTCATTTAAAAATAAAATTTTAGGGAAGGAGGGAGGAATCTGTAACCAATGAAATTAAGCCAAGGCCTGGAATTTCTCAGATCTTGGTTCTCATTTACTGCAAACTAGCTGTGTTACTTAGAGTAAGTCACTTTAAATTTGTCTTACTGATATCTATAAAATGATGAGGTAGTGGATGATCTCTGTAGTAACTCTTTTTTTTTTTGGAGTGGAGGTAGAGCAATTGGGGTTAACTGACTTGCCCAAGGTCACATAGCTAGTTTTTGTGTTAAGTGTCTGAGTCTGGATTTAAACTCAGGTCCTTAACTCCAGGGCCAATACTCTCTATTTACTGCACCATCTAGCTGCCCCTCTATAGTAACTTCTTAGTCTGAAATACTGTGATTCTACAATGAGCACCATTGGAGTTTAGTCAATCCCTAGTTTCTTCATTTCTTCTTCTTCTTTTTTTTTCTTTTTTTGCTTTTTGGAGGACAACTGGGCTTAAGTGATTTGCCCAAAGTTATGGGGCTAGTAAGTGTGTCAAAGGTCTGAGGCTGGATTTGAACTCAGGTCCTCCTAACTCCAAGGCCAGTGCTCTATTCACTAAGCCACCTAGCCACCCCTAGTTTCTTATTTTTCCCAATGAAGCAGCTGAAGCCCAGAAGTTAATCAGCTTTTGCCCAAATAGTTGTTGTGGTTTGTCCTTCAATTTGTAAGAGGGCAAATGACATCATATGGTGCTGTCTTGATTTGCACATGAAATGTATTTAATGTATTTAAGCCAGGCAGAGATGTTCAAAGTCGCCCTCTCTTTTCCAGAACCCAGTTTCATATAGGTAGCAAATGGCAGAGCTGGGATTTGAACTCGAATCTTCTGACTAAAAAACCTCAAACATTTCCCACTTTATCAGTCAGTCAGGGAGGGTCAGGAGAGGGGGAGAAAATTTGAAACTTGATTGTGGAATTGAAAATAAATAAAATTTAAAAACAAAATAAAAGTCATCCTCCTAGGATTTAGCAATCTAAAGAGGAAACAACAACTGCATATGTAGTTAGGTTCAAAACAAATACAAGATAATTAAAGGGAGGAGAAAGATAAAAGGCAGAAGGATCTGGATTAGGAAAGGTTTCAAGCCTAAGGAAACCTATCCGGACACTTAAAGGAAACTAGGGGATGGTAAAATCTGATCTTCATAGATAAAAAACAACAAATGAAAGTTAATTTCAAAGTGAATTAACTGATTTTCCTTCACCAGAGGTTTTATAGTTGGGCAGGACAGGATAAATAGAAATATAAAACCAAAATTTTACCCAACAGCTGACCTAGAAGATAATTTACTTGTTTTCACAACACCATACCCCACTTTATTATCAGAAGAAATAAGACCATAAAAACCATGCAAATAACCCACAGGGATTTAGGTAGCATCTTCTCTCTAATGGAAAGAGACACAGGAAGCTTTATAAAATATGACACTCCCATTTTTAAGGGTTTTCAAATGCATCAGCAAACAGATGGGTCTTAAGTTCATTTTTGGATACAGAAACAATCTCTGAATAGAAAGTGGAAGTAGCTTCTGCAATCAGGGAACAGTTTCTTTCTAAATATTCTCTCACCAGTACTATGAAGCAGAGCCAGCTAAAATTGTGATTTCATGAGGAATTCAAAGATTATATCTAATGAAAGACATTCCATATCAGAAACCTTATAAATAGTGATGGTGATTCCCCCCCCCCCCTTGAATTTTGCTGCTGCAATCCTTATTTGTAGCTTTAGCTAAGAGAAACTAAGCAGAAATCCTTTCTACAAATGAATGGAATCCCGTGGATTGGGAGATGGCTGATGAAATGTGGCACAAGACAGGAATGGAAAACTGCTAGTCTATACGAAACGATGAATATGGTAAAAGAACTGTGGAGATCCTTATGAACTGATGCAAAGTAAAGAAAGTAGAACCAAGAAAACAATATACACAACTATAGAAAAGTAAAGGGAAAGAATAGCAACTATTACAACAATGAACAAAGAACCCCAAATTGAAGGTAGCAAGATCACAAATACCAAGCCTGACGCCAAATACCTCAAAGACACACTTGATTGCAAAGGTACAGAATATACTGATGAGGTATGGGCTCTGGGAGCCCCCTCGAGCTCTCCTAGAGTCCTTGAGGTACAGGCTCTGGGAGCCCCCCTTGAACTCTGATTAAATCTTCTCATTTGATGAGGCATGAAACAATAAGCCTTACTTTGTGTCTGGGCCCAAACCTCAGTTACTAGACTTCCCACCCCTGAGCCTATCAAAATATCAGCAAAACTGAACTGGCCTAGCCCACCATGGTCTGTTGCCTCCAGCAGTCCTCCAGAAGACCCTCCCCAAACTCCTCTAGACCACCCCTAGATTCCTCGCACAATCTTCTGTATATAAGACTGCATCTTGTCTCCAGGTCTGTGAGAGTGCCATAGAATGACTTAACACAGACTTAACTCTGTGTCTTAATACAAGCGAACTTTTAATACATTTTACTTTTCTTTGGCTGAGAGAAGACTTGAGTCGAATGCGTTCAGCAGGACCTGACATGTTGGTATTTTGGAGTCTCCAGAGCAACTAGATTTTTCCCAATGTTTTAAAAGACAACCCAAAGGCGAACTTTTGGGAGCTATAGCCACAGGGCCTTCCTCCATAAAGAAAGGTTTCAGAGTAAGCCTCGGAAAAAAACAAAAACCCACAAAAAAGTACCTGAAGTTTTCCCAGTTCCCTAGCGCCAAGAGAATTGAAAGAATCTGGCTTACACTTCCAGATGGGGGGTCTGTCCTTGTCTTCCATTCTTCAGAAGCTGTGCACATGTCCATGCTCTCCAAAATAACCAAACAGGACTGAGAACCTGAGGGTCAGGCTGAGCATGAAACAGCTTCCTAGATGTCTAACTTAATGGGACCTGAGGTCAGGCCCCGCCCCCACACACAAAACTGCACTTCCAAGGTCTTGGGGAAAGAGAGAGGCTTCCTTACCTTCCAGTCCCAGCTGGAGAAGAGCTAGAGATTAGCAGTGTTTCCAGTATCAGGGAACCATAAAAATATAGGTTATCCATAAAGAGGGTTAGGATTGCTCTGGAGACCCCCAAATACCAACACACCGGGTCCTGTTGAATGAATTCGACTCAAGTCTTCTCTCAGCCAAAGAAAAGTAAAATTTATTAAAAATTCGCTTGTATTAAGACACAGAGGTAAACCTGTGCTAGGTCACACACATGGAGACAAGATGGGGTCTTACATACAGAAGGTTGTGGGTGGAATCTAGAGGTAGTCCAGAGGAGGAGTTTGGAGAGGGTCTTCAGGAGGAGTTAATGAGGTCAATGAGTGATTAAGGGTGGGAAGTTGCTGGAGGCTACCTGGACACTACAGACAATGGTGGGCTAGGCCAGCTCAAGGGTGTATTGATATTTTGATAGGCTCAAGAGTGGGAAGTCTAGTAACTGAGGTTTGGGCCCAGTCACAAAGTAAGGCTTATTGCCTCATGCAAATGCCTCATCAAATGAGAAGGTTTAATCTGAATTCCAGGGTCTGTACCTCAAGGACTCCAGGAGAGCTTGAGGGGTCTCCCAGAGCCCATACCTCTTTGACACCATTTTGATGTATTGATTGGCTGTGTTGAGTTTTTCTTCCTTTTCTTTTTTAAAAATTCTTTTGAATAATTCTTTTAGAGTAGGGAGATGTGAAGATACAAGAGGAATTACAGTCAGTATAAAATCAGGAAATATTCATAAAAATCTATTTTTTAAAGAAAATCAGGAACAGTACTGTAAAAATAAACTTTAAATAAAGTACTTTTGAAAAGAGTTCATTGTATTTTAATGGATAAGTGTAGTAAAGTGAAATCACTTTGGTCAAAATAATAAACCTCACCCAAACAAAGAAAAAAAAATAGTGGGAATCTTTTCCAAATTATGTACTCAAGAAGAATTTTCTTTAGTTTCTGGAATCCAGAGTTATTTTTTAGCTTTCATTTTGTCACACTAGGTATCCAATGCTTTGAAAAAAGTATACTCTATCAATGAGAGGCAGTCATAACCTTAAAAAAAGGTTTATTTTTGTAATAGGTCTTGTATTTCGTTTCAATGATTCTTTGATATAGGGAATGGAGTTTGGTGTCTCAGAAAAAAGGAAGGTCCCAGCAGCCTCCTTAATAAATCTCAGGAAGTCATGCTAATTATGGGATTTCCAGGGTATGTGGGTGGGAGGACAAAAACACCCTGCTTTAGAAACATTTCAAGCTCAGCAATACTGATTCCTTTTTTCTGTCTCCACTGAAATTTCCTTAAGGTCAAATACATGAAATGTTTTGTTTTTTTGTTTTTACAAACAATGAAACATGGTGTTTCTTGCCAGAGAGCAAATTAGTAGACAACTGCATTTGTTCTCACCCCTCCCCCCCCACCATCAATATTATGAACTTTCAGAAATCTTAAAAATATAAGATCAAAAGCTATTAATATAAAATAGATCAAAAGCTATTAATCTTATAACACATTAATAAAAATGCATAAGTAGAACCATTTACCTGAAATGAAGATGGAGAAACAGAATTTAAATACCATGGACTAAACCCCATTCCCCACAACAGGTGACCCTATTTTGTAAGGTGGAATTACAGATTGGGAAGGTGAATATACACAGGAAGTGGGGGATAGATAGGAATTTATGTTTTCTGTTTGTTATTCAGTCATGTCTGACTATCTGTGACCCCCCCTTGGACCAGAGTCCATCAGGCCATTCTGTTCTCCACTATCTTTCAAAGTCTATCAGAGTTCATGTTTGTTGCTTCCACGAAACTATTTATCCATCTCATCCTCTGCTATCATCATTTCCTTTTGTCTTCAATTTTGCCCAACAACAGGGTCTTTTCCAATGGATCCCACCTTTTCATTATATGTGAAAAGTATTTAAGCTTCAGCTTCAATATTTAATCTTCCAGTGAATAGCCTGAATTAATTTCCTTAATTATTTACTGATTTGAATTTTTTGCTATCCAAGGGACTCTAGAAAGCACCACAATTCAAACATGTCAATTCTGCAGCATTCAGCTTTCCTTATAGTCCAATTGTCACAGTCATACAAGCTATATATCCCTACTAATGTCATGGGTGGATGTAGCAGCAAGCACCCCAATATCCCCAGGGTGACTGCCAACACAGGTTCTTAGATCTGCTTTTCAAAAGGAAAGCAACTCAAAATGGGTTAACAAGCTTACTTTAATCAAACATATATTACCTAGTTCAGGGGGAAAAGGTCAGCACCCTGAACTTCAGATTATACAGACAGAATTTACAGATCAAACAGACAGGCTTCCAAACTGTCCCAACATTACATACATCAATACCAAATCACAGTTACCAGAGAGGGAAGCATCAACATCTGGGTTTTCAAAGCCTGGGGGGCTCTCAACAACGGCTTCCCAGAGTCTCATCTGGTCAAATCACACACTTCTCAAAGTGAGCCCCAAAGCAAAGCCTCTCCTCAGGGCTTATATAGCCTTCTCCTGGCTCAGAGATTGTAACAACTTCCTAGACCCACTGCCCAATCACAAAGTATCAAGGTGTGGGCTTTCCTGAAAAACAAGCCTCCCACCAAAGGCTCCAGGTGCACTTAAGCTAGGGTCAGGGAAGATCTTTAAATTTGCATTTCCATTACAGTGGACAATAAGGAGATTGTAATTTCTATATTTCCTCAGCAGAAGCAAGAGAATGGAAGAGGTAAAAGAAACTATCAATTGAGAGAAAACTGGAAGAGAAAGTCTGACCTTAGTAGAGGATTCATACAACTCTCCCTCCACTCTAGTTGCCTTGTCTGCTGCTAAGGAAGGAGAGGAACACTAACCTTACTGGACTAAATATTCTATGATGGTCCCTTCCTGTGACTGTTCTGCCTCTTGATAATGTGCAACTTAGGGGGGGTGGAGCCAAGATGGTGGTTATAAAGCAGCAGTCATCAAAACTACTTGGTACTGGCTGAGGAATAGAGTAGTGGATCAATGGAATAGATTGGGCACATGAGATTCAGCAATCAATGAGTATAGTAATCTATTGTTTGATAAACCCAAAGACCCCAGTTTTGGGGATAAGAACGCACTATTTGACAAAAACTGCTGGGAAAACTGGAATATAGTATGGCAGGAACTGGGCATAGACCATTATCTAACACCATATACCAAAATCAAGTCTAAATGGGTGCATGATCTAGGCATAAAGGATGATACTGTAAGCAATCTGGGAAAGTAAGGAATAGTTTGCCTGTAGATTTTTGGAGAGGGAAAGACTTTATGACCAAACAAGAATTAGAGAACATTATAAAATACAAAATGGATAATTTTGATTACATTAAATTGAAAAGCTTCTGCACAAACAAAGCCAATGTAACCAAGATTAAGAGGGAGGTGGGAAATTGGGAAAGAATTTTTACAACCTATGTCTCTGATAAAGGACTCATTTCTAAAATATATAGAGAATTGAGTCAAATCTATAAGAATACAAGTCATTCCCCAATTGATAAATGGTCAAAGGATATGAACAGGCAGTTTTCAGGGAAAGAAATTAAATATATCTATAAGCATAGAGAAATGCTCTAAATCACTATTGATTAGTGAAATGCAAATCAAAACAACTCTGAGGTACCACATCTCACCAGGTAGATTGGCTAAGATGACAAAACAGGAAAATGACAAATGCTGGAGAGGATGTGGGCAAATTGGAACACTAATGCATTGCTGGTGGAGTTGTGAACTTATCCAACCATTCTGGAGAGCAATCTGAAATTATGCCCAAAGGGCTATAAATAATTTCATACCCTTTGGCCCAGCAATACCATTTCTAGGGTTATATCCCAAAGAGATCATAGAAGTGGGAGGAAGACCCATATGTACAAAAATATTTATAGCGGCTCTTTTTGTGGTTGCAAAGAATTGGAAATTAAGGGGGTGCCCATCAATTAGGGAATGACTGAACAAGTTGTGGTATATGAATGTAATGGAATATTATTGTGCTATAAGAAACAAGGAGCAGACAGACTTCATATTTACCTGGAGAGGCTTATACAAACTGATGCTGAGTGAGAAGAGTAGAACCAGGAGAAATTTGTATACAATCACAGACACAACATATGTGTGATGACCAACTATGACAGACTGGACTCTTCTCAGCAATGCAGTGATATAAGTCAATCCCAAGAGACTCATGATGGAGAGAGATGTCTACATCCAGAGAAAGAACTAGAAAGAACTGAATTTGAATCCTGATTGAAGCAAACTACTTGATCTTTTTGTTCTTATTGTTTGGTTTTATTTCCTCTTTACCATTTTTCATTCCATCTGGTACAATCCGCCTTTGTAACCTCACTAATTTCTAATGTGAAAGCATTTGCAGATCCTATACTGGATTGTATGCTGTCATGGGAGGGGGGCGGGGCAGAGGGGAAGGAGGGAAGGAAAATTTGAAACTCAAGGAATTATGGAATTGAATCTTGTAAACTAAAAGTAAACAAACAATAAAGACAAAAAAAAAGATAATATGCAACATACATTTAAACAGGCAATGTTCACTTATTAAAGGATAAAAATTATGTCCACCCCCATAGGAAATACTGCCATGGATTTGGAATTTCAATATGAGCATTCCCTTCAACAATAAACAACTCAAGCCATCCATATCCATCTCATGACTGTCTTTTACATGCCAAGGGGGTCCATGCAAAAAGCAAAAAGGCTTTCCTACATCTCTATAAACAGTGTGTAGAAACCAATATTGCAGACATGGTTTTTCTTTAATTATTTATCACTTTCACTTGCCATGTTCACTTTGCCTTATGTTTCAGATAAGGTTTGTAATTGCCAGAAACAGGGGTCTAAGTAGTTCAAATATTAGCCATCTAACTCTTAGCTTCATGAAATATATATGATGATCTTAACTAAATAAAATTGCTACAGCACCTTTAATTTGATGATTTTTGGAAAATTATTAAATATAAATTAACATTTAACCATGGATCTTTTTTTTTTAACCCCATGCATACAAACAGCAAGGAAATAGGTTTTTTTATTCTCTATATGTCTGAGAAGTTGATTCGTTATCTTTTTTTTTTTTTTTGGAAATACTGATGTTTCAATTTGCACACTTTTTTTCTTTTATCATTTTAAATACAAGTTGTATAAACTGAATTATAGCAGTGTTTCATGAAGGAGACTGGAAGATGGTTATAAAATACCTTGACATATATGTATTGTATCCAAATCTAAGAACCTGTCTAAAATATTTTTAGGGATGAGTCAGTTCTTAGAAAGAACCAATAGATAAAGTATTTTTAGAAAACTAAACAAACACTGGGGGAGGCAGTGGGATGAAGAGAAGGGGGACCTGAGTTCATCTATCTTTAATTCCATTTCATTGAATTAAAAAATCAGAGAGATCTAAAACAAATAGATATTTTCATCTCATTTGGCAGATTAGAAGGTAAAAGAAAAAATACAGATGAGTGGGGTTCAAAATTATTTGCTTCCTAGGATATCTCAAAACAGGTTCCTTATTGAACTTATTGGATTTCTTATCTTTAAAGTAATCCTATAAAGGGAAATTGGGCATATGGTCATTATTTTATGTATCTGTATTTTAATAATTATGTTTTTAACCTATTGAAAACAGTCTATAAGTTGATGTGGAAATTATTTTTCTTTTGTAAAATCGGTGACATTTGTTGGAAGGAAATCATTGGATTCACACTCTAGGGATCAATAATGTCTTAAGATTTACAAATGATATTAGTCATACATAAAATCGTGTTTCTACAAGGAATTTTGTTACAAGTACAGTAGTATATATCTAAAACCAAAACCCAGCATTCTATCTAAAGGGGATAAACTAGAATCCTTTCCAATGAGATTGGGGGTAAAGCAATGATGTTCATCATTATCATTATTATTCGATATAGTATTAAAAGTAAGATCTATAGCAAGGAGACAAGAAAAAATGGAGAATAAATAGAGGCAAATATGGAAGAAAACTAATGTCTTTTATAGATGATATGATATAATACTCAGAGAACTAAAATAATAAATCAATTTAGTATTGGTTAATAGAGATGGAACAGATTTGGTATACAATATACTGAATGAAACAAAGGAACCTACTAGCACTGTGCTTGTAAACCCCAAAAAACTTTGACAGAAGCTTCTCTGAAAACTGAACAGAAATCTGGCAGAAATTAGGTTTATATCAACAACTCATGCCATATACCATTATAAACTCCAAATGAATATATTACATAGATTTAAAGCCACATCAGAATCAAATTAGGGGAAAAAATAAGACATTACCTTTAAGATCTATGGAGAGCAGAAGAGTTCATGACCAAACAAAGAAATATAATCAGATAAAACACACAATTTTGCTCACATATATTTTTAATTTGCATAAACAAATTAACTGCAGTCAAGATAAGAGAAAGTTACTGGGAAAAAGTCTTTCTAGCAAGTTGTCCTGATATAATTTCACACTTCGAAGATATAAGAAATTAATTCAAATTTGTAAGAATATAAGCCAGAATGATCAAACAGTAAACAAAGGGGTAGTTCTCCAAGAAAAAAATATAAGCTGTCTATATTTATAATCATTAAGGGAAAAAAAGCATCAATCACTAATACATTTTAAAAATACAAATTAAAGCATCTTTGAACTTCTTACACTTGTAAGACTGGCAAAGTTGACAAAAATGGAAAGTAATCAATGTTAGAGGAGGTAAGAAAAAATAGGCACTCTAATGCTCTGTTGCTGGTAGAGCTGTAAATTAGTTTTCTTTCTGGAAAGCAATTTTAGACCTATGTCCCAGAAGTCAACAATATAAAACCCAATACCATGAAGGTGGTACTTGGCCCAAATTACAAGATATAATTGGACCTGATGAAGGATGATCATAAGGAGAGGGACAAAGCCTTTGCTTCTAGACAAAGCTCATTTACCACTCTCTCTACTAGCCTAATATGTAAGAAAAAATTTATTTACAATCAACTTTCACTGGCAATACAGTTTTCCCACATATCTCAATAAATAAGTGTTTTTTCTACCTCACACCAGCTCCTCAAACATATCTTAAAAGTTACATGAGGTCAACAGGAACCTTCTCTTTATATTACTTTATATTTCCATACTATCTCAAGCAATATTTTGATAGAGGAAACCAAAATTCTATTTCTGAACATCCTCCAGGGTTCCTTTACTTCCATTCTCCCACTTGGAAAAAAAATAATTTAACCAAGTTTCCACTGTAAAACCACTCCTAATAGATACTCAATTATTCTAAGGCAGGTCAAAGACAGGGCCAGGCAAATGATTCAGGGTCAAAAATTAAATACAACATAGCACATCTAGAATACAAAAATTATAAGTAAAAACTTTGTTGAGAATGAAAAGAATCAATATAAAACAATAGAAGGATAGATTAAAACAAGATGGAGTTTCTTCTGCAAAAACTATACAAGGATGGAATTCCCAGGAGCAGCAAAAGGTAAGATGAAGTTTCTGGCTCCCTCGGGCTAGACCTTTAATGTCTGCTACAGAAAGGAAACCAAATGGTCTTTGCACACCCTTCAAGGACCACCTAGCCTATATAAAAGAGGTTATTACTTCTACCATAGTTGTAGAAAATATTTTTTTGCAAAATATAAATACCTTTGTGTTAAAAATATTAGAAAGTATAGGAATAAATGAACCTATCATTAACAAAGTAGATGGTATCTTTCTAAAACAATGAACTAGAATTCTCTGTAATGGAAAAAAAAAGCACTAGAGATTTGTCTACTAAGATCAGGGATATCTACTGTAGCCATTATAATTTGATAGAGTGCTAGAAAAAATAATTATAATAATAAGAAAAAAATTAAAACTTAAGGGAATATATATGAGCAAAGAGGAAGCAAAATTAACACTTTCTGCAAGTGATACCATAGTTTATTGTTGAAAGATACTTTAAAATTGAAATAATTAATAAATTGAGTAAAGTAGCCGGTTATAAAATAAACCCACAAAAATCACAAATCCTTTTAACTATTAGCAAGAAAACTCAGCAAGAAAGAAAATAATAAATTCATTTAAAAATAATTACAGGATATACAAAATAGGAGATCATGTTCCAAGACAGAGAGAAATTATACAAATATAGCTACAACACATTTGTACAGAAATAAAGGCAGATTCAAATAAATGGAGAGACATTTGCTGTCCATGTTTCATTCCTGGAAATATAACATTCTATAAAATAAATATATGTAGTATATAATAAAATATTACCTAAAATAAGTTATAAATTCAGTGTTATACTAATCAAGAAGAGGTAGCCCTTCTCCTTACCAGGGCACACTACCCTACCTACAAGAGTAATTCCATTCCATCCCATTGTCTACAGAATATTACTCCCTCTCTCATCCCTATTCCCTCACTACTCTTCAGTTGTTCAGCCTCTACTGGTTACTTCTCTACAGCCTACAAACATGCCTCAAAAAAATCCTCACTTGATCCATCCATCCTTACTAGTTATAGACCTAGTTTTCTTCTCCCTTTTCTGGCTAAACTCCTCCAGAAGCCCCTCTGCAATAGGTGCTTCTATCTCCTTTCATCTCACTCTCTTTTTAACTCTTTACAGTCTGACTTCTGACTTCATCATGAAATGGAAACTGCTCTGTCCTAAAGTTACTAATAACCTTATTTTTTCCCTTCAATTTTCTCTGGTCCCTCTATACTATTTCACCTGTTGATTTCATTAGCTCCAATGCTTTCAATTGTCATTTACACATAGATGATTCAAATTTCTTTGTTCAGCCCTAACAACTCTCCAAGGCTCCAGTCTCCCAGCTCCCATCTCCAACTGCCTACTAGACATCTCAACTTGATATCTAATAGAATCTTTAAGTTTGGCATGTCCAAAAATGAAACCATCTTTCCCCTCAAAACTTTCCCTCTTTCTTTTTTTTTTTTGACATAATTTACTTATAGTAAAATAATTTAGTTTATTTTTGAGAACTTACAAAGTCTATGGGAGAGTCTGCATTTTCTTTTCTTTTTTTTAAACAAATGCTTTATTAACTTCTGTTTTACATCATTCATTTCCGCCAGATTTTGAGTTACAATCATTTTCCCCCCGTTATTCCCCTACCCAACCTCCCAGAATAGCAGTCCCACAAGATATCGCTTCCTACAATCTGCTCTCTCCCATACCTTCTCCCATACCCCCTTCGACTTTTCCATTAGAGGAAGGTGAATCTTTGTGTCCCAATGCCTGCACATCTTATCTCCCAATTATAAGCAAAAGAGTATTAATAATAGTATTTATATATATTTGAAACATTTAATGTTAAGATCTCGAATTTCAGATCCATTTCCTTCCTCCCTTGTCACCCATTCCCTCTGGGGAGATAAGTAATTCCGTATATGTTGTACATGTCTAGCTATGCAAAACATTATCATAGTAGATATATTGTACAAGGCTGCTTATAATTCCCTCCCACTCATCCCACCCCCCACCTGGTCCATTCCCTGCATGATCCTGTCCCTCTTCTATAGTGGGTACTTCCAACCTCCCCTCA
Source organism: Gymnobelideus leadbeateri (assembly GCA_011680675.1). NCBI lineage: Eukaryota > Metazoa > Chordata > Mammalia > Diprotodontia > Petauridae > Gymnobelideus > Gymnobelideus leadbeateri. Next base: position 385,377 of record WOXC01001970.1, read on the forward strand.
CCCCAAGGATGCCCTCCCATCCATCATCCCTCCTCTCATCCCCCTTTCCCCTATTCTGCTGCAGGTTGAGATATCCCATTTAGTATGTATGTCATTCTCTCCCTGAACCAAATTCAATGAGAATGTGGTTTTGCCTTTTTTGCCTTCCTATTCTCCCCCTCCCTTGCAACCACTTCCCCTTGCTTCTTCTACATGAGATAGTTTACCCTACTGTGTCTCTCCCCATCTCCTCTTGCCACTTTCCTCTCTCACCTCATAATTTCATCCCTTGAAAAACTTTCCCTCTTTCTAACTTCCCTATCAAGGGTACCACCATCTTCGTAGTCAATTGGAGCTTTCATCCTCAATTCATCATTCTTTTCCATCCAATCTGTTATCACATTCTGTCACTTTTAACTTGAAACATCTCTTACAAAAGCCCATTTATCGCCTCAAACAACACTATTACCCTGGGGAATCACCTTACATCTGGACTATTGCTTCTGGTTGGTCTTCCTGTCTAAAGTCTCTCTCTAAATAACAGAAGTAAAGAGTCCACAAGATATTTCTATATTTAAGAGAAGACTAAGAGAAGGAAGGAAGAGGAAAAATTAAAGAAAGGACAGGTTAAATTTCATAGGAAAAAAAAAACAACTGGCAGCAAACTCATCAGGTCATTATTCATTGAACACCTGTCCACAGCTTCGCTCTGTTCTAACAGTCAAGGGGGCACTGGCCCAAGAGAACCTGTAGAATCTTTCTTGACTACTCATTCTCCCTCCTGCTACATATAAAATCAGTTGCTGGATCTTGAGCAATACTAGGTAGCCAGCCTAGGGACTTCAGACAGTTGTAGAACACACAGAGAATTACAGAAGAATGGGGTTGGTGAAGGAGACTGGCTACTACAGAAGTCAATCAAAGTCATGCTGGAGCAGTATTCTCCATAGCCATTCTCACCCTTTAGAGGAAACAGACTCCTTCAATCCTAGGGGTCTAAGAGAACTGGGACCAGGATAGGCAAAACTACTGTGTCTGTTGAAGTAAAAGGACTGGAGGTAGGAAGCACATTGTGAGTAAAGACAGCATAGACAAATTGACAGTGTAATTGGTAAAGATGAGAGGAAAGCTGTTAAAAGAAGATAAAGGAATCAAAGTTAGTAGAAAATAAGAGCTCTACAAAAAAAAACCACTTTACTTGAAAGGATATCAAAAGATAATATAAGTGCTATAGGATTTTTTTTTTTGGAGGGGGTCATGAAAAGCTAGCAAAGAGCCTACACCACAAAAAAAAAAATAATCAGAAACTTTGCTAGTAAGAGGCAAAATACAGACTGAGAGAATCCAGGCAAATTAAAAAAGAAACTCCCAGTTTAAGTCTCCAGGAAACAAATTTAGATCTAAAACATTCACAGAAAACTTGAAAACAAAAACTATTGAATCCTTCAAATTTCCAAGAAAAACCAAAGGATTATTCAGGGGATATCAGAAATCAAAGAAGAAAAATTTATATGGTATGTGTGTGTGTGTGTGTGTGTGTGTGTGTGTGTGTGTGTGTGTGTGTGTGTCTGTGTCTGTGTGTCTGTGTGTCTGCTGACATTCAAATAACAGGGAAAGATTTCTCATCATTGCTTGCAAAGAACCTAGAGGTGAACAGGGTGAACATTACCAATTTATAAAATAACAGCTGGAACTAAAATACTTTCAGGTGGTAATAAATGACTAAAAAGTAAAACATTTGTTTTCTTGTAGCTAGGACTAAACAAGGACATGAATCTGAAGAACACTTTTTATTTGATTTTTGTTTTTTTTAAAAACTCACACTGAGAGACAAAAACAAAATGAGGAGTAAATATCTCAGTGGATTCAGGATGCTAAATAGTATAAGTAAATATATAAGTAGAGAAACTAGTAAACAGTAAGTAGGAAGAGTAATATTTCTATGGGATGACCAACCACAAAATTAGAGGAAGAATGATGAAGCATGCTATATATTTCTGGGGGAGTAGACCCAAAATACAGAATAAGACACACTTTTTTGAACATGGTAAGTGTATAGTTTTGTTTTACTATGTGAAATTTTTATAAGAATTGTCTTTATTTTTCTCTTTTTTACTGAGGGAAACTGGGGGAAGAGGAGTTATTGATAGTGTTGCCATGAAAAAGGAAAAAAAATTAAAAAGTCACTGAAACATCTTTAAAAATGCACAAGAGGGAACAGAAGGAAATTCAGATGGAAATACAAAAAAGCAGGATCACTTTAAAGGTAATATACTAAATTTACTATATACATGAAAGCACACTATACATAACAAAGATATGTTTTTACATATAATCTTTTTCTGTTCTATTTGAATGTGGAAATGTGCTTTCTTTTAGGTATTTCTTAAATTCAGAATTTTTATTAGTTTTGGGGGAAATTTTCATATCCTCATTATCCTCTATCAAAGATACTGGTAATAAGATAATGTAGAGAAATGACTCTTCAATTGAGAAGAGTTTGAATGTAATAACAAGTAACAAAGGGAGGGGAAAGGTTATAAGGCTTTTGTTTTTCCCCTAGACTCTGGAATGGTGGGTGAGGAAAGAATATTGATCAAAGGATGGAGAGGAAGCAGATGAAAGATGATTAAGTGGGAGATGGATTCAGTCACCAGAAAGGGAAAATTTTGCCAGTATCTCAAAATGACCCCCAAAGGGAGAGGCTGAAAGAAATGTCTTAAAACAAACTTTGCAGGAGAGGGCAGAGTATAAAACCTTTGGATCAGCTTATTCAAGATGGACTCAAGCATCTTGGAATTAATTACCTGAGAGGAATGGAGAGATGATTGAGACCCTGGAAAGGCAAACTATGTGAGGGTTGAATAAGGAAGAGGTTATGAGTTGAAATATATGATAGTATGACTTCAAAAATGCAAGAAGTGGGGGGGAGGGTAGAGAACATAAAGAACAAAGTTGTATTCCCCAACCTAGGATTATAGAATATTTATCACTGAAACTCATCAAAAATTAATATTCCTGAGAACATATACTAAAGAATCTATAAGAGGGGATGGCTAGGTGGCACAGTGAATAGAACACTGGCCCTGGAGTCAAGAAGACCTGAGTTCAAATCCAGCTTCACACACAATACAAAAACTAGCCGTGTGACCTTGGGCAAGTCACTTAACCCCAACTGCCATCCCCCCCCAAAAAAAGAGAATCTATAAGGGTCATGTACATCACCAAGACAAAGTATATACAGATAGAAAAAATGAAGGTCTAGGACAAAGTTTGGAGGGCAATCACATTTAGGGGCCAAGAAATAGATGATGATGCAGCAAAGAATAGACTGGAGGCGAAAAAAGTGAAATAAAGTAGTGTCACAAAAACCCAGTGGCAAATGCTATAAAAAAGGTCAAGAAAGATATGAAGAGAGGAAAAAAAAATGGAAGTGGCAGTTAAAAGGCAGCATTGCAAAGTGGATATGATGTTGGTCTTGAAATCAAAAAGACCGGTGTTCAAAATCCACCTCTGACACTTACTCATTGTGTGACCCTGGGAAAATCACTAAAACTCTAAGTCGCAATTTCCTCATCTCTATAGTGAAAGGGTTAGATTGAATGGTCTCTAAGGTTGCTAGGTCCCTGCCAGCTCTATATCTCTAATCCTATGATCCTATGACCCTTGAAAAGAACAGTTCCAGCTGAGAAATGTTGTACAAATGATTGAGAAATAATAGAAAGCAAAGAAGTAGAGGCAGTAAGTGGGCAGCTAGGTGACACAGTGGATAAGAGTACTGGGTTTGGAACCAGGATTCTGGTTCCTGAGTTCAAATCCAGCCTCTGACACTTTTAACCCTGTTTGTCTTAGTTCTTCATCTGTAAAATTATCTAGAAAAGGAAATGGCAAACAACTGTAGTACCTCCACCAAGAAAAACCCCAAATGGTCTCACAGAGTTGGACATGACTAAAAAATGACTTGACTTAAAAAAGGAAGTAAATGTAAAAAGTTCTTCTTGTCCAAATGACCATAACAACAGCACAAAAATAAAAATCATCATCATCATAATAAACATTTTTGTGTAGTGCTTTAGGTTTACAAAATATTTTTAACTTGTCTCATTTTCATTTAATCCCCATAATGATGATGTAAGATAGGTATTATTATGTGCATTTTACAAAGGAGGGAGCAGAGGCAAAGACAGGTTAAGTGACTGACTACCCAGTAGTTACACTGCTACTGTGAGAAGTGGAATTCAAATCCATTTCTGGCCTGATTCCACATCCAACATTCTTTCCATTTATACCCCACTGCCTTCTAACTAGTCTCACTCCCTCCAGTTCAATCTCCAAACACTTGCAAGAATAATCTACTTGAAAAGCCACTGTAACGTCAATTTAAACAGTCCTTCCCACAGAATATTTTCAAGTGTTTTTTTAAGAAAGAAGGAATAGAATATTGAAAAGAGATTAACTTTCATGACTGAGAGAAAGACTGTGAAGGATACAGAGGAAAAAAACGAGATAATTTTTTTTTTTGAGACAATGAGTAAATTAACTGTCATGGAAAAAATGTGAAAAGGCATTTTGAGAGAACTGAGTTTATCTCTTATTCTTTGAAAAATTCATCCAGAGAATAGACTTTACCTGCCAGCCAGAAAGAACAGAATTGTTTTACTGTAGTTTCAGAATTGAAGAAGAATTAGTAGTAAATTAAAAGACTTTTACTATGACCTTTCTCACTGATAATACAATGATGAAACAATGATTTTTTGTAATATGTATTTACATAATATTTACTACAAAATAGTATTTCTGTTAATAAGTTATGTAAGAATAACATTGATGAGTTGTTTTTATATGAAACCAGGAAAAAAGGTATACAGGCAATGAGGTATGGAAATTCATCTTGCCCTACAAGAAAGTAAGGAAGGTAAGGGGGAGAAGATAGAGGGGTATAAGAAAGGGCAGACTGGGGGAAGGGATATTCAGTGTGCTTGCCATCCTGGGGTAGGGGATAGGGGAGAAATGGGGAGAAAATTTGTAACTCAAAATCTTATGGAAATGAATGTTGAAAGCTATAAATAAATAAATTTGGGTGGGGGGAAGAATAGTGTTGATGTTTCTAAGTCTATATGAGATTAATATTTGGAACTGAAAGAGAAAAAACATAGTTTATAGAAAAAGAGGTATCTCTGGTTTTGATAAAGTCCAAAGTTAACCAATTAATTTGATATTATCTTTATTCATGGTAATTTATTAGGGAATATCAGAACACATACCTTAATTGCCTCTGAATCCGAAGTGGGTAAATTAATAAAGTGATGAATCAAGTAGCAAGCTAAGGGTTCATTATGTCCCCAAGATGCCCTAAGAGGTATACCAGCATCCCAACTAGAATAGTAACCTCTTCAGGTGAGTTAGCAAATGTCCTGCTGAATGTGGCGTGTAACAAAGAAGCTTAGCCACACTATTTTGCATGCATCACACCACTCTTCGGGTTGTTTAGTCATTTTCAGTCATCTCTGATTTTTTGTGACCCCATCTGGGGTTTTCTTACCAGTGTTTGCCATTTTCTTCTCTACCCTTTTTTATAGTTGAGACAACTGAGACAGATAGGGTCAAGTGACTTGCTCAGGGTTACACAGCCAGTAAGTGTCTGAAGCCAGATTTGAAATGAGGAAGAGGAGTCTTCCTGACTTTAGGTACCATTTCCCTAGCAGCTGTGTATTAAGATATTTAAATTCTCCAAATGTGTCTTCACATAAGCCATTTCCTCTATGTGGAATACCCTCTAGTCCTCCAGCAAATGACACTCATCTTTATTTTCAAGATATACTATAAAACTCACCTAACTGAAAGAAGCCTAGCCTAATCCTCAATCCACTCTGCTTAAACCAGAGTTCCAAGACTCTGAGCACTTAAAGGGCCTGGCCTCTATGTTATTTTGCAATTGCTGATTATGTTTCCTCACAATTTTTGCTATTGTTTGTTTTTGCTGTTTCATATGAGTTTTATCTTTTGTAGCCTCTCAGTGACAGAGACTGTTTATTCCCTGGCTTCTTTTTGTCTTCATTCTCTTCCTCTCCCACTGAAGAGCCCAAACAGGCCTAAACTAACAGTATATCAAATAGTGTACGCTCACTTAAGACATATTTGATAGAAAAGAATATACAATTGTCAATGAAGCTGGCATCTTTGGGTTGTTTGTCACAAATAACTAAAGCATAAATAGTCATTTGTCAGGAAAGCCAGATAGCACAATCAGCAGCTGTTTTTTTTTTTTTCAAAAATGTGCATGCCTTGTGATATCAGCATCATATGACCACAAATAGTATTTAGTATTACAGCCTTAACACCCCCTTAAGAAAGCATCAAATTATTTCATGTTTTAATCAGCCAATAGGTTGGAAACAAAGTCATCTTACAAATAAGCTATTTTCCAAAAAAAGGTAGAAAAAATATCATGAAAAGGGCATTTTTTTTGTGGCTAACCCCCTCCTCAACTTCATCTCTTATACTTCCTGGCTTCCTTCAAGTCCTAGTTAAAATCCCACCTTTTACAAGAAGTTTTCCCCAATACCCCTTTAATGCTAATGCCTTCCCTTGGTTGATTATTTCCAGTTTATCCATTTATGTCATGTTTGTACATAGTTGCTTGTATGTAGTATCCTTTATTAGACTTCATGGTCCTTGAAAGCAGGGACTGGTCTTGTTTGCCTGTTTATTTTGTCTTTCTTCATTTCCTGAGCTCTCAGCACACTAACACATAAAAGGCACTTAATAAATGTTAGTTTGTTATACACACATGCACACACAGGCAGGCAGGCATAGCATGAATACACACACACACACACACACACACACACATATATACATATATATGTCTATACACACACACACCCTAGTATCTACTCAGTGATGACTAAGAAACCTAAATCTCCCAGTATCTGAGGAAATTGAAGCAATATTGCAGTTCAGCTTCAGTCAGCAATGAAGAAGTCAGGAAATGTATAACTGGGGAATATAAAGAAAAATGGCTGAAAGACAGCAAATTTCAACTAGAAGAAAACTCAGTGAAAATCCATCATATACATAGATAAATCCACAGAAAGTATCCTAAAAGTAATAGGGAGGATAGGTATTAAGATCTCAAAAAATGTCTACAAGGCTCTCTTAATAAATAATACAAGCCAAAGAAAAGTGAAACAATACTTGAAGAAAAACAAAATCTTATGGAATCCCAGGAGTGAAGGGAATAATATTAAGAAATTCCAGAATGATTCAAAAGGGGAATAAAATACAGAACAAAAGAAACTAAGAATAAGTATGTGTCAGAATATATAGCTCTTGATATAAAAATAAGTTCAACTACCTGCTTATTAAAATGTTAGATATAGGATGAGAGAATTTCTCAAAAAAAAAAAAAAAAACAGCTGTATAATACAAAAGCAATTAAGTGGGGAAAAAATTAGCAGAATAGAAGCAAAAACAAGCTGTTAAAGAACATATGTTCTCGATACAACCCAAAGTCACTGATCCTGAAGAGAGGATTCACAACATCTTAAAAATCTTGTCTCTCAGAAGAATATAACAGATCAAAATACATGAATATCATAATTTGGGAAATAATAAAAGAAAACTTCCTAGAACTTTTGAGTAAAAAAATCAATTGAAAGATCAACAGTCTCCAAAAAAAAAAAAAAGAATCCTAATATTTCAAATTCCAAGACACATACTATTTACATTTAAGAATTCCAGTGACAACTATCAAATTCTGCAAGTAGTCAAGAGAAAGACCTTCAAAAATAAAAGAAAGGAAATTTGAATAAGCCTATCCACTAAAAACTATAGAAGGTGACTGAATAGTAAAAGAAAACAAGCTCAAGCTACAACCTAAAACGCTATATCCTGACAACCTGTGCCTGATCATCTATTTGTTAAAATGGATGTTCAATAGAAGGGAGACATTGGAAGCATTCCTGTTGGGGAAGGGATAGAAATGGGCACGATATTCAACTTACAAGGAGTCCAAAGAACAAAACCTTTAAAAAGGTAAATACAGTCCCGAAAGAAAGATGAAGTAATGAAATAGAGGTTACTCTGAAAAGGGGAGGGGCATGGGGGAGTAAGACTTAGCTATAAGGTTTTTTTTAAGGGGGGGATCATCAAGATATTTAAAAAGCAAAGAGATAAAAATATAATCAAAATGTAAAGAAACAGGAGTGAAGTTGAAAGAATAGAACTAAAGCATTATGGCAAAACCCCCACAATGGTGATCCAGGTAAATCAATTTATTTTCTGACAAAATTACAGAGTAGGAGGATACATCAATGGGGAAAAGGAAAATAGAAGAAAGAGAGGAATAAAAGATATATCCTTATCAAGTATATAGGTGAAGGTCAAAGAGATGATATCTCCCATAATCTCTCAGCAGGAAGACTACTTCAAGAGAATGAGAAAGAAGGCAGAAGGAAAGGATAAAAACTGGAAGAATGAAAGGTGAGGGTCTCAATCCAATTTGGATGAATGGTTTCCACTGAAGTGTATGTTAATAGGGTAAGAGCTATATGTCTGAAACTGGAGATGAGAATACAATGATACCTTTAATTTGGGGTACTTGATGTATTGGGACACCACCTTCTCTGAGAACATACTATACCTCTTTGTACTACATTCTGCTCCAGGAATAAGAGAACTACTCTAGTCAGTTGGAATCCAGAATAAATGAGAGAAGGGGGAGGGAGAGGCATAGAATAAAGATGAGATTGCATAGTCAGTCAATTTGAGAAGGGAAAAAGGATAGAATTAAAATACATTCACCTGGAAAACTGCTTTTCTCCACATGATTGCCCTCACAGAAGTACACTTCTATGGCAGAGGTATAAGTGGCGGGGAAAGGAATGATGGTAAAGGTAATAATACAGGTATTGGTAAAAGACGTTTCTCAAATTTAGTACTTCAGAAGCTTTAATTCCATGAGGAGCAGAGTTTTTTAAAAGAATAAATAAAAACACAGCCCACAAATTAGCAATAGCATGGAAAAGAAGAGAATTAATTAAATGAACAAAAGAAAGAAAATCTTCCTAGAAAAAAGCACAGAAAAAGGAAATAATAAATATAAAAAGTTGGAGAGAAAGAAGAAGGAAAAATTTTCAACTAATCACAACCAAGACAGGGAAAGAAGAAGAAAAGAAGGGAAGAAACATATAACTAAATAATTTAAAAGGAAATCAATAATGTAAGTAAAACTCCAAAACTAGCGAAGGAGTTGAGAAAAAAAAGAAGTGTGAAGTGGAGGGCAGGGAAGAGAATCTATGGGAATAGGGTTGTTGCAATACAAGGGTGCTGGGAACCCTGAAATGCAAGGGTACAGGGTGTGGGTCTGCCTCGAAAGAATTAGGGCACTCATGCCTTCCAGTCAAAGTAGAGAGTTTATTCATGATGCCAATACAAGTGGACCAGACTCCTAACAAGACATCACCTTTGAGAGGGACAAGACTGATACTGTTGGGATTGTGGAAAGATTTGGATTGGATTAAGGAGTGAGAAGTAGCCTGGTGTGGTCCAGAAGTAACAGAGACTGAAAGGACAGTTGAAAGGATTATTGAGTGGAATGAGTCAACCGCCTCAGGTGAACCTGGGTTCCTGAAATCAGTGGGAAAGTTCAAAGACTGAAGGTCTTTCCCTTTTTAGGGGTTCAGGTCCAATACCCTATCAGAAACACAAAAAGATAAACCTACTTATCAATACCACAGAGCATTTTCCCCCCTAAAAACAGATCATTGGGATAATTTGAAAAATTAAAACACATAAAGAATCAGAAATTTTAAACATTCCTTTACAAACCACAAAACAAAATTAGTCATCAATACCCAGACCACAAACATTTAAATGAAAATAAAAATGAAATCCTAATAAATAAGCAGGTCACAGAAAAAATAATTAATAACTAGACAACTTATTTAAATTTTGAGGATGCAGCTAAAGCATCACTCAGATCATAAAATATCCCTTAAACATACTAACCAAATTTTTTTTTCATGAGAATATTGATTAACTGAATATGTGATTTGAAAAAAAATAGGGAAGAAAACCAACTCTATAAGTACTGGAGAGGAAACCTTGAAAATAATATGAGAAACATATATACATATACATATGTGTACACACATATAATATACACAATATAATTAAAAGACAATATAACTAATATATTAGGAGTTGATTGAAAAGATTAACAAAACTGATAAACTTTTACTCAACATTATATAATAGAAGGAAAACAAAGAGGAAGTGAACCAAAAATAATCTAGTTGGAATCACAACCCCAAAAGAAATGAAAAGAATTAACAGAACCTATGACATAGTTATATGCCAAACAAAATGGATAATTCAAAAGAAATAGATAACTATCTATAAAAATGTAATGCCCTAAGGGCGGTTAGGTGGTGCAGTGTGTAAGAGCGCCTGCCTGGAGTTGGGAGGACCCGGGATCGGTTCCTGCCTCAAAAAATTAGCACCCACAAATAAAAAAATGACTAGCTGTGTAACCTTGAACAAGTTACTTAACCCCAATTGCTTTTTTAAAAAATGTAATGCCCTCAAGTGAACACAAAACCCCAAAGAAATCTTAAATAATTTAATCCCAGAAAAGAAAATTTAATAAGCTATAAAAAAAATAACAAATGTGGCAAGAAAGATCCATGGGCATATGTATTTACAGTAGAATTCTGTCAAGCTTTTAAAGAACAATACCTACACTATACAAATTATTCTTGCAAACTGAGAAAGAAATCACTCTATACAAACTCTAAGAAATATAGCCTAATACCTAAAATAGGAAAACTTAAAATTAAGAGAACTATAGACCAATATTATTAATGAATATCAACACTCAATTTTAAAATAAGATTCTTATTACAGGCAAATATGTCCAAAAATTCATTCACTGAGGTTAAGTTGGATTTGTACCAAGGATACTAGGATGGTCCAACATTAGGAAAACAATTAACATAATTGATTATATTTAAAAGCAAACATCCAAAACAACATGCCACAAGAAATCAAAATACACAGTAATCTGACTCCATTTAATATAGGAACAAGAGACTCAGTGCCACTACGAGAACACAACACAGAAGACTAACTGATATTGGTAGTAATAAATCAATTAACAAGGATTTATTAAATGCCTACTCTGAGTCAGGCACAGAGTTAGGGACAAGGAATACAAATACAATGAAGCAATTACTATTCTTCAAGAGCTTACAACCAAAAGGATCAAAAGTTGAGGGATTTGGAGGTGGGAAAATGGTATCATATGAATGTATATGTGATGGAGCTTTAGATCCATCTTGAAGAAAGTGAGGCATTCTATAAAGTAAAGGTGAAAAGAAAATACATTCCAGGAATGGTGGATAGCCAGTTCAAAGGCAAGGAGACCAGATATGAACTGGTATGTGTGAAGAACAGAGAAAAGGCCCATCTGCAAGGAATGAAGAGTGAAAGAAGGGGAGTAAAATATAATAACATTGTAAAGATAGTTCAGGGCCAGGTTGTGAAAGGCTTTAAAAGCTAAATAAGACTTAAAATAATGAACCTGAGTCATTAAGAAAAGGTCAAATTATAGTCAGTATATTCTATTTGGGAAGCAGGAAAAATATGTAAAATATTTTGAAAAGATTTCTATCCAAAATAGTTTAATTTTTTAACAGTTTTGTTGCTTAAAGGGTTTTGGAAATGTTCAACTATTGATATAATTTATCTATAAAGAATGATGCACTGTTCCAGATAGTAAAGGTTCCACTGTAATATGCTATTTTCAGTGTAATTTAATTATTATCCTGATGGGTTCAGATTAGGAACTTCCCATAGGGAGCAATGAAACTCAAATAATTTCCCTTCAGGCAAAGACAAACATGGATGAACTTTTAGGATCCTTTAATATCTGATCAAGAAGCTTGTCTATTCATATGTTTCATCAAAAAAAAAAAAAAAAAGGAAAATAGAACTCCCACAGGTCAATGAGAATCAGAGGTCTGAGAACATGGAACTCCCACAGGTCAATGAGAATCAGAGGTCTGAGAACATGGTTACAATTGTCCTTCTTGCTTGAAGAGGACCAAAATGACATCATTATGTTGAGGTCAAGGTACAGTGTCTCTGACTATGGCTGATTAGATCAATATGAGCTCAGAAGGCTCTACCCATAGACGAGGGACAAATAGTCCATGTGAATATTTGGAGTGGATGTCTCTAAATTTGCACATCTCATGTTGCTTTTGAGATACTGCAATTCTGCTTTGCTCATAGAAGACAGTGCTTTCTTTAATGCAAACATGCCATGCTGGGTGGTCCTGTATCAGTGTCTCCCATGTTACACAATCAATTCCAAAGTTCTTCAGAGAGAATTTGAGAGTGTCCTTGTATCACCTCTTCTGACATCTGTGTGAGTGCTTGCCTTGTGTGAGTTATCTACAACATAGTCTTTTAGTCAAACCCATGTTTGGCATTCAAACAACATGGTCAACCCATCAAACTAGATGGCTTGCAAGGAACCACCTACAGAAGTTAGTTCTGGTTCTCATTGGATTTTGGAGGGAGATCAAGTTTTTTCTACCAAAGAAATTGAAACTTTGACCTTAAAAAATGCACTTCCATCTTCCAACCCTTTGGAAGTAGAATGGTATCCAGAACAAAGCCCCAGACAGGGTTCTTAAACTAAACTTTTCTAGCTTGAATTTGGCCATGGCCCACAATCATTAATCCTCTCATCCAGGCAAGAAGAACCCTAAAAACCAAAGGCACCACTATGAAGAAAACGGACAATACACCAACTGAGTTGGCTTGATATGAAACAACTGGGGGGGGGGGGTGCGGTGGAAGGGGAAGAGGTATTGTTAGTGATACCAGCTTGAAGTCCTTGTAGCACTCCCTTAAAAAAAAAAGATCTACTCCCCAGTTATCTACTTATGCATATTTTTAATTTATGCTCATCTCAACAAAGATGATGTGAAGGGGAAGAAAAGTCTTCACATAATGAGCATTAGGCTTTTAAAACAATAATGCTTAAGTGGTATTTGGGGTCCCTTTTGTATGTTTGAAACTGTATTAAAACCAGATAGCTATCAGAGAGGGAAAAAAGATGAAAAGAAATGAGTGATGAAAGGAGAGAAAGAATAACAAAATGAATTCATTTCCTTTAGTACTGCCCAGCAGAACCACATCAAATGTATTAGCCACGAACAAATATGAAGTACATCTAACCTACAGTGCAAGGAAGGACAATATTCAGATTGTACAAAATAGGATGAAAAAATATACTGAATAAACCCTAAGGAACTTCAGTAGAGTTTAGCACATTATTATCTTATTTCCCATCAAAAAAAGAGCCAAAAACCAGTAAATAAATGAACATACTTATGTGGAAAAAACAAGCACACTGAAAAGTACTCAGTGACACAGAAACTGGTATGAATTTTCAAGTGCTGACAATTAATGCTGATCATGATTTCATTAGGAGCCTGGGGCCAAAACCCCCCCGCTCCTACAAGCAATTTCTCTATGCATACAATTAAAATTTCTCTTCTCCTCTGGGGTCTTTAAATTTCCTTGGTAACAGTCTACATTTAACCATGGGGTGAATTTTATTCTCTTCTGACAAGGTACAGGCTTGACCAGAAAAAGAACTTTAGTAATGAACATTAATTAAATCACACTGTTAGGAATGACAACTTGAACTGCACTCTCTCAAACTCAATATCCTAGCTCCTGTGAAAAAAGCTGAAAAATATATACGTAGGTAGGCAGAGACAGATTGTTTTCTGCATCAATTAGGAATTCAATTAAATATTTAATACGCGTCTATTATGTGCCAGGCTCTGTGTAAAGTGGTAGGGAACCATAGATTAAAAAGAAGGGTGCCTGCCCTCCAGGAGCTTACATTCTATTAAGGAAACAATATGTAAATAAATAATCAAATGCAAAATATTTTGCTTGATTTCATCAGTTTAAGCAACAGAATATTGAAGCTTTTACAAAGTAACCACAGATGCTTATAGAATCCAGAGAAAAGCAATTTGTTAGTAAAGAGACACTTGAGATTCTTATAATAAAAATCACAATTACAAAACATAAATACTGTAAAAATATTTTAATCAAATTAAAAAATTAAATTCATTACAAACATGAAAGATATATAAGCAATGCTACAGTTAACAACCAAAACATTAATCAGAGAAGGAAGCCCCATTTTGGGGCAGGACACCATATGTCCCAAGGAGAGAGTGATTTTATGAGGGAGAGGTGAGGACGGAATGTATTACAATCTTGTGGAATCTGGTACAAAGGCCACCAGATGGGAGGTGGGATGCCATGTGTGAGAAACAGAGAGATGGCCAAAAATGTGGGAAGGGGAGTAATGCACAATAAAGCTAGAAAGAATGTTTGGGCTCAGGTAATAAAGGGCTTAAAAGTTAAGGTTTAGGGGGCAGAGTCAAGATGGTGGAGTAGAAACAGGACTTCCTTGGGGCTCTGGCTCCCACCTCCTCCAATTCACGTAAAAGATTACTCTGAACAAACTCTGGAGCTACAGAACCCACAAAATGACACAGAGAAGATAACCTCCTGCTGAGGACAGCCTGGCAGGCCAGCAGCAAGCAACCAGCACAGCGCTTGCCGAGCCCAGCACCATGTGGAGACAGAGGTCTTAGCCCCAGGGCAACCTGACCAGCTGCTGGCTGGAGGGACTTCAGATCAACAGCAGCAGTGGTGGTTTCCAGAATTATCAACACATAGATGCTAAGGACAGAGTGAGAGGTCAGTGCAGTTTGAACTTTGGGATCCATAGTTGGGAATGCAGTCGGCCTTTGCCCCTGGGGCGAGAAGCCACTGAGGTACGGCGGCATTGCAGTTGCCACCATGTGGCAGCTTCAGCTCCTGGCCTGTAGAGTGTAGGGGGACCAAGCAACCAGTCTGAGAGGTAATAGCTCTTGTTTTAACCTGCTTGGATCTGGATTGCTGTCTAGGGTGTTGGTCCTGGGATGCATGACCAGCTTGCCAGAGCATGTGGAGGCTTCAGAGAGGGCACCTAATTAATAGCTTTGGAAGCTGAGAAATCCCCAGTGTTTGGGACAAAGATCCCATCTGGTGTCAGAGTCCTACTGTGGCAAAAAGGCCAAAAGTCAAGTAATTGAGTGGCAACATGAGTAGGCAAAGGAAGCAAACCAAGCAAAGCAATCCAACCTTACACTCCTATTTTGGGGATAAAAAGGACCAAAGCATGGAACAGGAAGAAGACAGTAAAGTCAGAACTCCTGAATCAAAAGCTTCCAAGAAAAATACAAGCTGGTTACAGGCCACAGAGGAGCTTAAAAAGGATTTTGAAGACCAAATAAGAGAAGTGGAGGAAAAATTGGGAAGAGAAATGAGAACAATGCAAGAAAATTATGAAATGAGAGTCAGTAACCTATGCATCCAAGAAGAGAAGGAATGCAGAAAACTGGGAGGACACTTTCATAGTCAAACTCTCAGATAGGATATGATTGGGTTGTAATATTTGCTATGGTGTAGGAAATGATATATTGGTTAATTTAGAAAAACATGGAAAGACTTGGACATATGAAGGAAAATGTTATACACCTTCAGAGAAACAGACAAGAAATGGAAATAAGCATAGTAGGTCTGTGTGTGGGGGCGGGGGGATAGGTTTATAGGTAACTGTGTGTGTGTGTGTGTGTATATATATATATATATATATATATATATATATATATATATATATATATATATATATATATATATATATGGACTTAATTGTAGCCTTCTTTGGGGCAAGGAGAGGGAAGAGTTAGGAGAAAGGGGTAACAGAAAAGTTAAAAGTAAACAGCAGAGAACAAAAGAATATCTACAAGTAAGCAAGAAAAGTTAGGCTTTTCTTGAAATAGAATTTTTTTTGTGTGTGTATGTGTAGGGCAATTGGAGTTAAGTGAGTTGCCCAAGGTCACATGGATAGTTTTTGTGCTAACTGTTTGAGGCTGGATTTGAACTCAGGTCCTCCTGACTCCAGGGCTGGTGCTCTATTCACTGTACCACCTAGTTGCCCCGAAATAGAAATTTATTGTTTTATACTCTCATATTCTATTGTGTATGGCAATTTTTTGTCTTTTCTCATTTTTGTATTTAAGTTTTTTTCAATATTTCAATATGATAGGCCTCCTTTGTTATGCTACATATTTTATTTCATGAAATATTTCATGATTAATTATAAAAGAATTTAACATTTATTTTAAAAAATTCTCCCTTGAGAAGGCAAAAAATTAATATCAATTATACATCTGAATTCATACAAAATATATTTCCATATTAGCCACATTACAAAAGAATACAGACAAAAAAGAAAAATAACAAGTTTTTAAAAGTATGCTTCAATTTGCACACATAGTTGATCAGTTCTCTCTCCGAATGTGGGTAGTATTTTTCATCTTGGGTCCTTTGGAATTGTCTTGGATCACTGTCTTTATCAAGGTAACTAAATTTTTCACAGTTGATCAGTATTGCCATTAACGTGTACAATGTTCTGGTTCTGCCAATTTCACTTTGCATAAGTTCATATAAGTTTTTCCAGGTTCTCTGAAACCATCCTGTTTATCATTTCTTATAGCATACTAGTATTCCATCACACTAGTATTCCATTCCATCCACAACTTGTTAACCATTCCCCAGCTGATGGGCATCAACTTGATTTCTAGTTCTTTGACAGTGCAAAAAAGAGATGCTATACATATTTTTGTACAAATAGGTTCTTTCCCCTTTTATGTCTTTGGGATATAGAACTGGTAGTATTATTGCTGAGTCAAAAGGTATGCTTAGTTTTATACCCTTTGGACATAGTTCCAAATCCTTCTGCTGAATAATTGGATCAGTTTACAATTCCACCAACTTAGTGTTCCTGTTTTTCCACATTCTCTCCAGGACTTGCCATTTTTCTTTTCTGTCAAACTGGCCATTATCTCAAGAGTTGTTTTATCTTGCATTTCTCTAATCAGTGGTGATTTGCAGAATTTTTTCATGTAACTATTGACAGCTTTGATTTCTTCTTCTGAAAACTACCTGTTCATATCTTCTATTTATCAAGTGGAGATGGGCTCTTATTTTTAAAAGTTTAGCTCACTTCCAATAAATATGGCCTTTATAAGAGTAACTTATTGTAAAAAAATTTTTTTTCCTAGTTTCCTGCTCACCTTCTAATTTTGGCTGCATTAGATTTATCTATACAAAAGCTTTTTAATTTCATTTAATCAAAGTTTTCTATTGTATTTTCCAAGGGGCTTTCTTTCACTTATTGGGTCATCAGGGTGGCCAGGTGGCACGGTGAATAGAGCACTGGCCCTGGAGTCAGGAGGACCTGAGTTCAAATCTAACATCAGACACTTGACACAATTACTAGCCCTGTGACCTTGGGCAAATCACTTACCCCCAATTGCCCTCCAAAGAGAACAAAAAAAACCTATTTGCACTTGTTGGGTCATAAATTCTTCTCATATACATATTTGACAGGCACATTTTTCCATGATCCCTAATTTACTTATGATATCACCCTTTATGTCTAAATCATTTATCCATTTTCACCTTGTTGTTGTATACAGTGTGGAATATTGGTCTATACCTAGCTTCTGCCAATCTCCTTTCCAATTTTCCCAGCCATTTTTTGTTAAATATTGTGTTCTTCACCCCCAAATTTGGTCTTTGGGTTTATCAAACACTAGATAACTACAGTCATTTACTACTGTGCACTGTGTACCTAATATTCCACTGAACCACCGCTCTATTTCTCAGCCAGTACCATGCTGTTTTGATGATTATTGTTTTGTAAAATAGCTTGAAATCTAGTGCTACCTGATGACCTTCCTCCACATTTTTTATTTCATTGATTCCCATGATATTCTTGACATTTTGTTCTTCCAGATTAATTTTATTATTATTTTTTCTATCTCTATAAAATAATTCTTTGGTTGTTTCATTGGTATGGCACTGAATAAGCAAATTACCTTAGGTCAATCTATCATTTTCATTAAACCAGCTATTTATCCAATTTTTTAGATCTGTTTTTATTTGTATGACAAGTGTTTTGTAACTGTGTTCATAAAGTCCCTCGTTTTGTCTTGGCAAGTAGACTCCCAAGTATTTTATAGTGTCTGCAATTTTTCTTTCTATCTCTTCCTGCTGGATTTTGTTGGTAGTATGTAGAAATGCTGATGATTTTCTGTGGGTTTATTTTATATCCTGAAATTTTGCTAAAGTTGCTCATTGCTTCAACATTTTTAGTTGACTCTCAAAGATTCTCCAAGTATACCATCATGTCATCTGAAAAGAGTAAATAGTTATCTTTCCTCGTTGCCTACATTTATTCCTTCAATTTCTTTCTCTCTTCTTATTGCTATAGATGGAATTTCTAGTACAATATTGATAATAGTGTTGATAATGGCCATCCTTACTTCATCCCTGGAATGATACTGGGAATGCTTCCAGCTTGTCTGTATTACAGATAATGTTTGCTGATGGTTATAGACAGATAGATAGATAGATAGATAGATACATACATACATACATACATACATACATACATTGATACATAAATTTAGATAGATAAAACTTGCCATTTTAAAAAAGGGCTCCATTGATTCCTATACTTTCTAGTGTTTTTAATAGGAATGAGTCTTGTATTTTGTCAAAGGATTTTTCCACATCTATTGATATGATTATATGATTTTTGTTGTTTTTGTTATTGATATGGTGAATTGTGCTCATAGTTTTCCTAATATTGAACCATCCTGGCATTCCTGCTATAAATCCCACCTGGTTATATTACATGATATTCGTGATATATTGCGATAATCTCCTTCCTAGTGTTTTATTTGAAATTTTTGCCTTGATAGTCAGTCATTAGGGAAATCAGTCTCTAGTTTTCTTTCTGTTTTTGCTCTCCTTAGTTTAGGTATCAAAACCATATTTGTGTCATAAAAGGAATCCAATAAGAGTTCTACTTTACCTATTTTTTCAAAATATTTTGTATAGTACCAAGATTAACTATTCCCTAAATGTTTTGTAGAATTCACTTGTAAATCCAGAGGTTTTTCTTAGGGAACTCATTTATGTCTTGTTGATTTTTTTTTTTCTAAGATAGGGTTATAAGGCATTGTTTTAAATTTGGAGGGGAATGTTGGAAGAGTTCAGCTGGGTACTTCCTCTACTCTTCCATCTTGGCTCTGCCCTCAGAATTTATTCATTTTAAACACTATTCAAAAGCAGGAGACCATAGGCTTCACCAGACAACCAAAGAGGTCCATGACACAAAAATTATTAAGCTTTGATCTAAATGATGTCTAAAGGTTCTTTGTAGTTCTGAAATTCTTTGATTCTAAATAAAGGTTTATTTGTTTTTGATGACTGTCTTCCATTTGATTTCTTCAATAGAGCCTAATTAATATGGATGATTCACAAAGTTAATGAACAATAACAAATGAAAACTCTGGCCTACCCCCCCTTCACAAAAAAGAAGACTTGCCTTTATTTTCTTTTGATGGGAAGAATAATTTTTCAATTATTGCAGTTATCATTACAACTTCTCAAGGTGTCACTTTCTCTATTCCAGCAACTGCAGTCAAGCTCAACCCATAGCCACTAAACCATATACAAGGATCCCTGTGGGGTGCATGTTGACTTAGGAAACTACATATTACTATTATCTATGTTTTGTTGCATTTTTATTTATTATGTCCAGCATTTCCCAATTATATTATAATCTGGTTCTGGTCAGCATTCCCCAGATACCAGTTTGACATCTCTGCTCTACAGCATCAAATCATAACTGGGTAGAAAGCAAAGCTACCTCTAAATATACAAAGAGACTTCTGATGGGATCATTGAACCAGTTCATTTTAAATCACACCCTCCCCCAGCACACCACATTAGGATGTATCCTATTCTTGGACTTAGAAGGCTGTCCTCTTTAGGAGGAATTCTAAGTGTTATCCAGCCTAGGCATCTGTTTACATGAAAGCCCGACTTTTACTCTTCTGAAATATAACCCAGATATAAACTCATTTATTGGAAGGATTTACAGAGAGGAAGGGCAGATCAGTTTCCTTATGAAGGAAATTTTATACATTTATAGAAAAAAAATTACAAGTCAAGTAAAGTGGACTGAAATCAGTGAATAATAGGAAGGGGATAACTGGGGGAAAAACAATTGTAGTAATTCCAAGATGACTTGTCCTTACCAGGCTAGCTGCAAGTGATCCAAAAAAGGCACAAAAAATTTCATGTATGTTAAATAATTTCCTAAATATAATCCAAGAAATTTTCAACATTCCTAAAAAACTGACACCAGTAATTTTTGAAACTAGTAACAGGGTGTTAACATTAAAATAAACTTAATTTTTTACCTATGGGGCATAATATAAAATGTAATGTGCAAGGGTGTGTTTAGCTATGATGCTAAAATTTTTCTTTCATTTCTCTAATCAGAAAAAAGTGCCCCATAATCTAAATTTCACCCTCTCCTGCTACCCAGACCCTGAATATATTCATTCCCCCATTTTCTCCTCTGCATCCAGTGTACCTGATGTCTTAAGTTTCCTGCCACTTTCCTTTAAATTTACCTTCTTCCAGTCAGGTGGCAAGGTATACTCTAAATGAGGGGTTTTTCACCTTTTTTTTGTATTTCATGGACCCTTTTGTCAGTCTGGTGGAGCCTAAGGTTCCCTTATCAGAAGAATGTTTTTAAATGTATAAAATAAAATGCATAGGATTATAGAAAAAACCAACTATAGAGATACAATTATCAAAATATAAAAAAAAAAATCACAGATCCCAGGTTTAAACTCCTGCTTTAAATGATACACTGCTAAGGTTGCCAAACCAAAATGACTCTCTCAGGCAGGGACCATGTTGTTGAATGTAATTGCTATACACTGTTAGTGTCACTAAATATTAGAATCTGAACACTTGTGATTAGAGCTTTGGGAATTATCTAGAAAACCAATGTAGCTTTATCCTGAAGAAATAGAATAAACTGAGTAGGAATCAGGTATTCCTTGGCACTGGCTTTATCCTAGGATAAAAAATAATTTTGTTTGCCTTTTACTGTGTGAGGGATGGTGGAGAAAAGTGTGGACCGGAAAGATGATAAAATGTGTGCAAATAAGTAAAAGCATCTTAACAGGACAAAGGAGAGAGTATTATAATTGTGTGGGTCCCACAGAGGAGGTAATAATCAGTTTCAATCTCAGAAGAAGATATATTATTCCATTTTCTCAAGGAGCTCATAGAATATTTGGGGGAAACCAATCTAATCCACATGACAAAGAAATGCACCAAACTTTGTACTTTTGACATGTTATTCAATCTGCTTTGTTTCTCATTCTGTAGTATTTTAGGAAAATTTCTTCCAGTTGTAAATCTATGATCATATATATATTTTTTTAATTTTTTAATTTTATTTTTTATTTTTTGCTTTTTGGAGAGTAGTTGGGATTAAGTGACTTGCCCAAGGTCACATGGCTAGTTTTTGTGTAAAGTGTCTGAGGCCATATTTGAACTCAGGTACCCCTGACTCCAGAGCTGGTGCTCTATTCACTGTGTCAACTACCCGCCCCCACATATATATTTTTTAAAAGATGTAGATGGCCTGTGTCACCCTGGGCGAATCATTTTCCTCATCTGTAAAATGAAAGCATTAAATGATTCCAGAGAACTGATAATAAAGCATATTTCCCACCTCTTGACAGAGAGGTGATAAATTCATAATACAGAATAAGATATATTTTCAGACCTAGTTGATATGTGAATTTGTTTTGCTTCATTTTCATATTTGTTTTTCTTTTCTTTTTTCTAGTATTGGAAAGTAGGGTAAGATGCAAAAGTAAGTAGAGGTATAGTTGAAAAATAGAAGAAGAAAAGACGGTTGAGATATCATTTTTTTTTTGTTTATAGGGGCTGGGTATCCCTGTCTCTTCAAATCTGGAAGTACAGTAACCCCTCATGAGACCATTACCATTAATAATGGAAATGGAAAGTTCAACCTGTTCTATTTCCAAACTTTCTCTCCCCACTTACCTGGTGACCAAGCACAATAATCCAGTTATTCTGCTGGCACTTCTGACAATCTCTCATTCTCCGGGGTCCACCATCTTGGTGCTTCACTTAGTGTATTGACTTTAACCTACTATTAACTTTAACCCTACTGCAGCTCAGAATTCCCAAATTCAAATAATCCACCAGTTGCAATCTCCTTGGTAGTAGCAAAAATTATTGGCATGAATCACCACATTCACCTGAGGCATCTTTAAAAAAATGCAAATGAAACAGAAGAAAAGTCAGAAAGAAACACAGTCAAGCAGGGTAGCTTTGCAAGCTGCAGGTAAAGTTTATTGTATATATGAAGAGATTTTATGCTATGTTTGGAGACCTGCATGAGTGGTCCTCTTTTTCTTTTTAAAGAGACTCTCATTTTGGTTGATGCTTAAATACAGAATTTTTAAAAATAGATCCTTAAAATTAGATGAAAGAGCACAATGAGCTGGCCTCTCAAGACCTCTTCTACCTCTCTAACTCTGTGATCTGTGAGTTGCATTCCAGACCCTGAAGACAGCTGCTACAAATTCTCTTATCCTTTCTCTAACACCTTTACTTTTAAAGTCAATCTTTGATTTTTGCAGGAAAAATAAAAGCCTAGGAATCATTTTCAAATGACCTTTGATACTTACTGATCTACTCCATTAGCTTCAATTATCACCTCTACAGAAATTACTCTCAAATGTCTCTATATAGTCCCAACTTCTTTCCTAATGTCCAAATATCACCAGAAGCATTCTGAACATCTCTACATGGTTACTTTGTTGGCACTTAAAATTTTATACACACACACACACACACACACACACACACACACACACACACACATATATGTTTTACAGTTTTATTACTGCCCTTTCTCCCAATTTTCATAATCATCAATGGTACCACTATCTTCAGGAACAGAATCTCAAAAACCTTGGACTCTTCTCTCTTTCCTTGCCATATAAGTTGTTTGGAGAAATGAACTCCTGTGATACCTGAAATGCCTTCCCTAATAATTACTACTTGTTGAAATCCTTCTTTACCTTAAAGGTCAAGTTAACATGTTACTTCCTCCATGAAACCTTTCCTAACCACCCTCCAGCCTGAAGTATTCTCTCCCCACTCATATTTTAACATAACACCTCAGTTGTTACTGCATTCTACCCTGTCTAATGATTTACTTGTATAAAAATGTCATAGCTCTCCAGGTAGATTGTAACCTTCATGAGAGGGCCTTATTATTTTCATCTTTGTATCCTAGTGCCTAGGATAGGTCCTTACCTATTCAATAAGCTATTTAGTAAAAGTTATTCATCTTAGGCACATTCTTTACATATTGTAGTAAGTAGTGCAGAAATTCACCACTATCTTACCCCATGTGACAATGAATGTTTGAACATCAGAAAAGCAGCAGTAGGGGCGGCTAAGTGGCGCAGTGAGTAGAGTGTTGGCCCTGGAGTCAGAAGGACCTGAGTTCGGATCCGGCCTCAGACACTTAACGCACACACAAACAAAAAAAAAACCTAGCCATGTGACCTTGGGCAAGTTACTTAACCCCAATTGCCCTCAAAAAAAAAAAAAAGAAAGAAAGAAAAGAAAAGAAAAGCAGCAGTAAGTTGAGCACTTATAATCGTTCATTTCTTAAATTCCCATTGCAAGCTTAACATTTAAACCACCCTGGCATAGCATTGAAGCCATTGCCACTAGACTGCAGATGACTAGCTAATCATTTTTCAGCTTTCCTTTTCACCTTTGGTAGCTTTGTGATTAAGGTTACAAGGTGGTGTAGTAGATAGTGTTGCACCTGGAATCAGGAAGATCTGAGTTCAAATTTGACCTCAGAAACCTACTAGTTGTGTGACCCTGGACAAGTCACTTAACCCTGTTTGTTTCAGTTTCTAAAATAAGCTGGAGAAGGAAATGGCAAACCACTCTAGTTTCTTTGCTGAGAAAACCCCAAATAAGGTCACAGAGTCAAACATGACTGAACAACAACAAAACCCTTGTCATTGCCCCTCATAAGACTATGTTCTCTCTGTCACTCATAGGCTTTTGAACATTTTGCTTCTCAACTCAAATGCATCTTAATAGAAAACAGGAGTTTAACTACTCAATTGGAGTTCCCTAATTAAGGGGGGGAGGGGCAAAGATCTGTGTTTCTGTAATTTTTTGTTCTAGCATCAACGTAGTAGAATCTACTTCCTCATAGACACTTTTCTCTAAGGATACTTTATAGGAGGGATATAATTAATACATCCCAACTAGACTGTTATAAAGTATGCTAGACTATAAGTTCCTAGAGTTCGTCTTATCTTAACTTTAAATTCCTCTCTACTTCAACTCCAACTGAATGCTCCCCAAAGCAGGAAAATAAATATTTGTAGAAAGACACTGTGGTTTTATTGAATAGAGGCTTGGATTTCAAGCTGGAAAATAGGTTTGAGTCCTGCCTCAGATACTCATGGCAATGAACTTCAGTTTCTGCATATGTGAAATGAGGATAATAGCTCTTACTTTGCAGAACTACTTGGAAAATTAAATAAGAGAATGTGTATAGAAAATTGTAAAAAAAAAAACAACTCAAGGTCTAATATAAATCTGAGTTTATTGTTTTAATTTTTTAAAAAGAAGCATTCTCTGTATCTGGTTCAGTAAGTTCAATTAGAAATAGTACTGGATAACTCACTATACTGATAATATCCTTTTATATCTCATTCTCTAAGAATACTATCAACAGATTAAAAATAACTGATTTTTGTAATCAGATGAAAATATTAGGATCTAAAAGCTCATCTCTGCAAAGTCACCAAAAGCACACTCAGTACAACTCTAATACAAAATAAAATGATGGGGATATGTGCCTAATGACTTATTCTAGTAGGAATTAAAGCTTTTTATTCCACCTAACTTGGAGATTATGAATATTTGGCATGGTGACATCAATTAAAACATCATTCTTAAGGTTTTACAGATCAATGTTATGTCTGAGTGACTGTGTGATTATGCTATAGCTGAGTGATTGGGTTCTTAAGGATATATTAAAGGTCTGTGTTTTTATTCAGGGGAGTTGTCATCTAGCAATACATAAATGATAGATTCTGATAAAGAACTCTAGACAACAGGTTATATCTTGTTGGATAATTGGAAGAAGCTAAATTTTATAGTTCATAACAATGACTGGTATAGTTTCTACCATTTCCTTGCATAACCTACAATCATCACTAAATTCAGAACTTTTAAGGATGATCCCTCTATAATTTCTAGTGGCAATAACCTGATTGTTTTCACAAATAAATAAACCTAAATGTTTTCAGTCAAAAGTGCCATCATAAACCTCTCCATTTGCACAAATAAGCATGACAACAATGTGTTCAATACTTCTTTATCAACATACTGTTAACTGAGTTCACATGCATGTCTCCCTTTCCACTCTTGATTTTAAGACTAAGAAAAATTGTAACAAACTGAATCAATCAAAGACACCATATTTTATATCAATTGTTCTTTATGTTATTGTGCTGGTAGCATGAAGAACAGTTTTCCATGCAGATATCAAACACACTAGCATTATTACTATACTTGGCTCTATTTTATATGTTTACTGAACATGAAGAAGCCATAAGCACAAAAATGAGTCAAAGATTTTTCAATAACAAGTCAAAGTAATATAAATTTATGACACTTTGCAGCCATCGTGTTCAATAATTAGTAATTTGATAAGTTACCATGTTTACATAGCTGAAACTGTATGGTCAATAATCAATACGCAATAAATATTTATTAAGTGCCTATGTTCTAGGCACTGTGCTAAGTACTATAGACACAAATACAGAAATAAAAGAGACACTCCCTGCCCTCAAGGAGCTTATAATCTAGATTAGACATTAGACAGAAATAACACACAAAGGAAAGCTGAAAAGCAGGTAGGGGTAGGAAAGTTATGATGGAGAAGTCAAAGAAGTCCAAAATGAGTATAGCCCAGTGGGAAATGAGGAGTCTGAAATGTCTGTCCTGTCCATTCTCCTTAAATGGAGGAGATTATGGCTCAACCATCCAATCAGAGAGGCACAGGGCACTGCCAAAGTATGAGTAACAAGGCTCATTGGTTTTCATGATATCTCATGATGCCATTTACTAGGGGCACATTGTTCATCCTTCATTTTAGAAGAGGACTGATGACATCACATGTGATGTATTGACTTTGGTGTGAATTAGATTTAAGTGAGGCAGAGTCACACAAAGTTATCTGTCTCACTTTCTCTTTGAAGTCCAATGGCAAGACAAATGTCAAGATGACTGATGATGGCCCAGGTGCAATGCATGCAGTGGATGATCTTGGCATCTTTGATGCCTGGCCAAGCTCTCAGCACTCCAGAGCACCTGTTTTAGCCACCTTTATGGACTTGGAACAAATCATTCTCATCAGCCCATTTCACTGAGGGAAGTCTTCCCATGCTTGGGGTAGACATTCCCATAACTCACCCAGCTTTTAAAAATCATTCTGTTTTGGTATAATTGCTATGCCAATTGAATACATGCCATCAAATTCAAGATTACTTTTCAGAATTCCAGTCTAAATATGTCAATCTCCTTTTAAAAAACGTATGAGATGCTGGTGTTTTTGTCATATGTTTTGTTATGAGGTGAAAATTTTATTTTAGTCATTTAGTTATTTAAATACTCCTCGATTTTATCTCTTATAATTCACCTAATTGTATCTCTTATAATTCATCTATGTAAGTCTTAGGGATAGAGTTATATCTGTACAACTGTCCTACACTGGTTACAATACATTATTGTGTGCCATGTAACTAAGGTCACCCTTGACAAGCAAAATGCATTATTAATCCCTTGCCTTTAACTGGTGAAACCATTTTGTTCTGGTATAGCAGTGTCACATAATTAAAGATAAACGTTTTCTGTCAATTTTGTGGTCAGTATCATAGGGTTTGAAGCATTTCAAGTGTGGATTTTTTCTGATTTGTTCCTTTGTATCACACCTTCTTGTGGTGCTACAACATAAAAGAATACCACTCACTCCTAACCTCAGTGTCAGACAGATCATCTTCTTAAGTACTACCAGCAGGCAGCCCTATGCTACCCCGTCTATTTCTTTTGGCTGGTTAGGACCAGTGGCATCACACTAACTGGGTTGCCAACCCAGGCAATACTATCACAAGAGCCCAATTCACCAACATCAGTTTTCCTACGTGGCCTTTACGACAGTCTTAGGGTACATAATATCTCCTACATCCTCAATCATTGCTCTGGCTAGCATTGTACTACTTGGCTATTGCCATCCACTACACAATTGTTGATGGATTAAACCTTTAAAAGATTATCATCATCAGATAACTGGGACTCAGAAACCAAGGTTGCACAGGGGAATTAATTGGACCCCCAAAATATTTAATGAAATTATGGATTTAAGGGACAAGTAATTGACACTATTATGTAAAGTTTCTGTCCCTTTTGGACTTTGTATGGCAGTATTTACAGCTTTTAAAAGGCATGACACCTTGAGTAATACATGTCGTAAGTGACCTGTTCACAGGTTGTAAAGAGTAAAAGACATGAGAGTATGGGAGTGTTCTTGCCCCTTTTCAGTCTTTGATAGACCAATGTGAAAGAAGTATAAAGAACTTTTCTACTTCTTAAAATGGGTCTTCACACCTTCCTCAATCAATTTGATGGAATTATAGGCTGTCAAGTCACTGGCAGAATGAAGAATAAGCCAGTCCCTGACAATCTTAAAAATCACAAGTACACTCTGAGGAATGTTATCCCTGGCAGTCATGTAAAGAGTCAGTTAAGGATAAAGAACCTGACTCTTGAGAGGAAATCATTCCTCAATTTGTTGTTACATGAAGAGAGGGTCAGATGGGTAGATATTGGGGGAGTGGATTAATCTTGTTTCCCTTACATCAGCAATGAAATCTTACAGAAGTGCAATTTATCTAACAGGAGATGCTATGCACAACAATGAAAAGGCCTAAATAATCCAGCTATGGGATTAAGCTGAGTTGTGGAGAAGAGAAAACTCAGAGAGCCCAGAAAAGATTACACCAAGGGGAAGTAGTATCAGGAAATCATGAGAAAGGACAGTGAGGACTTGAAGTACTGAGGTGTTCCCATTTTGTGTTTGTATATGTGTGTATGTGTGTGTGTGTGTGTGTGTGTGTGTGTATGTGCCTGCTAGTGTATTGTACTCATGAATCTATTTTTTTATACTATGCTGCATGTATTTGTGGGAGCATGCCCCAGGTTGACAAGGAGATATTTTATTACTAATTATTTTTAGCCATTTCAGTAAATTCCTTTGCTTTGAACTAATTGTGTCCTTTAGCTAAGTATTTAAGCTTGACAAATTGGAGGAGATTCATGAAAAATAGTTTTAGAAGTGCAAACCGATAAAGAACCTTGAACCTGGGGTAATAGTATCCTGGGGTACCAATCTGCTAGTCTGAGTTCATAGGCTTCCCAGATAATGAGAAAACTATAGTTAAATTAACAATTTTATCTCAATGTTTCCTTTTTCTAATGTTTATCAACAAAGATATTTCTAGCTTCTTCAAGAAAGTATATCACTTCTTAGCAATCCCAATTCTTTGTTTCTAATAAACTATGGTAATTGATATTTGATTACTGAAATAAGGGCAAATTCATAAAATGCTGACCCAAGGTATTCAAAAAAGGAACTAAGATGCTAAGAAAGACCCAATAGTATTCTTTTTCCTCATTGTTACCAAAAGGATTTGTACTTTATAGCACAGAAAAGGTGGCAGAGAAATGGATAGAAAGTGAATGAGAATGGTTAGCAATTAAAGTGTTTACTACTAAATATCTGTCCTCTAACATTAAATTAAACACATTTTTGGGCAGCTAGGTAGCGCAGTGAATAGAGCACCAGCCCTAAAGTCAGGAGGACCTGAGTTCAAATCCGGCCTCAGACACTTAACACTTATTAGCCATGTGACCTTGGGCTAGTTGCTTAACCCCAACTGCCTTCCAAAAAAAAGTTCTCTCCTAAAAAAAATATTAAAAAATATTAATAGCAGGGGTGGCTAGTGGTGCAGTGAACAAAGCACTGGCCCTGGAGTCAGAAGGACCTGAGTTCAAATGAGGCCTCAGACACTTAACACTTACTAGCTGTGTGACCTTGGTCAAGTCACAACCCCAATTGCCCTCCTAATATATATATATATATATAATATTAAAAGCTAAATTAAACACATTTTTTTTTACTGACCCAGACAAAATGTGTTCTCTTTATAAGATTTAGAGAAGTGGCTACTATTTTAAAGCATAAAAAAGGGTAAAGAAACTTTTCTTAAGGAAAGTTCTTGCCCAGATATGACACTAGAGTATATTCAAATGGAAAAATAAGTGTATAAATATGATATTCTCTGCTCTTTTCCCTCCCCACCCTAAGTACTTTTCAATGTAAAATGCCATAACAATAACAACAAAAATAATAACTCCTTTGAAACCCATCCCATCATCCATATCTTGGGAGGAGGGGGAAAGAAAAGGAAGAAAGCATCGTCAAAGCACAGGACTTCAAGGAGAGTGATAAAAGGACTTATTAGTGAATGAAGATTATTCAAGGGAACTGTATAACTTATCACTGCAATTCATAAAAATTTATCACCTATCAAAAACATAAATGCCACAATTAACTGCCCAAAATTGTGAACCTGAGGTTTGCTAGATTTTGTAATATAACAAATTCATGTACATAAAAAACATTTAAATATTTTTAAAGAGTCAGCAAATAAACTGTTATGCAACCAGAGCATTATCACAAATAGAACTTTTGTCCACCATCACTCAGTCATATTTCACTGAGAACAAGCTTTTCAAAATATAGATATCTAGTAGGATTTATAGGAGAACAGGAAGAAGTACATAGCATCCTCATCACATTGGAGCTGTCCCAAAAAGGCCTTGAATGAATCTACAGAAGAGAAAGTTACATATGTGAAACGGCTACTTAAATGTAAGCTACTATATAAAACACAGATCCTATTTTAACCAATGGTCTCAAACTCTTCTTTCAAAAGAGTAACTTTTTTGGAATGTATTTGATTTCATTACCAAATGTTGGCACAGGTTTGAAAAATATTAGCAGAGACAGGAAATGACCAAAAACAATGAAATGGAGGAAAAAATTTCAACCTTTGAATGATAAAGAATGAATGGATTTATAGAAGTACTGCCTAAATAGACTCCACAGAAAAAAATGAAAGATGATTATGAATATATGCCAATGGACTTCTCAAATGTAACTAATATTGATTTATCTTCAGATAGAACCTATAGAATAGCCAAGATCCAAGAGATAACCCAAATAGCTTTCAACAGGCAACACCCACCACAAACTCAACCAACAATATACTCTGCTGTTCATACTCACTAATTACTAAGGATTATGTTATAATCTAAAAATGCCTGACTGCCTTAATATTAATTTAAATTCCTGACATGTGGGGATTCTGAAAGATTATGTTATTACAAAGGCACTAATTAAATAATGATGTGTTCCACTAATTAGGTATGTGATGTGTGGGCCTCCATTTCCTCATCCAATTCAATAATTCAATAAATATTTAATAAGCCCCAGTGAACAGAATACTGTATTAAGTAGTAGGAGATATAAAAAGACCACACCTGTCCTCAAGATAATTATAATCTAGTAGGACATGAGGCTACCTCCTCCATAAAACCTTCCCTGAGGGGAAGGGAAACCTTCTTTTGTGTCCTTCCCCAAGAAAGAAAACCTTACATGATGCTTTTTTGCTCTTATTCATTGACATATGATGTTATATTATAATACCCACCTTCACTGGGTATCTGGGAGGCAAAAATGAAATAATATATAGAAAATGCTTTGCAAGAAAGCTCTGTATAAATGTCAGCTGCTTGCTGGCATTGTCATTATATCCCCTATGAGGATATAAGCTCCATGAAGTCAGGAAATGCATTTTAATTAAACTTTGCATATTCCCCAGGAAAAATAAAACATTCTCCAGACAGCAGGTATCTAATAAGAATTTACTAAACAGATAAAAGTTCACACAGGTGTCCAAAAGAGCCAGAAGTAAGTGATTACACAAAATGAAGGGCCTGGAGATATACTTAATGGTCCTTTCCAGCTCTGATACTGTATGAATCTGGGATATTCATGTAATATATGCAAGCAGGCTTTTAAACATTAAGCAATTGGAATGAAATACATTGCCTACTGAAAACTGTTCTTTCTGGGTGTAATTTAAGTTTATCCCTTAGAAAGTGTCATCTGGACTAAGGTTGTCTATTTTGATAAGGGCACCTCTTTCAGCAAATTGGTATTATGCTGTGTGTCATTATCCCGTCTACACAAAGGGCATATAAAGTGAATTAGTGTCAGTGTCAATTGTGATAATACATAATTGAGAATATCCTCCTTACAATCATCTATGGCTCTGACAGCTATGACATCAATACACAAATCCCTACCCAGCTCTTTAGAACTGTATTCTTCAGTTTTAAAAAAGACAGTGCTTTCCATGACCTACCAATTATCTATTTCAGGAAAGAGGGGGGAAAAAAAGCTAAAATAATGAAAATTTATATATCAACTACAAAATAAAAGGCCCCTCTGATGAGACCCATCATTTCTACATAAGGGCATTATAGTCACTGGAAAGCAGAGTAGGTTAGAAACTTGAAAAAGTATATTTATAACCTCAATAGAAAATATAACAATTTTTCAAACACACTATGTTAACTGTAAGGGGAGAGGAAAAAGTCTTTTTTTTTTTTTCAAAAAACTGAAATAAATTTTGAGGTCAGAACTTTATCCAAATCAAACAAATAAAGACTGAAGTGCCTACAATATACAAGACACTGTGAGAGGCTCCATTGATAGAAAGACAAGAATGAAAAATTGTCCCTGACTTCAAGGGACATACTTCATGTGTAGGTAGTAGGGGAAGGAGGGAGGTATAGGGAGTATATAACAGGTAACCCATTAACTAGAGGAATCAGGAAAAGCTTCCATAGGAAGAGACACATGAGCTAAGCTTTGGAATAAGTATGTTAGCAATTTCAGGAGGAAGCAATAACTAGGGAATAAATTCCAGTCCATGTGACTGTACAGGCAGGAGAAGGAACGTCAAATTGAAATACAGCAAGTCAGCCAGTATGGCTGGGACCATAAATATTATTTCCTTAATACTGCAGATAATACTATTCAGGAAATGTTCCACTAAAAAGTTAGTTAATCTCAAGGAGACTTAATTACAGATGGCAGGGATCTGATTTTTAAAAACCTTCCATTACTCCATTAAAATAATAAGTCAAAGATTTTTACCACAAGGTATCTCTCTCCCTCCTGTATTCCCTCAATAAGAAGAAAGAACAGGAGTGTTAATCATGTACATATTGATTGATTGATGTAGACTGAATAGTTGCCCTCAGATTGGGAAAGAAAGAAAAGCTAATGTTTGAGTCTGTTTCCACCACTCCCCTCTCCAAAAAAAAAAAAAAAGTATAGCCAGATAAAATAGTATTTTACCTAACTTTCTGAGCTTTATATGAAGAAAGATAATTTCACTCTTCACTCCTAATGGATCATATGGTTAACGATCTTGAATTGGAAGGAACCTCAAAGGCTATCTGGTAGAATTGTTTTCACAATATATCAGAGTTGAAAATAAAAGCATTTGCTATGAAGCTCAATTCAGATTTCGAG
This sequence comes from Gymnobelideus leadbeateri, assembly GCA_011680675.1. Taxonomy (NCBI): domain Eukaryota; kingdom Metazoa; phylum Chordata; class Mammalia; order Diprotodontia; family Petauridae; genus Gymnobelideus; species Gymnobelideus leadbeateri. The sequence continues at coordinate 418,195 of WOXC01001970.1, forward strand.
ATTGTATTGCACTGGTCATGTGGAACTATTTTACTTTTAGTTTTGAAAAATTATACATGTCTGTGTGTGTATTTATGTATAAACCAGTCAGTTTTCATACTAAGTATGTAACACTGAAAAACTCTTTAGCCCTTGAAAATGATTTACAATCAAATATTTGTGGACTTATGTTATCACCCAAAGTCTAAGTGTTCATGGGGAGAGGGGAGAGAAATAAAAAGTGGTTCAGAATTCACTCTCAATTTTACAGTGACTCTATAGCAGCACCTTTAGGAACTATTCACTGAGGAAAGGACCCTGCAAATCAAAATCACAAACTCCTACTCATCACCATTAATAAACAAACAAAACAACTGCCAAAATTAAAGTGAATAAGAATGGCTCATGGTTTCACATGACACCAATTAGATTGGGTTTTTGCGAACTATGAATCATAATTTCTACCCCTACATCACACTTCTCTCACTCCCCTGAACTCCCATTGTTCCTAGTGCTTGACATACAATTTAACAGTTAATTATACACTGAATTGTATTAATTTCTAATTATTTCCTGTTTTTTCTTCTTGCAACCCCCACCTAGATTGCAAACTCCTTGAAGGCAGAAGACATGGATCATACAAGCCTCTTCTCCCAGATCACTCCCTCCATTATTATCTAACAGAGACAGACACAAAGCAAATACAAATGTTTGCTAGCTAATTCACCATGTTATATTAGGTAAATTATTAATGAGTTATGAATTCCAAAAACTAAAGTATAAATAAAATATTAACTATTAATGTTAAAAGATAACTTTCCTGGGTGACCTTAAGAGACATTTTTCAAGATAACAGTCATTCCCAAAAAGCACTTTAATAAATCTTGGTCTACAGGAAAACAATTACCCTGGTAATTCAAAGAAAAATAGGAAGGAGCAGTTTCAGGACTTTAAAAAAAAATGGTGTCTTACTTGGTGACTTCATGCCTAAATATAATCAATGGGAATCCTAATCTATTCTATGATCCAACAAACATTGTAATTACAACAACCAAACCCTTTAAGAAACTGTTTTTACCATTTTGAAGTTTTTGCCTCAAATTTGCCAGCAATTTCATTCATTAAGTCAGTGGTTCTTAACTTGGGGTCTGAGAATTTGTTTTACTTTTTAAAATATTTTATTAATTATATTACATTATTATTAGTTTCCTTTAGAATTATATGTATTTTGTTTTATGCATTTAAAAACATTCTGAGGAGTTCACAGGCTTCACTAGATTGTCAAAGGATATGCGACACAAAAAAAGATTTAAGAATCCCTGCATTAATTAAGCACATATACCATGCTAACACCAGTCCATGCCCTGGAGGGAGGTATAAAGTTTAGATAAGAAATGACCTCAGATAAAATTTGTAGAATAATAGAGAAAATAATTCATGGTTATGTTCTGCATTAAAGGTTTGAAAGTGTTTATCTCATAATGCAATGAAATAATTATGATCATCATTAGCCCCATTTTATAGATGAGTAGCTCAGAGAGTTCAAGTTACTTGGTCAAAGAACTGATGTCAGTAAGGTCAGTGGTAAGATTGGATCCCAAACTTGTTTATTACAATTCTCTTTCCAGTATACCACAGTACTTCCATTACATTCAATATATGTTTATTAAATACCTATTAAGAGCAATGTACTGTATTAGGCCTGGGGGAGACACAAATCTAAATAAGATAAGGTTCCTTTCCAGAAAGAGCTTCTAATCTTATTTAGATAATTCTATCAGCATAGACCTCATCAATAACAAAAATCAACTAAATTAAAAGATTTACTACAAGTACCCAAACATAAAATTATAAAACCTTCTGGAAAGCCTCAATGGCTAAAAGGGAAAAATTAGAGGAAAAAAAACTACATAAGTAACATTAGGCATCACTATCAGATAATGATATAAAAAGTACAATTCTAAAAATAACCCAAAATTTCAACAAGGTTCCAGACAGGCAGTAGAGCAAAACATAATAAATTCAATTCCACATAAAAAAGCAAAACAAAACAAAACAGATCTGAACTATTCATTATAAAGGTAACGGGAAATATATAGAAGTCACGTTTTGAGGTATCTGGAAATGTAATGATTTTCTTGAAAGCTCCCTTACCTGTCAGTGTCCTTTGTAAAGATGACGTCACTCTTCCACAGTCAAAAGGTCACATGCTTTGACCTATTTTTCTAGTAGCGTTGATAGGTTGTAAGTTTTAAAATAACTCAAGAGGTTACTAGCAACAGTGGTTTATTTGTTTGGGAAACAAACCACCAACTTTGGCCTCATTTCTAATAAACCAATCAATACATATTTATTAGGGCATTGGTCTAGGTACTAGGAGCAGAAATATGAGGAATGTGAAATAATCCCTATTCTCAAGGAGCTGAAATTCTAGTGAAAGTACATGTAGAAGCATATACAGAAAACAATATGGAGTAGTTTAAGACAAAGGGTACCCCCAAATTTAGGGATTTGTGTAAAAGAAGGGAGCACATTTCAAGCATGGGTAACGGTGAGCAAAAAGTTAAAGAGGACAAGAGAGTGCTCTGAGGAAAAGAGAGAAGACTAGGTTAGCCGTACTACCATTCTTTCATTATTCCAACAACAGTTGAAATGCCCTTAGAAAGACAGAAAGTTTAAATAATACCGTAAACTTCACCCTTGGAGCTTACAGTCTAGTAGAGGGAGATGATGCAAACCCAAATAACTTATAATGCACAGTGTTACATGACGAGTCCATTAGAAAGTGCTTGGGTGGGTATGCATGGAGGTAGCAGGAAACAAGTTCATAAATCTAAAATGAAACCCCAATTTAGTTTTGTTATACTCAGGAAAAGAAAACTGTTCCTGGTCTACAGTGTATTATTATTCTACTTGTCCTTTTTTCCTTTCAAAAAGAAATCGCTACAATGGAATTGACAAGGGATAGCACAAATGTCAATTTTGCTTGGAATTTAGCCTATGAAGTAGTTCACAAAGGAAGCATTATTTGAGATGAGCATTAAAGGATGGATAAGAGTTGTGCTTTCTACAAATTCCTCCTCTGATGTTGCATCATAAAATGGAGGCAATCCTGAATTCTCATAGGCTATGTTTTCCCAAGAGAAATGGTCTAAAATTCCATCAGGAAATATCAAAATTGAAAAACTTCAAGTTTGTGTAATACTAGAATATATTAGCAAAAGTGTTATTCCTGGAGAAGAAAAAAAACTAACACCCACACTTTCAGGAGTTTTAGTAGGTCTATAGGTAAAACTCTTTATATCTTGTGAATTATAATTAAGCAATTAATATTTATTAAACATCTACTGTGCCCAAAGAAAGGTGTCATCTAGTCAATTAATGACATGTATATTAGACTGTTTCTGAATAGCCAGTATTAATGAAAAAGAGGTTGAGGAGAAGGAGGTTCAAAGGTCACAGTCAGAAAAATAAGACATCTAGAGAGTAGTTCTAGTTTGGAATGTTTTTGAGCAGAAAAATCAGCATGATCCCCAGGACAACTTTTGAATTAATCTATTCTTCTAAAGCAACACGGTAAGTGTACTTTTTGTATTGATGTCCATTTAAAAAAAAGGGGGGGGGGTCCTGAAAAATCACAGCAGGCCTTAATCTATTCAATTTGCAGATTTGTTATTCCCCCTTCCCCTCCCTCCCTTGCCAAAAAAAAAAAATCAACCAACCTAACTATATGTAAAGTAACACGGCATTAGAATTTAATTTTTTACTTTTAAATGTCTGAGTCTGCTGAAAATTAGGTGTAATAATTATTGATTCCAGTATACAGACTTTTATATCTCTTTAATAACACAAAAGGCAGGTTTTATTGCTGTACTTTTTTTTTTAGAAATAGTCTTCTTAACAAAAATTACCTACCACACTCCACTCTAGCTGAAAATATCCATAAAGTACTCCCGGATCTGGTCTTCTTTTGATGACACAGGTGGTAACAAGCCCCTTTTCATGATATTTTTGCTGTAGCCCTTTCAGTGGGTGATAAATATTAGGTCAGATGAAAGACTTGATACTTTAGGATGACAACAATTCCTTGGCCCTCATGAGAACAGCAAGGGGCAAACGCTACCATATAGTGTATTGGCTAACAAAGGGAGTGTTACATGGAGGAAATTTTACATATATTTATACACACACACACACACACATACATCCAAACACATTTACATATACATATGTGTATGTGTGTGTATTAATTTATAATTTCTCTCATAAGGGCTGGGTATCCAAGATATATAATTAACATATATACGAATATATACATGTATGTGTATTTAATCACCATTCCCCAATCCATAAGTGGTCAAAGGATATGAACAGTTCTCAAAAGAAAAATTGCAAAGTATTCACAACCATATGAAAAGATGTATCAAATCATTAATAGTAAGAGAAATACAAATCAAAACAACTCTGAAGTTTCACCTTGCACCTTAACAAAGATGACAAAATATGGCAATAATCAATGTTGGAGCAGTTATAGAATAATAGGCACACTAATATATCATTGGTAGAGCTGGGAAATGGTATAACAATTTAGAAAGTAATCTAGAATTATGCAAATAAAGTAACTAAAATGTTCATAACCTTTGAAGCAGAGACTCCATTATTGAGCTTATACCACAAAGAGGCCATTGAAATGAAAAAAACTTCTCATACATTCCAAAATATTTGTAGCAGCACCTTTTGTAATAGTTAACAATTGGAAACAAAGTTTATGCCTTTCAAATGGGGAATGGCTAAGAAAATTGTGCCACAGGGATATAATGGAATATTACTATACTGTGAAAAATTATGAATGTGATGAACATATAGAAGTCTGGAGAGAGCTATATGAACTGATGAAGAGTTCAACATACAGATTGACAACAACAAATGTAAATGAAAAAATAATAAATGAATGCAACAAAATTATAAAGATGAAGCATGAATCAAATTAAGGGATATAAGAAGACACTCACACCCTACCCCTTTGTGGAAGTGGGAGGTCCACAGATATTATACATTGCACATGTTTTCTTCAATTTATTGAATGGTTGGTTGTGCTGACTTTTATTCTTTTTTTTGTCTTTGAAAAATACTATTACTTATATGAGATGACTCTCTGAAAGATGAAAGTGGAAAGATACTGAGGATAACTACAATGATGTGAAAAAGATTACACATCAATAAAAATGCAGTTTAAAAATTAAAAAATAAAGAGTATTGATCACTAAAACAAGAAAAACCATTCACTTAAAAGGAATGATTCTTAGTAATTCTGATCAACACAATTCCAAAGGACTCACGATAAAAAATGTTATCCACCTCTAGATAAAAATCTAATGGACTCAGAACGCAGACTGAAGTAGATCTTTTCTCCCTCTTTCCTTTTCTCATTTTTTTTCTCTTCTGAATACATATTACACAGAAATTTGTTTTGCATGATTTCATATTTGTAATGGGTTTTGTATTTCTTGCCTTCTCAATGGGTCAGGAAGAAGAAAAAGAGAAGGAAAGAATATGGAACTGAAAATAGAATTTAAAAAGTAAAAATAAAATAAAAGGAATGATTCTGCTTTATGGAACTGTTCTTCCTTTCTCCAGAACTTTTAACATATCTCTCTGTCTCTCTCTGTCTGTGTCTCTCTGCCTATCTGTCTGTCTGTCTGTCTCTCTCACATACACATTCATAAAAATGTAATATTTATGCAACATCATTTACTATGGTTTTGACCACACAAGCCTTAAGCTTGAACTTCTGACTGCCTTCTCTGCTCTGTTTCTTTTCTAAAGCACAGATTATCAAACAGCAATCATGAAAGAAAAGATTTTTCTGAAATACCTATTGACCTAACTGGACAGGTTTTGCTATATACTCACTGAAAGTATTCTAGGTATGACTAACTCCTATTGCAGACAGTATGGGGGAGTTCATTCTATTCCAAAAGGATTTTATTTTCTTCTGCTGCTTCTCAATATTTTGAAAGTTTTTTGTTCCATGCAACTTGGAGATAATCAGCAATTTGGTATGACAATACCTTTTAATACTGTTCTTAAGTTATTATAGCATTAAGTTATTTTAACATTGATTTGTTATGTTCAGGTGATAATGCTCCAGTTCTAGTACAGTTTAGTGGTTGAGTTCTCAAGGATATTTGAGGACTATATTTGTAACATGGTGATTTATGTCTTAGCCTATGAAAGATAGTGAGCTTCTGATGTCCAGTTCTAGCTATAAGTCATGTCCTGATAATTATGCATTAGGTACTATTTTTACAGCCCTTAAGGATGTGTTGCAGTTTCTACTGTTTCTTCGAATAGTCTACACTAAAGTTCCTTAATTATCTTTCAGTAATTTGTGGTGGTGATGACCCAGTCTTGAATTGCTATTATAGACCATCCCCCCATTTTCATGGCTCAATAACTTATTTTATATTTCTGTGTCAACATATCATTATCTGAGTTTATGTAGTTGTTGCCCATAAAGAGCCTTTTGATTCCATTCTTGGATTGTAATTCTTTCACATGCTTAATACAGAGATAAACCTGTTTAGTTACATTTTACAGATCCAATGCATATATATGTCTTGTTGGAGCCAAAGAGGCCTGATCCAGAACTCTGATAATTACCCAATGATAATGGACTTTAATATCAAAGAGCTCCTTGAGAAGTGACTTTTTCATTAAGTTAGCTCCTGAATTCTTTGTTATGGGTTACCCTTAAAGAGATGTTGTTTGAGTTCTGAGACCAATAGGCTCTTCCCCAAGACTTTAGTTATTTTTAGATGGTTGGCTCCTATGCAAATGTCCTCTATGATCCCTGCTTTGGCTTTGAAGCCTTGAAGCCAGCTCTCCAGAGCATCCTTTGTAAGGTGACTGCATATTAAAGGAGTTAACTGACTCTTCTGAAGATTCTCTGGCACCTAGAGAACAAAGCCTTATTGTCATGCTACTTCCAGGATATGACAGACTAAGATAATGATAAGAAAACTTGAGTGCCCTTCCTTTGTCTCATTGCTCAATAAAAACCTTGTCCTAAGAATCAATAAATGGAGTTCATGGTTCTTGCTTGAACTACCCACATGGCCTGGTCATTTCTTATTCACGTCTCTGGTCATGCTTAAGTGCTGGACACTGAGCAGCCCACAGCAATATCTGTTATCAGGCTTTGCAAATGCTTAGTGAACATATGACTTATATAACTTCACATCATAAACATAGAGGAGTAAAGAATACCTTTCACAGATACAGATAAGGGAATAGTTCACAATCAAACAAGAGTCAGAAAAAAAATTTTAAATGGACAATTTTGATCATATAGAATTTAAAAGTTTTTGCACAAACTAAAACAACATAGTTAACATTAAAAAAGAAACAGTAAACTGGAGTGGGGGTGGGAGGTGGGAGAATCTTTACAGCAAGTTTCTGTGATAAAGAAATAATTCCTAAGATACACTAGGTACAGATACATAAGATGCATTAGAACTGATTTAAATTTATAAAAACAAGACCCATTCTCCAACAGATATATGATCAAAGGCTATAAACAGAAGATTTCAAAGGAATACAATCCATCAACAACTATATGAAAAAAATTCCAAATCACTAATAATTAGAAAATGAAAATTAAATTAGCTCTTGAGGTTTCATCTTACATTCATTAGTATAACAATGACAACTAGTAGGGGGGGCATCAAGCAAACAAGCATAAAAATGTACTATTGGTGGAGTAATTAACTGATCCAGTCATTCTGGAAAGCAATTTAAAACTGTATTCAAAAAACAACTAACTTTTGTAATCCCTGTGACTCACCAATACTACTAAGTCAATAACCCAAAGAAATCAAAGAAAGTGGAATATGTACAAAAATGTAGTACCCCTTTTTGTAGTGGCATAGAACTGAAAACTAAGGAATTGCTGATCAACTAGGGAATAAATGAAAAACTTATGTCGTGGAATAATAATGTTGCAATATAAGAAATAACAAAAGGGGTGCTTTCAGAAAAACCTGGAAGACTTGTATGAGCTAATGCAAAACAAAAAGTATAATGTATTTAACAACAACAACATTGTAAAAACTTATCAACTTTTAGACTTAAGAACTCTAAGTAATGCAATGACCAATGAGAATTCCAGAGGACTCATGATGATGCATGCTACCCACTTTGGGACAGAGAGGTGATAAACTCAAAATGCAGAGTAAGATATATATCTATGGACACGGACAATGTAACAATCTACTTTGTTTGACTATGCATATTTATCTTAAAGATTTATTTTTTAGTAGGGTTTAAATAAGGGGGAGTTGTAGGACACAGAGTGGCTATTTTTTTAAAAAAGGAAAAGAAATAAAAGAGGGTTATTGAAACATTTTTGAATACACAGTTGAAAACAGAAGGAATATGAGAAGGAATCATATAGACAAGCAAGACAGCTTTAAAATACCTTAAAAGAAAAACAAACGGTATATAACATCCACAATTTCACATGCAATTCAACATGCAATTCAGTTTTTTCTGTTCAAAGTAAATGTTAATTCTATTTCCAATATTTTAATCCTGTGTATGGAAATGTTTGTTAGTTCAGACGTTTTGTTTTGTTTTTTTAACAATTTAATAGTGAAATCATTTCTGCTTGTTCCAAAAGTATTCCTATATTTTTGTTTGTTTGTTTGTTTGTTTTTACCTGTTATCATGTATTCTAAGAATGTTTATCAGTCTTCTTCCTTTTTGGTGAGACAGTGCTCATCTTTCTATAGCTGCCTTGGGGTAACGGACCTTGCATTTTGTTAACATTATTAGGATTTGTTAGGATACTTTTCAAATTTGTTACAGTTCTGAAAGTATGTTTAAAGGCAGGTGTTTCATAGATGTTCACTGATTTAAAGGGGCTACTTATTTTTCATTTTGATATCAAGATGCCAGTCTCTATTCATATCCAAAAACAGTTTTCTCTTCAGTAGCTCTATATTCAGACATGTTTTTCCTGGAAGAGATCAAAGTAAATATTACTTTCATCCACTGATTAACCTCTGGGTCAAAGTTCAAAGTTTTCAATCTCTATCATGTGTGCAGGTGAACATTCAGAACTTTACACTTAATGAATACAAAAGACAGCTTGATATCATGGAAGAGACTCAATGAGATGAAGAAGCCATTTAAGGTGTTTCATTGTAGAGAAGAAAACCAAGGCTCAGAGAGGTGAAATTATTTGTCCAAAATTACACTGAGCCTAACTGCCAGATTGGGCAGCTTTCTACTGACACCACTGGAAAATGGGGCTTAGGGTGGGGGAGATTTCTCCAAAGGGATCATTACCCTAGAATTTACAGCCTTGTACTTTGACTTCCCCTGCCATTCCACATCCATTCCACCCCCACCCAACCCTAGTCTTAAATAGCACTGTCCACTGAAGGATAATACATATAACCAAGTCATTTTAAAGTGCTAAATATTCTACTTCAAAAATGCAGGAATCTCAGTGGTAAACTGTCTTCTGAATAGGTAAGTTTACAGGTACATCATCTCATATTACTTAATTAGATTGATACCACTTGAAATATCACTCAAACTTTTCCAGGCTCTGCCTCTGATACCCTGATTCCTTCTGTAATACAATCCTTTAGGTCATTCCTTTCCTACCTAATTTATTGTTATTTTCCACTCCTGGTTCAAAGCTGAGCTACTTTTTTAGCTTCCTTAATTCACAGAAGAGATGATATCCTTTTCTCTCTGAACCCCAGGTTCACCCTCTTGGTTCCAGGTAGCTGCAAGAAGAGCAACTTCAATGTTTTTGTTTTTTTCTTAACCTCCTTCTAAATTCTCTGAATTAGTTTGCCCTCTGTTCTTTACAATCCTTGCTCAATTTCCTTGAACTTAGGCCCCTTCTCCTATCTTAACTAGCTGCCCTGGCCCTTTCTCATGTTTGAACTAACGTTCTGAATCTGCTTCTGTTTTAAGAACCACCTATTCATATATACAGTGGAGGTCAAAGAAGGAAAGGCATATGTGTGTGTGTGTGTGTGTGAACACACACACCAAATCATTCACAAAAGAAAAAAACTGAAAACAAGATAAGTTATGAACTGGAAAATGACTAAATAAACTATAGCATATAATACAATCAATCAATCAATAGGTATTGATTAAACACCTACTATGTGCTAGGCACTATGCTGAGTATAGAGAGACAAAAGTGAAGCTATCCCTAGCTTCAAGGAGCTTATATTCTAACAGAGACAACATGAACACATGTGGGCAAATAAAAACCCATCCAAAAAGTGGTACAAAGTAATTTTCATAGAGCACTAGCAACTAGGGGGATCAGGAAAGGCTAATGGTTGAACTTGAGTTGAATCTTGAAGAAAAGTAGGTATTTAAATGGCAAAAGTGAAAGGAAAAAGCATTCTAGACATTTAGACACATAGTGAAAAGGCATAGAAATGGAAGATACAGTATTGTGTGTAAAGAACAGGAAGAAGGCAAGTTTAAATGGACCTTGTAATTCAGTGTATTGGGGAAGGGGAGGAATATGAATGTGTAATAAGACTGAGGAGGTAGGATGGTAATAAGTTATAAAGGGCTTTAAATGTCAAAGGAGTTTGTACCTGAGCCTAAAGGTAGGAGGGAGCCATTGGAGTTTACTGAATAATGGGCATAACGTGGTCAGACTTGTGCTTTAGGAAAATCCCTTTGGCATCTGTGTAGAGTATTGATTAGAGTCAGGAAAGACTTCAAGCAAGGAGACCACTCAGAAGATTGTTCCAATAATCCAGGCAAGAGGCAATAAAGATATGAACATGGGGAGCTTTGCACACAATTACCGACACCTATCTGTGATGACTAATTCTGAGGGACTGGACTCCTCTCAGCAATGCAAGGTTATTAAGACAGCTCCAAGGGACTCCTGATGGAGAAGGCTATCCACATCCAGAGAAAGAACTGCAGAGTCTGAGTGCAGATCAAAACAAACGACTTGCTATTTCTCTTTTTTTGTTTTGTTCCTTCTTTTTCACTGTTCATTCCACTTCTTCTTTACAACTTGACTCAAGTTTAGTGTGAAGGTATTTATAGAACATATACCAGATGGCATGCCAACTTGGGGGGGGGGGGGAGTTGGAACTCAAGGGATTATGGAACTGAGTGTTGTAAACTAAAAGTAAATAAATATTTTTTTTAAAAGAAGAAAAAAAAACTTGGGGGGAGAGGAGGGTTCTGTGAGTAGAAAAAAAGTTACCATATAGAAATATTGTAGGGATCAAAATTACAAGATTTGGCAATGGACTGAATGTGTACAGGAGGGTAAGAATAAGAACTAAAGGATAACCCTGAGGGTTACAAGATGTAGATGAATGGAATGATGGTGTTACCCTCACCAGTAATAGGGATGTTCAGAAAAGGAGAGAATTTTGGAGAAAAGACAATGACTTCTGTTTTAACCATGTTGGCTTTGAGATGCCTTTAAGACATCCTCTTCAAAATTCATAACAGTCAGTTGATGATGCAGCGAAGAAACTAGAACTAGACATGTGGTTATAATTTGCCTAGAGATAAACCCATAGCAGCTGATGAGGTAACCAAGTTAATATAGAGAAAAAAGAGAAGAGGACCCAGGTCAGAGATTTAGTATACACCCAGAGTTAGAGCCGTGACATGAATGTAATAGAATTCTAATGATCCATTAGAAATAATGAATAAATAGAATTCAGATAAACATGGGAAGATTTATGAACTGATTCAGTTCATAGTAAGTAGAACCAGTAAAACAATATACACAAGTATAACATATATATATATTTTTAAAAACCTGCTCACAAAGGGAAGCATAGTCAAATTAAAATTAATGTCCAGTCTTGGTCCTGTAGAACAGATGGTGAACATGCTTGCCCCTTCTTGGTAGAGAAATAGAGGACAGCAGGTGAAGAATATTGCTTACCATGTTCAAGAAGCTCCAATGGTTCCCTATTTCCTCTACAATAAAATATGAACTCTTTTTGGTTTTTTTTTGGGGGGGGGGGCATTTAAAGCTCTTTACAATCTGATTATGGACTACTTTCCCAGGTTTATAGTATACTGCTTTCCTTCATGCACTCTATGCTCTAACCAAACTAGTCTATCTCCTGTTCCTCTTAAAAGGCACTCCATCTACCACCTCTATAGCCTGGCACAGGCTGACCCACATACTCCTTGATTACCTATGCCTCTTGGAATATCTAGCTTTCTTCCTTTCTTCTCAAGAATGACCTTTTAACTGGAAATGATGGAACAAAAATGGCAAACCAGGAGATGATACCCAAGACAAGTAAGGACATAGTACAAAAATGGAGCTGGTCTTGATTGGTTCATCTCACCAGACCCAAAGGAATAATACTTTACCAGATCCTGAAAGATGAAATAAATGTGCTCACTGAGCCACTCGGAATGCCATTGAAAGAAAATGAGTGGGAGAGGCAACACAAGACTAGAGAGGGGCAAATATCCCTATTTTCAAGAAAGAGGAGAACAGAATCTACAAATAGTACAGAATAACTGACTTTGGCTTCTGGGGAAATTTTAGAATGGATCGTTAAAGAAATGGTTAATGAACATTTTGTCAAAGAAGCTTTGGTTAAATTTAGCATGACTACACAATGAATAGAATATGTCAGACAAGTATTACTTTTTGAAAAATACAACATGGTTATTAAACTAGCAGATCAGGAAAAAGTAGTGGGTATAATTTAGCAAAGCATTTTGATAAAGTAATTCATTCTATTATTGTAGAGAAGATGGAAAGATGAGGAACTGATTGAATGACTAGAATAAGCTTGGCAGGTATCCTGTGGAGAACACCAGGGATCTCTGCTTGATCCTGTACTGTTTAATATTTTTTATCAATGAATTGGATAAACACATAGATGAAATGATTGCAAATGATACAAAGCTAGAAATGATAACTAACATGGTCAACAACAAAATCAGGATCTGAAAAAGGGCTGACTTATTATTAGGCAACAATTTACCTAAAAGAGATTTGTAAGTTTTGGTGGATTATCATTCACCATGATACAGTAATATGATATGTCAGCCATGAGAGCTAATGTAATCTTGATCTGCATTGAGATATACAATTTCCAGTAATAAATAAAAAATAGTCACTGTGTATTTGGTCAATGACATTGAAGGTAGTGTGTTCAACTCTTAGCATTTCAGTTTAAGAAGGATATGGATAAAATGGAAAGAATCCAGAGAAAAGTAACCAGGATAGTGAAGTATTTTCAGTCTATATACTATGAAGACCTTTTGAAGAAACTGGGGATATATAGGTTGGTGGAAGAAAACAACTGGATATCTATTTTCAAATACTATCATGTAGAAAAGGGATTAGAACGTTGTTGTTATTGACAAATTTATCCAAGAGGACAGAACCAAGAGCAAACAGAGGCAAATCCATCCTTAACATCAGGAAAAATTCCTAATATGAGAGCTCTCCAAAAGTGATAGGAGGGTGACTACTTCACACATGCCTTACCCTTTTATAATCAGCCAGACCCCAGGGTTCTCCCAATCTCCCAAACTCTTCCTTGAACAAGAAAGACTATTCTCATTTTCCCTGCCAAGTGCAACATGCAGACCACCCCAACACAAATATTTTTCAACCCTTACTCAGGGATTGAGTCCCAAGCTAATATTACCACTGTTTTTTGAAGGGTAAGACAATACAATGTTGCCTATGCCAAAGTTCCCTCCCCTAAAGATAATTCACTGGTCCCTCTTATCCACCAATGTCCCTATTCCACTATATCCTATCCTTCTATTTTGCCTTTTTATATTGTTAATAGATTGCCCTTCACATTAGACATTTATCCTTCCTCTGGAAATTTGTATTAATTTTGTATTTAATTATCAGAGTATGTGTTGTTCCCTTCAATAGATCCTAAGCTTCTTGTAGGTAACAAGTGTTTCATTTTTCTGTTGATATACCCAGCACATAACATATATTAGGTGCTCAATTAATGCTTTTGAATTGAAAGGAACTGAATTGAATTGAAAAGATGGAAAAGGCTGTCAAGAGGTCATGGATTCCCCTTTACTGGAAGTCTTCAAGCAGAGGTCAAATGACAGGTTCCATTATCTTCCAGTAGGGATTCATTTCACCTGTGGATTGAACTTCCAACTCTGAAAATTCTGTAATTTTGAGATAGTTTGGGAATTTGATCATTGTAGAATATTGCTCCTAGAAATTAAAAGAGGGGGGTGGGATCTATATATACAAAAATATTTATAGCAGCTCTTTTGTGGTGGCAAAAAAATTAGAAACTGAAGGGATACCTATCAATTGGGAAATGGCTGAACAGACTATGGCATGTGATTAGCATATGATGGCATATGATAGCACTATCATGCTATAAGAAATGATGAGCAGGGCGCTTTCAGAAAAGACACGAACTGAAGCAAAGTGAAATAAGCAGAAGCAAGAGAACATTGTACACAATAACAGCAATATTGTACAATGATCAATTGTGAATGACTTAGGTATTCTTTTTTTTTTAAAGGGTTTTTCTTTAGGAAATAGCTCTTGTCATTTGTTTGTTTGTTTGTTTGTTTATTTATTTAGCTAGCTTTTTGGAGTGCAATTGGGGTTAAGTGACTTGCCCAAGGTCACACAACTAGTTTTTTGTGTTAAGTGACTGAGGCCAGATTTGAATTCGGGTCCTCCTGACTCCAGGTTTGGTGTTCTATTCACTGCGCCACCTAGCCACCCCGACTTAGTTATTCTTAGCAATACAAAAATCTAAGACAATTCTGAAGGACTTATGATAAAAAAAATATGCTATCCACCACCAGAGAAAGAACTGATGGACTCAAACATATTGTTTTTACTTTATTTTTTTGTGGGTTTTTTGTCTGTGTTTTCTTTCAGAACATAACTAATACTGAGATATGTTTTGTATGACTGCACATGTATAACCTATATCAAACTACTTGCTCTCTCAGGGAGGAGGGAAGGGAGAGAGGGAAGAAGAGAATCTGGAACTCATTTTTTATTCAAATGCTAAAAATTGTTTTACATGTAATTGAAAAAAATATTGCTTCTATAGGATAGCTGTCCAAATTACCAAACTTCTAGAATATAAGCCATTTGGGAACTGGTATCTGCCTCTACAGGGTAAATTTGAAGTTTTTCCATAAAGAAAACCACAACATTGTATCTCCTTGTCTCTGTATCTTTATACTGGCTAGTCCACATACCTGGAATATTCTTCCTCCTTACCTCTGCCTTATAGAGGCCCTCTTTATGATGCAGCTTCATTTTTATGAAGCCTTTCCTGATTCCTCTTTATCTTCAAGCTGTATGTATTTTGTATGTATTTGTTGTGTCCTCCTATTAGAATGTAAGCTCTTTGAAACTGGAATTATTCTACTCTTTGTACAATACTTTACACACAGTAGGCAATCAATAAATATTTGCTAATTCACTGATTGAGTTAAAGCCTTCCACTCTTCCTAATTTCAATATTAATAGAGGATACCAGGGCAGCTAGGTGGCGCAGTGAGTAGAGCGCTGGCCCTGGAGTCAGAAGGACCTGAGTCTGGCAGATCAGGCCTCAGACATTGTAGCAGCAAGCACCCCAGCATCCCCAGAGTGGCTGCCAACACAAGTTCTTAGATCTGCTTTTCCAAAGGAAAGCAACTCAAAATGGGTTAACAAGCTTACTTTAATCAAACAAACATATATTACCTAGTTCAGGGGAAAAAGGTCAGCACCCCGAACTTCAGAGTTACAGAACTTACAGATCAAACAGACAGGCTTCCAAACTGTCCAACCATTATATCAATACCAAATCACAGTTACCAGAGAGGGAAGCATCAACATCTGGGTTTTCAAAGCCGGGGGGCTCTCAACAACGGCTTCCCAGAGTCTCATCTGGTCAAATCACATAACACTTCTCAAAGTGAGCCCCAAAGCAAAGCCTCCCATCAGGGTTTATATAGCTTTCTCCTGGCTCAGAGAATGTAACAACCTTCTTGACCCACTGCCCAATCACACAGCATCAAGGTGTGGTCATTCCTGAAAACCAAGCCTCCTACCACAGGCTCCATGTGACCACATTCAGCCTATTAGGAGGCAGAATATACTTTCAAATTAAAGAAGGTTCTCAGAGTCACTTAAGCCAATCAAAGTCTCTTAAGCCAATCAAAGGGCCCAGGGGCAGGGAAGATCTTCAAATCTGCATTTCCATTACAGACATTTAACACACACAAACAAAAAAACCTAGCCATGTGACTTTGGGCAAGTTACTTAACCCCAAATGCCCTCCAAAAAGCAAAAAAAAAAAAAAATAGAGGATACCATTAGCATCTTAGTCACTCAGGATCACAACCTAGGCATCATCCTTAACTCCTTACTCGCTCCCATCACCCCATTTCCAATTCATTGTTAAATTCTATCTCTTCTAGCTTGGCAGAAGCTTCTATCTCTTATGTGCCCCCTTCTCCCTTCTGACACTTCAGCCACCCTCGTGCAAACCCATGTCTCCTCACACAATTGCACAATTACACAATATTACAATAGCCTTCTATTTGGTCTGCCTACCTCAAGTCTCTGCCAACTCTAGGTCATCTTCCACTCTGTTATCTAAGTAAACTTCCTAAGGTACAAGTTTGACCATGTCACCTTCTATTCAGTAACTCCAGTGACTCCTATTATCACCTAAGATCAAATAAAAAATCCTCTCTTTGACTTTTTAAAGCCTTTCATAAACTGACTTCTTCCTACTTTTCCAGGATTATTTATACCTTAATCTCCTCCACAAACTCTTCAATCTAGTAGCACTGCCTTCCTTGCTATTCCTAGCACAAGGCATTCCATCTTGCAAATCTGGACATTTTCACTGGCTGTCCCCCAGGCCTAAAATGCTCCCCCTCCTTATCTTTGCCTCCTGGCTTTCTTCAGGACTCAGTGAAAATGTCACTTACTGTAAGAAGTCTTTCCCAGACCCCCATAATTCTAGTGCCTTCCCTCTCAGATTATCTCCAATGTATCCTGTATACATCTTGCTTGTACATAGTTATTTACATGTTGTCACTCCTATTAGACTATGAGCTCCTTTAGGGAGTGTTCTGTTTCTATCTTCAACATTTGGATCAGTGTGCTTTAGTGCATAATAAACATTTAATAAGTGATTGTTGACTTCACATGTTCCTTATCAGTCTTGATCACTATCAATCTAGAATTATAGGCATATTATTTGTTTTTCGGAATGTCCTTTATGCATTTTTTGTCTGTTTGCCTAATTAGCAGGCTTTAAAAGGCTTAGATATCATGAATTCCCCTAAATCATCATTCCAGTTGAAAGTACCAATTGAGAAATTAGAACTCTGAAAAAGTAAGGAGTTATAAAAAAGTAGGAAAGTGGGAAAATCAAAGATCTATTTTTTGAAACAAATAAAATGAGAGGTAATTGTGCTCCTTTGTTACCCTATTTTAATATCAATCCTTGTTAAAATCTTGAAAAGTTTAGATTCCAAGAAAGAATTGCTTCTTGAAAATTTTTTAAGTTTATTGAATATGAGTTTGACTATCTAAAAAGTATTGGGAAATATTTCTTCTCATGAAATGCCTTGAAAGCTACATTTTTATATCCTGACCTATAGCAAGACATAACTCATTGATGTTATAACAAGCTTGGTGATTGAAGTTCAGTGCCACTGAGATGGATAGGGAGAAATATCAGAAAGACTTTATCAATCAGTTTTGTCTGAGCTGCTATCCAAATTGGAAATAATTTTTTACTTTCAGTTTAGATTTCAGTAGTGGTCATCAGCAGTGAAGTTTCATCCTTCAGATATATTAAGACCACTGTTTTTCCTCCTAGAACAGATCTGCTTACTCAAATGTATGTACTAATGGTGCTTGGGTTGGATTCTTAATTACTGCCTCTGTTTGGTGTTCATTGTGAAGGTAAATCATAGGGGCAGAAAATCACAGATTCAGAACTAGAAGAGACCTCAGAGGTCATCTAATCCAACCCCTACATTCTACAGATGAGGAAACTAAGGCTAAAAGGGAGGTTAAGTGACTAGCCCAAGGCCACACAGGGAAGACTTAAGCCTGTCTCGCTCATACTGCCTCTGCTTATGAGGATCAGAAGAGAATAGAACTACCTGACAGAAGGTCAAAGGGCAGGCATATAATGAAGAATTTCTGAGGTACTTCCATTGCTGAGCACAGTGCCTAGAATACAGTAGGTGCTTAATAAAATGTTTACTGATTAGGAAACAGAGAACTGCCAAAGCAGGAAATGGGCAAAGCAAGCAGATACTCATGACTAGAAACAGCTCAGGAAGGGAAAGGAACACTATAAGAAAGGGTGATTCACAGGCAAAGAGTGGAACCATAGATTTGGCCATAGAAGGGAAACTTAAAGAAATAAAAGGGAATCAGGGTGCTCCCCTCCTGCCCTGACCCTTAGTCAAGGGGCTTAGGCATGGCCGGAATCTGATGGAAAACCCATGGAAGCAATTGAGGGTATAACAATGGTTGATGAAAAGGGGGAAAGGAGAACAGGCCTTGGTCCTAAAATGCTAATTAGGCAACCACAAAGGGGAAGAGAAAGGATCCTGATAATGAAGGGACTAGGCCAGTATGACTGCCTTGAAGGACCATCAGCATAGGTGATTAACAGAGCCCAGCTCCTCTGACTCCAGAACCAATGTTTTTTTGCATGGTATTATGCTACCTCCAAAATGGTGACATATGGTAAAATCACTTTTCTTAGAATGGTGCAGTTACTTGACTCTTTCTAATTGGGAATCACCATTTAAATTAAGTATTTTATGTTTTGCTTTTTTTTTTTTAAGGTTTAAAAAAAAAATCCCATTAGACTGTCTTTTGTCACTGTTTCTGAAATAGTAGGCTGAGAATAGACCATTCTGTTAAAGTAAAATCTTTAAAAGATGGGAAGCAGAAATTTACCACAAGGAGGGGGAGTTCTATAATTCATTGAACTTTACTTACAATTCCTTTCATCCATCTATGGTTTCTTTTGATACTTCAGAAAAACATCTGTTGGAATTTTTCCCCTTTATGAAAAATGTTTGTTTTAAAAAGAGCACATACTTCCTTTCTCCTCTTTGGATCGTTGCTGGCTCAGAGATCTCTTGCTCTTCTGTAAATTATTTTTATGACCCATCTTGCTGTTGCAGCCTGAGATGACTAGGCAGGCAAAAGGATGAATATTGTCATTTTTATTATGATTAGGAACATCCCAGACTATAGAAATTGAGAAAAATTTAAGAAAATGTAATTTAGAAAATAAAATACACTATGCATAATTTTATATTATTCCAGACAATGTTTTTCCTTAGCTTCTTTCTAAATGGATAAGTCACTATCCATGAACATATAATAAAGACTGGTAGATGGCATACATATCCAATTTTATATACAGAGAACCCTTAAATTATTACTCTAGCGATGAAATTTTAGAGAAGAGAGCTGTTGGGGCAGTACAAATATTAGATGGACACATGATAAAATAGCTAGACTTCATGTTAAAAAGTGAAATATGGGGGCGGCTAGGTGTTGAAGTGAGTAGAGGACGGGCCTTGGAGTCAGGGGGAAATCCGGCCTCAGACAGTTAATACTTACTAGCCATGTGATCTTGGGCAAGTCACTTAACCCCAACTGCCCTCCAGAAAGCAAAAAAAAAAAAAGTGAAATATGCCTTGAAATGTGTCAAAAGAACCATAGGCCAAAATCTAATAAGAAATAATCATGATTGAAGACAGGAAGAGAATGACAAAACATGCTCCATAAACTAATTCTATCCAATGCCAAAGAATCATGGCTACAAAGTGACAAATAATTTTGGCCTAGATTAGTATACATCTAAGTGTATGTTTGTGTAGCCACAAACCCCACAGCCCAAGCCCTAAAATTTGATAGATCAGTGAAATCTAGCAATGATAAACATCAAGGGTAGCTATAACTATAACTAGCAGGTCTATAGCTCCCTTCTATATAATTACAATGCAGTTATATTATAATTCTTATGTATAATTATATCTTTTCTTCTTGCGCTAGCCTCTATCCCTACTGACCCTACTGGTGCTAGGCAGTGTATATTATTAAATAACAGAAGCTCTACTGACTCTTATGCTAATTAACCAAGATCTCCAAGGTAAGAACTGACCTCTTAAGCCAGGAAGACCAAGGTTAAAGTCCCCAGTATAACACAAACCAGTTGTGTGGCCCTAGGAAAGTCCTTTAACCTCTAGTGTGCTAGGTAACTCAGACCAAAAATTGCATAGACCTAACTTGGTAGAGGTAATTTCCTCACCCAGGAATTCCATATATCATTGAAATCATAAGTCTAGTTCCCCCTCTCCAAGCTACATGAGTAAAGAATGGTCACTCATATGACTTTCCCTCCCATCACCACCCCCCAGTTTCAAAGGTTTTTCTTATGTGAAATGCTATAGGGCAAGAATTTAGGCCCCCATTATTACAGAAGACTTGTGGATGCAAAGATTTATCAGATTATCATGTAGTTGACAACCTGAGAAAAATACAATATGTAGCTTGTTACAGCTCACTGCACAATAAAGTTCTCCATTTTAACAAGATGCCTCTTTTTTTGAACTGGTCACTGTGAAGCTCTAAGGCCTCCACCATGGAAGCATGTGTCTCTTACAGCTGTGGGCTTGCTCTAACCTAAGATGTTTGTATTGTTGCAAATGTAGGTCATATCAGGACCCAGTGGAATGTAAGCTCCATGGAGGGCAAGGGCTATTTTTTATTTCAGCTTTCCATTTCTGATACCTAGAATGGTACCTTATGTACATAGTAAACACTTAGTCTATACTTATATTGAGTTGGACTCCGCCTGTATCCTCATCTGTCCTCCCTTCACATAAGCTATTTCTATTCTGTGAGATTTCGCTCTTCTAGAAAAGCCAGGAACCTCCTTTTATACTATAGGCAAATATGTTTATTTTTCATTCTTTTTCTTGAGATTCTTGAACTTTCTCCCCTCTTCCATTTGAATTTTATTCTTTTTTTTATTCTAAAAATAATCCTTTGATTAGTATGACATTGAATAAGCAAAATGATTTAGGTAGTAGTATCCTTTTTACTATATTAGCTTTTCCCATTCATGGACAATTAATATTTCTCCAGTTATTTAGATTTGTCTTTACTTCTATAAACACTTATTTGTAGTGTATTTACATAGTTTTAATTATATCTTGAAATGTATACTCCCAAGTATTTTATATATTCTGTAGTAATTTTTGATGGACTTTCTCTTTCTCTCTCTTCTTGTTGGGTTTTATGGTTATTAGTTAGAAATGCTGCCTTATAAAAAAGTACGTTCCAAATGGGTAGGGAACCTAGATATAAAAGTTGTACCTTAATCAAATTAAAGAAATATGGGGGGGGGGGCAGCTAGGTGGCACAGTGAAGAGAGAGCACTGGCCCTAGGGTCAGGAGGACTTGAGTTCAAATCTGGCCTCAGATACTTAACACAAAAACTAGCCATGTGACCTTGGGCAAGTCACTAAACCACAATTGCCCTACCTTCCCCCCTCCAAAAAAAAGCAAACAAACAAACAAAAAAAGAAATATGGGGGAAATTACCTATGAGATCTATGACTAGGAGAAAAGTTTATGAGAAAACAAGAAATAGAGAACAGAAAATAAAATGGATTTTTTTCATATATAAAATTAAGATTTTGCACAAAAAAAAATGGAAAAAAGGCCAAGACTACAAGGGAAACAACTGGGGGAAAATCTTTATAGTAATTTTTGTTGTTGTTGTTAAAGGTCTCCTTTCCAAAAAATATAAGGAATTGATTCAATTTTTTTAAAAAGCCAGTTGATAAATGGTCTAAGGCAAGTTCTCAAGGGAAGAAATGCAGACTATAGCCACAAGAAAAAAAAATGTCCCAAATCACAATGCATTCAAAATGGCAAAGATGATTTAAAAAAAAAAAAGAAAAATGACAAATATAAGAGGAGTTATGGGAAAACCTATGCTGATGCCCTGTTGATGGACCTCTGAATGGGTACAACCATTCTGAAAAGCAATTTATAAGTTATACCCCCAAAAAGCTAGAAATCAGCGTGTGCTTTTTGACCCAGCTATACCACTGATAGGCCTATACTGAAAACTGACCAAAGAAACAGAAATCTTTCTGCACAAAAATATTTGTAGCAGTTCTTTATTGTGATGGCAAAGAAATCGGAAACTTAGAGGATCCACGTTGAGGGATGACTAAATAAACTGTGTTATATTGATGTCATAGAATATGAACCTGTTATAACTAATGAAGAAATAGAAGATTAAAAAAAAGATATAGAAAGACTACATGAACTGATTCAGAGTTAAGTAAGCAGAACCAGAGGAACAATTTATACTATAACATCAATATTATAAAAATGAATAATTCTGAAGACTTGAATAAACTGGTGAAGCAAAAAGGAGGAAAATGTATATAACAATACCAGAAAAACAACTCTGAAAGCTGTAATAAATATAATCAATATAATAATCATTTATGACTCAAGAGGACTGATGATGAAACATGCTATACCATTATAAAGAAGTACAGAATGAAAAACTGTTTAGTAGTTTCAATCATGTCTGTTTCTTCATGACCCCATTTGGTGTTTTCTTGGCAAATATACTGGAGTCATTTGTCATTTCCTTCTCCAATTAATTTTTTTTTTTTTTGGAGGGCAATTGGGGTTAAGTAACCTGCCCAAGATCACAGGCTAGGTTTTTTTTTTTTTGTTTGTGTGTGTTAAGTGTCTGAGGCCGCATCCGAACTCAGGTCCTTCTGACTCCAGGGCCAGCACTCTACTCACTGCGCCACCTAGGTGCCCCTCCAATTCATTTTACAGATGAGGAAACTGAGACAAACAGGGTTAGTTGACTTTCCCAGGGTCACAGAACTAAGTTTTGATCTCAGGAAGACAAGTCTTTCTGACTCCAGGCCTAGTACTCTATTCACTGCACCACCTAGCTGCCCTATAGAATAAGAAATACAGTTTTGTATATTGCCTTTAAGGAAATTTGTACTGATTAATTATTCATATTTGTTATAAGAAGTTTGTTTTTATTTTTTTATTTTATTTTATTTTTATTTTATTTTTTCATTTTTTGGAGGGGCAGTTGGGGTTAAGTGACTTGCCCAAAGTCACACAGCTAGTTTTTTGTGTATTGTGTTTAGTGTCTGAGGCCGGATTTGAACTCAAGTCCTACTGACTTCAGGGCCAGTGCTCTATTCATTGTACCACCTAGCTGCCCCATTTTTATTTTTTTTTAATGGGTGTAGGAGAGAAAATGAATTTCTGTTATTTTTTTTTTTAATGGAAAGGGGATGGTGCTACAAATATATATCTGCGTGATATTAGTTTTACTTAATTGTTTGACTTTGTCACAAAAAGTTTCATGAAGTGAGAATAAGATATAAATGTTTATAATGTAAAGATAAAGCCTATCAATTTTTCTTAAGTAGCATGCTTCCTATACCAAATAATCATAAACTTTTCTTAAGTACAGGTACAACCTCAGGCTGACAGGTAGCACAGGACCATGGATTTAGGATTGAATGGGACCTTAGAGGTCACAGTCCAAACCTTTAATGTGAGAGATAAAGAAACAGAGGTCAAGACATAAACTGTGTAGCTGAGTGTGGGACAGATAACTAGAAAGTCAAGCTTAAATTTGAACGGAGGTCCTCTAACTCCAAAGTCCTTCTACTGTACCTCATTTCTAGTTGCCTCCCTTACCCTGAATTTACTTCCCATTCTTTTCCAACAATACACACAAATCTGACATTTGTCAAAAGCTGGCATAGCCTTATGTTCACCAGTGCAGTCACCACAGTAAGTAAAACCAGTACTGTTAATAACTATGATACTGTAACCTTAGAAACCATGCTCCATCATAACCTACAGGAGTGGGGAACTCTAGGTCCTCAAGTGTGGCCTTTTGATTTCACAAAATGAATCCCTTTAATAAAAGGATTTGTTCTGTAAAGGTGGGACTCTGTCAAAAGGTCACTCCCAAGGACCTAGCAGGCAACAGGGTCCCCACCCCTGCCTTGGATTTCACTTGTTCTTGCCCCCCACCCTGATAACAAAATGAAAGGGAAAAATGTTTCCAGGCTTCCTCTAAACCTAATGTCAGTCAGCAAAATGGGACTTAGTACTGCTCATTCAGCAGGATATACCTGCACACATTCAAATATCAGGTAATATTAAACATTCAGGAAGTAACCCTTTGCATCTTATTCTAGCACATTATGTTGGAACAACTAAGTAGAAAATTTTAATCACAAGTCTAAACTCCCAATTCTCATCAATTTCACCATGGGAGAGCTACACAATGGACTCATTATCACTCCAGCAATTCATAAGAACCACCATTATGCAGAGGCTTCAGAGGAACTGATATGCACACTAAAGCAAAAGAGTACACCTGGCTTTTGAGACTTCTTAAGAAAAAGAAAATAGAACTATGGCTTTTCAAGATCAAAGTATTCAACAGAGATAGCATAAAGCAGAGAGAATAAATCTTTTGACACTGTATAACACAAAATTTTGATAGGGGATAGGCAAAACACCACAAATCAAAAGTTCTTAACCTGGGATCTAAGGGGTCTATGGACCGATTGTGAACTAGGATGTGTATGGGGCGGTGGGGAGGGAAATCACATCTTTAGTTTCACTAACATTTAACTGAAATTCAGCATGTCTTTCAATTATGAACATAGGAAACAAAACATTATTTTGTGAAGGGACCCATAGGATCCATGATAAAGGTGAAAATCCCCTGCTTTAATCTACTATCACAAATTTCCAAAGTCCATTGTGTGTCTGTTGCTGATCTGATAACAGGAAATCCCCAGCATAATATACTGAAGTCAGGTAACTACGGGGAAAGACAAAGACCAAAAGAATGTATAATTATAAGAAATATTGAAATATTTGATGAAATGCTCTTGTTGCCCATTTAAGGATTGTCTTGAATTTCTAAGACTATGAGGATTCCCTAAGTCAATGAAGAGAATTCCCTAAGTCAATCTGGTGGGCATGAAGAGGCTATAGCACATTAAAAGACAAATGGGGTGACTAGGTGGTGTAGTGAATAGAGCACCAGCCCTGGAGTCAGGAGGACCTGAGTTCAAATCCAGACTCAAGACACTTGACACAATTACTAGCTGTGTGACTTTGGGCAAGTCACTTAACCCCAATTGCCCTCCAAAAAGCAAAAACAAACAAACATTAAAAGACAAATGAACAGAAATATATAAATGTGATGTAAAAGCTGTCATCAGAAGAACATATGGACCAGTCACATAGTTAAATAAGAGACAAGAGAAGGATGGCTTGTGTGCTCCATTGGTATTCATGTAATAACAAAAGGACCCCAGCACACTGGGTAAACCTAATGGGGGTAATTTTATAGAGAAAACTGAATGACAGGAATGAATGAATTACAATCTACATTGTTGCAGAAACTATCCATATCAATAAGACGCATCAAGGAATTAAGAAACTCATGGAATAACAGAATATTTAGATTTAGTCAATAAAATCATACCAATTGACTTTGATATAGACCTCAGGAACCTAGAAAGCCTTTTAGGTTGGTAATTTAGGTATTATTTTTGTCACCTATAAGTGAGAAAACAGATTCAGAGAGGTTAAATGGTAACGGTAGGATTCAAGTCAATATGAAAAGTCTAAATCTGGCTGGGTATAGTGGTGTATTCCTATAGTCTGCTCCTGGCAAAGGTAAGGCTAATGGATTGTTTGAATTAAGGAGTTCTGAACTATAGTAGGGGTAGAGTTAAGGCTGTGTCCACACTAACCTTAGTTTCAATATGGTGAGACCCTGGGAGCTAGGACTAGAACTACAAAAGTACTGGATATGGAGTTCTAGGGCCTGGATTTGAATCCTAGCTCTTCTTGATGGAATTTTGGGTAAATCTGTTCACCTCTCAACTTCAATTTCCTCATTTGTAAAGTGAGAAAATAGGATGTATGCATTTTATGGTCTGTTTTATAGCTCTAACTCTGTGGTCCTATATGGTTAAAAAAAAAAAAAAACCATGAAAATCATAAAGTCAAATGGAGAGCATGCAGTGGGCAGGTATAAATTGTGAGTCAGACTTATGAGAAACTCTGTTCCTGATGTGGCACATAATCTGCGATTTCCCCCACCCTCTCTAACCAAATTTTAAATTCAAGAAAGTCACCACCCACCATGTGCTGATAATCTTCCATATTACACAAGTACACACACACACACACACACAAGCATATATATGCACAGAGCACCTGCAATAAAAAAATAATTTATTTATATAAACACATTACTATTCAATAGAATGAACCAATTAGCTTCTAAGTACACGATCTTGTGACCTTGTGTCATCCTATCATTAGATGTTTCTGGTTTTGCTCTGCTTGTATAGTTGAGGAGTGAGAAGGTGGAACAGAAAACTCTTAAATCCAGGTTATATCACCAGCACGGAAGTTCACTTTTAATATGATTTAGATAAATCTGTATTTCATGTTAGTCACACAACCCATTTACAGTTTATTCTTAACCTTATTAATGAAGGCCCAGGAGGCTAAAATTCTATTCCTAGCTTCATGGTTGACTGTGAGAATCCAGATCAACCGTTTTTGATTTTTTTTTTTTGTACTGGGGATCGAAATCTATCCCTTGATTTTCTGTGTGTCCCCCCAACACTGAGAATGTTTCCTAGGGCTTTCAAATGTTGAGTAACTTACCCAAGATCACATAGGTAGTTAAGTTCACATAGCCATCCTCCCAACCACTAAACCATACTGCCTCTCAGTTATCAAACCGAACACTTTAAAAAATGCTAATTTACAGATAATTCAGACAGAGATAGAAAAAAAAAGAGGAATTATAAAAATAAATACAGGCCCCTCGTTATGTTATTTGTTAGCAGTACACCATAAACATTAATAACAAATGTTAATTTTGCCATGCTCTGTAGGAAATGGGAAAGTAATGACTTCATTCGGGAATCCTTTAAAAAGAAACATTTGAAAATACATTTAGTCCACAGTGCACAATTAGTGCTTTATTACACTGTCCTGATCTCCAATTGCCTGTGCCACACTTTATTACAACAGCATCTAATGAACTTGGTCTAGTTCACTGTTTCATATTCATTTGACAAACAATAAACACTGAACAGAAAAATGCAATCATTAAAACAAAGAATCAATCAACAAACATTTATTAAATGCCTATTGTGAGTCAAGCACTATGCTAAACTTTTTTTCCAAAACAAAAACAAAACAGTCCCTGACTTCAAGGATAGTACAATCTAGCTGATGGGAAAAAGTTGGGGGGTGGGGGGATGTTTGCGGGGACAGGAGAGGCCTCATGTATAAGGTAACAGGAGCTATCTTGGAGGTAACAAGGAATTCTAACTGGC
Source organism: Gymnobelideus leadbeateri (assembly GCA_011680675.1). Lineage (NCBI taxonomy): Eukaryota > Metazoa > Chordata > Mammalia > Diprotodontia > Petauridae > Gymnobelideus > Gymnobelideus leadbeateri. Next base: position 445,681 of record WOXC01001970.1, read on the forward strand.
AGAGAGAAAAAAATCTCAGAGATATGGTCTAGCAGAAAGAACATAGAATTGGGGATCTAATAGGCAGAGGTAAGGTATATTCCAGGCCTGGAGGACAGTCTGTGCAAAAGCTTTAGGACAGTCACTCAATAAGCATTTTATTGGTTGTGTTAAAGCTGCAAATAAAATCCAGCAAAATGCTCTAAGTGATTCCATTCAATCAGATAACTAGGCATGATGTCCCAAGAAAGCTGCTAAAGAGTAATTGACTTATCAGGCAGTCAACAAGCATTTATTAAGGGCCTATTATGTGTCAGAAACTAGACTAGGATAAAATCTGAGGATGCAAAGAAAGACAAGACAGTTTCAAGGGACTCACAGTTTAATGGACAGACAACATTAAAACAACTATGTACAAAAAAAAGATCTACAGGACAGGAAATGGAATGCTCACCCTTCTAATTCATCCTCTGTACTGAAATGATTTCCCTAAAGTTCAAGTCTGACCATGTCATTCTCCTATTGTGTTAATCCCAATGGTTCTTGGAATCAAATGTGAAATTCTCCATTTGACTTTTAAGACCCTTTATGGCATGGCCCCCAATCTACTTATCCAACAATGTTATACATGGGTTGGTAAACATTGCCCTTCCCAAATATTGTGCCATTGCCAGGCTGCCTTTATTACTGTTCCTATTACTGTTCTACAGTTTCCATGCCAGAGGTAATGAGAGCCTGAAGTGGCGTGATAGAATATGTAAATGACGAGAAGAGGTGTGAAATGTTATGGAATTATAAATCACAAAATTTGTCAACTGAATGTGTGTATGTAGGATGAAAGTCAGTAAGAAGTCAATGATACGACTGAGGCTGCAAACCTAGGTGACTGGAAAGAGGTGATGCTCTCTATAGAAATGAAGAAATTGGAAAGAGGTGTGGATTTGGGAGGGAAAGATCATAACTTCATTTTGGATACATTGAGTATGAGATGCCACTTATAGGACATCTAGTCTAAAATGCTTAATAGCTAGACAGCCAGAAATATATAGGAGGATTAAAAGAAAGACTAATATATCCAAAAATCGTCAGCTTTGATATGACAATTAAATCTACTAAAAATGACAAAGTCACTGGGAGTGGAGGGTTTACGGGACAGAGACTCGAAGTACACCTGTTCCACAAAATTGATCCAACTTTATCATCTCTCTGTAAGTAATATCTTACAATAAATAAAGAAAACCAATAACCAGATCTCCTGACTTATAATAGCCCTTTCCCAATCATCATTATCCATTCAGCTGCAATATTAAAGCAAAATTTCCAATACTATATACAAAGAAGTTCTAGTACTCCTGTGAGAGAGAAAAAAAATCTCAAAGACATGGTCTAGTAGAAAGAACACTGAATTGGGGATCAGGATACCTTAATTCTGGTCTTCATCACAACTCTGATCAGTTTTGGGAAAACTAATCCTTCGTTCTTTCAACTTAGTTTTATTAATTTTATCACTTGTAAAATGAAGATATTGTGGTAATCTGACATTTTTTAAGCACCAGGCATTATACTTATAAATAGTACCTCTCAATACCTGTTAATTCCAGAATGGACTAGGCAAGGTTTCTTGCTAAATAATCACTTGACGAGAAGAGGAATACAGACTAGAGGTTTCTGACTCTCTAGCAAACCTGTCTTTAAAAAGTGGCAGCTACTTAAGAGTTTAACTGGAGCACTGAACTAAATTGGGGAATTCAGAGGCAGACAAAAGATGCATAAAGCTCTTGAATATCAAAGCATTACATTTCTAAAATTTTGAACTAAAAATACATTTTGAAAAGGCCACTTCAGGCATTTACATAGCAAGGAATTTTTACTGTATCTCACCTGTGTTCCTATCCAACAGCTTCTTGATTCCAAACCTCTATTTCTCATCTGTCCTCTAAGCCCTCATTAAGGTTTTGTGGTGGTGTTTTTGTTGTTGTTTTTAATCCACCAGTGACCAGGGTTTTTTCTTAGCTCAGGTTCCAAGTCTCGGCATTCTTGGCTATCATCCCGGGTACTTCTGCCTGAATGTCCCTAAAGTAGCACGCTGTTTTCTTTCTTTCTCTGAAAAAAACAGAACCTCTCTTGTTTCTTTTTTTTAATCAGATTTTGTGTCCTCAGCATTAAAATTTGCTAAACTTTCACATTATTTGCACATTGCAGCTGCTACATATGGTTTGCTTTTGGCATCTTGAAAGCAATGTTTTCAAAAGATTTTACTTTTTTTCCCTGACACCATAATTATCTAAACACAAAGAAGAGGGAGGTGGATAAGAACCTGAAAAGATCATTTGAAGTGAAAATTGTTATTACATAAAGGCAGACATGGAGGGGGGGGGGGAAATCCCAAATAATCCTCTCAAATAATTTAGCAATTTGAATAATGACTTTCTTACAATTTTGCTCAGTGGGAAGGTTTTCTAGGGTCAGATGGTTCTCCTAAACTATATGGTTTTCTTTTAAGCATTAAGCACCCAGGTACAATGGAAAGAGAATTGGCCCTCAAGTCATAAGGCCTGACTTCAAATTCCCCATCTATGTAACCTTGGGAAAGTAACCGAACCTCTCTGGTCCTCAGTTATGTCATTTGTAAAATGACAGCATTGGACCAGATGACCTGAGAGTCCCTTTGAGCTCAAATGAGTCATTGGTAATTTCTCTTACCCACAAAAGATATGCATTAGGAGCAGTACCAAAAGAAGCAGGGGTGGGGATAAACCAGAAACTTTTTTTTCCATGAGATACATCTACAAAAGAGGGCAGCTAATTTAAATTCACCAAATTTTGTCAAAGTTTTGCTTTTGAGTCAGTGTGTCATATTTCCTTCTATACTCTCATTCTCCTACTTCATATTTTGCCTCATGATTATGTGCTCAAACTTTAAAAAGCAAAAAAAAACTCCATGCAACTAACTTCTGTGTTGAATCATTGAGTATCTCTTCCAGATTCACTGATGTAGGAAAGAAAATGTCTCTATCATCTTATAACAAATTTTATCAGTCTGTGAAAACTATATCATAATAGTGATTACATTTTAATTAGTCAAGTATGGACAGCTATGAAATATCTAAGAAGACAAAAGAAACAGAGAAACAGATCAACGGAATAAAGATACCAAATAGTTAACCAAACAAAAAGAAAATATTGCTCCTTGATAAACCTAGAAAAATAAGAACCAGAAAAACACGCCTTTCTCTGGTAACGTAAATAGGAAAATGGGGTAGCATTTTGGTAGGAAATGGATTTAGAAATGGATTTAGGTTTATTATGCTATAAACCATAGGTAATTCCACCTCAATAATAGACAAACATTTTTTAAAAAAAAGACTCACAAAGATAAATGACTTTTTTGCTACCAAGCAAAGAGAAGGGATTATTAAGAAAAAGATATCCTAAAGTACACCAAAATAAAATATTTATATACCCCAAAATAATATAATCAAAAGAAAAAGAAAAAATGGGGGAAATATTTGTTAAATACTACAGATAAAAACTTGACATCTAAAATACATAAAGAACTGTTAAAATTTACAAAGGTAGCTCTTGAATCTACCATGGTCAAATGATATGAATGGACAATTTTTGAAAGAGAAAATACAAATTGTTAAACAATTGGAAAAAATACATAACCTTACTACTAATAAAAAGGTACAAATTAAAACAACTGAATGAAGTCCTTCCTCACACATATAAAATTAACAAAAATAATTTAATTAACCAAACTTAATGTTTGCAGCTATCAAAAAACAAACTGATAATGCTCTTTCATTGAAATTGACTTGCATCTTAATATAAAAAATTTTTGAAAAGCAATATTGATGTGTAATAGAAGTTTTTCTAGGGTAAGATGGTTCTCCTAAACTATATTGTTTTCTTTTAAGCATTAAGCACAAAATAATCAAATGTTTTACCTAACCTGACAGTGCTATGAACTATCATTTCAAATATTTTTGTAGCAACATTATTTATAATTGCAATAAAGTGGAAGCAATCTAAATATTTCACAATAGAGAAGAGATTGAATTATGATCATAGTGTAATGGGGGTATTGTAATATGATATATATGTATATATGTATATATGTGTGAACATACCTATAGATGTAGATAAAAGTTATGAAGGTAGCAAAGTGTCTGGTGCATTAGATAGAGTACTGGGCCTGGAGTCAAGAAGACCTGAGTTCAAATCTGGTTTCTGACATTATATGACCGTAGGCATGTCACTTAACTTATACATATATACATACACACATTATACATATACACACATATATACACATACATATACATACATACAGGCATATTTATATCTGTGTGTATATTCAAATACTTCTTTAAAAACCCTGGAAAATTAATGAGTGCCTGCTCCAAATGTTTCCAAGTAAACTTATAGCTATGTTAGCACATAATCTCTTAGGCCCTTGGTTTCATCTGTAAAATGCAATTATTTGACTAAATTTCCTCAAAGATTTCTTTTCTAGTGTTAAATCCTACAGTCCTATAATGAAATCTGCAGGTACAGCAAGCTAAGTATAGGTTTGGGGGGAGAGTTGATGAATTTAATTTTGACCACTTGAGGATTCAGGTGATTTTAGTTGCACTAAGGAAAAAGACATTTGCATGTGCTCATAGTCTGAGCTATTCCTACTATCAGTATTAAAGAATGCTATCAATGATTAGTAGGGTGCAGTAGAATTTTTAACACTTATTTGCGAGCAAAATGTACTTGGAGAGATAATTAACAGGCCTTTAGCTGAGTCTTTAAAGTGGTTCTAATCAAGACAATGTTGAGGACCACAATAGTCAAACTATATAAGAGTTATCTGGGTCAATAGCAAATATGATACCCTAGAGTCCAGGGGCTGGGAACCAGTGGCCCCAAGGCCACATGTGGCCTTCTAGGTCCTTGGATGCAGCCTTTTGACTGAGTCCAAGTTTTACAGAACAAATCCAGAGTATTATTGGGGGGGGGTGGCTAGGTGGTGCAGTGAGTAGAGCACTGGCCCTGGAGTCAGGAGGACCTGAGTTCAAATCCAAACTCAGACACTTAACACTTCCTAGCCATGTGACCTTGGGCAAGTCACTTAATTCCAATTGCCCTGCCTACCCCCCCTCCAAAAAGCAAAAAAAAAAAAGAGTATTCTTAGAGACAGCTAGGTGGAACAGTGAATAGAGTACCAGCCTTGCAGTCAGGAGGACCTGAGTTCAAATCTGGCCTCAGACACTTAACACAAAAACTAACTGTGTGACCTTGGGCAAGTCACTTAACCCCAAATTGCCCCCTCCAAAAAGAAAAAAAAAGGAGGATTATTAAGGGATATTTACTGATTGTAGGATTCTGGGAAGTCATATAAGTACATCCAGCCTCAGTTTACTCATCTGTAAAATGGAGATAGTAACAGCGCCTATCACTTAGGATAGAATGAGATAAACTTGTAAAGTGTTTTGCAAACCTTGGAAGTGATATGTAAATGCTAATTATAGTCAAAGGCACAATATAATTTGATGCCAATTCCCTTGATGAATGATTATAAAGTTGTTTACCATGCTTCAAATTTGTATGCAACAACTTATGCCTTCTATAAATATTTATAAGGGCTTTCATTTTCAATGACTTAGGCTAAATCTAAATTTTATTTAAGTAAAATATTTTGGAGGCTAATTAGGAAAATAGAGTAGTAAAGGGGGAAAAAAGTGCAGTTCATGGAGAACAAAGTGAAGAATTAGGAAGTATGTAAAAAATGGCATCTGAGCAACCAAAATATGTCACAAAGTCCATTTGCTTATAAGCAAATAGTCTAATAGTCTAATTATGTTACTTCATAAAAGGTTCTAATATGCTTGGTTACTTGGTTTCCAGAACCACAGAAAATTAGAAATAGTAAAAGAAGTAGGGAAAGGGCCAGAGAAGTTGTAGTTTGATAGCAAGAATGAAAGAAAATAGGTTAAAAAAAAAAAAAGAAGTTGCAAGAGCTCAAAATGCATAGCAGCCTGGGATCATCTGGCTCACAAGCAAAAAGCGCAATAATCTTCACAAGCATTGCAAAATCCCTCTTTTACAGTATAATGATGTTCATAATCCTTACTCTGAGTCACAAAAAGTTAAATTACATTCAAGATACTTTGTTTAAAGCTTCATATAAGTGTGACAATATTCTGGAAAGATTTCCACATCAAATGATTTTTTTAAAAGTTCTTTGGAGTTTTTATATAGCTATGAGAGTCAGAATATAAGGAAAGCTGAGCAGCACAGAATTGATGTTTTTGAATCACCACGCTGGAAAAGACTTTTGAGAGTCCCTTGGACAGCAAGGAGATCAAATCAGTCAATGCTTAAAGAAATTAATTCAAACCATTCCATTCACTAGAAGGTCAAATATGAAGCTAAAACTTAAATACTTTGAACACATAATGAGAAGATGGAACTCATTGGAAAAGACACTGATGGGAAAGATGGAAAGGAAAAGGAAAGGGGGATAGCAGAGGATGAGATGGATAGACAGTGTCATGGAAACAATGAACATGAACTTGGACAGACTTCAAGAGATAATGGAGGATAGAAGGCCAAGTGTACTATGGTCCATGGGGACACAAAGAGTTGGACATAATTGAACAATTGAACAAAAAAAAAAGACTTAGCTACCCAGGAAATGCCATGATCCATAAAAAATCATTCTTGAAGCATTTTTAAACAGACATTGTACAGCAGAAAGAACACAAAATACTACAAGTCAAAAGATCTGAGTTCTAGTTCTGTCTCTACCAGTTAAGTAGTTTTGTGACTTTGGGCAAATAACTCTTACCTCTCTGACCTTCTGTATAAATTGAGGGTCTTGGGCTAGAGGTCCCTTTCAGATTTAACAAAGAGTCTAGCCCATTATACTTCCGTTTTTTCCCCAAGTATATTTAGAAAGATTCTTAATGACATAATCCTAATACATCTAGAGCAGAGTCATAATACATCTGTATCTAAAGATATAAGAAATGGGCATTCGGTAAAAACTGATTTGATTATTTCTACCTCCTGGAGGAGGTGAGATCAAGGAATCAAAGCAATTAGAGAAAGAAATGCTAATTCTGAAAGTATTCAAGCAACATTTCAAAACCAAAAATTCTGTTTAAGTCACAAATGAAATCCAGAAAAATTCTCTAAATGATTCTGTATAATCAGATCACTCTAGGAATGCCGTCCTAAGGAAGCCACTAATGGGTAATTAAGTAGCCAGTCAACAAGCATTTTATTAAGTGCCCATTATGTGCAAGGCACTAGGTTAAGTTGAAGACAGAAAGGTAAAAAGCAGTCTTTGCTCTCAAGGAGCTCACAGTCTAATGCAGGAGATAACATATAAACAACAACCTACAAATAAGACATAGCATAAGCTAGGAGCAGTCTTAGAGGGAAGGCTTTAAGATTCTTGCAGATTGTGGCACTGTACTTGAGACTTGACGGAAGCCAGGGAAGCCAGGAAGTAGAGATGATTTAGAAGGGAGAGGGTTTTAGGCATAAAGATTTCTCCTTTTGTCATGCTGGCATAATGGGACTGCAGAGTGCCATAACTGAATCCATGACATGGCAAGGTGATTTATAACAAATTCTTTCAAGCATAATTTTGCCAATATTGATATTCCACGATATTATCTAATGCACTGACATTATTTATAACTTCATGTACTCAGTTCATATTTTAGTCATATATGACTTTTCATGACCCCAAATGGAATTTTTTTGGCAAAGACAATAGAGTGGTTTGCCATTTTCTTCTCCAGATCATTTTACAAATGAGAAAACTGAGGCAAACAGGGTTAAGTGACTTGCCTAGAATTATATAGCTAGAAAGTTTCTGAGGCCAGATTTGAACTCTGGAAGATGAGTCTTCCTGACTCCAGTCTCCAGAACTACCATCAAAATACTTCAGCAATGGGAAGTTGTATTTTAATATTCCACTAAATAGCAATCTTACACCTAAAAAAGAGAGACAAATCTTAGATGAAAGTGGGAGCCCCTGTAGTGACTTAAGTGAAGGAGAAGATTCTTAGAAGTTATTAAAGTCTCAGGCAGTCCATATGGCCAAGGTGAAGAATCAACTACAGAAGTGGGTTAAATACACAAACAATTTACCACAACCAATTTCTCAAATACACTGTGTCTCACCCCATGCTATATGTACATCTTCTAAAATACATGACAGTGTGGGTTTAATGAGGGCAGAAAACACTTGTGCTCTAAACATTGTTTATCACCTATTGCCTAGCACAGTGCTCTGTACATATTAAGCCCTTAATAAATGTTTGTTGAATAGAACTGAATTTTATCCTTAAAAGGTGCCTAACTATTTTTTTTATTTTGTTGGCAGTAAAATCCTGTTTGAATCCCACTGGGTAAGCAATTATTTCTATCAGAAGACTACCACAATTTTGAATTGGAAAGGACCTTTAAAAACCAATCTAAAGTAAACATGCAGTAGAGTCCTTTTTCTAGAGTAAAGAATCACTTTATAAAATGGATAATCACCTTCATTATCTTTTGTGTAAGTCTAGGTTTTCACATATTAAGGTTTCTTAAAGTGGAGAGTCTTCAAGTACACTGTGGCTGCTGCTGGTTGAAACCAGTAACACTCCAAGGAGTTTCTCCAATAATATATATATGTATATGCTTTAGTAGGTTTTAACATTTTTTTTTTTGCTTTTTGAAGGGCAATTGGGATTAAGTAACTTGCCCAAGGTCACACGGCTAGGTTTTTATTTGTGTGTGCGTTAAGTGTCTGAGGCCGTAACCGAACTCAGGTCCTTCTGACTCCAGGGCCGACGCTCTACTCACTGCGCCACCTAGCCGCCCCAACATTTTTTATAAAGACCAAATTCACATTTTAAAATTTGATCTGTGGGGCAGCTAGGTGGTACACTTAATAGAGCACAGGTCCTGGAGTCGGGAGGACCTAAGTTCAAATCTGGCCTCAGACACTTGACATGTTCTAGTCGTATGACCTTCGGCAAGTCACTTAACCCCAATTGCCTTGCCTTTCCCCCCCCAAAATTTTTTGACCTGTTTTACTTTCCCCAGTTTTCTAGAATCATCAAATCAACTTAATAAGCAAAAGTATGCAGAAACCAAAAACTCATAAAATTTGAAGCAAAAAAATTCTTATTTTCTAAACATATTTTATATATTTCTTATCATGAAGGGTACACTGGTGAAGGATTAGAAATCAATTAACCTATTATATGTGAGGAGGAAAAAAGCAGGAAGCATATGAATCATAGGAATATTATATTCTTAGCATTATTGTGCATTTAAATATAAAATTGAAGGCTGGCAAATTTCAGTATTGTTCAGGTATTCATCAAGATGAAATAAAGGATTTACTCAACAAATTGCTTCCAACTCTAAATGATAAAATTCACTGGGTCCACAATCTTATTGTGGAGAACTGTAACTGATCATATTTTCACAATAGTTTTCAGGAAGAATCATAATTGAGGAAATTGGGTGGAATGAAATTATCAGTTATTGTTACTAATTAGCACAGTGCTTGGCATATAGTAAGCACTTAATAAATACTTTTTCATTCGTTAATTCCTTCAACAGTTCATTGAAGGCCTACAAGAGCTCCTAGTTGTGCTAAGGGAATGAGAAAATGACTAAGACATTGTCTTTGTCTTCAAGAAGTTTACAGGTTAGTAGAGTAACTGAGAGCCTGGCCAGTCAATATAAGAAAATGGAAAGAGAGTGAGCCCTGAAGGTTGGAATTTCTCTCATAGTTCAAATTCCTCTCAGTGGCTGTATGATCCTGGTTAAGTCAGATAAGCTTTCAGTGCTCTAGGCAACTCTAGCCTATGAGATGCAGAAGAGCTGCTTATCTGCTTTGGTAGAAGGAATTTTCTCACCTAGGAGTTCCTATACCAATGAAGTTATAGGTCTGGTCCTTTTCCCAACTTATGGTCTAGTGGTTATTACATATAATCTTGGAGCAGTTAGGTGGCACCGGCCCTGGAGTCAGATTTCAAATCTGGTCTCTAACACTTGACATACTTACTAGCAGTGTGACCTTGGGTAAGTCACTTAACCCTAATTGCCTTGTCTTCCCCCTTTCAAAAATATATATATATATAAAATAAAAGATAGTACCCCTTCTTTGGGCTAGTTTCCCAACTCAAACTTCCAGGTCAGGTTCCCCCAAAGTATAACAATCCCAGGTTCAAGGTACTTGCCCACCTAGATCTCAAATTATCTCTTGCATGGTGCTTCACTGCTTAGTTGTTCAATTGACTCCTTTGCCTATAGTACTGCTATACACTTTTGGAGAGCACTGGGGTCTACACCCTATGATGAGCAGGTGTCTTGGCTGTGGAATCTGCCCTTTCCTGGAGAAGACCCCAGTTCCAGGTGCCACATTGTCTTGCTGGCTCATTCAACTCCACAGTTGGACTCCCAGAAGGTTTGACTCCTTTTCTTTTTAAACCCTCAATCTCCCTCAATCCTATTAATGAATGAGAGGAGAAAATGACACATAACCGTAATGTCATATATTTTTGAGACATGGACAAACCCATGTGATTCTCTGGCAAGGTGCCATTTCTGGAGAGGTGAGAAAAGGAAATAGAAATCTCCCTTTCCCCCTTGATGTACTGTCTAAAAAAGCAAAAGAAGAAAGATGAAGAGCAACCTCAAGAACCAGGTTCTTCCTCTATAACTTACTCTCCTCAAATGTGTTTAGCTTGCTTTTTTTTTTTCAACATAGGCCCAGGGCTTATGGGTGTAATTGCAGCCAATAAGGTTCCTAGGCAGTACCAATTGCCTTGATCCAAGACCCTTATAATCCTTTCAAAATGATTCAGGAACTTCTTCATACCCAGTTGAAAATTGCAGGACTATATTTGCACTTTATAATAAAAACAATAGGAACAAAACATTTCCCCCTCCCATAAACCTAGGGTATAGCCTCCCATAAATACACAATGTCAATGAACAGATATAGAAATAAATGTAGTATAATGGTAACAAGGCACACATGTAGAGAACATATGTGACCAAACTATATCATCCCTCTAAGAAACACCTCAAGAGTTTTCTCCTTTCCGTGATGCCCTTGTTCTGTTGCCCATTGTGCCTGGCATCTGTTCTGGGCAAGTTGCTTTGCCATTAGTCTTTTCTTCAGAGGGCATAGTGCTCCTACTAAGCATATGCCTCCAAGGGGAACCCTAGACTTGATCCCCACCAGGCAGCTACAGTCTTCACCACTTTTCAGCTCCAGGCTCAACTATAATCCAGAGGCAGCACACTGCTATGCTTTTCCAGAGAGCAGTGACCATCACCTAAGACTTGTAGGAGTTACCAGAGTTCAGCCCTGAGGCATGACAGCACACAGGAAAGACCTGGAGAGCAGTCATCCCCAAAGTCTTTCCTTTTGACAGGTTTTTCTAGTGAAGAATAGGATCTCGTGGAGGAGACCTCATACTAAATTAGGGTGACTGTCAAGTGCATTTTTATTAATCTTCAACTCTGCAAATGAGGGCATAATAAGGCAATGTTCAATAAGAACAAATCTGGGGTTGAGTTCCCCCATTAGAAAAAAAAATCTAAATCTTTTCTATTAGTTGATGCAAATGAGTCGGGGGGGGTGGGGAAAGCACATGGAAATTTTATGCCCTGAGGGCAAGTTCAGGGTTTCTGTTAGCTGCTCAGGAGTCTGTACTAATAAGTTACTCACATAGTTTACCTGGTACAAAGTAGCCTACTCATAGTATTACTTCCTTTATAGGGTCAGTAATGATTCACTCACATTTGAAAAGGGCTTATCCTATACAAAGTGCAAATATAGTCTAAATACACACATTTTCAGACATAGTCTTGGTGGGAATGTTTTTGCTTTACTATATATATTTGTTATGAGGATTTTCTTTATTTTTTTTAGTGGAGTTAGAGTTAGGGAGAAGGAATACTATGAAAGGGTCATGGAAGGAATTTTTTTCCCAATGCACAGAAGATAACAGAATGAAAGATGGAAACAGATAAGCATCTAAATAAGGTCTATTATATATAAAAATATAATATAAATGTATATTTATATTATATTAATATGCAGCTATATATAAATATAATATAAATATGTTGGTACAATATAATATAAAGAAAATAAGGTCTAAAAGTTGCATTTGAATTGGTTATATACCTAAAAGGAAAAGTAAGCTATACATAATTTGCCCTTTCATGTGCAATCTTCTTTTTCTGTTTTGCTCTTACTGTTCTAGAAAATATTCATTATATTTGATGTTTATTAAGTTTAGAATTAAAATAACTAAAAAACATAAAAACAAATGAAGTCTACATAAGATGCAATTTTATATTTCATTGTTTCTGTTATTTGTCCCTCTAGGTAGTAAAGTTGACTAAGACCACAGACTAAGCCAGGAGTCAAGAAGACTCATCTTCCTACTGAGTTTAAATCTGGCCATAGACACTTACTAGCTGTGTGACTCTGGGCAAGTCACTTAACCCCACTTCCCTCAGTTTCCTCATCTGTAAAAATGAACTGGAGAAGGAAATGACAAACCACTCCAGTATCTTTGCCAAAAACAAAAACCCAGCAAATGGGGTCACAAACAGTTGGATACATCTGAAAAAAACAATTGAAAACAAAATGTTTACTACAAAGCAGAATCACAGAATTTCAGAGTTGGAGAGAACTTTAGAGGTTATCTCAAAATCAATGAAATTCCATCTACAACATTCCAAGTGGTGACCCAGCTTTTGTTGAAAGCCCTGTATCAAGAGAAAACTCACTCCTTGAGGCAACACATTCCACTGCTGAATAGATACCATTTTTTAGGAAGTATTTCCTTACATCCACCCTAAGCCTTTCTATAACTTTCATCCATGGCTTTTACAGAAGCAAAGAAAAGAAAACAAACAAACAAAACAAAACACCTCAACCCTAATTACTTTTCAAATACTTGAAAACAGAAAAAAAATAATAATAATGGACATAATGCCACATCTTCCCTAAGTGTTCCTTTCTCTGAGTTGAATAGCCCAAGTTCCTTAAGCTGATTCTTTTTTGACATGATCTTGATACTTTTCAGCATCTTTGTGTCTGTATTCTAGATGCTCTCCAGGTTACCAACATCCTTCCTAAAACATGGCGCTCAAAACTGAACATGGCAGCCCAGATGTGTTCTGATCAGGACAAAGTAGAGAGGGACTATGACTGCTTTATGGCTTACATACTATGCCTCTCTTAATGCACTAATTAATCATACTGACCATAAGAAACACACAGTCTACTAAAACTCTCTGATCTTTTCCCAATGAACTTCAATCTAGTTATAACTCTCTCATCTACTATCTGTGAAACTGATTTTGTGAATGAAAGTATGAGACTTGCAGGTTTCCATCTTCTTAAATTCAGTTTTACATTCCAGCAAGTCCAGATCTTTTCCATTTCTGACTCAGACAGCCAGTATATTATCTATCCCTTCCAGTTTGTGTCATTTGCAAATCTGATAAACCTGCATTGTGTGGGTCAGTGTGGCAGAACAGACCTGGTTCCAATAAGACCTGAACATAAATCCTACTTCTCAAATTTAGTAGATTTGTAACCTTGGACAAGTCACTTAACTTTTCTGATCAGTTTCTTCATCCACAAAATAAGAATGTGGGACTAGATATCCTATGCGATACCTTTCAATTCTAAATCTATGATCCTATGAATGATGATTAAAATGTCCCTCAGCACAGGGCATAATCTTTTTATGTCCAACTATTCAACCAGTTCCATATCAAGCTATCTGCACTATATTGCCCATTTCCCTGCCCCCCTGCAACAAGAATAGCATGATAAATAAAATTTCATTCTTGACTTAGACTCTCTTTTAGACTGATTTTCCCTGAAAAATTTAAGATCATGGGTTGGAAAGATGCTCTCCAATAATCTAAGATGCATGTCCCAGATTATTCTAAAACAGTGTAGTCACTTCCACCCACTCCTAAATTCCCACCATTTCCTCTTTGTTAAAGGAGGAAAATTGGTTTCAAATATGATTCCCCCAGTTGGCCCTCTATACTGTACAGAAAGAAATTATCATCAAGTCATGAAGTAACTATCTACTCTGCTTTTGGCGGAGAAAGAATTCCAACACATGTTGAGATAAGTGAAGTCCCTCATCACCATATATGTCATGCTTCGGTGCCAAGGACATAATGAATTCCTTACTTCCTATTTCTCTCCAGGTAATCTGTAGACTCCTCCAATGATAATATTGTTTCTCATTCCATTGATCTCCATCCAAATGCTCTTCATGATGCTTAACTCTGTGGTTGCTGAGATTCCTCATAATTCTTCTTAAAATATTATTCTCCTTCTTTTTATCTACCCTGCTCCTTATGAACAAAAATAATCCTCTCCAAAGGAATACGTAAAGCATGAGACCCATCTCACCAAGTTCCAGGAATAGCCATAAATTCAAACATGTCTCCTTCCATTAGGTTCTTTAGTTTATCTTGACTATTACTCCTGTTTTCTACATTGGTATATAGAAACCTGAAGTCCTGTCTTATTGCTGGGTTTTTCTTGGATTTTATCTCCTAAGAATTCCTTCCTCTATTGTTATTTTTCCTTCCATAGCATAAGAACTATGTATGATTTTCCAGTGCAGTGGTTCTAGAAGGGTCATCCATAGAACCCTAGGAATCTCCCAGACCCTTTAAGGAAGTACAAGAGGTGAAAACTATTTTCATAATAATAAAATAGTATTTACCTATTAATTTTTCAGTTGTACATCTGTGTGAGGCTGAATTTTTTTCATATGCTTCAACCAAAACAATATACCATAACAGACTGAAAACAGAATTTTTAAGAAGCCAGCTGTCTTCTATCAAGACAGACCCTGAATAGATTCACAAAAATGTAAAATAATATCACTTTTCTATTTTCCTTTGTTATAGAAAATAGATTTTCCCCAAGCATGTTACTAATAATAACATATAATGGATTTATTAGTAATTAGTAAAATGAATTAGTAAATTCATTTTAAATGAATTTTTAAACTATGAGTTTTAATTTCTAATGTGGTAAATATTGATAGACATGATCCACATAAACAAAAGTTCTTTGGGGTCCACATTAACTTTTAAGAGTGTAAAGGGGTAGGGGCAGCTAGGTGATGCAATGAATAGAGCACCAGCCCTGGTGTTAGGAGGACCTGAGTTCAAATCTGGCCTCAGACACTTGACACACTTAATAGCCATGTAACTTTGGGCAAGTCACTTCACCCCAATTGCCCTCCAAACAACAAAACAAAACAAAACAAAACAAAACAAAACCTTGAAAAAAGAGTGGAAAGGGGTCCTGAGAAAAAATAAAACACTGTTTTAGGTTGATGGATATCCATGAGAAGTTTTCTCCTCCTTTCTGTTTCAATGTTAAACCTTTTTTTATTACTATTAATTTGCAGGAGTCCAGGTAAATACATTATTTTTGCCACACCTTGTTAGGTATACGTCATCTCTGGCCAATTATACATCATTACTATATTTTAAGTTGTGATCCAGAAATCGAAATAATGTTCTCAAATATCATCTTCTTAACTACTTCACTTCCCAAACTCTTTCCCTTCTGTGTCCCTTCTTTGTGACTGACAGCAGGGGAAAACATTACCAATGCTAAGCTATTTAGTTTCTTTCCCGAGACTTCATCCTCCTTAGAAATGCTTTTAGATTCCTTCTGGCAGTATCATCTGTCTCCAAGAGAATCATCCAAGCAATAATAGTTATTAAGTTTTACAAGTCTGGGAAGGTTCTCCATCCCCTAGGTGCATGTTAATGGCAGGTCAACAAAGTGTTTGCCTTAGTAAGCCCTCAGGAAGAATTCATCTAGCACCAGTATTTATCTCTCCTTGATATAATTCTCCTCTGATGATCAATCATTTAAAGGTACCAAGTGATCCACATCATCAGTCCTTGGAAAACAAATAATGCCTTCTTTCTCAGAAAATAAGGATACTTCCTCATTTGGGGGTAATAACTTGATATCTATTATGTGACTCCAAGTGTTCAGTGGTCATTCTTCTCTGTCACATTCTTCCACTGTCTAACCAACTTTGCCTTTTTTTCTCCTTATCACTCACATGTAGCAGCTATGTGGCACAGAGGATGGAGTTTGGAATTTGAGTTAGGAAGATCTGTGTGGGGCAGCTAGGTGACACAGTGAATAGAGCACCAGCCCTGGAGTCAGGAGAACCTGAGTTCAAATCTGACCTCAGACGCTTGACACAGTAGCTGTGTGATGTTGGGCAAGTAACTTAACCCAGATTGCCTTGCCTTCCCCCCTCCAAAAATAAAGAAACTGGACCTTTTGGGGGTGGCTCAATGGCACAGTGAATAATAGAGCACCAGCCCTGGAATCAGGAGGACCTGAGTTCAAATGTGATCTCAGACAGTTAACACTTACTAGCCATGTGACCTTGGGCAAGTCACAACCCCAATTGCCCTGCTTTCCCCCTCCAAAAAAAAAAAAAAAGATCCGAGTCCAATACTGCTTCAGATATGTATGAGCTACCTATATAACAAAAAAAAATTGCTTAACCTCTGTCTGCCTCAGTTTCCTCAACTGTAAAATGAAAAGAAAAGAGGTATTCCAAAAACTCCTTTATCATCTCTTCTATGAAGACAAAACCTTGCACTTTGAGTATAGCTAGCAATTATTAGACTTTGTAATTAAACTTGTTATTTACAATTTTGCAGTACCCATCTTCAATTGTTCTGTGCTTTTTAGTCTTTTATTCTTTCCATGGACATTTCCATTCCACAGTCATTGTGTATATTGTTTTCCTAGTTCTATTTGCTTGTATCAGTTCATGTAAGACTTCCCATACTTCTCTATATTCATTTTGTTCTTAATTTCTAATTAAGCACAGCAATATCCCACTATATTCATGTATATTTGTACAATGAACGGACATCTATTTTGTTTCTAATTCTTTGCTACAACAAAAATTCTAAGAACATTTTAATGTATAAGGAGACTTTGTTTTTTTGACAGTGATCTCCTTGGTGTACATGCCTAGCAGTGGGATCTCTGCATCAAAAGATATAGATGCCTTAGCCACTTTATTTGTCTCATTCCAAATTGCTTTCCAGAAAGACTACCCTAATTCACAGTTCTACCCACAATGCATTAGTGTGCCTTTCTTTCTTCACTTCCTTCAACTTTAATTATTCCCTTTTTTCATCTTTGACAATTTTTAAGGTATAAAGTCAAACTTCAGGGTTGTTTTGATTTTCATTTCTCTTAGTATTAGTGATTTGGAACATTCTTTCACATTATATTAATAGTTTGAAATTATTCTTTTGAGAACTACTTGTTCATATCCTTTGATTACTTGTGTATTGAGGAATGGAATTTGGTCTTATATATTTCTTTTAGTTGTCATTTGGTATCTTTGGATACCAAAACTTTATCAGAAATATTTGAAACAAAGATTTTTCCCCAACTGGCATTATCCTAAATGAATTACTTTTGATTGTGCAAAAGTGTTTCAGTGGGGACAGCTAGGTAGTACAGTGAATAGAGCACTGGCCCTGGAGTCAGGAAGACCTGAGTTCAAATCCAGCCCCAGAAACGAAACACTTACTAGCCGTGTGACCTTGGGTAAGTCACTTAACCCCAATTGCCCAGCCTTCTGCCCCTTCAAAAAGGAAAAAATAGGGTGGCAGGGAGGGTTTCAGTTTCATGTAATCAAAATTATTTATTTTGTCTTTTATAATTGCCTCTTTCCATTGTTTGGTTAAAAATTAATCTCTTACATCTTTGAATGCTATATGATCTATTTCTCTTCTAATTTTTAATATAATAATCTTTACTATTCATGTAATATATTCATCTTGAATTCATTGTGGAATGTGGTGTAAGATGTTGGTCCAGTCTCATTTCTGTCAAATTGCCTTTCAATTTTCCCAGTAATTTTTATCAACTACCTAGTTCCTAGGCAAAAAATAAAATAAAATAACAGAACTATTGGCCACAACTGCCCAGCCATAAGACCCATAATTTTTTTGTGTGCTTTTTGGAGGGCAATTGGGGTTAAGTAACTTGCCCAAGGTCACACCACTAGGTTTTTGTTTGTGTGTGTTAAGTGTCTAAGGCTGGATCTGAACTCAGGTCCTTCTGACTCCAGGGCCTCTACTCACTGTGCCACCTAGCCGCCCCCAAAACCATAAATTTTTAAAGAATAATGTTTTTCATAGATATCACCATACCAAATGCTCCCTAATTTCTTTTTTTCCAATTAAAATAGTTTATTTTCAAAGTTAAAACTTTTTAAAACAAGTTACTTGTTCAAACAAATAATGAAATTATGATTGCTTCTTGAAGAGCAACTTTAAAGAAATTGTGCTTTTAGTTTCATAGGTGTTTTGTGTGTCTGCCTTGTGCGATCAGCTTTCCTGTGGTCTTGCTTGTCAGGTCCACACTTGCAAAGGCAAGAGTTTTTCCTTGCTTCAGAATGTGAGCAGCAATTACTATTTCTTCTCCCACCTTAGCCGGTGACAAGTACATTATGTTCACGTCGACAATGACTCCAGGTTTTCCTCTTTCTGTTTATCAAAGCAAATGTTGATACATCTCCCAGAGTTGCTGTTAAACCATCATGTAGAGAGCCAAGCCTATTCATATGTTCTTCTCCAACTTTCATTTCACTAACC
The DNA here is from genome assembly GCA_011680675.1 of Gymnobelideus leadbeateri. Classification (NCBI taxonomy): domain Eukaryota; kingdom Metazoa; phylum Chordata; class Mammalia; order Diprotodontia; family Petauridae; genus Gymnobelideus; species Gymnobelideus leadbeateri. The sequence continues at coordinate 464,395 of WOXC01001970.1, forward strand.
ACCTTTCCAAGACTTGCAGAATCTTAACCTTTTCTAAAACTCTATTGAAGCTGCCAGATTCCACGAAGAACTTCATCACCTCCTGCAACTTCTGCAGTGCTGGGGGACTCATCGCCAGCCTTTGCCCAGCTTCTCAACCCCGCAGGATCAGAAAATGGAACAGACAAACCAAAATAAAAAGCTGCCTAGGTAACCATGGGAACAGCACCAAGGTAGAGATATGACCACTCCAAGCACGACCTCCAAGTTGACCAATACTCCCTAATTTCTAAGCTAAGAAGAACAAAAAGCTTTCAAAGTATAGACACCTAATAGAAGAAATGAAAACCATGTGGGAATAGGATAAAGAAGAATGGATCCTCATTATCCTATCTGCTATAGGAATTGCCCCCCAAGACATTTTCAGGGATGAGTTTTACAGAAGAAAAGTTTGAATTCCAATACTTTTTATACAACTACATTAAAAAGTGATTTTATCTACCTGTATAAGAGTTGACATTGACCAGACATTAAATATCAAAAACTAGTAGTTAAGCAACTTGTTGCAGGACCATTTTTATCTGAACTCCATAGGAAAAAAATGAGTATCATGAGATAATAGGTAATAATAGCTGTTACTTATATGGAATTTTAAGGTTACAAAGCATTTTCATATACATCTAATTTTATCTTAATAAGATACAGAATTGAAGTATCATCCCCTTTTTTATAGATGAAGATGAAGAAACAGGCTCAGATAAGCTAAGTGACAAAGATTGAAGTGGGACTCTGGGTTTAGTCTAGTCCTTTTTCCGTTACTTCAATTCCCCTGTATAGCCTCTAACTGAAAGTCTTTATGTTCTAGGACACATTACTTAGTCTTTTTTATTAAAAGTCCCAGCAGATAATAAGACCCCAAAATGTTCAAAATCAACAATGTATCTTGTCCTGAAATAAATGTTTTATTTAGTTTCACTGCTTTATTTTCAAAATTCTATAGAGACCTAATTGTAACTTTTCAAGTTTTATGTAGAAACCAACACTGATTCAATTATGCCATCACTAATAACCCTACTTCTACTTACAAATGATCTGGGCTTACTAACACTAATTCAAGATTTAATGGAAAAACCTATTTTAAGTAAATGTTTTAGCAACATCACAGTCACAGCAAGGTAGCACAATAGAGTCACTCACATTCTATTTCAGGAATAACATTGAGTTCAAATTGGGCCTCAAACACTAAACTTAGGTTTGACCATGAGCAAATCATTTAGCTTCTGCTGGCTCAGTTTCCTCAAATGAAAAATAATAGTCTCACAGGATTGTTGTGAGAATCATACGAGACACTTGTAAAGCATTTAGCACAGTATGTGGCACATACTAAGTACTATCTAAAATTCTAAATGTTATTTTATCATTATTATTATTATTGTTATTATAATTATTCACAGGTAGTACATGTAATTTTGAGAAAGTCTTTATAAATCAACTATTATTAATGTTCACATAATCTACTGAAACTTTTTTAAACTGAGGCTAGCATCCTCCCTATCTACCTACCACATACTTAACATATTTCTCCCTTCATTGTCCATTCTAGACTCATGGGCTAGAAAGATCAAAGATCATGTGATCTCCAAATTATAAATAGGAGATATGACTTGCTATGACTCACATGGCAAGGTAACTACATAGCAGAGATTGAAACCTCTCCTAAGATCACGACTAGACTCAATGTTCTTATCTTTCTACAATACACTTCTTTGTGACCTTAGAGAGTATAAAATAGTTTTAACAACCTAAGGGAAGCACAATGTTTAAATCTCATAATATATTTCAAAGGCAAATATAAAGAAAAATTTAATAATCTAAACTTTTCATAAGGCTAGCTGCCCGGAAAGGACAACAATTACCACAAAGGAACATTTGTAATAGCAGAATTTCATACATAAATGAGGAACTGGGTTTTTTTTTTTTCAGGGAGAAGGGTGATGGGGTCTTGTCTTACATCCATCAAATCCAACATCTAAGTAGCCACCTCTTCTACCTAACTATGAGGTCAACTCTTTGGAAGTGCTCGAATTTAATGAAATTCAGATGACGTCAGAGCAGGTAACAAATAAAGCAAGGCATAATTTTTTGAAATATATGAAGTGTAGGTTAAGAAATCTTCCAGTAACAACCTTCATTGGACCAATAGTAGCAATGTGTAAGATGATTCTGAGAATCCTAAAAACTGATTAAATCACCAGGGAAAAAAAGTCTCACCATTCCAATCTTCTCCTGTAATTTACTATGACTGCCTTAAATGGATGGATGTTGGCAGCACATAAGGATAGAAGTAGGAATGATTCCAATTGTAAAGTAACTACTTTATCTCATGTATTCTCAGAAAATGTGACCCATCAGAAAAGTTTATCTGGTAGCATAATGGTTAATAAATGGGATTTATAAGATGTACTTATTTTGAATTAAAAATCATAGGTACTTAACAAATGTTGAACTTAATTTCAGGAAATCCTACATATCCATGAAGAATCAGTTTGATCCTTAGTCCTTTTTATACCTTTAACTTTTAGTACAAATCATGAGCTGATAAATTTTAAAAGTACTTATTAGCAAGAAAAAATGAGGCTCTTATAAAAGTGGAAATAATTAAAATAACAGTCAGTGAAAAGCAATGAGAGTGGAACTGAAAACCTCTTCACACCCTTAATACACTCTGAAAACACAAAAAAAAATGCAAAAAAGAATAAAATGAAAAATGAAGTTTCTGTTTAATCATGTTTTCTTCAAGGAATAAAACAGCATGACGATATCTTTTAAGAACTCTGGGACATATTACTCTTATCATGCTGTTTTACTTCTGGTAAAATAGAATTAATGGTCTAAAACAAAAGAGCTTAAACTGATAAGGTTAGTAAGCAGGCGGGGCATATAAATAAGGTTAGAGAGAAATAACTCAGTTCTGTATGAAGCAAAATGTCACAGGGGGACCTTTGATTTTATACCAAGTTTATACTGTGACAGAAAGATGCTAATAGAATTATAATTTACATGAAAAGAATTATTTTTTGTTTTCCATGTTCAAAATGAACACCTTAATGGCAAAGAGGGAATTATCTTGGATGGGTGGCTTGGTTTGGAATTAGAATGGTTCAAAAATAGCTTTGTATCCTACCAAGTAGTTTTAGAGTCTACCTGAAGAGGAAACAGCCTGAAATGATTTGGAATTAAAAATAATACTCCATCCCAGCTTTTGCATGAGTTGAAGGGAAATTGCTCAACAGAGGGAGCTGCTATTTTTAGACACTACATTTTATAAAATATCTAACTTAGAGAACTGTTTTTTTCATTAGAAAGGTAATTTATTTTATTGAACCCAAGACCCCAATTTTGAAGACATTAAGTAAAATAATATCAAGTTTTAGAAATGGACTCCTATTGACAAATATTGATGTTTGACATAAATATAAAAAGCAAATGAATAGGTGGGAAATTAAGCCTAATAACCTATAAGTATGCAGTTGAGGAATTCTCAAGGATGAGAAAAACCCCTGTGAACTAGAGAAAAGTATGTAAGAAAAGTGCAGGTAATAGATGAGGAGAAGGGAAGGGAAGGAGAGTTGCTACAAGTTGTGTTTCAAAGTATTACAAAGTGTTTGCAAAAACACTACAAAATCCATCATGCACCAGAAGTTTTAACTCTTTCCTACTCAGTCAACAGGGAGAAATATCTGATTGTGTTATATAAGTCACTGGGAAAATAAAAGTTGCTTTAATTATTAAGTGAGATGAAACATATCCATTCTATAAAGAAAAGGATACCTAGAGTAAAATTCAGCAAAACAACCCAGAGAAGAGGTGAACACAAGCAATTATACAAATGGGAGGAAAATGATAAAAGTGAGCCATCAACCATGATTAAGCTCCACCAAAATGTGCATAGCTGCTTGTACTGTTCCTAATGAAAGGATTTCAAATTTTAAATCTAGGACATATCCCTTTTACTAGAGAGTTTGATTAGTTTAATACAATAATTCCTCCCAACAATAATAGCTACCCAGATGTTTAATATATCCCTTGAAAGTGTGTTATAAAATGAAATCAACTACACTGTGACCAGTTATTTTTGCTGGTGTATAATATTCATTGAAGTTATAAAATATCTATCATAGGTTAAAAGCAGATTATTGAAAAGCATCCTATAAAATACTTTTGCCTCTGAGACTGAATTTAATAGTATGAAAATATCCTAAATCGTATGCTGGGGTGAAACAGTTTGAGAACACCCTCACTCTACAAACAAAAATACAATGGGGACATGAGGTTCCAAGGACACTTCTCATTGACATCCTGCCAATACAACAATTTTGAGGAGCAGGATACTCTCAGAAAAGCCTGGACTTACATGAGCTGATGCAAAGTGAAATATATGGTGAAACAAAGTAACAGCAATATTGCAAGATAATCAGCTGTAAGTGATTTAGCTATTCTCAGCAATACAATGATTCAAGACAATTTTGAAGGACTTGGGACAAAAAATGCTATCCATCCCCAAAGAAAGAACTGACAGTGTCTGAATACAGATGGAAGCATACTTTTTTTTTTACTTTTTTATTTTTCTTGAAGTTTAGTTGTTGATTTTGTTTTGTTTTGTTTTGGGTCTATGTTTTCTTTCACAAAATGACTATTTGCATGACTATAGACGTATAATCTAAATTGAATTGCTTGCCTTCTCAATGAGGAAAGGTGAGGAGGCAGGAAGGGAGAAAATTTGGAACTCAAAATTTTCAAAATGAATGTAAAAACTGTTTTTACATGTAACTGGAGAAAAATAAATTACTAAACAAATAAAAAATAAAAATTTTATTTTACTCAGTATTATTCACAAAACTTTCTACTCAACTTATTGAAGGATGAGGGAAGGAATTTCCTATTTAGCAAAGTAGATTATTCATATAACAATTTTATTTATGATCCCAATAGCACAATTAGTTGAGATTTCTGACAAGATATGATATATTGCCAACATTAGCACTTGTTAAAATGAAATACTCTGCTATCTCAACATATATTACCTCTACTACTAAATAAAAGCCTGGCATAGTGAGTCAGAAAAATCTAATAACTGTTTTGACCCTCATTATGGATAAAGATTTTATTCCTAAACCTTGAAGGAGACAAAGGATATAACAGAATTAAAACAAAAGCAAACAGAACAAATATAGAAGCAAGAAAGTTTGGCTGGCATTTATTACTACCAATAAAAATAATAACTGATATTAATATGGTACTCTAAAATTGCAAACCAATTCATATACCACATTTGGCCTTCACAGCAATCCTGAGAGGAAAGTGTTATAGGAATTATTATCATTCTCATATTACTGATGAGGAAACTAAAGTAAACATAGTTAAGTGACTTGCCCAGAGTCACAAAGCTATGTCTGAGGCTGGATTTGAACTCAGTAAGAGAGCCCGGTGCTCTATCCACGGCACCACCTGGCTGCCCTTTCTATCTACTACAAGATCATATACTTTGGCCTTGTAACAAAAGAATTTTTTGTTCATGTTTACACTTAACATTTTGCTGATCCAATAGTCTCCCCAGACCCTACCAACCCACACACATGCACACTAGTTTCAAAAGAACACAGAATGCATCTGAAGACTTGCCTTCTCCCAGGGAGTTCAATTCAGGAATAAGTACTGACCACTGAACTCTCTACATTAATAAGACCCCTATCAATGCTATACCCAGTTCACAAATTGAAAATAAGTACCATATCTCAAATGTGTTATATCACATTTAACAAGGATGACTGTAAGAAGACTCCCTTCAGTACCTGAAAAAGCATAGCTGTAAATACACTGTCAGGTGCTTTACTTAGAAGATCTTTTTACACTGCAATTAGGTTCCCTGCCTCCCCCACCTCTTCTCCTTGACTCACACCCACCTATCTGTTCCCACAGTGGATTTTTTTTTTTTTGGCCCATATAACTCAAGAACAAGATAGGACTTTGTGATAAAGAAACCATTGTCTAAAAGCCCCAAGTTTCCTATGGGAGCTGTGTTTCAGTTTTCATGTTTCATACACTGAAGACATTAATGAAAACCCTAAAAATAAGAGACATAAAACACTCAATCAAAGTTGGGCAAGTGAGAAGAGTATCAGCAGCTTTGAGGGGTCCAAATGTTTTTTCTTTCAGTTAATGAACATATACTGTTCATTTTCAGCCAAAAGCAAGATCAATCAACCAATTAGCATTATTAAGAATTTACTCTATGTGAAGCACCGGTCTAGGCATTATAGATACAAATTCAAAGAATGAAACAATCAACTCTCAGAGTGCTTACATTGCATAGAGGAGATAAGGATACATCCATGTATAATATATTTATGTATATTATGTATACCACATATGTGAGTATTATGCATATAAGAACAGTAAATATAAATAAGTGTAAGGTTAGCATTATCTACAGAGGTATCCAGAGCTGAATGCTAAATTTTCAGTATGAGCATTTATACCTCAGAAATTGGCAAGAGCTACAAATAAGGACTTAGTTTGTTGTTGATATTATTTTATTGTCCAGACTAAATAAAGTGATAGAGAAAATGTTAATAATGCAGATTGAAAGCATGTCAAGATTACATTTTGTGACCAGGTGGCCTGTTCTTAAGTATTTACCAATAAAAGCACTAGCAATTGGATTAGTAAAGACTTCATGTGGAACTTGGTATTTGAACTGTATCTTGAATAAAGACAGGGGTCTTATGAGGTAGAAATGAGCAAAGGGTAACATTCTAGGCATAGGGGATTGCCAGGAAAAGGTACACAGATACAACGGACTATTGCATTTCAAGAACAGAAAGACAGTTTAGGGGGATTGAAGAGTGCAGGAAGGAGAGTAAAGTATAATGAGGCTGGAAAGATAGTTTGGGGACAGGGAGTGAAAAGTTTTAAAAGCTAAAGAAAGGAGTTGTCTTTTACTCAAGAGGCAAGAAGAAATTGCTGGAGTTTATTGAATTGGGAAAGCTATGGTCAAATAAGAACTTAAGGAAAATCTTTTTAGCAGCTATATGGAGTATGGAATGGAAAAGGGAGAGATTTGATTATAGGGAAACCAATTAGGAGGTCCTTGAGAAATCGAGGTGAAATGTAATAGGGGCCTGAACAAAAGTGGACAGTAGATCACAAAGAGAAGATTAAAAGAAGGTATAAGGATTAGTGATTGGTATCTGGATTAAAGGAAAAAAAGAGAAAGAAGTAGAAATAGAATGTTTTAATTACAGATCATGTGCTGCTCACATAACTATCTCACCGTCTTACTCTTTTCAAAGAAGGGGACGGGCAAAGAATGAGGGGGAAAAAAGTACACCAATGTGATGGAGAGTAATAAACAATTAACCATCATGACTGTGAATGTAAATGGGATGAACTTACATGCAAAAAAAGAGGCTAGCAGAATGGAAATGAAAATAGCATTCAACCTTATGTTGTTTACAGGAAACACATGTGAATTAAAGATTCACAGAGTTAAAACGAGGGGAAGAAGCTGAATTTCTTATGCTTTAGTCAAACGCAAAAAAAAAAAATATATGAATAGCAATCATGACCTTAGATAAGGCAATAGTAAAAATAGATATGGTTAAAGGAGGCAGAGAAATTACATTATTCTTAAATGTAATTCATAGAAAATTAAATAATTTCAAGTTATATATGTGCATGTGTATACACGCACTGAATAGCATGGTATCTAAGTACTTAAAGGATTGTAACTGCAGGGAGAAACAGTTGGCAAAGCTATAATATTTGGCGATCTCACTGTGTACCTGATTTTAGACCTAGACAAAGCTAAGACAAAGCTAAGAAAGAAGTTAGGGACTTTCACAGAACTTTTAAAAAGTTGAAAATGTTAGATCTCCAGTAATTACTAAATAGGCATAGAAGTGTACATAATGCTCAGCAGTTTCTAGTACCTTTATAGAAACTGACCATAAGCTAGGCATAAAAACTTGATAAAGAAAAAAAAATAGTAACCCTTTACAAACTCCGGTGTAACAAAATTACAATCAATAAGTAACCTGGGGAAGTAGAGGTGGGAGACTCCAGTTGAAGTGGGAGTAAATTATTTAAATATTGCATCAAAAAACAAAACACAGAAGAAATAAATAATTTAATCAAAGGAAATGACAAATGGGACATACTAAAACTTTTAAGATGTAGCCAAAATATTTCTGGAAAGAATATGTATTCCTCTAAAAATATTCTTCTCCCCCACCCCCACTCCTGCTCCCGCCAGAGAGAGAGAGAGAGAGAGAGAGAGAGAGAGAGAACAGTAAGAGTTCTATGAGCTGGGAGTGCAATAATAAAATAAATTAATTATTAACTTGTATGAGAAATAAATGAAAATCAAATTATCAACATCAAAAATTAAAAAAGAATATGTAAAAAAATAAAAAGTAAAGGGAAATGTTAAAAATTCTTTACATAGGATCAAAGATTTAGAGCTAGAAGAGACCTTAAAGACCAAATTCAACCCTCTCATTGTATTGAAGTGGAAACTGAAACACAGAGCAGGTAAGTGACTTGCTAAGCCACATAGCTAATAACTGTAAATGTCAGTCTCTGAACTTAGAACTTTCTGAATCCAAAGTCAGCACACTATCCAATATACTAAGTAGCTGCTTCTATTCTGCCCAACCATATGCCCCCAAAAATGATTTTTAAAAATTGATGGGTAGTAGCAAAAATATAAAATATCCATATTAAAAATAAAAGGAAGATTTAAATAATCCAATCTCAGAAAATTAAAATAAGGCATATATGGACTCTCAAAGAAGAAAACACTCTAAGATTAGTTGGTTGTACTAGTGAATCTTAAAAAAAAAACACTCAAAATTAATTCTAATATTATGTAAACTGTCAGCAAAAACAGAAAAAGGAGAGATCCTATAAAATTCCTTCCATGATGTAACAGTGATCTTGATACCTAAGCCAGGCAAATAGAAAACAGAGAAAAAAGCACTATAGAACAATATGTACAATGAACATAGATACACAAATATCAATTCAATAAGGGGGGGGAAGGCTACAATAATACATTTTTTAAAAAACAATATACTATGGGGGATGGCTAGGTGGTGCAGTGAGTAGAGTGTCGGCCCTGGAGTCAGAAGGACCTGAGTTCGGATCCGACCTCAGACACTTAATGCACACACAAACAAAAACCTAGCCGTGTGACCTTGGGCAAGTTACTTAACCCCAATTGCCCTCCAAAATGCAAATATATATATATATATATATATATATATATATATATATATATATATACTGTGACCAGATTGGATTTGTACAGGGAATTCAGGGTTGATTCAATACTAAGAAAACCATAAATATAATAAAACAAATACAACATAATAAACAAAAAATATAAAAATCATGCAGTCTTATCAATAGACAAGATGAAGGTTTTTTTGCAAAATGCATCTATTTAAATATAAAATATTAAATAGCATATGAATAAATAGACTTGACTTTAGAGTGCTAAGTCATAACTATGTAAAACTAAGAATCATTATTTTATGTAATGGAGAAACGTTAGAGACCTTTGCAAAAAAATCAGGGGTAAAGCAAGAATGTTCTTTATCAGCACTATTATTTAGTATAGTTCTAGAAATTATACTTGCTTTTTATATAGCAATAAAGAAGAAAAAGGAGTTAAGTAAATAAGCATAGGCAAAGAAAAAGCATAATTACTTCATTTTGAAGATTATATGTTGCTTTTTTTTAATCCTAAAAATTGAACTAAAATTTGTTGGGGGAAAAGTATTAATAGCTAACATTTACATAGTACCTAATATGTGCTAGGCACTGTACTAAGTGTTTTACAAATATTATGTAATTTTTTATTTCCATTTTATAGCTGTTGAAACTGAGGCAGGCAAATGTTAAGTTACTTACCAAAGTAACTGAGGCTAGATTTAAACTCAGTCTTCAAGCCCAGCACACTATCCACTATAGATAGGATGAGAGGAATTAAAAAGCACAATTTTGATCATATAATATTGAAAACCAATATGACAATTAGAAGAGAACTGGAAAATAAATCAACAATCAAAACAAAACAAGTTTCTCTGATAAAGTCTGATATCCAAAATATCTAGAGAATTGATTCAAATAAAAATGAACAAAAGTCATTTCCCCCCAGATACATGTTCAAAAATTAGGAACAATCAAGTCTCAAGAGAAGAAAAGCATATTATAAACAACCACATGAAGGAACTATTCTAAACAGGTAAGAGAATTGTAAATTAAAATAACTTGGATATTCTGACTCACACCCACCAAACTGTCAAAGATGAAAAAATGGAACATGGCAATTATTGTAGGCTATGTGGTAATATCCAATAAAACTAATATCTTGTTGGTGAAGCTATTCCTTGGCTCAGCCATTCTGAAAAGCAATTTGAAACTATACCCAAAAATTCATTAAACTAAACTATGCATATCCATTAATTTGGTAATACTACTATTAAGCTCATAACCTAAAAGTATAAAAGAAGGAAGATATTCACAGAAGCATTTTTTTGTTGTTATATCAAAGCACTGTAAACTAGGAAAGTATGTGGTTGGCAATGAATTAACAAATTATAATTTATGAATGCAATGGAATATTATTGCTATACTTTGATAAGATGAAAGACAGAGATACAAAGAAAGCCAGAAAGACAGTATGGACTGCTGGGTGAAGTAAGTAGAAAAAATTATTTTGTGTGATTTCTACAGCAAAGAAAAACAACTTTGAAAGACTTAAATGCAGCTTATTTGTTATGAGGATGTTTTATTTTTCACTGGGAGGAGGATATCAGAAGGATACAGGGTTATCAAGAGTGATGCAAAAAAGTAATGATAGGGCAGCTAGGTGGTGTAGTGAATAGAGCACTGGCCCTGGAGTCAGGAGGTCCTGAGTTTAAATCCGGCCTCAGACACTTAACACAAAAACTAGCCATGTGACCTTGAGCAAGACACTTAACCCCAACTGCCTTCCAAAAAGCAAAAAAAAAAAAAAAGTAATGATAACAGAAATAAAGTATTTTAATATATAGAACAGAACAGAAGAATGTTCAGAAAAGAATGGACAGTTGGAACTAAAATAATATATTTTAAACACTATACATAATAGTGAGTTGTAATATGTGTATTACTATTCTACATATGGAAATGTTCATATTTGTTGTCTTTGTCAAATTCAGAATAACAAAAAAATTTTTTTAAATTCAAAGAACAGGCTAACAACATAGCATATGAAGCCTCAAGAACACAGTATCAAAGGATACTGTAGACCTGACTCAGATAATAAAACTTCTTTCCCTAGGATACATTATACTACAAGCATATCAAGAATATAGCACCTTCGGGGGCGGAGCCAAGATGGCGGAGTAGAAACAGCTCATCCAAGCCACTCTGCCCCCAGATTCCCCCGCAAACTATGTAAAAGGGGACTCTGAACAACTTCTGGAGCCCCAGCACCCACAGAACGACACAGAGAAGCTAACCTCCCGCTGAGGACAGCCCAGCAGCCCTGCAGGAAGGACCAGCGCAGAGGTCTGGGAGCCGGCAGCGCGCAGAGCGCAGAGCGCAGGAGCCGAGCCGAGCCGAGCCCAGGTCCACGTGAGCCGAGGTTTTAGCCCCAGGGCGGCAGGGCCAGCAGCCGGCTGGAGAAACCCCAGAACACCAGGAACTGTGGAGATTCCAGAATTATCAACATAGACTTGCCTAGGACAAAGTAAGAGGTTAGTGTCCTATGGACTTTGGGACCTGTATTTGGGGAATGCGTCAGCTCCCTCCCCTGGGGCTAGAAGCCGCTGAGGAGACACGCCATTTTGTAGTTTTCATAGGCATTTCCGGCTCCCAGCCTACAAATCGTGGGGAGATCCAGCGATCAGTCTTGGGGGGTAATCACTCTTGCTTTAACCTCCCTGGATCTGGATTGTGATCTAGGGTAGAAGTAGTGGGTAGGTTTACAGCTTGCCAGAAACGGACGTTGCCCCCCACACGTTCGGGACAAAAATTCCTCTAGCTGGCCCTAAAGCCATAGTGTGGCAACAAGCCCCAAAGTCAAGTAATTAAGTGGCAACATGCCAAGGCAAAGGAAACAGAAAAATGTAACCCTAGACTCCTATTTTGGGGGCATAGAGCGGGAAAAGGACTGTGAGGTCAGAAGTCCTGCTTCAAAAGCCCCAGGGGAAAACATGAGCGGGTTGCAGGCCATAGAGGACCTTAAGAAGGACTTTAAAAATCAATTAAGAGAAGTGGAGGAAAAATTGGGAAGAGAAATGAGAAGGATGCAGGAAAAGTATGAAATGAGGGTCAACAGCCTGACTGAGGAAAACAACACCTTAAAAAATAGACTAACTCAAATGGCAAAGGAGGCCCAAAAGGGCAATGAGGAGAAGAATGCCTTAAAAAGTCAAATTTGCTAGATGGAAAAAGAATCTCAAAAGCTCACTGAGGAGATTCATTCCTTCAGAGTTAGACTGGAGCAAATGAAAGCTAATGACTTTATGAGAAATCAAGATGCTGTTAAGCAGATCCAAACAAATGAAAGATTAGAAGGCAATGTGAAATATCTCATGGGAAAAACCACGGATCTGGAAAATAGATCCAAGAGAGACAATTTAAACATTATTGGGCTACCTGAAAGCCACGATCAAAGAAAGAACCTAGAAATCATCCTTAAAGAAATTCTCAAGGAAAATTGCCCTGATGTTTTAGATCCAGAGGGCAAAATAGAGGTTGAAAGAATCCATTGATCACCTCCTGAAAAAGATCCCCAAAAGAAAACTCCCAGGAATATTATAGCCAGGTTCCAGAATCCCCAGATCAAGGAGAAAATACTACAAGCAGCCTGGAAGAAACAATTTCAATATTGTGGAAACACAATCAGAATAGCCCAGGACCTGGCAGCTTCTACACTGAGGGATCGAAGGGCATGGAATATGATATTCCAGAAGGCAAAAGAACTGGGAATGAACCCAAGGGTCACCTACCCAGCAAAACTGAGTATTTTGTTTCAGGGGAAAATATGGTCATTCAGTGGAATAGAGGACTTTCAAGCATTCTTGAGGAAAAAACCAGAATTGAATAGAAAATTTGACATCTAGACATAAGAAGCAAGAGATGCCTGAGAAGGTAATCAGGGAAAAGAAATCAAAAGGAACTTATCAAAGTTGAACTATTTACATTCCTATATGGAAAAACAATAACTGTGACTGATGATATTTTTCTTACTGTGAAAATAATGGAAGAAGGATGTGTGGTCATATGAATACATATGTGAATGTGTGTGTATATGGTTACAATTATATATGGATAGAGGGCATAGGTTGATTTTGTTGGGAAGGGAGAGTACTCAAGGGATGAAATTATGAGGTGAGAGAGGAAAGTGGCAAGAGGAGATGGGGAGAGACAGGGCAGGGTAAACTATCCCATGTAGAAGAAGCAAGGGGAAGTGGTTGCAAAGGAGGGGGAGAATAAGGAAGGCTAAAAAGGCAAAACCACATTCACATTGAATTTGGTTCAGGTAGAGAATGACATACATACTAAATGGGATATCTCAACCTGCAGCAGGATAGGGGGAAGGGGGATGAGAAGAGGGATGATGGATGGGAGGGCATCCTTGGGGTGAGGGGAGGTTGGAAGTACCCACTATAGAAGAGGGACAGGATCATGTAGGGAATGGACCAGGTGGGGGGTGGGATGAGTGGGAGGAATTATAAGCAGCCTTGTACAATATATCTACTATGATAATGTTTTGCATAGCTAGACATGTACAATATATACTGAATTACTTATCTCCCCAGAGGGAATGGGTGACAAGGGAGGAAGGAAATGGATCTGAAATCCAAGGTCTTAAGATTAAATGTTTCAAATATATATAAATACTCTTATTAATACTCTTTTGCTTGTGATTGGGAGATAAGATGTGCAGGCATTGGGGCACAGAGATTCACCTTCCTCTAATGGAAAAGTCGAAGGGGGTATGGGAGAGAGCAGATTGGAGGGAGCGATATCTTGTGGGACTGCTGTTCTGGGAGGGTGGGTAGGGGAAAAACAGGGTGGGGGGAAATGATTGTAACTCAAAATCTGGCAGAAATGAATGATGTAAAACAGAAGTTAATAAAGCATTTGTTTAAAAAAAAAAGAATATAGCACCTTCACTTCTCCATTCTATTACCACATATAATCAAAGAAAGGCACAAATAGAAGTGTCCCCACTCAACCATTCAAAAAGAAGGATACACCTCTAGTAACAATTGTTACAGCTGTTTTTCCTTTAACTGGTAATACGGATTTCTATAACATACAAACCTGGTTGATTTACAGGCAAGATATAAAAATTACTTTCAAATATTTTCTTTTCAAGTTCTACATGTCATAGCAGAAAATATTTCATGCTTATTTTATTTGTCACTACTGAAAAACAGTTTTGATTTATACACAAAAGAAAATCCAGAAAGGAGACATCTTGGAAGAGAATGTGGTCAACAATGTCAAATGTTGCAGAGAAGGAAATAAAGTCAAGAACAAGATAATGCCTTAAGAAAGTACTGGACGGTAAAAGGATTAGAGCCCAGTAAGTCAGTTAAAAAATATTTAAGGGGTGGCTAGGTGTGCAGTGAATAGAGCACCAGTCCTGGAGTCAGGAGGACCTGAGTTCAAATCCAGTCTCAGACACTTAACACAAAAACTAGCCATGTGACCTTGGGCAAGTCACTTAACCCCAATTGCCTTCTGGAAAAAAAAAAGGCAAAAAAAAAATTTAAGCATTTCTTATGTTCCAGGCACTATGCTAAGCTCTGGAGACACAAGGAAAGGTAAAAAATAGTCCCTGCCTTAAAAGAGCTAATATTCTCACTAGAGAGACAACGTGAAAATAACTAGGTAATTATAAGACAGAATAGATGAAAAATAATCTGAACGTGGAATGAAAGGCCCCAGCAGAAGGCCTCTAAGTTGAGCCAGGGAAACTACCGGTAGAAGACAGAGCATTCATTACAGACATTTGAAACAGTCAGTGCAAAGACAAAGAGAGAGAGCCAAGGATATGGAGGCACCAATTATATGTGCCCTATTAAGGAGTTTAGCCATGAAAGAAAAGAGAGACAGGATGATAGAGATCACAATAACAGTAAAGAATGGGTTTGGGAACAAGTTTGAAATGGAAGAAACACAAGAGATGAACAAGTAGATGGTCCAGAGAATACAAAACCCATCGCATAGAGGACTTCCTGACTCAAATATCAGAAAAAAGTACCCAGAAAATGCTATCTACTGCAAGAGGAAAAATCTGATGTCCCCAATTTTAATGCCCTTCTGCCCCCCAAATTACTTTAATATTGTATGAATGTTTCAAGTGATTTTTTAAAAATATTCTGCTTCCTCCCAAGTAGAATGTAAAGAGAGGGCAGGAATCCTCAAAGGGGTTTTACATCTATAACAATACCTAACAATTACTAGGCAATGAATAAATACTAGGTGAATGAAGGAATGAATGAATGGACAGATGGATGGATGAATAAATGAATGAATAGGTAAGAAAATTAATATTGAGGAGCTAGCAAGAAACAAAGGATTATACAATTTATTGACAATCCCAAGCTAGAGAACAGTATTCAAGTGTGCTGGTACAACTTTAACACACTATCTGCAACTGAGCTAATTATTTTCTAGCACTTTCCTGAGTAGTCTGCAAACTCTGGTAGATGTATTCAATAACTGCAAAAACTGAGATTTGTCTTCTGTCTCAAATGGAATGAATGGTCTCTGGAGAAAACAGTATTACAAAATTTAAGTGGCAGGAAGGAATAGTATTTCTTCTTTATGCCTATTTCACTAGGCTTTAGATGATTTCTTCCTATGGGAACAACAGTGTTCTAGAAGCTAAAAAGAAAAGAACTCTCAAATTAACTTTAATTAGAGGTTAAAACATTCTACTTTGAGTGCAAGCTCTTAGGGCAGGGGCTTTATCTTTGTAGTGCTGTGTACAGCGTTTAGCTCCCTTAGAACAGTGTAAAAGAGAGAATACTAAACTATCACCTTAAATCCCAGATATTTATTTAAGGTGAATGCCACATTTAAAGTACTCTTAAACACAACGACTGCTTGCGAGGTCACAAATTCATCCATAATGTATGTTTTTCCCAAGTCTGCTAGTGACTAATGCTCAAAGTGTTTTAAAACATTAGACAATTTTTAATTATCTATTTCATGAATTATACATGACAAGTCATAAAATCTTGGAACTATAAGGGACCTTTGAGATCATCTATTATAATCCTCTTCTTTTAACTATGCCAAAGGACTATAAAACTGTGCATAACCTTTCGTCCAGCAATACCACTTCTTGGTCTGTATCCCAAAGAGACCATAAAAAGGGAAAAGGACCCCCATATTCAAAAATATTCATAGCAGCTCCTTTTGTGGTGGCAAAGAATTGGAAACTGAGGGGACGCTATCAGTTGGAGAATGACCAAACAAGTTGTGGTAATATGAATGTAATGGAATACTATTGTGCTGTAAGAAATGATGAGCAGGTGAATTTCAGAAAAACCTGATAAGAGTTACATAAACTGATATTGAGCAGAACCAGAAGAACATCCTACACAGGAACAGCAACATTTTGTGATGATCAACTATAACAGACAACTCTTCTAAGCAATATAATGATCCAAGACAATTCCAAAAGACTCATGACAGAAAATGCTATCCACATCCAGAGAAAGAACTATGGAGTCTGAATGTAGATTGAGGTATACTATTTTCACTTTTTTATTGTTTTTGTTTTTTCTTTCTCATGGTTTTTCCCTTTTGTTCTGATTCTTCTTTCACAACATGACTAATGTGGAAATAAAGATTAACATGATTGTAGTATTATCTATAACCTATATCAGATTGCTTGATTTCTTGGGGAGGGGATCAGGGAGAAGGAAGTAGAAAAATTTGTATCTCAAAATCTTACAAAAATGAATATTGAAAACTATCTTTATATGTAATTAGAAAAAATAAACTACCATTAAGTAGGAAAAATAAAAATAATCCCTAATCTACAGAAAAATATAAAATAAATTATAAGAAACAGGCCCAGAAAGATGAAGTAATTTGGCATGGTGGAAAATCTAAGCCTAGAGCAGAAATATCCTGATTTCCAACCCCACTGTCTTCTAATACCCCACTACCTCTCATTTGATTTCCATGAGGGCTCACCCAGCACTCTACTGGCCATCTAATACTTTTCCTACTGGTCACCCACCTTAAATGCCATCTGTCATATATATGTTAGTGATTCTTTTGTTAAAACAAATATATAAGTAGCCTAAGCAGAAAGTTAGGAAGTAAAGTTATCTCAAAAACTCTGTGTGTGTGTCTGTATGTGTGTGTGTGTGTGTGTGTGTGTGTGTGTGTGTGTGTGTGTGTGTGTGTGTAACCTTGGTACACATAAACTTAAGTATGTGCCTTCCTTGCTTAAATGCCATAACTGCTCACTTCACAAATAATAATGGCTAACAATAATAAAAATATAATAATACCTAAACCATATTTAACATTTTCTTATCACTTAATCCAACTAATCACTCTAAGCTCTTCCTTCCCTCTTAGGCCATTAATCCTACTTTTATAGATGAAAAACAAGATAGTAATAGCAATGCAACCCAGAGTTCTAGAAAAGATAAACAGACACACATACATACATCCCATGCTTAAACTTAAATCCTATAACTACAATGCATCTTGGATTATCCAAGGATTTTAGTTAATGCCATTTTAATTGTTATGTCATTATCTCACATAAATAACAAAAAAGTTAACTTCATATTCTAAGTATTCTAAATGTGAGGGACAGCTAGAAAATTTTCTAGAACAATCCAGGCCAATGAATTTTTAAATATAGTGCAATGGCAAAAACATGAAATGTTAAAGTTAGTGTAAAGTTCAAATCTCATTTCTGCTATTTACTACCTGTGTGACTCTGGTCATGTCACTTATTCCCTCTGGAACTTAGTTTCTTTCTCTGTAAAAAGAGGGCTCTGATTTATCAAGTGATTTTTAAATTCCATTCCAGATCTAAATCCTATGATACTAATCTTTTGTCATAAACCAAAGGGTAAAAGTTTACCTGGATTTCTCTAGAACAATTGCTTATACAGGTAAATTAAATTCCCTGAGAAAGGGAAAGAGATTTAGAAACAATCTCAGGAAGTTAGGATACTGAGTCTCCTCTTAGTAACTGACCTTCAATTCTTTGTCATGATAGAAGTATTTTATCTATCTTATATCATATCTATTAGCATGAAATTATTTGGAAGTTGCATCAGAGAGAATGTTCTATAGTAACACAAATATGACAAGACTATCCCTGCTAGCAGAATGGACAAAAACCAGATAAATTCTCTGATAAAACTAATCAGTCAAATGAATATATATGTAATCTTTAAAGCAAAATTCCACAGGAAACAGATAATTTTTTATTTATCAGATAGATTTAATAAAAATGATTGCTTCAATGGTCCAACTTCCTAACAAAAAGTTCTAAGTCATTCATAAGCCTAAAAAACAACATGAGAAATAAATAAGAAAGTGGTTTAGAGTCTTGGACTCCTAGACTATAGAAGTATTGGAAAAACAAGTCACAAGGAATTAAATTCCAACCTGTAATGCTGTTGTTAACACCAAGGACTGAGGCTATGTCCAGCTCTAAATCTCCATAATTATTAATAAATATATTGTTTATAAAGCAAAAATAGACAAAAAAATTCCTATGGGAAGCTGGCAATGGGATAAGTAATATACACGTGCATCACAAAAATTATTCTAAACATACCAAGAAGTGTATTCATTCCCGTCTTGGCCTGTATAAAAGGTGCTATATAAACTGTGTTTGTTTAGCATGGAATTATTCCACTCTTTCACTGTCTGCTAAGTAAAGGCACTGAGGAGATAAACATATGTGGCAGGCTACTCTAAATTATAAAAGGTTAGTCCTCTCTAGGAGCTAACAGTGTGACCTTGAACAACTCACTTAATCCCTCTAGGTCTCAGTTTCCTCATCTGTAAAATTGAGGTTGGACTTAACGTCTAGATTCTCTGTTAGTCCATATACAAACGTATAAAGACATACATACATAAGTTCCTTGGAAGTGTTATAAAGAACAGGAATTCAAAAATGAAAAGGTCAGTTCAACAATAAGTATCTCCTATGCATAGAATGGGTAGCTAGGTGGTACAGTGGAAAGACCTCCAGGCCTGGAGTCAGGAAGACTCATCTTCCTGAGTTCAAATCCTGCCTCAGACACTTAGTTGCTATGTTACCCTGAGTTCTAAGAGTTGGATACAACAGAAGCAACAAACGCATAGTTTACTGTACTAGGCAATGAGAACACAAAGGCAAAGTGAAACCCACCCCTGACCTCAGGGAGGTACAATAGGTAAATAGATAAGTAAATCTAAAGTATATACAAAGTAATGAAACAATTTTAAGAGTCAGAAAACACTAAGAAACAGGGAAAAGGGAGAAAGGAGAGGCGAGATCAGAAAAGAAGATAATGCTTGGTCTGTGGGAGTTGACATAGCAAAAGTGAACAAGAGACATTCTCTAAGAAAGGGTGATCTTTGCACTGGGCCTCAAAGGATTGGGGGAGGGGGAAGGGTTGATAAAGTCTATCTTTGACTAATACCTAGTATAATATATACTGATCCTTTTTAGTGAATGTCTGTCTTTTACAGAGATAACAAGGAAAGATTCGATCCATTTAGCCATAACAGTCAAGGATATCACTAACAATAAATATTGAATTACTCCCATGAAGACACACCCTAGGTGTTAAGCCATGCCAGGTTACGGGAAATAGTGGAGTCAAGCTCTTTACAAAAGTCATCTGTTCCAGACCCAGTACTCCTAAGTTTATAAACCCTAATTTGCCAAGATAGAGCACTTATCAACCCTTCCTTGAAAGATATTCCAGGCCAAAGGTCACAGGATGCCTTGGCAAGGCATTCTAGTAATTTAATCAGCAATGTAGTTTTCTTAATGTTTTCTTTTGGTTTAATTGAGCTCTCTTTTCATACTTCTTCATATGTCCTCTTATTCTGTCATGGAGTAAAATAAAGAATCAATCATTTTGTTTAACTGTTTTTCCTAGTTACAGGGAAGGCCTCAATGACTGTATGAGGGAGAAAGGAGTACATCCAGAAATGACAATGGACTGTAATGTTAAAACAAAACGCATCCTTCTCAGTGAGGGTGGGTGGGGAGGGAAGAAAGGAGAGAATTTAAAACTCAAAGTTTTAAATAAAAATGTTAGAAATTATTTTTACATGCAACTGGGAAACAAAATATATAGGCAATGGGGTAGAGAAACCTATCTTGCTCTACAAGAAAGTAAGGGGGAAGGGGATGAGGGGAGTGATAGAAGGGAGGGCAGACTGGGGGAAGGGGTAATCAGAATACATGCCATCTTGGGGTAGGGGGAGAGAGGAGAGAGATAGGGAGAAAGGTTGGAACTCAAAATCTTGGGGAAATTAATGTTGAAAACTAAAAATAAATAAATTAGGTAATGAAAAAGGCATCAATAAGACACTTTTAAAGAACCAATCAAGCAACAAAGTAAGTATATATTTGTGGTCTCTCTCATTTAGCACCATTAGACTATTATTACATTGCCTTAGTGGGATATTGTCTCTGTCCTTGGACAAGGTATTAAATAACTACTTATATATGTGACTATGCTTAAATTATTCCACTATCCAAAACCTCTATTTCATTCTAATTAAAAACCTATTTACATATGTGAATGTAGTTACTAAGTTAGTAACAAAATCTCAACAGTCTTGAGAAAATAACCACAGATACACACACAATAAAGAAAAACTAGTTGTATGACCTTAAACAACTTCCTTCTCTCTAGGTTTCATTTTTCTCATCTGTAAAATAAGGGGTACAGTCTAAACCCAGGGCCTTAAGGCCACAGTTCCCCACCCCTGGACTATATTTAATTTCCCTTTAAGCTCTAGATTTCTACTACTTCATTCAAAACCTTCAATAATCAATACATCCTTAATTCCTGGAGGCAATTACATGATTTTAAATCACTATCACAAATATCTTCCTTTCAATAACCAATCTGCATGACACAGTCATTTGTTCAAATTTTTTATAGGCATATTGTTGATAGAATTCATCAAGATGTCACTTCTGAAGGAACTTTCAAATTCCACTCTTGGATCTTAGTTATGTAATAGGATCTATCTAGAGATAAAGCATTGTGGTTATGTTTAACAAGCCTAGCTCTGTATACTCTGTCAGCTTCTACCATTGCTTTGTGAAGTGAGAACTATTTGTTGCAGAAGCATTTTTGTATTAATTCTCTACAGCTCCTTTCAATGAGGAGCATTTTGTAATATTGTTAAGAGTTTTTGTTTAGACACCTCCTAGATCCATCATGGTTCATTTTACCTTGCCGAAAAGTAAGCTACGAATGGTACAGTGTAGGTGTTAATTGTTCTCAATATGTTCTTCCCATTAAGCTTTAAATTCAGGATACCAATCAGTTCCTTAGAACATTCAACCTCAGTTTTCTCCTTGATAGCCTTATGCTCAATGTGTCTTATATTGAGAAGAACAAGTTATATATGATTATTGCCTTCATCCATTGGTTCAGTTTGACTTCTGAATTCAACCTCCAAGCCTTCAGTCTTTTCTTCCCAGATCACATGAAAAACTGCATACTTATTAAGTCCAAACGACATTTTGATATCATTGTACAAAGTTCATATCTGACAAAGTAGCCATTTAATGGGCTTTTCAGCAGAGCCATACTGCTTAACGCCATCCATGTGCACGGACTAAGAAAATCTTTTGGGACAACTCCCTCTTTGATTTGAAAGCCATGGTCAGTTCTATTCACAAATGATAATGGGTTTCAGGCTAAGCCAAACCACAAAGAGTTTAAAATGATTCAGTGGAAAATGCCACATTTTAAAATCAATTTTCTTGATATTATATTGGTAGATTCTCAAAAATAACAACTTTTTAATGTGAACATCAAAAACATTCATTCTAACTATGCATGGATCTTATTTGTAGTATATACTTGAGTTATGAATGACGAAAACTTTGAAACAATAAAGGAGGCATAAATGTTAAAGCATTTTCAAGTGGTCATTTAATAATCACCAAATCTATATACTAGGTTCCCCACTAGACCCATGAGACTTTGTAGCACACATTTTGTTCCTTAGGCAAAATAATAGTTTTTTGATACATGTTGATTTTTGAGCAATACAAGCGGTGAATACTTTGTATAAAGTATAGAAACATATATCTAGCTGGTATTTGGAGGGGTTCCTTGTGTTCTCATATCTGAGTAATAAAGATGTGGTGTTTTCTATTAAGAAAGATGAGATCAAGCTTGCATCAGAGATGCAAGGTACTATGCTAATAATTCAGGTAGCACTGTGAAGCACTTGAGTTAAATATCACGCAGCTTAACTGAAACCACTATTTCCCAGTTTTGCAGAGAAGCTAGCATTCAAGTCATATTCTTTGATATAACTATTCTGTTGTTCTTTATATTAATAATATGGGGGGCGGCTAGGTGGCGCAGTGAATAGAGCGCCGGCCCTGGAATCAGAAGGACCTGAGTTCGGAGCTGGCCTCCGCCACTTAATCCATACAAACAAAAACCTAGCCATGTAACCTTGGGCAAGTTACTTAACCCCAATTGCTTAAAAAAAAAAAAATAATAATATGGGAGCTTTCTTCTTTGTATTTACTCCAACTTCAGCTTTTGTTGTGTTGTACTTCTTTTGACCATATAGATGGCCAGAAATTTTCCTCATCTTTCTACTTTGTATGATACAGTGGATAGTATGCTGGATCCAGAGTCTGGAAGATCTGAGCTCAAATCCAGCCTCAGACATTCACTCTGACCCTGGGTGAGTCTTAACTCTGTTTGTCTCATTTTCTTCAACTGTAAAATGGGAATAACAATAGCACCTACCTTGAAGAGTTGTAAGGATCAAGTGAGATAATATTTGTAAAAGAACTTAGCATAGTACCTAGAATATAGTAGGCACTAAATAAATGTTTATTCCCTCCCTACTCCTTTCAATTTCTTTGCTTCAGAAACTTCAAGACTCTACTGTATAATTTTTTACTTATATTAAATTCTTTATTTTGATCTTTATCCTACTTTTACTCTTTTATTCATCACCCTTTTGTCTTTCACTTTAAATTTTTGATTACTGATAGAATGTCTGGTGTGATTTTCTTTCCTGAATTCCAACCTGCATGTTTCTTTACTGTAGTCTTTAATGGGTAACATGGTAATCTTTGCTACCATATTGTGCTAATTGTTACATGCAGATCCTGATATTTTTCACACATTCTGGAAAATATTGTATGACATAATTTATTTATGATGATTACAACAGATACTGACTTATGAAAAGTATTCTGTTATACTATAACTGGTTCACTAGTTGGATTCATGCTGTCAACTTTTTTTTTAAATAGCTTTTTGGAATTCTAGTTTAAGTATCTCCATCCCCCTTTGATGATCATTTGAAATATTGGTGCTATTTTTACTATCCATCTAGTTATTAGCTATCATTTCTGAAGTTTGTGTTACATAAAGATTTTCAACTCTCTTGTGGTCTTCAACATTTCTTTCTTAAGATTTTAATAGCTTATCAATTTATTTCTTGTTCTGTCTATGTTTTAAGATGAAGTTTATTATATATATTTAGATATTTATTATATATTATATAGAATATAACATGTTTAATACAATTTATTTGTATTATATGTCACATAAAGATTATATTATATATAATTGTATATCATATATATGTGTGTGTGCATATAATACGTGCACACGTGTATATGAATTGGCCTTCAGTATTTGGTGTGACTTAGAACTGAGGACACTCTTAACAACATTTGTTTCCAATTTTGTTTTATCGTACTGGTGAAGAATGAAAACATTATTGTTACATTATTTTTGATCAAAGACCATTTATTTTTTCACAAAAAAATTATTGTCATATAACATAATCAGTATTTTTTGAGAATGTATTATGCCTAAAGCACCAGAGATAAAACAACAATCAAGCTTTTAAACGTTTAGCTTTTAACTAAATCAAATTATTAAAAAAAATATCCTTCTTCTACCTTAGATATTCTTCTATAGTTCCCTCTTTTTTACACACAAACTATAGATACTTTGAATTCCTCAAAACATAGTAATTTTAAAAAATCTTTTTCTATTGTAAATTCAAAAGTTCTTCAAACCCTTCCTCTACCTGAAGACATCCATAACTTTGGTTAACAGGGGCTGTTATTTGCAGGACCCCTTAAAACAGTAACAAAACTATTTTTTATAAGTAAAAATCAGATTATACCTGCAAAATGAAGGAAAGGTGTTATTTTAAAAAGATAACAGGGTCCAATTCAATCTTAAACTCAAAAAAAAAAAAAAAACATTTATGTTATGCCAAACATGGGCAGATGCCCCATGAATTATTTGTGGCCAATTGCTACTTATAATTCTTCTATCATTGGGACAGTTCTTTACATATTATTTAAAATCAAGAAATGCAAACTTTGTGTCTAGTAATGCTTCTAAAATGCCACAAATCATTAACACTTTCCTAAATTAGTGATGTGCAAAACTGATCTCAGAAAATAGTCTATTTCTTTTTTTTAAATTAATTTATTAGTTTAGTTTCAGATAACAAGATTCAATTCCATAGTTCCTTGATTTTCAAATTTCCAAATAGTCTATTTCTAATACAGCTGTATGGACATAACTACATATAAAATACAAGTAAATATAAACACACAGGGAATGCTTACTCAATTGTGTGTTTTTGTCATCTATTTTAACTATTACAGAGAAAAAACACAAAGGCACTAAATTTATCTTATAAAAATCTGACCCAGGTTAGAATGTGTACCCACAGAACGATGCCCATGAAAAGTCAAATATTATCATGATGTACAAGACAGTTGGATAGCTAGTTATTTCTTGTATACCAAAAGTAGGGTGAAATAATGTTGAGAACCACTTACCCCATAAAAATTGTTCAGGCCTACCACATATTAGGGACTATGCAGAACTTCCCTAAGTCAAAATAAAGAATAAGCAGCTAGCATGGCTTCTGAATGAAAGCCTGGGAAGAAGAGGACCAACCAGTTTAAAGGAGGGGATGCCAAAGTAAAGCAAAAATGCAAGAACCCTAGGAAAAGAAGTGCAGGGTCTCCAAAGTTCACTGAAGAAATGTTTTTGTATTTTCCCCCCAATTTGTAATAACATAGCTGTCAGCAACAGGTATAAATCACAAAGTAACTGATTCTTATCTTGGAGCTTGTGTTCTTCATCCCTACAGAACCACTCACTTTTATTAAAAGAAGAGTTCCTCTTTTCTCTTTCAATACTTCCTTAACTTCTGCTATTCACATTACCACTATTAGAAGCAGGATTCATTGATGTTCCCTAATAAGGTTTCCATTTTTCCTTCCTTCTGCCTTTCTGCATGATTGCTCAATATCTTGATTCTCACACGGTTTCTCATGGGCTCTTATTAACTGTTGAAAATCCCAAGGGTCACTTTCTACCCTCAGGAAACTCGACATTTCTTCTATTTGTCAATAACAGTAACTTATACTTGCACAGCAATACACGGTTTATAAACTGACTTCCTCACAACTATTGGTGAAATAAGTGGTAAAATTACTATTATTGTCATTTTGCAGATGAAAAAACTGAAGCTCATTTCTCAAATAATAATAGAGAACTGACTCAAATTTATAAGAATACAAGTTATTCCCCAATTGATAAATTGTCAAAGGATATGAAAAGGCAGTTTTCAGATGAATAAATCAAAACTATCTATAGTCATTTGAAAAAAATACTCTCAATGACCATTAATCAGAGAAATGAAAATTAAAACAACTCTGAAGCACTATGTCACACTTATCAGATTGGTTAATATGACAGAAAAGGAAAATAATAAATGTTGGAAAGGATATAGGAAAATTGGGACATTAATGCACTGCTGATGGAGTTTGAACTGATCCAACAATTCTAGAAAAGTAATTTGTAATTGTGCCCAAAGAATTTTTAAACTGTAGATACTCTTTGATCCAGCAATACCACTACTAAGTCTATATTCCAAAGAGATAAAGGGGTGGTGGGCAAGGAACCAATTGGTATACCCAAAAAACATTTATAGCAGCTCTTTTGTAGTGTAAAAGAACTGGAAATTGAGTGGATGCTGGGGTGGCCAGGTGGAGCAGTGAATAGAGCACTGCCCCTGGAGTCAGGAGGACCTGAGTTCAAATCCGGTCTCAGACACAACACAAAAAACTAACTGTGAGACCTTGGGCAAGTCACTTAGCCCCAATTGCCCTCCAAAAACCAACAACAACAACAAAAAAAGAACGAAAGAAATTGAGTGGATGCCCATCAGTTGAGGAATGTCTGAAAAAGTTGTGGTATATGACTGTAATGGACTATTTCCATGTTATAAGAAATAATGAGCCAGTGGATTTCAGAAAAATCTGGAAAGACTCATATGAACTGATACAAAGAGAAGTGAGCAGAACTGGAGAACATTGTACACAGTAACAGCAACACTGTATGATGATCAACTGTGAATGAGTCAGCTATTCTCATCAATACAATGATCTAAGACAATTCCAAAGGACTCGTGATGAAAAATGCTATCCACATGCAGAGAAAGAAATGATGGAGTTTGAATGAAGAGTGACGCATACTATTTTTCCCTTTCTGTATTTTTTTAGTGATTTTTCCCTTTGGGGTCTGTTTTCTTCTACAACATGACTCATATGGTAATATGTTTTGCATGTTTGAACATGTATAACCTATATCAAATTGCTTACTGTCTCAAGGAGCGGGGAATGGAAGAAGAGATAGAAAAGTTGGAACTCAATTTTTTAAAAACGAATGTCAGAAAATTGTCTTTTATGTAATTGGGGGGGAGAATAAGATATTACTAAAAAAAATAACCTGAAGTTCAGGGAGGTCGAGGTCAAGTAATTTGTTCAGAGTTGCATAGCAAATTAAGTATCAAGGACTAGAACCTGGATCTTCTGACTGATTCCAAGTTCAATGTTCTTTGCCCTCTACTTTACAAATAAAAACAAAATTAATTGTGTTCCAAAGTAAGTATCACTAGCCTAAATGCTGCCAAATTATGTTATTCAAAAAGAGATGGCAAAAAATTATCTTTCCCTTGAGCTATATAAATTAATATTTGGTGTAGTAAGAAGGGCACTGGATTTGGAATTGGAACCATCTTCCAGTTACAACTTGTTATGTCCTCTGGTAAAGTCCTGTGAGGGTCCCATTTTTTTCTTATTTGTAAAATGGAAAAGTTGGATTAGGTGATTCCTTTAAACTCCAGGAAAGGAGTTCTTAACCTGGAGTCTCTGGACTTTTTTTTAATAATCTTTCCATTATAATTCTTATGTATTTTATGAATTTACAAATATTCTGAGAAGATGTCCATAGATTTTACCAGACTGCCAAAGGAGTTCATGACATTAAAAAAAAGATCAAGAATTCACTTCCTAAAAACTATGAATTAAAAGGGTTTTGGACCTCCCCCACCAAAAGGATGTTGAACAGAAATCTAGAATTATGCAGTTGTGAGGTTTTATGCTTGGTTTTGCAGAGATCACAAAGAATTCAGCACCACAGGCTAATATTTCCACTCTTTTCCTCTCTTCTGAATGTTGGTTATAACCCCTTCATTATTATGGAATTGTTCTTACACTGTATATTTCTACTGAAACAATTTTCACAGAAGTCCTAAGTTCATGCTAACCATGGGAGCCTCCTAAATACTCAAAACATAAGCTGGCACATATGCCAAGTTCTGATAAACTAAATTCAACACTTCCAACACAAGGATTTCCTAGTGCCATACTAATAGTCAATTCACCCTCAAACAATCCATTCTTCTGAGTCCTTTGTGACTTTTTGCCTATTACTGAGATTGTACATAATAAGCAAAAGGCCAATTTTGATTGCTAAACTAATTCAAACCTTCTGTCATGTTTACTTTGTTTCTGAAGTTTAACTATTATTTTTAAGTCTGCTCTACAAAGGATCTAATACATCCTGCAAATGAGAAGATGAAGGCATACATAACACAAAACTAATCCATGCTGTCATTCAAAAAAGCTCTGTATGGTTAGTCTCTGGAACTGGGAAAGCAAACATCTAGTTATAGCTGACAGTTTAAGTTCACAAAATAAAAGTGATGATTCGTGAGTAGGCTGCTGCCCTTCACCCAGGTCATATGATGAAATGCATTTGAAAGCTTCAGTGAACAAAGCTCTTAGCATTTGGTTATTTTAGCATATTTTCCAGGGACTTTTTAGTTAGAGAGTTTATCTTAACATGGGGTTGTTTCCATAAACCACTTCAATTCTTTCAGGTAGCCTTTCCTGACATATTGTCTCTCACTGCTAGATAATTGAAAACAAAACAAAACAAACAAACAAAAAACAGTGCTCAAAGAGAAAAGTGAGTCAATAAAGTCAAAAGAAAGCATGTTTTAAAGGTTTCTAGCTCTAGGCACTTAATAAATATTTCTTGACTGACTGATTCATCCCATAATGCCACTAGTTCCAAAATTAAAAAGGTAACATAGATTATGGAAAGAGTGGAGGATTTAATCAAAAAACCTGAGTTCTAGACCTGGTTCCTGCAATTTCCTAGCAGTGGCACCTTGGCCACATCAATTAACATCTCTGAATCCCAAGTTCTTTGTCTATAAAATGGGGATAATAATATTTGTACTGCCTGCTCTAGTAGTAAAATCCCACATACACATTTATGTTGTAATTATTAAACATTTATTGCATTAGTATATTTCAAGAGGGGAAAATGTGAGGATAAGATGAAATAACATTAATAAAAAACCTTTGCAAACCATAAAATACTATATAAATACTATTATTATTATTACTTAAATGTTGTGTCTATCCTTTATGTTATCTAAATTTTTATCTCCCCAAGTACTCAGAACACGCAACATGTTTTCAAATGTCTATCCAATGAAAACTATGGAGAGAAATTGAATATAAAAGAAAATGAGCTTACTTTTTCAGCTACATTTTTAAGTTGTGGCAAAAGCTATAAGAAAGCACATTAATTTCTCTTATAAACTATTAAGTACAATACTTAAACCTTGATTTATCCATTAGGGTATTCCCTCCAGTAATGCTATATTACAGTGCATCTGTGCCTACCCATGCTATGGGACTCTCAGCTATGTCTATCCATAAATTCCCTATGAGAATTCAAGTCAATGTACTATAAAGCCTTCTATATTCTCTTGATATAAGTATGCCAATGGAGCACATAAGCTATGAATATCCATTACTTTATGCTTAACATTATTAATCCCAACCTATGTTAAGCACAAGCAGAAAATTAAAATTATCTGCAAAGTATATTTTTGAGGATCAAATTTTGATCAAATTGGTTAATTAATAATTTGTTAATATTTTATTCAAAGGAAAAGTTTCATAAAAATCACAAATTAACTAGAATTTAATGGGACTATGAGAAAGATTTGGATGGTATTCAATGTCTAAGAAGCGTCAGAAAGAGAAGTTAAGCCTTTTGCAACATTTCAGCTGTAAATGTATCTATGTTTACAAGACCAGCCTATAAAATCCCTGGTCAAGCAAACTCCATCAAGGATTACAAAATGCACGTTCATCTTTACTTAAATGTGTATATATGTGTATGTGTCGATATCTGTATGTGTGTTTTTAAAGTCAGGGAATACAATACCAAATGTTAAAATATGGCAGCCTGTTGAATTCTGTTGCTAGCTACACAAATTGCTTACCATAAATAGTTTCTTCAGGGTCTCTGAGAAACAGCTGTATGAAGCTTCTGCCAGGAAGAGGCAATTAAAATTACAAAAACATCTTTTTTTCTTTTTGGTTATTGTCCATACCACAAAATATGCTGTTTTCTTCTTTCTTGGTAACCTTCTCAAAATACTACCAAATCTCAATAGATTTCATATTTATTAGAAAATTTTGTTCTAGTGGAAACTTAGGAAAAGTCTACATTTAAAGTGACTGGTGGAGGGAGGTAAAACAAGGAGGCCATATCCTTAGGCTAGCAGATGTGCCTCATTACACAGTTCTGCAAATGAACATAATCCTAGAAGTCAGGAAACTAATAGAAGAGAAAAAATGACCCTAGCAGATGTTCACTAGTTCATCTTCTGCTTCTCTCCTTCTCTCTTCTAGAATAACAATTTAACAAAGTGATGCTGGATGACTATCAGTGTTTATAATAGCCAGAAAATGGTTCACAGCCAAGATGGATTTTCTTGTACTAAATCCTTTTGAAAAGATGTTCTATAACTTACCCTGCAAAAAGCTTTTGGGGTCAAAGACTCATAGATTGAGAACTGGAAGGAATTTCAGAGATCATGTAATCCAACCTCAGCATTTTACATGTGAGGAAACTAAGGCCCAGGGAGTGATTTGCCAAACATCAAAATGTGTATGTGACAAAGTTGAGATTTGGAGTCACATCCTCTGATTCCAAATCCAGAAATCCTCCTACTACACAATGCTGATTCCCATTAAGAAGCATGGTTAAGAGACAGATAGATAGTATAATGGATAGTATGCTAGACTTGAAATCAGGAAGACCTCAGTTTGAATCCTGCCTGGTCAAGTGACTGGTCAAATATCTAGCAATATCTCTAAGTCTCCATTTCCTCATCTGTAAAGTAGATCTAGCCTACTTCCTAGAGTTGTTTTGAGAATCAAATAAAATAGCATGTATAAAGTGCTTTGCAAAGCTTAAAGTGTTATATAAAGTACTTATTATCAGGAGCAGCATCACTGTTGTTGATGATGATGATGATGATGATGAAAATGATGATGCAAAGACCTTTTCAAAGTATGCTTTTATCAAAAGAAAGGCAAAGTTAAGTACCCACAGTAAAAATGAGATAAAGGGCATGAAAAGATATCCAATTCCCACAGAGTGGGGAAATAACAGAGTAAGGAGAGGAGAGGTGAAAATGGGAAAGCTAAAAGAGTGCTTGATTTGGAATCAGAAGACCCTGGTTCAAATCTCACCTTTGCCAACTTACTACCCATTTTGACCACCAGCAGATCATTTCCTTCCATGGGCCTCAGTTTCCTCATCTATAAAATGATGAAGTTGTGACTTTCAAAGGTCCCTTAGCTCTAATATAGTAAAATGGGAAAAGCTTGGAATGATGCTAATCAAAAAAAATTTTAACTAACTTTTTACTTGCTTTATAAGTCATTTGCTGAGTGGGGTACTTTCTCCCTGATTCTCCATTTACCAAACATTTCTAAATCCTATGATCCTATGATTTCTAAGAGGCCTTACAGTTCTAATACCATATGAGCCTATGATTCAAACAAATCTATTAAGACTGAGACAGAAATGAGAACTGAGGCTCCCAGGTATGACTAATCATCATCTTCAGTAAATCATATATTTTGGTTTATTCAGTCTTCTAGATAGGGATTATATTTATGTAGAAAACAAGGGTGATCTGAAGACCAAGCTTGCAAAGTTATCTAAGAAGCCTATTTATTATTTTAGCAGTCCTCAACTTATAAATGAGTTGTGACCCAAATATTTCACTGCCCAGGAATTTAGAGTGCTGCCACCCGGAGCTGCCAAGGACTGAGGAGACATGGCTGTGATACTGGTATTCTGTCTGTCTGTTTTGATGTTGTTTTACCAGATTCGTCTGTTGGTAAAGGATAGTGCTGTTGTTGCAGAGGTCACTGAATAAAATAGAAAGTTACTATGCTGGTATTCCTAACCTTAGAAGTTACTTCTGCTTAGCATTATAATTCCCAAAATAACCAACAATAAGACTATTTAACTCATAATCATACTATAATTTTGAGGAACCACTGCTGGGCTCCGAGGGACTAGGGCATTGGTCCACATCCTTCTTCACTAAGCATGCTGTCAAAACTAGGTTCTCTCTAATGAGTAGTAGGGGGGCTAGGCCTCCTTTTCTCATATTCTTTGGCCCGGTAAGCCCCCACTGGATTATTTAGCAGATGGTGGGAAGAATTTTCTAGTAGCATCCCTGAAGTTCCAGGGAGAGTGTATTGGCATTCCTACTTGAAACTCTAGATAACGTTTTATCATAGCAAACATAAGTAAATAAAAATAAAACGGTGGTTGTTTCCCTATGGCAGTTACTTCATCTATAAATTGAAGAATGTTAAACATATGACATCTAATATCCCTTCCAGGTCTAGGTCTATGATCCTATGATCCTGTTGTAAGGAAAGCCATCTTATGGAATATGCTCAGATTGTTCTTTCTGGTTTCAGCCAAAGATGTTTGTGGGCTCAGTACTTGGGTACATCTGAAATGAAGAATTTTCTGATTGCTTCCACCATTATCTCAGTATTGAAAGGACTTAGGTTTTGGTATGCTATGATAGACCCTGAGTGGTCCCTGGCTTCAATATCCTTCCCTGAGACGGTGGCAGGGGAGTCAGGTACAGCACCATCTAAAAAGAGACTGATTTTGGTTCACTTTCTTCCTTTGACTATTTGTGTGTATGTGTATGTCTGTGTCTGTGTGTCTTTGTCTGGTAAGTAGAGCTCTCTGTCCTTGGACTTCTTGTGAAGGGAAGGATGAATGGGTAGTGATCTTTCCCCTCAACCGATGGCCACTCCCCATAATAGGGGGCATGGACTCAACTAGAAGAGTTTGTGTCTGGACACTTGCCTGCCTTTTATGTTTTGTGTTTCCTCAGTAGGTGACTAAACATCATTACTGAGGTTGAGAATTTCAGGTTTAGAGTGAACCTTGTGAGTTGGAGAGATGCTGAATCTAATGAGGAGTTGACTGGCTGCAAATCATATTGCTGAATTTGTACAATGCTGGGGTATATAGAGGATATTTCAGTGAGGAAAAGTTGGGGCAGGGATGGGGGTGGGGCAGTCAGGAAGAGTAAGGCAGGAACCCTGGACAGCAGCATTAAGAAACAGTTATCCTCCTTCCTCCTTCTACCACCAATAATCCAGACAATACCTTGGGAGGTGAGGGGGAGAGTAGGGAAGCACCTATATGAAGGGTTGCTCCACAGAAAAGGCATTAAATGTCTTCTTTTGACCTTAACTAGCCAACAGAATGAGAAATACTTGAGAGATGTGAATAAATCAGGCTTGATATAAGCAAAAACTTTCTAACATTCTGCAGTATTCAAAAGTAGAAAGAGCTATCCCTCAGGAGAAATTGAATTCCTTCTCAATGGAGTTCTTCATGAAAAGCCTGGATGATCACTTGACAGGTATATTGTAGAGGAGATTCTAATTCAAGTATAGGTTAGACTAAATCACTTCTGAGGGCCTGTGTTTTGATGGAGAGGAGGTGATAAAGGAATGGTGGGGACAATTTTTGCTTTTCCTTCTCTTCCTTGTCCTCCCCATTCTCTCTAGCTACCTCTCCAAATAACAGGATTGGTATAAGAAGTAGAAAAGGAGATAGGGAAGAGAAAAGAAGCATTGGGGTTCTGATTGGCAGTGGGATAGCATTTGTGGCTATAGAAATTAGCAACTTGCAGGAAGCAGAAAGGGGGAGTAGAGGAGAGAAAGTCTCCACTGCTAGCAGGAAAGGAAAGGACATTATTGTGTGTGTGTGTGTGTGTGTGTGTGTGTGTGTGTACACACATATATGTACATAAATGTGTGTGCATGAATTAATGTATTTCAAGCATTCATAAACTAAGAGTTATTTTAATTCCAATTGGGAGAAAATACATAACAGAAATTTTTTATTTCCTCACAGAAGATGAGGGAAAAAAATTAAGCATTATTACAGAGTTAAACCAATAGACTCAATTATCTTTTATACAGTTAAGGTTTTGTTCAGTTAGTCATGTCCAACTCATCATGACCCCATAGACCATGTTATCCATGGGGTTTTCTTGGCAAAGGTTCTGGATTGGTTTGCCATTTTCTTCTCTGATGAATAGCTAATATTTACATAATTCAACAAATATTTATTAAGTACCTAAGGCTAGGCACTGGGAGGAAGAGGAAGAGAAAAAAAAATTATAAGACACGATCTTTGCCCTCATGGACTTTAAAGTCAAGGAAGGTATGATGCCATTCATTGATAACTATAATACAAACCAACAGGTGATTTGTGTATTACAGAGTTGCAAATAAATTGCTATGAGAGTTGAGAAAGTTGAACATTGTTAATTGTGGAGATCAGGGAAGCCTATAATTGAGCTGACATCAAAGGATGGATTGGAATTCAGTCATCAAAAAGGAAGATTACTAGTGTACAAGGTTAACCAAAGGAGGAAACGTACAAGGCATGCTCAGGAAACAGCAAGTTATCTGGTTTAGCTGTACTGAAGAGTATGTGGAAGGAAACAGGACATCATAAGGCTGGAAAGGTCAGGAGTTCTTGACTGTGGATGGCCTTGAATGGTAGGAAGAGTTCAGACTATTTTTTTCTGAACAGAGCAATGACATTAAGAGGAAGATTAGTTTGTCAGGTGAGTTAAAGAATGGATTTGAGGAACTTGAGCAGAAAATTGGAAAAATCTATTGGATTATTTTTATAATCTAGGTAGGGATTAGAATTGTGACAATGGAAATAAAAAAGAAGAGCAGGGATGCAAGAGATATTTCATAGGTAGAATAAACATTTATTAAATTACTAGATGAGAAAAACTAGAGAGAAGAGCCAAATATAGAAAAGGATAAGTAGTCAAGCAAATAGTCTTTATAATGAATCACTATTATTATAAAAGAACCTACATCTACTGACACTTTCTCTCTGTTGCTTTATTCAAACCTATCTAGGAAGCCATGCCTCAATTTTCATGGACACAGAGAACAATTAATTGCTTGCTCTAAATTAACTACAATGAAAGCTCACCCTCTCCCTTCCATTCTCCCTCATCCTTTTCTTTAATCACTTACAACTGTTTCCTTCCTGACAACTCACAACACCCAAGATGAAATATACATACATACAGCCCCTCTCCTCAATGAATTTTAAAACAAATATTAAAGAAAATCAACTTACCAAAAATGCATAGCACAAAAGGCAACTTACAGACTAAATGCATATCTTTAAAACACATTAATTTGGACCAGTCTCTGATCCAGAATCATTATAGAGAGTACACTGGGCTAAAGTTTACCTTTAATCTATGATAAAAGCAGTTGATAAATTATGATAGAACCTCAGTGCTATTACAGCTAAAGGGACCTTAAGAGTTTATCTAGTCTCACTCCCTTCATATTATAAATGAGGAAACTGAGAACTAGAGTGGGAAGTGATTCCAACTAGTTAGTGAGAGCTGGGACTAGTACCTCTCTCTAGTGACTCCCATTTGAATGCTCTCTGCATCACTCCTCCCTTAATAGTGTAACTCTTCAGTTCCTGGGCCTCCTATTCAGCAAGTACTGTCACAAAATATCAGATTCTCATGTTTTGTTATTATGGGGGAAGGGGGAGAGGAGAGGAAGAGTATAAGCATTTATATAACACCTACTATGTGCCGGATATTGTGCATATTGTACATAATCAAGAAATGGCCAACATACATAAGGACAGATAAAAGGATTGGTCCTTTCTTGGCTACTAGCCTAAAGAGGCTGGCATTTGCATTGTTTATTCTCTGCCTGTACTCCTTTGCATTGTATGTATGTCCATGTGTCAGACAAATGTAAAAATCCAGTGGCTACCTACATCCTTGGTCACTTGAGTTCTACTTTAAAATCTAGGAATGGAAAACTCACTACTTCATAAACTAGAATTTTGCCAAAAATCAACATTAATCTTACCTGAAAATGATTAGTTTTTTAAAAGTGACTTGAGTAGTCTGCCTTCTAAACTCATCATTCAACTGAAACTGCTCTCTTTAAAGTTACCACTCATCTCTTAATTGCCAAATCTAATGGCCTTTTCTTACTCCTCATCCCTCTGGACCTTTCTATAATCTTTTACAGTATTGATCACCCTCTTCTCCTTGACACCCTCTTCTCTCTTGCATTTCATGACATTGCTCTCCCCTCGTTCACCTCTTACTTATTAGACTGCTTCTTCTCAGTTTCCTTTGCTGAAACTTCTCCTATGTGACACTTACTAACTGTGGGCGTCCCCCAAGGCTCTATCCTGGATCCTCTCTACTCTCCCCTCCCATTTTGATAATCTCATATGCTCCCCGGGGTTTATTAATGAGCTCTATACAAATAATTATCAGATCTATTTGTCCAGCTCTTAGCTTTTTCCTGACCTCTGGTCATGCATCTCCAACTATCTATTGGATGTCAAAATGGATGTCCTTTAAACATTTTAAACTCTACATATCCAAAAGTGAACTCATTATCCTTTCTCCAAAAACATTCCCTCTTCCTAACTTCTCAATTACCATTAAGTGTACCACCATTCTACCAGTCACCCAGGCTTACAATCTAGCTGTTATCCTTGACTTCTCACTCTCACCCCCAATATTTAATTAGTTGCCAAAGACCTGCTGTTTCTACCTTTGTAGGATTTCTTGTATATACACCCTTTTTGTTCTCTGAAACTTTCACCATCCTGGTGCAGAACCTCATTGAACAATTGAACTAGAACAACTGAAATAGCCTGCTGGTTAGTCTCCTTTCTCCAAATCTCTCTCCAATTATCTGTTTTCCACTCAGCTGTCAAACAGGTTTTCCTAAAGTACATTGTCTAATCATATCTCTCTCTCTCTCCCTCCCTCCCTCTCTCTCCCTCTCTCTCTCTCTCTCTCTCTCTCTCTCTCTCTCTCTCTCTCTCTCTCTCTCCCTCTCTCTCTCTCTCACACACACACACACACACACACACTCACACACAAACACATGCATACACACACACAAACACTCTCTTCAATAAACTCCTTACCTCCAGGATCAAATACAAAATCATCTGTTTGGCTTTTAAAACTCTCTATAAACTAGCCCCTTTTCGTATTTTCAGTCTTCTTACACCTTATTCCCCATCATGTATTATGGGGACCAGTGACATTGGCCTTGCTTTTCCACAAACAAGATATTCTGTCTCTTACTCTAGCTTTCAACTCCTAGCATTTTCGCTGATTGTCATGCCTGGAATTCTCTCCTTCATCAAAACCATCAGATTTTGCTGATTCTCTTCAAATATCAGCTAAAGTCCCACCTTCTACTAAAAAGCTTTTCCCAGTTCTTAATCTTAGTACCTTTCCTCTGAGATTATCTCCTAGTTATCCTGTATATATCTTTTAGGTATATAGGTGTTTACATTTTGTCTCCCCCATTAGACTATAAGCTAACTCTTTGAGAATTGGGAATTTGTTGTTGTTATTATTGGGGCTTTTTGCTTTTCTACATAAGCTCAGCACTTACC
This sequence comes from Gymnobelideus leadbeateri, assembly GCA_011680675.1. Lineage (NCBI taxonomy): Eukaryota > Metazoa > Chordata > Mammalia > Diprotodontia > Petauridae > Gymnobelideus > Gymnobelideus leadbeateri. The sequence continues at coordinate 501,897 of WOXC01001970.1, forward strand.
ACAGTGCCTAGCACATAGTAATTATGAGCACTTAAAAAAAAAGGATCATGAGAACAAGTTACACCAACCGATCTTATTTTCTTTCTTTTTTTTTTTTTTGGCTTTTTGGAGGGCAATTGGGGTTAAGTAACTTGCCCAAGGTCACACGGCTAGGTTTTTTTTTTGTGTGTGTGTGTGTGCATTAAGTGTCTGAGGCCAGAACTGAACTCAGGTCCTTCTGACTCCAGAGCCAGTGCTCTACTCACTGCGCCACCTAGCCGCCCCGATCTTATTTTCTCTTATGACAGATTTCAATCGAAGAGCAGAACTAAAAGGGACACTAAAGATCATTTAATCCAAACCCACCATTTTTAAAGATAACAAGTATTTTGTCTTTGTATCCTCAGTCTTTTGCATGTAGTAAACATTTAATAAATGCTTGTTGAATTCTATTACAAAAATAATTCATTCAATTTGCCCTCAAAATCATCAAAATTCACTGTGTTATTCAGTTAGTTGTGTCTATTCTTCACTAATTTATGGAGTCACTTTGGTTATTAGAACAAAAAGAAGAGTCATTAACTGGAGCTGACAAACTTTAAGTAAAAAAAAAGAAAGAGGAAACAAGTCAACAGAAAAGAGGAAGAAACTAAATCAGAGACTGAAAGGATAAGAAAAAGCAGTTACCTTCTAGATCTTCTGCTGATTAAGGACCATATAAATAACAGCCCAAATGTCTGATTACATCCCTAGCCACATTACAAGGAAATAATAATATGCATTTTTTTCCAATTCAAATTGACATTTATTAAAAGACTGCTATGGCCAAGTCACTGGGCTAGTCTATTGCTGCTTTAAATGTAAATCTTGCATAATTTATGTCAACTTTGTAATTTGGCTTATGACCATGTCATCCCCTTAAAAGCTTCCAAATCCACCTTCCTTCTGCCGCTCCCAAAAACATAGCCACTTTGGGTACAATAATGCTAGGATTGCGTTAAAATATTTTTAAATGGGTTTCTAAGTCACTTCTAGAAAATTCTAACTTAGCAAAATGTATCTCAATCAAATATTTCCCTGCTAATATGTTTTTCTCTCTTCCTGATGGAATGACAAAATGGAATAGGTCATTTTTTTTTTTAAGCAACTGGGGTAAATAATTTGCTCAAGGTTACACGGCCAGTCATTTTTTATGTGTGGGTGCTCATTTTCTGAGGCCACAACCGATCCCGGGTCCTCCTGACTCCGGGGCCGGCGCTCTTACTCACTGAGCCACCTAGCCACCCCACAATAGGTCATTTTAAAAATAACTAAGGACTTATTTGATAGCTGATTATAAACCTCTTGATTCAAGAAAAACTCCACATTTATCAAGCACCTCCTAGCCACAGAGTAAACCCAACACAAAATGAACAAGTGAAAAAAAAGAGGAATAAAATTATACAAAAACTTTAACCTGCAAGCTATTTTGATAAAGGGAGAAAATGTAAATGTTAGCAAGATAATTGCAATGATCACAGATTTTTCTCTATTCCCCTCTAATCATCTTTTATTCCTGTTTATTCATAAGAATGTGTTGCTATCACTATATAGTTTGAAGTTCTAATCAATGTACAGTCTTTCTCATTCCTTTTTTTCTCATCACTTCTTTTGAGTTTTTCTAGATTTTAGTGTAGTCTTCATATCTGTCATTTGTCATGGTCTAGTAATATTCCATTACACTGATATGCCACAGTTTAGTCACTACCCAATTGCTGAACAAAGAAGCTAATGCCAGTTTCCTAAGAACTATTTTAAGTGAGAACACAGCTCAGAACTGAGGAAAGAAATAACCCACTCACTTTTTGTTGACTGAGGTCACATTAATACTTTCGAGGCCAGTTATGAAAAGAATCGTACCCACAAATGTTACACAGAATTCAGTATCTCTCATGTACAGAAGCTCCACCCCATCAAAGAAACAATCTTACAAATAACTGAAATTTAAGATCCAGGACTATTTCTATCTCCCTCAATGCCAGACTGAAGAATTAACTTGAAGCTATCCAGTTTAGACAAGGTGCTGATAAACACATAGACACAGATATAGACATAGATATGGTTCTAGATATAGCTATCATAAATATATACATATATATGTAAAAGTTATATGTAATACACATATGTGTATATATTTAACAAATTATCTACTTTCCTAGCTTTCAAAAGGAGAAAAAGAATAAGTTATTTCAGTGCTATGGTGATATCTTCCATTAAAACAGGTGAAAATATATATACCTTTAATCTTAGACTTGAAGACATTTCCTGTAGGTATATTTAACTAAAGAAGTCACAGCAAATGCTAAAACTCATGCCTGAGAATTTAGATCTCAATATATGAAATCTCACTTTTCTAAACTTTTCACACAAGATTAAACGATCAAAAGGATTTAGAGTCTCAGAAAATACATATAAGTATACCAGAGTAGAAGTAGTCAATGAAATTGAGTCTCAGACATTTTGATGAAGGAAATATATGCACAGCTTCTGACATCAGTTCGAAATGCTAGAGCTGTATGAAGTACATGAGGTGGCATGGGCTACTCAAAGAGCAAAGTGTGCTCTGTACATCAGACTTCACACGTCCTCCAAGCTTCCCCACTGACATACTTCTGAATATAAATAAGAGATGCTGTTAGGATATTCCCAGAAAGATGAGTGTGTGACATATACCAGGTACATATCTGCTGCTGACTTCATCAGACAAAATAAGCAGGAAGAGCTGTATTAGAAGTCACCCTGGTTAAACGAACTGATCTGAGCAGCTCCAAAAAGATGAGCTGAGCAAAGTTACTCACATTGCCTTGCGGTTAAGTCATAAGAATAATGCTCCAGCTCGAATCAGTCAACACACATTCATTGAACACTATTAAGTACCAGGCACTGGGAATATAAAGGACAAAAACAGTCCCTGTCCTTATGGAGTTCACACTCTAATGGGGGACAGAGAATGTAAAGAGATGCTGGGGTTGCTGTTGCTGTTCATCCTTTGTACTAGAAGAGAACCAACGCCGTCACGATGTTGGAGTCAAGGTACAATGTGTTTGACTATGGCTGATCAGTCCCATATGAACTCAGAAGACTATCACAGGTTGGCACAAAGAGTCTGTTCGAACATTTGGGGTGGGCATGTCTGTAGATTCAGGCACTCACATTTCCTTAGTTCTACTTTGCTCCTGGAGCACGGCACCTTTGATGTCAAAGCTATATACACAATAAATGGAAGGTCATCTCAGAGGGGCTGCTTAAGGGGCTCTTAAGTACGGAATCAACTTTTCACTCAATAAAAATCACTAACATGCTCCCCCTTGTCTCAAAACTTTCCAAATTCAGTGTTTGCTAGACTTGGCTCTCCTTGTTTCATAACATCACAGAATATCTCCAGGATATAACACAGGAAATTAAAAGGGCATGTTTTTGCAGATGTGGTTTTCTACAATCTACTATGAATGATTTGCGGGAATAATAATTTCTAGTTCGAATGTGCTAAAGATTATTTAGAGTTATGTAATAGGAAATCCAAGGAAAGGAATTTCTATTTTCAAAAATGTATAGAAACTAACTTTGTAGACAGTGATAATGTAAAAATATCAAAATCTATTTGTGGTAAGGAATAAATTGAAACAATTTCTTTTCTCCATGTACAATTTGCATTCTTTTTGGATTCTCCCAACAAGCATTTTAACTAACTAAGCTTCTGTAGGCTTGTCACAAGATTAGTCGTTTTTTATATTGCTTTTTGCCTAAATAAACTTAAAATACCTAAGAGCACCTCAGATGTTGTGGGAGTGTTTTGAATAGAGCCTTAACAGAAATGATCACATAAATAAATCAGAAAATAAATAAATGTTTCAAACCAAGGGCTAGTTTAAAGGGGGAGAGGAAGGGCAAAAGGGTGGGAGATGGGAATGGAAAGAATTTTAGAGGTCAGGTTTGTGCAAATAGGATTCCTGCCAAACAACAGTATGCTGCCCTGTAAACAAAATCTGAGTGGAGTCTTCATAACTCGTGGGACCATAAGAAAATCTATAATTAAAGAATGTTTTCAACAAATCCTGACAACTTTTTCCTCAATTCCTTTTTCTTCTTCCTGATTTGTAGTTCCCAGACACTTCCTGGTTACCTAAGTCACAATTTCTAGTACAGCTGGTAGAATTTTGTGCATTTTGTACCATTCTTACTAAACTATATAACAATAAGGATGAGGCCAACATCAATATTTCAACAACACAATATATTTATTTACCAACTTGAGAAGAACAAATGTAAACCTTGGTCAGCAAGAGAAAAACTATTTGAGAACAATGTCTTACTCGGAACTGGTTGCCATCTAAGATCTCTGCTCTCTAAACACCAAACACAGCAGGTTTAAACAGTACTGAGTCGATGTAAAGTAAACAGTATATAACCACTAATCTATAGTCAGACAGACAGAAGTCAGAAGGTATAACATTTAGGCATTATTGATTTGTTATTACAGAAAATTAACCCTGAACTTTCATTTGCATCTGAAACCAGCTCTTCCTGGAACTGGAGTTAGGAAAACCTGAGTTCAAATTTAGTCTCAGGCACTTACTAGCTGTGTGATCCTGGGCAAATTATTGAACCTCTGTTTGCCTCAGTTTCCTCATCTGCAAAATGAAGATAATAATAGTACTTACTTCACAGGATTGTTGTGAGAATCAAATGAGATAATCATTTCAAAATGCTTAGCACAGAGCCAGGGACATAGTAAATGTCGGCTATTTATTACTACTATTGTTGTTACTATTATCTCAATTCTACTCTGTTGCTAATGCACAGTTACATTGATTTTCTTTCCCTGAAACTTACAAGACTTCTGTTCCAATTTCAACAAATATTTATTCAGCTTCTGCTGTGTGCAAAATACTGTGCTCCAATGATTCTGTCTTTAGGGATAATTTTTCTTTACCTCGGATTATTCTTACATGTCTATATCCACCAAGGGAGAAAAGAGAACTAGAACTAAGAAATCTATATGTCACTAGGTGAGATTGAATGAGGAAAATCTAAGGGGAAACAGCATGCATAAAGGCCAGGCTATGAAAACAAAAAAGAAACTAAACAATAGAATCTCTTACAAGAAAGCACATTCTGACATTTCTCTAGCAGTTCCTAAGTCTTGCCTCCCCTCAAATAGGACTCCAAATCACAGAATATTAGAACTAGAAGGGGCCTTAAAGAGAATCTTGACTGATTGCCTCATTTTACGAAGGACAACAGCTGAGGCCCAGATAAGAGAAGTGTCTTAGACAAATTTACAAAGGCAAGAATCAGGGGAACCAAGGTTTGTAAGAAAATCCTGGAACTCCAAATCCAGAGTCTGTTAGACTGTACCCCTAGTTTCACTGTCAAGGACAAAGCTGCTCACAAAGGGGAAGGGACCAAAGACACAGAGACAAAAGAGAACCCAGTACAGCATTGTTTACAGCTTCTTAACTTAGACTGTCCTAAGCTATGTTTGGGGCAGGTGGCTGGCAGACTAGTGGATAGAGTGCAAGGCTTGAAGTCAGGAAGACTCCTCTTCATGAGTTCAAATCCAGCCTCAGACACTTACCAGCCGTGTGACCCTGAGCAAATCACTTAACCCTGTTTGCCTCAGTTTCCTAAACTGTAAATTGAGCTGAAGAAAGAAAGGGAAAATCACTCCAGCATCTTTGCTAAGAAAATGCCAAGTGAGTTTGTGAAGAGTCTAAAATGACTTCCATATACTCACTGCCTGGTGTATCTCCCCAACTAGCTGATAAACACAGTGTCCAGCTCTAATCAGCAAATGTGGACAGATTAATTTTTCAAGCAGGAATAGATCCAGCCATCTCCCTTTCATGCTTCTTCTTGCCCTTCATTCTCACAAAGCACACATCCACATCCACACACATCCATACAAAACAGATGTTCCAGTACGCCAGAATAACTCTACCACAACCACAGTTTAGTTCTTCAGCTTATGGACAAAAGAGAATGTTTATCATGTAGAACATTCAAAGACTTGAACTAAAAAGACTGCGTGTACTATCATGTGGGTGAGGTTTAGACAAGCAAAGGCTGTGTTTAGAATTCTAATAACATACAGAAAACAACACCTTCTTGCCCACAGAACCTCTTAGTAAAAACTGGAATCCTCATAAGGCCCTAGTTAGCAAAATGTATTAGTCCTAGCATCTGCCAATCTGGACTGGCTGTCCCCCCCAAAAAGAAGCAAGAAGTAAATGTTTCCTTATTGACTTTGAGGTACTGCAAAATTTAACATTTAAGAAAATATATTAGAGAATCTGTTTTCACTTTAGGCACATTTTTAAGAAGAAAAAAGTGCTATTATTTATATGTCACTAGCAGGTATGAAGTACTAAAGTGTTTGTTTTACACAGAGCACCTAATTTGCCTTCCTAATAGTAGCTTCCAAAGCCTGGTTCTCAGATCCTGGTTGTCCTCTGAACAAATCACAGGGAATTCCCCAAGGCCCTGTCCTGGGTCTTCTCTTTCCCCTTCATACTTTCTCCCTACAATGATTTCTTTTACTCTCATATGTTTAATTATCATCCCTACTCAGATGATTCCCAAATCTGTGTATGTTTAGCCATCCTCTAAGCTTCCCTATTTCTATTGAGGGTACTACCATCCTTCTAAGTCATCCAGGTAGCAACCTCAGAGGCATTCTAGACCAGGAGTGGGGAACCTGCAGTCTCAAGGCCACATATGGCCCTCTAGGTGCTCAAGTGCAGTCCTTTGACTGAGTCCAAGTTTTACAAAACAAATCCTTTTATTAAGAGGATTTGTTGAGAGTTTTTGGGGGGGCGGAGCCAAGATGTCGGAGTAGGAACAGTTCTTCCAAGCCACTCTTCCCCCAGATCACCTCCAAACTATGTAAAAGGGGACTCTGAACAACTTCTGGAGCCCCAGCACCCACAGAACGACACAGAGAAGCTAACCTCCCGCTGAGGACAGCCCAGCAGCCCTGCAGAAGGACCAATGCAGCACCAGCAGCGCAGCATGCAGAGCACAGAGAGCAGAGCACAGCCTGGCGTCTGAGTCGAGGTCTTAAGCACCAGGGCGGCAGGGCCAGAAGACAGCTGGAGGGACCCCAGAACACCAGCAGCTGTGGCGATTCCAGAATTATCAACATAGACATGCCTAGGACAAAGTGAGAGGTTAGTGCCCTATGGACTTTGGGACCAGTATTTGGGGAACGCGTCGGCTTCCTCCCCTGGGGGCTAGAAGCTGCTGAGGAGACACGCCATTTTGTAGTTTTCAGAGGCAGCTCCAGCTCCTGGCCTGCGAACTGTAGGGAGATCCAGTGAGCAGTCTTGGGGGGGTAACCACTCTTGCTTTAACCTCCCTGGATCTGGATTGTGATCTGGGGTGGAGGTTGTGAGTGGGTTTCCAACTTGCCAGAAACGGAAGTTGCCCCACACACACACACATTTGGGGCGAAAGTTCCTGTCTGGCACCAGGCCATACTGTGGCAACAAGCCCAAAAGTCAAGTAATTAAGTAGCAGCATGCCAAGGCAAAGGAAACAAATTAAACAAAAAAATGCAACCTTAGACTCCTACTTTGGGGGCAAAAACGATCGAAGCATAGAGAGAGAGGAGGACTGTGAGGCCAGAAGTCCTGCTCCAAAAGCCCCAGGGGAAAACATGAGTGGGTTGCAGGCCATAGAGGACCTTAAGAAGGACTTTAAAAATAAAATAAGAGAAGTGGAGGAAAAATTGGAAAGAGAAATGAGAAGGATGCAGGAAAAGTATGAAATGAGGGTCAACAGCCTGACTGAGGAAAACTACACCTTAAAAAATAGACTAACTCAAATGGCAAAGGAGGCCCAAAAGGGCAATGAGGAGAAGAATGCCTTAAAAAGTCGAATTTGCCAAATGGAAAAAGAATCTCAAAAGTTCACTGACAAGATTCATTCCTTCAGAGTTAGACTGGAGCAAATGAAAGCTAATGACTTTATGAGAAATCAAGATACTGTTAAGCAGATCCAAACAAATGAAAGATTAGAAGGCAATGTGAAATATCTCATGGGAAAAACCACTGACCTGGAAAATAGATCCAGGAGAGACAATTTAAAAAGGATTGGGCTACCTGAAAGCCATGATCAAAGAAAGAACCTAGAAATCATCCTTCAAGAAATTCTCAAGGAAAACTGTCCTGATGTTTTCGATCCAGAGGGCAAAACAGAGGTTGAAAGAATCCACCAACCACCTCCTGAAAAAGATGCCAAAAAGAAAACTCCCAGGAATATTATAGCCAGGTTCCAGAATCCCCAGCTCAAGGAGAAAATACTACAAGCAGCCAGGAAGAAACAATTTCAATATTGTGGAAACCCAGTCAGAATAGTACAGGAGCTGGCAGCTTCTACACTGAGGGATCAAAGAGCATAGAATATGATATTCCAGAGGGCAAAAGATCTGGGAATGAACCCAAGGGTCACCTACCCGGCAAAATTGAGTATTTTGTTTCAGGGGAAAATATGGTCATTCAGTGGAATAGAGGACTTTCAAGCAGTCTTGAGGGAAAAACCAGAGTTGAATAGAAAATTTGACATCCAGACTCAAGAAGCAAGAGATGCCTGAGAAGGTAATCAGGGAAAAAGAAATCAAAAGCAACTTATCAAAGTTGAACTATTTACATTCCTATATGGAAAAACAATAACAGTGACTGATGAAATCTTTCTCACTATGAAAATAATGGAAGAAGGGTGTATGGTCACATGAATACATATGTGAATGTGTGTATATATGTTTACAGTTATACATGGATAGAGGGCACAGGTTGAATTTGTTGGGAAGGGATGGTACTTAAGGGGTGAAATTATGAGGTGAGAGAGGAAAGTCACATGAGGAGATGGGGAGAGACAGGGCAAACTATTACAGGAAGAAAAAGCAAGGGGGAGTGGTTGTAAGAGGGGGGAAGAATAGAAAGGCAAAAAGGCAAGACCACATTCTCATTGAATTTGGTTCTGGGAGAGAATGACATACATACTAAATGGGATATCTCAACCTGCAGCAGAATAGGGGGAAGGGGGATGAGAGGAGGGATGATGGAGGGGAGGGCATCCTTGGGGGGAAGGGAGGTTAGAAGTACCCACTATAGAAGAGGGACAGGATCAAGTAGGGAATGGACCAGGTGGGGGGTGGGATGAGTGGGAGGGAATTATAAGCTGCCTTGTACAATATATCTACTATGGTAATGTTTAGCATAGCTAGACATGTACAACATATACTGAATTACTTATCTTCCCAGAGGGAATGGGTGACAAGGGAAGAAGGAAATGGATCTGAAAGTCGAGGTCTTAACATTAAATGTTTCAAATATATATAAATACTATTATTAATACTCTTTTGCTTATAATTGGGAGATAAGATGTGAAGGCATTGGGACACAAAGATTCACCTTCCTCTAATGGAAAAGTCAAAGGGGGTATGAGAGAAGGTATGGGAGAGAGCAGATTGGAGGAAGCGATATCTTGTGGGACTGCTATTCTGGGAGGTTGGGTAGGGGAATAATGGGGGAAATGATTGTAACTCAAAATCTGCCGGAAATGAATGATGTAAAACAGAAGTTAATAAAGCATTTGTTTAATTTAAAAAAAGACTAAATGTTTCAAATATATATAAATACTATTATTAATACTCTTTTGCTTATAATTGGGAGATAAGATGTGCAAGCATTGGGACACAAAGATTCACCTTCCTCTAATAGAAAAATCGAAGAGGGTATGGGAGAAGATAGGGGAGAGAGCAGATTGGAGGGAGTGATATCTTGTGGGACTGCTATTCTGGGAGGGTGGGTAGGGGAAAAACAGGGGGGAAAAATAATTGTAACTCAAAATCTTGCAGAAATGAATGATGTAAAACAGAAGTTAATAAAGCATTTGTTTAATTAAAAAAAAAAAAGATTTGTTCTATGAAGTTTAGAGTCAGTCAAAAGGCCACACTTGAGGACCTAGAGAGCCACATATGGTCTCGAGGCCACAGGTTTCCCACCCCAGACTCTTCCCATTCTCTCACCCACTATATCCAAGTTGTCAAGACTTTCTTAATCATACTTCTACAACATTTCTCATATCTATCTATCCTCCTCTTCATTCATAACACACATACACCAAGGTCCTTATCATTTCTCACCTGGACTATTGAAGTGCTCTCCTTATTCATCACCATGAGTCTCATCTCTCCTCTCTTCAAACCATTCTTCCATCTAACTGCCAAATTAATCCTAAGATTTAGGTTTAATCATATCCCACCTGTGCTCAAAAACCTGTACTGGCTTTACTCTAAGGTAAAATGCAAATGCTAGGGGCAGCTAGGTGGCGCAGTGAGTAAGAGCGCCGGCCTCGGAGTTGGGATGACCTGAGATCGGATCCGGCCTCAGAAAATGAGCACCCACGCATAAATAATGAGCAAGTTACTTAACCCCAATTGCTTTAAAAAAAATAAATTTAAAAAAATGCAAATGCTATACAAACTGACCAAGTAATATCTATTCCCTAAATTTGGTATCTTGTCTCCTGTTTCTGAAGATGATGTCCTATATGTGAAAAGTACATCCTCCTGACCTGTTTCCTATAAACCTTAGTTTCTTTCAATTTTTGGTCAAAGTGCCACCTGCTCCATGAAGCTTTTCTGGATCCAGGAGATTCTAGTAGACTATAAGGTCAATGAATCAGCCGTTGTAACTTGAAATCTAAGTCAATAAATAAAATGTTAGGCTGCATTTTAGAGAGAAGCATATCATCCAAGAATAAGGAAGAGAAAATCCTCCTGTATCCTACCCTGGTCACAACACATCTGGAATATTGTGTTCAGTTGTAGACACTGACTTTTAGGAAGGACACCAATAAGCTAGGACATGTAGAGAAAAGGACTACCAGAACATTAAAGAGTCTTACCTTGACCCTCCCCCCCCCATCACTGCTTTGTCATGGCAGAAGGGCTTGTATAACTCAATGACCTAGGAGCTATGCCATGTAAGGTTACCAAAGATGGACATACTGGAGACAAAGTCCATATAGTCAAAGATATGCTTTTTCCCATAGCAATGTATGACTGTGAGAGCTGGACTATAAGGAAAGTTGAACACTGAAGAATCCATGCTTTCAAATTGCATTGGAGATTTCAGAGTCCCTTAGACAGCAAGGAGATTAAATCCATCATTACTTACAGAAATTAATTCAGACTATTCACTGGCAGGTCAAATACTGAAGGTGAAACAAATACTCTGATCACATAAGGAGAAGGCTTGACTCACCTATGATGTTAGGAAAGATTGAAGACAAAAAGAAAAGGGGATGACAGTGGATGAAATGGATAGATAGTGTCATGGAAACAATGACCATGAACTTGGACAGACTTTGCGAGATAGTAGAAGCTAGAAGGACCTGGCATGCTATGATCCATGGGGTCACAAAGAGTCAGATGTGACTGAATGACTGAAAAACAACAACAATAAGAGCAAAGACTCTCAAGATGATGCCATTGGAGAATCATGGGGATATTTATCATAGAGGGGGAAAACATTTGGAAGAGTTAAGATAGTTGTCCAATTATTTGAAGAGATGGGGAATTAGACTTGATCTGCTTTTTTTTTTTTTTTTTTTGCTTTTTGGAGGGGGAGGAAGGGCAGTTGGGGTTAAATGACTTGCCCAAGGTTACATGGCCAGTAAGCGTGTCAAGTGTCTTAGGCCAGATTTGAACTCAGGTCCTCCTGACTCTAGGGCCGGCTCTATTCACTGCATTGCTCCAGATCTGCTTATTTTAATGGGGCAAAAGGTGAGCAAAACTGTAGAGTGTTAGATTTAGGACTGATGTGAGGAAAGCGTTCCTAACAGTAAGTGATCCAAAATAAGCAGAGGCTGGCTCAGGAGGTAGTAGAAAGGATCACTGGGAGATCCAAATAGGAAAATATATGGAAACACTCTTCAAACCTTGAATCTCCATGTAAATGTCAGGTATTATTGTCAGTGTTATCATCACTATTTATTTATCTGAGTACATGCTGTATTCCCCAATAAAATATAAGTTCTTTGCGGGCAAGAACTATTTGTTTTCTTTTTGTATCCCTGGTACCTTGCATAGTGTTGCAACTTGCAAGCTGTTTAGCAAATGTTTGTTGAAAGGAATTGAACTGCTGCATTTAAATAGAAGACCCAAAAAATCAGCATTAAGACATTGCAAGTCCTACAGAAGAGGGCAAAGTATTTGCTTCCCTCACTAACAATGGAAACTACAGAAAAGCAGCCTGGCAAATCACCACAGACACAAGAGCATGTACCTCCAGGGCATTACACTTACTTTTTAGTGGCATCAAGAAGTGGGATACTCTCCAAAAGATACAAAAAGAGCAAAATGCATGTTAAAATACACAAAAATGACTGTTACACAAAGTTCCATGTGAGAAAGGTTTCCATTTCAAAGGATCTTCTCCTTTTTTGAATCTTCTTGAGAAAATGAACATTGGCTTGACAAACATTAGATTGGCATAGTAGCAGATAATACTATTAATAATAATGATGATGGCAGTTAATATTTGTATTCTACTTACTATGTTCCAGGGACTGTGCTAAGCACTTGATAATTATTATTTCATTTGGTACTCACAACAACCCTGGGAAGTAAGTGCCATCATTATCCTCCTTTTACAGATAAGGAAACTGAAGCAAACAGACATTAACAGTGACTTGCCCAGGGTCACACAGATAGCAAAGTGTCTGAGATTGGATTTGAACTCAGGTCTTCCCATAACTGCTCCCTATCCATAATAAATCTGGAAGACATAATAACTAATTTTCTTATTAGAATGCTAATGGGGTATTATATACTCATTACTTTTTGTTTATTTCTCACAAATAACTTAAAAACTAACATAAGTCAGGGGCGGTTAGGTGGTGCAGTGACTAGAGCACTGGCCCTGCAGTCAGGAGGACCTGAGCTCAAATCCGACCTCAGACACTTAACACAAAAACTAGCCTTGTGACCTTGGGCAAGTCACTTAGCCCCAGTTGCCCTCCAAAAAGCAAAACAAACAAACAAACAAAAAAACTAATTTAAGTTAGACCCTTCAATAGGCTTGTACCTTCATTCAAAATAGAAATTTACGCCATTTGAAAGTAAATCCAATTAATACATTTGTGATTATTATCTAAATATGTGATACTTTTAAATTAAGTCAAACATAGTAATCTACTGAGCAAGCAAACACATTTTAATGTTCCTAAACGGTTTGGGTGTGAAACTGAACAAAGTTGAGTGCTTTCAAAAACCTACTTCATTGATTAAAAAATGTGAATCTTTCTAGTTGCTTTCTTTTTCTTTTAATATGCCTCCTCTCTTTTCCTAGTAGCATATAAAATCCCAGAATTTTTTACATCGTTGGCTAGAGGTTAGGTTCATAAAGAGGATGGCAAGATGTGCTGCTAAATGGAATTCCCAAAATGTCAAAATATCCCTTGACTTCTGTTCCTGCCTAGTCTCAGGCACTCTTGTAGGAAACTGAATGCCCCTAGAATGACTTGGTCCCAGGAGACACTGGGATTCACTTTCTCTCCACACAGCCCTTCTATTCCACAAAGTAAGAACATATCATTTATATGTTCCCCTATGACAAATTGTCTCCAGAAGCATAAAAGATGCAGGCTACCCCACAGCTTGCCCATCAAATGGAGGGAAGTCCAATCCCTTTCCACAAGTCGTAAGACACTGGTAGAATAGAAAGTTTATCTGATTTGGGATCAGAAGAACCCTTTCTGCCACTTAGTAGCTCAAAGATCTGCTGCCCAAGGAATTCTCTTTGGCTGTCCCCCATGCCTGGAGTGTTCTCCCTCCTCCACTCCAACTACTGACCTCCCTAGCTTCTTTTAAGTCCTAAGATGTCACCTTCTAGAGGGAGCCTATCCCAACTCCTCTTCATTCTAGTGCCTTCCCTCAGCTAGTTATTTTCTATTTATCCTGTAAATAACTTGCTTTGTATGTACTTGTTTGCAAATTGCTTTGTCCTTCAGGCTGTAAACCCCTAGTCTCTTTCTGAATACCTGATGCTTAACACAGTGCTTGGCACATGGTAGGTACTTAATAAATATTTACTAACTTGAAATGAATTGAATTAAAAATAGACCTTTCCAACCAAAGTGGTTCACTCAAGTACAGAAAGTCTTTGACCCACACCCTCAAAACTTCATTCTTTGAATTTAATGCCACTGTTCAGTCCATAATAAGATCTGACTTTTACAGAGCACTTAAGCCGGACAAAGTGTTTTCCATATATTATCTCATTCAATTCTAACAGCAGCCCAGGAAGCCTGTAGTATAATTATTATCTCCATCTACAGATGGAAAAAAACCATATTCAGAGTGACAACAGTAATTTGTCCACAATCACCCTGCTAGAGGAGCGTAGAATTTGGGAGGAAAAGAGACCTTAGGCTAATCCAAATACCTCATTTTACAGAGAAGGCCTAGGGAAGTTAACTGACCTACCCTAAGTCAACTAATGAATTGAACACAGTTGTATTTGTACTTCACCATACTAAATCGCAGCTAGAAAATGGCAGAATCTGCCCTTCTGACCCCAAATTCCAATTACGGCTCTACTCCTCCACTGCCTTTCACCTTGTAGGAAAGAATTGGACTATCCTGCCTACATTTTCTGAGTGAGCTATGGAATCCTCTGAAAATTTTGAACTTCTGAAAAGAAATGAATGAAATATTAGCCTGTTCCTCCTGGACATAATGCTAACATCATGGAACTGAGCCTGGTCTGAAGTAACAGATACTCTACTTACATATTAATAATGTATCTTTTTCATTAAGCTAATCCCTGAAGGGATAAATAGAAATAATGTCTAGAGAGATGAAAATTACATTTAGTCAAAGTAACAATATCCTGTTGTCTTCAAAGTGAAAATAAACAAGTCATGCCCTTCTAAAAAGCTTTTATATTGCTCCTGCAACATCTCTTTTTACTTAGTTCATAACACAACAAATAGAAAGCTGGAGTTAGAGATGAATTCAAATGCTAACTATGACATTTACTTAGTCACTTGACCCCTCTGAGGTCTCAGTTTCTTCATCTCTAAAATTGGGTTACTGAGGCGGCACAGTAAATAAACCCTGGAGTCAGAAGGACCTGAGTTCAAATCTGGTCCCAGAAACTAAACACAAAAACTAGCCGTGTGACCTTGGGCAAGTCACTCAGCCCCAACTGTCTTCCAAAGAGCAAAAAACAAAATAAAATAAAATAAAATTGGGTTACTAATTTTTGTAACCTCATAGTTTTTAGCAGCCACCTATCTATTTATGATAAACTCTAATTGTTAGAAAAATCTTTCTTTACAAGGAACCTAAAATCACCAATGACCTTAAAATGGCCTCTGTTAATCCCAAATAAAACAAACCAGAGTTAAATCTGGCATTCACCTGCTGGAGAGAATACTGAGGCAGCATCACACCTATTTCCCATCATTTTCTATATAAAGTCCTAGTATCAGAGAGGACCTCTCAATAATCATAGCTAGCATATATATAGCACTTTAAAGTTTGCAAATCTTTTTTTTATAAATACTATCATATTTGATTCTCGCAATAACTTTAGGAAGCCTTTTACAAATGAAGACTATGAAGCAGAGACCAAGACAGACTTGCCCAGAGTCATATAGCTAGTAAGTGTATGAGGTTGAATTTGAACTCATGCATTTTTTTGACTGACTCCTGCATTTTTTCCAGTGTATCACCTAGCTGCAGTAGGTTAGGTCTTAAAAGAAACATTACCAAAACTTAATTCCCTGAAGGCATTGGACTTTGTAAAAATTTTTTCACAGATTTGAGAGGAAGGGGAGAGTAAAGACTTAGGAATGATGTTGAGAGCATAATTTTAAATGGGAAAAAACAACCTAGAAAGTTTACAATTCCATAAAACATTTCTTACACTTCAATATCTGCAACCTTTACCTTTTATCCAAATCCAATTTTAGGCTCCAGCAAGATTAGAGCAGTTGTTACTCTAGTGCCAGCACAATAATTAATCTTTTCTAAAATGCTGCTTTGCAAGTTAATGGGTATCAAATAAACCAAGACATAGCTCAATACCAGCAGGTGTTGGGGCGCTTTGCTGTGCAATTAGGCAAAGGGTAAAAAAAAGAATGCCAATTATCAGTCCTTGACCTCAAAATGAATCCATCAATCCCTCACATTTAATCCAAACAAAATCAGTGATGAAATTTATGGGGGAAATAATTTTTAAGTGATATGCCAATGCAAAGATGTAAAGCCAAATTCTAAAATCTCATTTTTAAAAAAGTGATTCAGAATGGTTTAATATCATGCTGAGACACTCATATTTTTTAAAATTACAGGTGCACTTTAACTCACTTTAAGCAAACCTTATATATATATATACACACACACACACACACATATATGTATTATGTGAAAATTTGTATTTATGCAAAAGAAAATTACAAATATCTATTAGTTTTACAAAAGTCTTACAAATAGGACCATTTTACATATCAAGTCCCCTAATGAATTAAAATTATAATTTAATTTGCACAAATTCAGTTCAGTCACAATTTTTAGGAACAAATAAATCACATGAAATAAAGTTTTCATATTTTCTAAATATAGATGTAGAGGTAGTGTTTCTCTTATTTTCATGAGGGCCTCATGTACTATGAATAGCCAAGCACAAAATTGCAAGAAAAGCTTTCAGTCTTCTAGGAAATCAATGTGCCTGATTATTTTTCTTCAGTGAGCAATCGAATTGGATTCATTCCCTTGGATCTTGCTCAAAAGCCACAACTTGAACTGAAACTGAAGAAAAACTGGAAAATCTCTTACTCAGACTGACCTAACTCACCTTTTTAACCCCATATAGAAAGGCCTGATTTCAATGAGAGGGACGTGGCATCAGCAATTATACTTCATCTAAAAACAGAACATAAGCTAAATGAACTTGGATGATAAGACATTTGTAAAAGGCTTTACCTGAACACTTCTTACATAAACCCAACCACAAATACTCAGCAGGTAAGCTAATTCATTTCTGCAAATCTGTAAACCAGATAGAAACACCATTTTACCTGAGTAGAAAGTTCATGGTGTTCTTCCAAACTGCTTCAGTTCTATTGAACAAGCATTTATTAAAATGTACTATGTACAGGGAGCTATACTAGATATTCGGGATATAATTATAGAGATATATTATCAACGTGAGTATAATTTCCACAGTGAAGGATGGAACCAATTCCCCAATGTAGTAACAGAGAAAATAAAATTTAATGAATTAGAATGCAACTCTCAAAAAATAAGTTATGATTTTTTTTAAGACCAATTATTGGGGTGGAAATCATCTATCACTTAAAATATCAGAGAATTACCTGGGGGCACTAAAAGTTTAAGTAACTAACCCATGAGCATAGTCAATATGAGCCAAAGGCAGGAGGACTAGAACACATGTCTTCCTCATTCCAAGTTCAAACTTCTATTCAAAATACCACAGTGTCTCATAATTCTAATATCTATTTATAAATGTTCTTTACTATTTTTGTCCATACAGATTCTGATAATATGAGCAAATTTCATAAGTTTATCATATCACCCCTAGTTATTTCAATATTTCCCTTATTATAAGTCCCTGCCTTCTAAACAACATGAGTGAATGCTATAATTATGATTCCCAGGCTTCATTATATTCAAGAGATTCTTGGCATAGTATCAAAGAAGCACATTCCTAAAAAAGGGAAAGTAGCACTTTTCTTGTGTGTAGATGAGAAAGACAAATGCAATTTGATTTATCATTTAAATGATAAAAGGCATAACACTCCAACCCAATGCATTTTTTTTAATTACTGGAAAACTGACATCCAAAGACAACCAAATTTAAGCAAATGAGCTAACACACTGGGAAAGTATAAAATATATCCTGCTAAGTATAATGACATTAAAAGCTAAATTTTAAGTAGCAAGGCCACTCTGTACTGAACTTTACTTTTAAGTCAAGATATGTTAATGTAATCCATTTTATTCTAAAGTTGAAGTGTTATACAAATAAAGTAATTAAAATGTCTACACTTTTTTTTTGCTTTTTGTTTTTTTTTTTCTTTTTGGAAGGCAAGTGGGGTTAAGTGACTTGCCCAAGGTCACACAGATAGTTTTTCTGTTAAGTGTCAGAGGACAAATTTGAACTCAGGATCTCCTGACTCCAGGGCTGGTGCTCTATTCACTGCGCCACGTAGCTGCCCTTTTTTTGCTTTTTGGAGGCCAATTGCGGTTATGACTTGTGTCTATTCACTGCACCACCTAGCTGCCCCCATATGTCTACACTTTTTGACCCACAAATTTCATTACTAGGTTTAATACTCCAAGGAGGGCACTGAAGAGAAAAAAATCCCTGTGTACAGGAAAATATTTGTAGCAGCACTATTTTGTGATAGCAAAGAACTGGAAACAAAGTAGGTACCTTTCAAGTGAGGAATGGCTAAACAAATAGCAGCACCATGAATGTAATGGAATATTACTGTGCTATGGAATATGATGGATACAGAGAAGCTTAGAAAGTTACATGAAATGATGCTGAATGAAGAAAGTACACAATGACTACAATAATGTAAACATAAAGAACCACAGCAAAAAAAATCAGAAGGAAATGTCATGAAATTATAAAGAACAAGCATGGCTTGAAAGAAAAGATATGAGAAGACACCCCCACACTAACCTGTATAGAGATGGGAGGTCCACAAAGTATTGTACATGACATTCTTTCAATACACTGATGAATTACACTGATTTTTTCCCTCTTCTTTTTTTGGGCTTTTAAAAAAATTACCATTTGTTATATGGAATGACTCTGGGGGGGACAGGGAAGGAATACTAGGGGAAACTACAGTAATGTAAAACAAAATACATCAATAAAAACATTTTTATTTTTTTTAACAAATGCTTTATTAAATTCTGGTTTACATCATTCATTTTTTTTTAAAGCAATTGGGGTTA
The DNA here is from genome assembly GCA_011680675.1 of Gymnobelideus leadbeateri. Classification (NCBI taxonomy): domain Eukaryota; kingdom Metazoa; phylum Chordata; class Mammalia; order Diprotodontia; family Petauridae; genus Gymnobelideus; species Gymnobelideus leadbeateri. The sequence continues at coordinate 520,921 of WOXC01001970.1, forward strand.
AGTAACTTGCTCAAGGTTACACGGCTAGTCATTATTTATGCGTGGGTACTCATTTTCTGAGGCCGGATCTGATCTCGGGTCATCCCAACTCCGAGGCCGGCGCTCTTACTCACTGCACCATCTAGCCGCCCCTTTAGGGCAATTGGGGTTAAGTAACTTGCCCAAGGTTACACGGCTAGGTTTTTGTTTGTGTGGATTAAGTGTCGGAGGCCAGCTCCAAACTCAGGTCCTTCTGACTCCAGGGCCGGCGCTCTATTCATTGCGCCACCTAGCCGCCCCTACATCATTCATTTCTGCCAGATTTTGAGTTACAATTTTTCCCCATTTCCCCCCTACCCACCACCCCAGAATAGCAGTCCCATAAGATATCTCCTCATCCAATCTGCTCCCCCCCATATCTTCTTCCATACCCCCTTCAACTTTACCATTAGGGCAAGGTGAATCTCTGTGCCCCAATGCCTGAACATCTTATCTCCCAATTACATGCAAAATAGTATTAATAATAGTATTTATATATATTTGAAACATTTAATTTTAAAACTTCGAGTTTCAGATCCATTTCCTTCCTCCCTTGTCACCTATTCCCCCTGGGAAGATAAGCAATTCAGTTATGTGTTGTACATGTATAGCTTTGCAAAACATTACCATAGTAGATACATTGTAAAAAGCTGCTTATATTTCCCTCCCACCCATCCCACCCCCCACCTGGTCCATTCCCTACTTTGATCCTGTCCCTCTTCTATAGTGGGTACTTCCAACCTCCCCTCCTCAATGAGAATATGGTTTTGCCTTTTTGCCTTCCTGTTCTTCCCCTCCCCTGTAACCAATTCCCCTTGCTTCTTCTACATGAGATAGTTTACCCTACTCTGCCTCTCCCCATCTCCTCTTGCCACTTTCCTCTCTCACCTCATAACTTCACCCCTTAAGTATCATCCCTTCCCACCAAATTTGACCTGTGCCCTCTATCCATGTATAACTGTAAACATATATACACACATTCACATATGTATTCATATGCCCATATACCCTTCTTCAATTATTTTCATACTGAGAAAGGTTTCATCAGTCAGAGTTATTGTTTTTCCATGTAGGAATGTAAATAGTTCAACTTTGATAAGTTCCTTTTGATTTCTTTTCCCTGATTACTTTCTGAAGCATCTCTTGCTTCTTGTGTCTGAATGTCAAATTTTCTATTCAACTCTGGTTTTTTCCTCAAGAATGTTTGAAGGTCCTCTATTCCACTGAATGACCATATTTTCCCCTGAAACAAAATACTCAGTTTTGCTGGGTAGGTGATTCTTGGTTTTAATCCCAGCTCCACTGCCCTGTGGAATATCATATTCCATGCCCTTTGATCCCTTATTGTAGAAGCTGCCAGGTCCTGTGCTATTCTGATTGTGTTTCCACAATATTAAAATTGTTTCTTCCTGGCTGCTTGGATTATCTTCTCCTTGATCTGGGAATTCTGGAACCTGGCTATAATATTCCTAGGAATTTTCTTTTTGGGATCTTTTTCAGGAGGTGATCTCTGGATCCTTTCAACCTCTATTTCCCCCTCTGGGTCACATCAGGGCAATTTTCCTTGAGAATTTCTTTAAGGATGATTTCTAGGTTCTTTCTTTTATCATGGCTTTCAGGTAGTCCAATAATTTTTAAATTATTTCTCCTGGATCTATTTTCCAGGTCAATGGTTTTTCCCATGAGATATTTCACATTGCCTTCTATTCTTTCATTTGTTTGGATCTGTTTAATAGTATCTTGATTTCTCATAAAGTCACTAGCTTCCATTTGCTCCAGTCTAACTCTGAAGGAATGAATCTCCTCAGTGAGCTTTTGAGATTCTTTTTCCATCTGGCAAATTCGACTTTTTAAGGCATTCTTCTCCTCATTGCCCTTTTGGGCCTCCTTTGCCATTTGAGTTAGTCTATTTTTTAAGGTGTTGTTTTCCTCAGTCAGGCTGTTGACCCTCATTTCATACTTTTCCTGCATCCTTCTCATTTCTCTTCCCAATTTTTCCTCCACTTCTCTTATTTGATTTTTAAAATCCTTCTTAAGGTCCTCTATGGCCTGTAACCCACTCATATTTTCATTTTGGGCTTTTGGAGCAGGATTTCTGACCTCACAGTTCTCCTCCTGTTCCATGCTTCGATCCTCTTTGCCCCCAAAATAGGAGTCTAATGTTGCATTTTTCTGTTTATTTTGTTTCCTTTGTCTAGGCATGTTGCCACTTAATTACTTGACTTTTGGGCTTGTTGCTACAGTAGGACTCTGCCACCAGACAGGGGAGCTTCCCTGCCAAACATTGGGGTCTTCACAACTTCCAGTTCTGGCAAGTTGGATACCCACCCCAGACCTCCCCCAGAGATCACAATCCAGATCCAAGCACTACAGTTCGCAGGCCAGGAGCTGAAGCTGCCACTGAAGCTGCAAAATGGCAAGTGTGCCAAGTCTCCTCAGCAGCTTCTAGCCCCCAGGGGACGAAGCCGACACATTCCGCAAATACTGGTCCCAAAGTCCATAGGGCACTAACCTCTCACTTTGTCCTAGGCATATCTGTGTTGTTGATAATTCTGGAATCACCACGGCTGCTGGTGTTCTGGGTTCCCCCCAGCCGGCTGCTGGCCTGGCCACCCTGGGGCTAAAACCGCGGCTCATGTGGACCTGGGTTTGGCTCCCTGCACACTGTGCTGTCAGCTCCCAGAGCACTGCACTGGCTGCTCCCTACAGGGATGCTGGGCTGTTCTCAGCAGGAGGTTAGCTTTTCTGTGTCATTCTGTGGGTGCTGGGGCTCCAGAAGTTGTTCAGAGTCCCTTTTTACATGATTTGGAAGTGGTCTGGGGGGAGAGTACCTTGGAAGTGCTGTTTCTACTCTGCCATCTTGTCTCTGCCCCCAGTAAAATGTATTTTTGAAAAGACTGAAATGTCTTTGGAGAGATGAAGCACAAATCTTAAATGTTATGGGAATATTTTTTTAATAACTGAACCCAACCTCTATTGAGAAAGCAAAAGGTCCAACTTTAGATCTCATGGAAGAGAACTTCAGTGGACCTCATTTTTAGCTTGTCTTTTCCTTAATCATTAATTTGTAACCATTTTATGGTTCCCTGACCTCTATAAAAAACAGACCCAGAGAAAGAACTCTTCTTTACAAAGTGGAGGTAAGACTACAACATAGCCAAACATAAAGTTAAAGATAAAATTTAACTCTTATAGAACAAGGTAAGATGTGAAGCAGATAGTAATAGCAGAAATCTACTTATCAAACTAATGTTAAGGGACAATAAAAACACCTACATGAAAGTGTTGGGGATTTTTTTTTTGTCTTCGCAGTAAGAGGGAGGCTCTATACCTCATTTGAACCATAGCATAATTGAATTGATACTAGGTTAGATAAGACTTCATCTATATGAATACCCTCTTCATTTGGTGTAGGTTGGGATTAGTCCCAACCTTATCTTGTGATTCTTAACATTTCCTCCTAAAAAAGTGGGCTGTTCCCTGGTTATATCTCACTCATGCTACAAGATTATTTCACTGCTGCTCATACACAATTCCTCACTGGCAATGTGCTATAACCTCCTTACTCTCTATATGCACCTTTCTCTCTTGCTCTTTCAGGATCCTGCTATTTTAATTCTTCCAAGAATTTGGTATTTCATAAGTCACAGCCATACAGCATGACTAAGAAAATGTATATTATAAAGAAGGACCATTCTTCAGGTAGAAGATTTGGTCATTCCAAAATGCCATGTAGCACTCCAAAGGCAATCCAATTTGCTCTGCTTTTCCTATTTAACTCAGGATCTAGGGTATACTTTATCTGTACGAGATTTATGTTTACTGAGAGATCTTCTCTATAGAAAGTCCATTCACTTTCCTAAGACAGTCCAGATGCTTTAGATAATAGGTACCCCTTACACAATTGCCTTTTGCCTACATGGGATCCTAGTGAAATCACAGGTGCAGGTCACTGCCCATCAATTGAATTGGTAATAAAAATAAGAACAGCTAACAGATTTTATACATATGTTAGCTATCTCACTGATGGCAGAATTAGCTATTTCTTAGTAGAATTTGATTTGATTAAATCTTCCAGTTTAGAACTAAGGATGTTGCCAAATCCCCAGGTTTTTCCGGGCTGGTCTAGTCTAGAAACAATGACAAATAAAGAGCTAGTTATATCCTCAGAAAATGCTTTCAAGACCTAAATCTTCACTTTCATATACTAGTTTCTACCTTGTAATGGGAGTCACTCTGGAAGACTACAAAGAGAAGGGTAACATGATGGAAAATGCTATCCACATCCAGAAAAAGAACTACAGAGCCTGAATGCAGATCAAAAAATACTATTTGCTCTCTCTCCTTTTGGTTTTGTTTTGTTCCTTCTTTCTCATGATTCATTCCATTGGTTATAATTCTTCTTTACAACATGACTAATGTGATAATATTTTTAATATGAATGTATATAGAGAGCTTATATCAGATTGCATGCCATCTTGTGGAGGGGGAAGGGGAAAGAAGTAAAGAAAATTTAAAACTCAAAAGCTTGTGGAACTGAATATCCTAAACTAAAAAGAAATTAATTAATTTAAAAAAACAAAGAGATGAGTAAATAGAAATTTAGAAATATATATATATAGTAATTTAAAGAGAAGAGAATGAATTGGAACACTAATGCATTGTTGGTGGAGTTGTGAACTGATTTAACCATTCTGGAAAGCAATCTGGAACTATGCCCAAATAACTGCATACCCTTTGACCCAGTAATACCACTTGTAGGTTGTATCCCAAAGAGATCATAGAAGTGGGAGGAAGACCCATATGTACAAAAATATTTATTGCAGCTATTTTTGTGGTGGCAAAGAATTGGAAGTTAAGGGGATGCCCATCAATTGGGGAATGGCTAAACAAGTTGTCGTGTATGAATGTAATGGAATACTACTATACTATAAGAAATGAGGAGCAGACAGACTTCATATTTACCTGGAGAGACTTATGCAAACTGATCCTGAGCGAGAAGAGCAGAACCAGAAGAAATTTGTACACAATTACAGACAACGCATGTGTGACAACCACCTTTGATAGACTGGACTCTTCTCAGAAATGCAAGGTTATAAGACAACTCCAAAAATTCATGATGGAGAGAGATGTCTACATTCAGAGAAACAGCTAGAAAGAACTAGAAAGAACAGAGTTTGAATGCAGACTGAAGCAAACTACCTGCTCTCTTTCTTTTTCTTGTTTGGTTTTGTTTCCTCTTTCCCATTGTTCTTTCCATCAGTTACAACCCTTCTTTACAACCTGACTAATGTCTAATGTGAAGGTATGTGCAGATCCTATACTTGATTGCCTTCCACCATGGGGAGATGGGGGAAGGAGAGGGAGGAGGGAAAAATTTGGAACTCAAGGGATTGTGGAACTGAATCTTATAGCCTAAAAGTAAACAAACAAATTAATAAAGACAAAAAAAAAACAAAAAACAAAGAGAATGAATTAAAAAACACAGCAATCACAGTCAGTAAGAATTTGAAGACTGAGATCTTCTCCTGAAACCAATTTTGTCCAATCCCTTTCATCAGAACTCAGTTGAAGACAGTTTCTAAGACTTTACTTCTGTTTATAACATAATCAATGCAATATATAATACAGTATGAAACAGAAAATTACAAAAGCCATTTTACCCTCTTATGATTTAAAGTGAGGGGGGACAAGAAGACAGGATTATAGCAAATGTAGCTAACTCTAACTTCTAAAATTAAAAAATGCTAGTGCATTTGGATGTGTGTAATGGAAATGCAAATTTAAAGATCTTCCCTGCCCCTAGGCTCTTTGGTAGGCTTAAGAGACTCTGAGAACCTTTGATTTGAAAATATACTCTGCCTCCTAATAGGCTGAATGTGGTCACATGGAGCCTGTGGCAGGAGGCTTAGTTTTCAGGAATGCCTACACCTTGATGCTGTGTGAGTGGGCAGTGGGTCAAGAGGGTTATGACATTCTCTGAGCCAGGAGAAGGCTATACAATCCCTGATGTGAGGCTTTGCTTTGGGGCTCACTTTGAGAAGTGTTATGTGATTTGAACAGATGAGACTCTGGGCAGCCACTGAGAGCCTCCCAGCTTTGAAAACCCAAATGTTGATGCTTCCCTCTCTGGCAACTGTGAGGTTATTGGTATTGATAATGGTTGGACAGTTTGGAAGCCTGTCTGCTTGATCTGTTTGTTTCTCTGTCTTGTAAGTTCTGTCTGTATACTTGTTCAGGGTGCTGACCTTCTTCCCCTGAACTAGGTAAACAATCTATATTTGATTGATTAAAGTAAGCTCGTTAACCCATTTTGAGTTGCTTTCCTTTAGAAAAGCAAATCTAAGAACCTGAGTTGGCAGCCACCCTAGTGATGTTGGGGTGCTTGCTGCTACAATGTGTCAGGTTAAAGCAAAAGACAATAGGTCTTTTTCAGTTTAATTGAAAACAAATATTAAAAATTGAGAACTTTTGATAGCCATTCCTTAACCAACAGGCAATTATAATATATGAAAAAAGTTCTCAGAAAATTGAGTAACAACCATATGAAAGATAGCTCCAGATTACTAAAACAGGAGGAATGCAAATCAAAATAGAGTGGGATTTTACCACACATTCAGTATAATGGCAAAGATGAAAAAAGAAGGAAATAGTAAATAGTGTTGAGGGTTGGGGAAAGAGGCATATTCCACTGAGAGTAGAGATCTGAATTGGTCTTACCATTTTGGAAAACAATTTGTAATTATATTAAGAAAATGTCCAAAATTGGGGTGGCTAGGTGGCAGAGTGAATAGAGAAGCAGCCCTGGAGTCAGGAGGACCTGAGTTCAAATCTGGCCTCAGACACTTAACACAGAAACTAGCTATGTGACCTTGGGCAAGTCATATAACTCCAACTGCCCTCCAAATGGCAAAAAAAGACAAAAAAAAACAAAACAAAAAAAAGAGGCGGCTAGGTGGTACAGTGAGTAGAGCGCCAGCCCTGAGTCAGAAGGACCTGAGTTCGGATCCGGCCTCAGACATTTAACACACACACACACACACACACACACACACAAACACACAACTAGCCATGTGACCTTGGGCAAGTTACTTAACCCCAGTTGCCCTCTAAATAAAAAGAAAAAAGAAAATGATCAAAATCCCTTTTACCTGACTACAAGGAGGTCAAAGACAGAAACATCGCTATGCCAGAAGAAGCAAACAAAATATGAAGAATTCAGGGAAGTATTAAGCATGAAGATTCATGTGGACTAATGAATAATGAAGTAAGCAGAACTAGCAAAACCTGTACAGTGACCACAGTGTAAGTGGAAAGAACAGCAAAAACAAAAACCCTGAAAGCTGTGTAATTATAATGACCAGGCTTATTCCTGAAGATAAATTGAGAAAATGCACCTCCCTTCATTCACTGCCAAGGCTAGAGACTATGAGGATAGTGTGGTATATACTATCAAGACAGACACAGTAGACATGTTAGTTTTATTGCACTGTTTGTTTCTCTTTCTCTTTAAATTTCCTGATACAAGGATTGGCATGTTGCATAAATAAGGGGAGAAGGAACAGATTTTAAAATAAATGTGTTTAGAGCACCAGCCCTAGAGTCAGGAGGACCTGAGTTCAAATCTGGCCTCAGACACTTAACACAAATACTACCATGTGACCTTGGGCAAGTCACAACCCCAACTGCTCTCCAAAAAAGCAAAATAAAATAAAAAAAAAAGTATGCTATAAAACTAAAAAAATATCAATATGATAATCTTTTAAATCAAAGTTTTATCATGAAAATCTTGTCAGAGAGCAGCAAAAGTATCCATTTTAGTATTTCTTTATGCTTTCTGGAAAAGTCTTCTATATGTTTCCTTCAATGACATCATTTTGGTCTCTCCAAAATAATCTAAGTTTTGGAAAACCAAACATTTGTCCCTTGGAACTCTGATAAGTCTTCTCCCCTTAAGCTGTCATTCTTAAAGGAATGTCCTTAAACAAATTTAAGTCATTTCCAACTTACTAATCATAGCACTACCCTTATTTGTCTCTGTAAAACAAAATTTTCTTCCTGATACAGAATGTTTATGAATACGCAAACCAGCATAACTGAAATACCTATTATCTTTGTTACTTGGCAATCTATTTTAAACTTTTGGTGATATATAATATAAAATAAAATGGTAAATTTATATTAGTTTGGTGAAGCGTACTTATTAAAAGTTAGTCTTTTTTTTATTTTTCACTCCATATCAAAGAAAGTTTCTCCCTCACTGTGGCCCAAATCAACTGAGGAAAACACATTGCCTTAAGTACAAGGCATCCCAAAAGTCTTAGTTCAGCTTAAAGTTGCACTGACTTTTGGGATGCCCTATAAACAGAATGAGCTTATATCATGCTTTGCTCCTGGCTAGATCAACTAAATATCATATAGGTAGCAATATTCCCCAAATTCATACATATATTTAATGTAACATTGATTAAAACCTTTCACAGAATATTTTGGTACATGTACTATTGGATTGAACACCCCACAAGTCATTTTTTTTTTAAAGAATGACAAATGTATAATGAAATTTACATAAAAGAATGAACTAGAAAGAATGCCACTTTGAAATTGATGATGGTCACATCACCCTACCAGATTTTTAAGACATATAAAACACTGAAAATTATCTAAACCATGTGACATTACTTTAAAGCTAAATGATTAATTAGTGGAATAAAAGAGATACAGAAATAAAGTCAAACCATTATTATCAATTTATTATATACAAACCTGAAGTAATAAAGTAGGGAAAGAAATCACTATATAATAAATGTCATTGGGGTGACTAGGTAACACAAAGAAAAATAAATTACTTGGATTATTACTGCCACGAAACATGGCAACAGCTATCATAGGGATCAAATGAAATAAATATGAAAGATCTTATTTATTTGTCAAAATAAACAAGTATAAAAGTGTATTCCATTTAAATTTCAGTAAAGTTGAGAGTCACAAGTGGAAAAGACAGAGAAAATGAGATTTAAGAGTAGGCCCTTTTAGGTATAATTAAAAGCATTCCCTCATTCACCTAGGAGAAGGAGGCTTTAAGTAGTTCCTGTGCATATGAAAAAGGCTAAAAGATACAAAGATTTCTTCTAGGGCTTAGTTACTTTTCCCAGCAACTCACCTGCATAGCAGAGAGGAAGACTTGGACAATGTACTTATTAAGGATCTCTATACAGTAAGGTGAGAACACACATAAAGAAGGGGAGAGATAACTTACCTCTGAACAAAGAAGTTCAGAACCACACTCAAGTGGCTCCCAATCACCTCCAGCATTACATATAACATCCTTTTAAGCATTCAAAATCCTTCATAACCTGACCTTCCCTGCCTTTTACAGGCTTCTTATACCTTATACCCCTCCCCAAATACTCTGAAAGCCAGGGACATTGGTATCCCTACTATTCCTTGAATAAAACACTCCATCTCCCAACTCATGACTCTCCCTCCTCATTTCCATCTCCTAGCTTTCCTGGACTCTTTCAAGTTCAAGATAAAACCTCACCTTTTTCAGGTAGCCTTTCTGATCTCTTTTAATGCTATGGTCTTCCTTCTGTTGAATTTTTAAAATTTATGTAGATATTTTTGTACATAAAGTAGTTGTTTACACAGTGTCTCCCCCACCTAGACTGAGCTTGGTGAGAACAGAGACTTTTTGTCTTCTTTTGTGCTCCCAGTGCTCAGTATAGTGCCTAGACATGTAGATGCTTGATAAATTTTTAGTGACTGATGGAAAGGAAGGTGATAAACTTTAGACCTGAGGTACTGAGGAAGCTGAATTAGAGTGACTTTTGCAAATCCTAGAGTAAGGATCTCTGCCCTCTCTAAGAAAAGCAAAGTATGCCACAGCTAAAAGAGAATGGCAGCACCCAAACAAACTTAAGGTGAGTTATCTACAGCTGCCCATCAAAGAGCAAGTCCAAGGAGTCTACCAATCAACCCATCCATCGGAGATGGCATGCTTTGTGAGGAGACAGACTAGTAAGCAAATAAACTGCCTGGCCCATCCTGGGAATAGATTAACCCATCCAGAAAAGGTGTTATGCCCTCTAAGGAGCAAGCCCAGACTATGAGAGAAGCCACCTATCACCAGTGATCCTCCTTACAGCAGTAACTGAGTGAGGGCTATCTAGAGAAAGAAGAAACATGAAAGCAATGCAGTTCCAGAGGTATAAAGTGCCTTAGTCACATTAGTGCCAATGTAGAGAAACATAAACAATTATGACTCACTAACATAATCCTTTAAATTTGTACCCACTCTCGCCCAGCAACAGACTCTGAGAATTTGTGGGGGAGAATATACCACAAGGTTTGCTGAGGAATGTTTCTAGCTAATATTCTTGCTATGCTATTTGACTAAATGACTTTGTGAAGAGTCTACTGGTTATAATGGGGAAGATAATGATGGTGGTTCATGAGCCAAAGTATTATGAGTATAGCACCTTAGTCACCCCTAGAACTGTGGGCAGCAGTCACCTATCGGGGGAACCAAATTATCAGTAAAAACAGGAAAATATTTTAATCTCAGCTATAGAAGGCAATGAACTAATATCTATTGAAGCATTCAAAGACAAAATCACAAGATAGATGTGTTAAAAAAATTTTTAATGAAATAAAGTCAATATCAAAATGAAAATAATAAAATGGAAAATGTGCTACAAATATAATAAAAGTACATTATCCAAAAACATGTAAAGATAATACAACAACATAAGGTAATTTCTGAATAAATATATGTATGTAATGTATAAGTGGGTGTACTGGGGAGAGGGAGAGAGGGAGAGAGAGAGAGAGAGAGAGAGAGAGAGAGAGAGAGAGAGTTGTTGAGACATTGTTCAGTCATATCTGACTCTTAGTCATTTGGGATTTTCTTGTCAAGGATACTAGAGTGGTTTGTCATTTCCTTCTCCAGCTCATTTTATGGATAAGGAACTGAGGCAAACTGGGTTAGGTAACTTGCCCAGGGTCATACAGATAAGTGTCTAAGGCCATATTTAAACTCCGGTCCACCTGACTCTAGCACTGGGGTCCACTGATGCCAGCACTCTACCTGCTGTGCCACCTAGCAGCATGTATATACATATATATACACACATATATAATAGACACACATATATGTCTGTACATACATATATACACATACATATATCTGTACATGCATGCTGATAATAATTAAATATAATTTCTAATAATTAAATATCATTTTTGGATCTCAATAAGAGCAAAAGCCTGAACTAATCAAATGGACTGCTTTGTTTTCCTTTAAAAATGCCTTTTCCTATGTCAGCAACTACAGAGACCAGATAAGGCTGAATAGTGGGATTTCTCTTATCTTGGGAACATACTGCATACAGGGGAAAATACAGACATCCTGAGATCAAAAATTCCAAATTGACCCTGCTTTGTCTGTTGTCTTGCCAATTTGTATATTTTTTTAGTATGAAAATGCCAGATTTACTATGGGAAATGAAGAATTCGTAGGGAAGACATTTAATCTGGGTCACTGTTTTTTCCAGGATACATGCCATTTGTCCCAAAGCTCTAAAAACCCAACCTCACCCTTCTCCTTCAACTTTACCTTTATGGTTGTTGTTTGCACAGTTTAATGAAATGGGGTATGAATTAAATCCCATTATATCGGATAAAAATATCTTCAAACAGTTTCAAAATTGCAGTATTAGGGCTCATGTACTCAACAATACTCAACTGGACAAAGACAAAGTTCCTGGACAAGCCCTTGGAATTCACCTTCGCCCTACTCACTGCCAACCAACCAATGACATACAAGCTTCCTGACTAACCATTTGGTTAGGACAGATCCTGGATCAAGTCTCTAGTTTTTATGGAATAGACATGACCATTGCATTTCTTTTCTTTTTTTGGTTAAAGTATTGAATTACAAATATCTGGTCTGAGCCTAGTTTTTGTCTTCTTCACCAAGTTCTGTGAAATACTCCCCACTTGATAAATCACACAGGGACTTTGGAAACCGACTTGGGGGGCATGTCTGCTGGTCTTTCAATTTTGTATAAACTTATTGCTCACAGTCCCAGCTGTGTCAGTTCTCTGGGAGTAGGCCTAATAGCTCAGATAGTCCTGTACATGTGTATGTGAGGATGTGTATATGTATGTATCTGTATGCCCCTCAAGGAGTTTTTCCGGAGTGCTCTAAGAAGATGCCCATATGCAAAGAACATGCCCCATGCAAGGAAGTCCCATGTTTAGCTACCACATACTATAAAAATACAACTTGTTTACCCTAAGAATCTTAAGACACAGCAAAGCAATCCTGCCCAAATGGGAGGCTCACCTTCTAAAGTTTATGAGCAGCTGCTCTGAGTGGGAGTGAAAGGCTATTGCACACCATTAAGCAATTCTCTTGTCAATGCATAGTCTGCAAACTTATTCTTGAGATCAGGATTAGGAGGAAAACTGTATTTATCTGCATTAAGTTGAAATGTTTACATTTTAAAATAGGTTAAGGTTAGGGTAGGGCCCAGGAGAAGCAGGGCTGGATGAAAGGTTATATAGAAAGAAATAATTCACTTATGTAGAGGTATTAGTATCATTTAATTTGACTCATTGATGGGTACACAAAATATATCTAACCAAGAGCTCCCTTTGGCCAATTTGTATTTTCAACCAAGAAACTTCCTTATTCATGGTATGGATAGTAAACATATATATGGAGATCATAAATTTGAACTGGGATTGTTCTAAAATGTATTTAAACTTTCTCATTCTTTTGTTTAAGCAGTCAGAACTTAGGTTTTGGCTCCTTGTACACACAAGCTTGCTGGTTTCATCTAAGTTTAAGGGAATAAACAATACGGATTTACATATCACCTAGCCTGTTTGCCTCCTTTAAACAAACTTTCAGGTTAACAGTACATACACAAATCCTCAATAACAATTAAACAAATGCAAAAAGGTAGTAAAAATATACAAAAGTAATAATAACCTAGCATTACTGGAAATGTGGGGAAGCGCACTTATACTTTCCTAGTGGCCCAGTGAGTTTGTCCAATCTTTCTAGAGAAAATATAGCAATATGTAATGAAAGCTATAAAACTTTACATCTCTTGACACAATAATTCCTTCTTGGGTTACTACCTCAATGTAGTAACTCAGAAGAAAAAACGTATTTTATTGAAGATGTTTTTAATGGTGTTATTTATAGTAAAAAAAAAATTGGAAACAACATAAATGTCATAAGATAAGGTAATGGCTTAGCAAACTACAGTATATTAACAAGATCAGTTTTATACAACTCCAGAAACCACAAGAACATGGACTATAATTATGCCTAGAAATGTTTAGATGAAATAATTTTCACTGAAAATAGCAGAACAAAATAGTTTGTACATACTCATTTTGATATAATCAATTAATGAATCAGTCAACAAGCATTTATTAAGTGCTATCAGCTAGTCACTGTGCTAATCACATGGAAAAAAAGAAAAAAGTTTCAGTATTAAAAGAGTTTACATTATCATTATGGAAATACTATTTACACAAATAGGAATTTCAAAATGTCATTGTTTATCCTTCATTTTCCAAGAGGACCAATGACATCATGGAGTGATTTAACTCATGAGTGAATGGGATTTAAGTGAGGCAGAGTTGTGCAAAGCTATCAACATCACTCTCTCTTCTAGACTCATCAAAGTCCCAAGGAAAGACAAAAGTCAAGATGACTAGCAATGGCCCAGGATGCAGTGGATGAAGTTCAAGGCCAGTTGATTACACTCAACCTGGTTTAGCCTATTTGCTGAGACACTTTCCCAGGGTATGTTGGCCACTGAGAAAGTTATAACTTCTTGGAACCAGGTGAGAGTTGAGTGCCAGGTGAAAACCAAAGGTAAATGAGTAGCCTTGAAAAAGGCTCGGCAAGCCCTCACACCAGCAGTGCAAGTTCTCCTTAAACACCCTCCCCCATTCCTGATAAGATATAGAAAGAGCATATAACCTCAGAACGAAAACCACTAGCAGGGGAGGAGACCAGGCTAGGCCTCCAGAAGTAAGTGGTGTTTGACGTGAGGCTTGAAGGAAGCCGGACAGTGTAAGAAATGAAGTTGTGGAAGAAAAGTATCCCAGACACATGGAACAGTTAGTGCAAAGGAAAGGAAATAAGCTATGAAGTGTCCTGTTCAAGGAATAGCAAGCAGGCAAAGTAGCTAAACCACAGAGTGTATAGAAGGAAAATACAGCAGAAGAAACCAGCTTGTAAAGAGCTTCAAAAACTAAGCAGAGCCATTTATAATGATGTGCTAGAAGCAACAGGAACCACTGGAGCTTGTGAATAAGAGACTCAGAAGTGATCTTTAGGAAAACTGCTCTGGAAGTAGCTGGAAGAGATATGGGGAAAGAAGACACTAGGGTGAGGGCTGTGTGAACAGAGAAAAGGAGTCTTATCAAGAGAGACATAGTGGAGAAATTGCACCTTTTACAGCTTATTGTATCCATAGTTTACTTTATCTGGGCTTTATTATTTTGTCTTCTTTTGTTTGTTTTCTTCATCTATATTTACTGCCATCACAACTCAATTCAACAAACATGTATCAGGTACCTACCTACAGAAAGAACAAGAAAGAGCCCCAGCCTAGAAGGAATTTCCATTGTTCAATCATAGTTCAGACCTGCTTTGCCAGAAGCTACGACTTTTTAAAGAGACAGCATTAAAATAAAACTATACCACTAGACCATTTACCAATAGGAACTAATTTGTCTTTAAGTGATCCAAAGGAAATAGGACTAGAAGTAAATAAATGAACTAGCAAAGGAAAAAAACATTCCTGGTCCTGATGGAGTTAAAGAATTCTGTTAAACTTTTAAAAGAATGGTTACAACCATTACTATATAAATTATTCTCAAAAATTAAAAAAGAAAGGACTTTGACTCTTTTTTTATGGGACAAATATAGTCCTAATGTTAGGCCAGAGAAGATGAAAACACAGAAGGAAAACTATAGACCAATATTATTAATATATACCAATTTTTAAACTTTTAATAAAATCTTGTCAAAGACTCTCAAAATTCATCCAAGATCTATTTCTTATGATAAAGTTAGATGCATAATAGGCATGCAAAGATGGTTCAATTAGGAAAACAATCAAAATTGTAATATTTTTAAAAATTTCAAAACCACATTATCTCCTAGATGAGAATAGAGTTCTTTGACAATGCACAACACATTCATACTAAAAGCACTACAAATTACAGGCAAAGAAGGAGCCTTTTCAATATCAATATGGGACCAGTAGTTCCCTAACTTCCCTGAGACATCTTTCTCCCCCTATAACACCTTATTGGCCCCAGCTTCCCAGCAGCATGTAGTTGGCATCTCAAAGACTTAGTGAGTTCTCCAGACCATGTTATTGTAGACCCCTACCCAAACCACTTTGAACCACCAAGATCTGAGAAAGGTCTAAAACCTAGATTGGCCAATCAAGAAAGGCATTGTGGCCCACTCTGAGTTTAATCTACCATAATGCTTTCCAAATTTTTGGCTTTATAGACATGCCTCTTCCTGTGTCAACACTACAAGGCTGACCAGAGCATTCTTCTGTTAGTGACTACAAGAGGACAAGGCGTCTTGACCAGACACTACCTTGAATAATGGGACTTTTCTTATCTTAATATTTTATGGACATATACTTTATTATGTCATGTTAATGGTAAATTAAACACAGATATCCTGGGTTGTAATTTCAATCGACACTTTGTCAACTCTCTTATCTTACTGTATTTACAACCTATTCAATTAAGAAAATTCTTTTTTCATACCATGGTTAAACATATATGGAGATCATAAATTTGAGTGACACAGACATCCTGAGATGGGATTGTTCTAAAACATATTAAAGGCTTCTCATTCTTTAATCAGACAGTCAAATTTTAAGTTTTTAAGTATACACGTATATGCTGGCTTTAAGGGAATAAAACAAAATGAATTTATAAATCACCTCACCTGTTTGCCTCTTTTAACCAAACTCTTGGGTCAACATTAGCCATCCTACCCAGATGAGCTCTTAGAAAAAGATGAGTGCCCCTGTATCTGTTGCATGTCCTTGCTGTGTTAGGGCAATGTAAACCCCCTCTTTTGTTAAATGTTCAGTGACTTATGAGGGACTCTTTCTTCTCAACACAGAACCTGCACTGAGAGGGTACTGGATTTAGATCTGCATCTACAACTAACATCATAAAAATTATTTATCTAAAACTAAAAAGCAAGCATCAGATGCAATGGAATTCAATAGAATTTTAGAATATGATAGACAACATAATAAAAACTTTCTCAATAAATTTGTAAAAGCAAAGATTGCCCACTCCCCCCCACTATTATTCAATATAGTTCTAGAAATGCTAGCAATAGCCATAAGACAAGAAAAAGTTAAAGGTATCAAGACAGACAAAGAAGAGATAAAACTATTTCTGTTTGCTGGTGGCATGATGGTTTATTTAGAAAATCATAGGGAATAAGCAAAGATAATAATTGAAATAGTAGTTTCAGTAAAGTTGTAGGCTATAAAATTTTTTCACAAAACTCAAGGGCATTTATATACAAATACACACCCAAAATCCAAGAGGCAATAATAGAAAGGGAAATTCCCTTACATATAACTACAAAATGCACAAAATATTTAGGATTCACCAAAGAACCCAAAATACTTGCATAGATTAAAAAGTGTACCTTAAAGAAATAATGAACAACTGGAGGAATGAAATATCTAGAAAAATACTCTGTACTCATAACTGGCCTATGTCAATAGAACAAAAATGACAATACAACAAAAGTTAATTTATAGTTATAATCTTGCCAATCAAGCTATCAAAAAATACTTTACAGAAATCAATGAAATAACATCATAATTTGGAAAAAGGAAATACCAAAAATATCAAGAGAAATAATGAAAAGAGGTAAAGACAGAGGAGGAATCAAAACTTCATCAAAACAAGCTGGTAACTGGTTGAAAAATAAAGATGTAGATCAACAGAACATGGAAAAAATCAGAAATGATAGAACTCAAAACCTCAGTATTTAATAAATCAGAAAGCATAGATTACTTAGAAAAGTCAGTCAAGCCTACATTATGCCAGGCACTTTGCTAAGTGCTTGGAAAATAAAGAAAAACATGGTCTTTGTTCTCAAGGAACTCAGGCTAATAGAGGAAACAGGATAAAAATTAAAGGGGATCAGGAAAGATTTCCTTTATTAGGTAGAATAATATCTGAAGCAATATATATTGAAGGAGGCCAGAGAAGTCAGAAGGTGAAAATGAGGGAAAGCATCTCATGCATGGGGAACATCCAGTAAACATGTTAGGAGTCAAGAGATGAAAATACTATGTTTGAGAAACATCAAGAAGTCCAGTGTCACCAGATCTCAGACTATGTGGGGAAGCATGCGAAGTATAATGTGTAAGAAGACTGTATTGAAAGTCATGCTATCTCAGTGACCCACTGTTCCCAAACATGTTTGTCAATCAGTGCCAGGGGAGGCAGTCCCCTGACATCTATCACTTAGTCAACTCATCCCTTATTTGTTTGTACCTGGAAACTGTCACATACTCCTACCTTGGGAAGGAACTAAGATGTCAGCAAACCATGATCTTTTGCTGACATGGACCTATCCTAATTGTCTTTATTTCATTATGAAAGTTATCAGTAAAAGCTGGCTCCATCTCTTAGCCAACACAGATCTACAGTGATCAACCCAACAAGGAGTTGCTACCTTGACCTACTTATAATAAACTCTCCGTTTAACTCTCTTTGTTTGGAGTTTTGCCTCTTTAATCAGTGAAAGCCCAAACAAAGAGTTTTCCTTTCGATAGCTAGAAAGGTTGGGGTAGGAAGAACTCCCTATTTGATTAAGAAAAACTACTAGGAAAACTGGAAAGCAGTATGGAAAAAGTTAAGCTAAGACCAATACCTTAGAACATATTCCACAATAAATTCTCAATGGATATGTATCCGACCATAATATTAAACATCACACCATTAAAAAATCAGCAGAGAAGCAAATCATATGCCATTCATAACTATGGGTACAGATGCAAACAAGTGACAGAAACAATTATAAAAGATAAAATAGATACTTAGTACATGAAACTGAAAAGCCTTTGTATGGACAAAATTAATAAGGAAAGTGTCCAAATGGGGGAAATTTTTTTTTTTTTGCTTTTTGGAGGGCAATTGGGGTTAAGTACCTTGCCCAAGGTCACACAGCTAGGTTTTTGTTTGTGTGTGTGTTAAGTGTCTGAGACTGGATCTGAAATCAGGTTCTTCTGACTCTAGGGCCAGCAGTGTACCACCTAGCTGCCCCTGGAAAAATTTTTTATATTAAATTTCTCTGATGAGGGTTTGACATGCAAGATTCATAAACCAATATATTTATATAAAAGATCAAAATCCTTTCTGCAATAAATATGTGATCCAAAAACATGAACAGCTTTTAAAGAATTGTAAAATGTTTGCAACCAACCATATGAAAGAATACTCCAAAGCATTCATAATAAAATATAAATGAAAACAACCCAGAAGTTTTAGCTTATACTAGTAAATTGACAAAAGATGACAAAATACAGAAATAATCAGTGTTGGAGAGGTTGGTGGGCAGCACCGTTCTGGAAGGCACTTTGGAATTGTGCAAATAAATTGGCTAAAATATTCATGCTCTTTGAACTAGAGCATGCTCCCCTAAGCTTATGTCCTGAGAAGGTAATTAAAAAGAAAAAAGTTCTTATATACACCAAATACTCATAGCATCACTTCTTATGGTAGTGAAGAATTAGAAGCAAAGTAGATATCCACTGATTGGGGAAAGACTAAATAAATTAGGGTACATGAATGAAATGGAATATTATTCTGCTGCAAGAAATGAGGAATGCAAAGTAGACAGAAAAGCATGGAAAGACTGACATGATTTACATGACAGAGAGAAGTAAGCAAAGTCAAGAAAACATATACACAATGAGTCAAACTACATAAATGGAGTAAATCACCGTAATCAAAGGTGAATATTATAAAATCCCAACAAACAAGTCTGACCCTGAGGAAGAGAAATAAACTCTCATCATCCACCCTTGCTAAAGTAGAGGGTCCACAGGCATACTGAGGCATGCCATGTTGCATATATTTTCAGACTATTTTGATGTATCGATCAGGTTTTTATTGCTTTTTTTTCTTTAAAAAATAATAATTTTATACGGGACTTTTATCTGGGAAGAGAAAGGGGGGGATACTGAGGGAAATTCTGGTGATATTAAAAAAAAATACCAATGAAAAAGAAAATGATCATACATTTGCCACAGTTCACTACAGTCTAAGGTAAACCAACCCAGAAAGACACATACCTATTTTTAAAGATTTTCACAGAAGGCAGTTAGCTTCACATACCCTCTTAGTTATATTATTGTATTATCTCTGCATTATTGAAGACTCTAAGAATCTTTTTTTCTTCCTTCTATTTGATTAAAATTATTTTATTCCCTTACTTTATTACTCTGGAATTTTATTATGACTGAAACAAGTTCCCACCTAACTTTAGATCACCTTATTTTTCATAAGTTTCTCAGTTCAGATGTACTAAATGTGATACCTTTTCTGCTACAAACTGAACTTCTTCTATCAAACACTGTCTTTGGTTCTTGTAGATCAAACATGAAACACCCCTTTACTCACAGTAACTAATGGAAAGGTCTTCTGGCTTTTAAACTAAAACACACACTAACAGGAAGAGAGGAAAGTAACAGATTTCTCTTAGAACTGTTAACCACAGAACTTCACTTCAAGGTAGAAGCTAAGTAACAATACCTGCTAAATTCCTAGCAGTGAGATGTTTGAAGACAAGAACAGAACAGAACAGCAATCTTGAAAGCCAGTGAATGTTTCTGACCATCCATGTTTTGATCATTTAAAGACAATCAACTCCTATTGGTGAATGTTCAGGTGGCAGAATTTTATTTTAATGCTGTCTCTTTAAGAAGTCTTAGTCAAATTGGACCCTGGTAAAGCAGGTCTGAACCTTGATTGAACAATGGAAATTCTTTCAAAGTGAGGACTCTTTGTTTGACTTGCACTTAAGTACCTGATAAATATTTGTTGAAACGAATTGTGATGCTGCTAAGCAAAGATGACCAAAACAAACACAAAAAGACAAAATAATAATGCCCAGGTAACGTAAACTGATAGATAATAGTGAACTTTAAAAGTTGCAATTCTGAACATCCAATAATCAGGCTACATTTTCAGAGTCTGTTTCTATCCTGTGTAACTATAGACAATTTTTGGTCTTCCCAACCCTAAAGAGGAGAAAGTGGAGTTGGCTCATTCCCCTTTTCCAACCAAGAGAGTTAAGCAGATCGTATTGTTTCAACCACACTGGTCCAGGAGGAAAGGAGAAAATAACCCAATTATTTGATCATTACATTATAACATATAGCACTGTTTTGTGACAACAGCTCTTAGATACTTTAAGACAAAATATACCAGTGTATTGACAGGATCCCTAGTTGTCAGCTCCATAATCCTCCTAGACAAGTCATCCACCCTCACCATACCTCTATTCCCTCAACTGAATGGTGAGATATTTACTTGCATACTCCACCAACCTCAGGAGGATGTTTGGAGAATTAAGCAATATAAACAAATACAAGGTCTTACGGAGATCTCTAAACTGTACCAAAATCAAAATGTGACAAAATGAGGCATATCACAGAGGTGATTGCAACTAAAATGAGGTACATATTTCACCTTTGGAAACTACTTCAAAAAACATATTTCATTTCATCAGAGTCTAAACTCACTGACTGCTGCTGGCTGAGTCAACTGCTCTTCATTTCTCTGTTTTCACAGAGTAAGCATCTCACAACAGGATCCTCCTGTGTAAGTTGCACAGGACAGATCAGTTTTCAGGGCTGTATACCTGTGCTACAACATAAATAAGAACACTAGGTAAGTTCCATTAGGTTAAGCCGTTATGAAGCCAATGGAAATAATTTGTTACATAGAACTACAGGGGGAAAAATTCCAGCTTCCACTTCTATCTTATATAAAGAAGGAAAAGAAGGAAAGAATATTTCAGGCTTCTGAAAGATAATACTTCCCCCTCACTGCATAGGTTTAACCTGTAAGATGCCATAAATTATGAAGTCAGTTTTAAGGATTCAAATTCTATTCTTTCTTCAACCACTATTCTCTTAATTGCTATTTAGCTTTTATTGGGTAACAATAACATTAGATTTTATGGTTTAGCCTCATTTTATGGACAAGGATATAGGAATTAATTAGATCAGCTTTAAGAGTCTCTATTTAAATGCCAGTTACTTTATATATATGTACTATCGATTTGTTATATTGTGTATTATGTAATACATAAATGTGCAATAATATTTTGGGGATGGGGGTATGGACTCAGGATTTTAGTTGTATAAGGAACTCCAAGTAAGGATACTTCCTTCAAAAATTCAGACTTACTACCATTCCTATAGAATAAATGTTTGGAATTCTATCTCTCCTTGTCTCCACCTCCTGGTTCCTTCAGGTCTCAGCTAAAATCCCACATTCTATAAGAAGCCTTTCCTGGTTCTCCTTACTGGTAGTGCCTTTCTCAGAGATTATCTCCTATTTATCCTGCATATCTCTTATTGGCATATAATTGTTTGAATGTTGTTTCCCCTGTTAGATTGTAAATTCCAAAAGGGTAAGGACTTTATTTCTCTTTCTTTATATTCCCAGTGCTTAGCACAGTGCCAGACACAAAAGCTTAATAAATGCTTGATGATTGGCTGATTTATTACTCTGTAATTTATAGTCTAAGAAGTTGCCAGGGATTCTGGAAGGTTGTGACTTCCCCAGGGTCATACAGATAGTATATGGATCAGAGAATGGATGTGAATCAAGTCTTCCTGACTAGAAAATTCACTGTATAGCCACTACTCTACCATAAAATGTAAATTACGTAATGACATGAGAGACAGTGAAACTTAACAGATAGACAGTCAGTCTGAAAATCAAGAGAACCTGGATTCAAGTCCATAGAATGAAACATATAGGCTGTGTTACCATGGGCAAATCTCACTTAACCGCTGTGTCCCTAGAGAACTCTCTAAGACTAGTGGTAGAAAGGAGCTGCTTTTCTGTATCACTGGACGAAAATACTGTACTCATGAGTTCCCAACATTATTGAAATTATAAGTCGTGTGTGTATGTGTGTGTTTGTGTGTGTGAGAGACAGAAACAGAGACAGTGATAACTAATAATTCTATATTAAAAACAGATGTGCCTCACTTTACACACTACAGATGACATGCCAAAGAGTCTTGCTCAAAGCAAAGCCTAGTTAAAAAGCAAGAGAGAATTTCATAATTTAAAGCACTGATGTGATAATCCTTTAGTAAAACAAAGAATATTTGTATAAAGCAAGTAATTCCTCTCAATTTTTTTTCAATCCAGATTTTCATGTTTCAGGGTTGCCATGAGTTACACTTACACACAAAATAATCTCCTAATACATTCATTACAGTCATTTTATAATGCTGTCCTATAGATGAAACAACATTCTAATGAGGTTCTTTTCTAATTCCCATATAAAACACTCTTAAAGGGGACTCAGGATCTTAGAGTGGATCTAATACCTGCAGCCTGAATTCCTCTAAATAGGAAATCTTTTTTTTTTTTAAACAAGATTCTGGTAGCTGTGCTCAGTTTCTCTTAAATGTGAAAAGCAGAGAAGAATTCAATTGTCCATGATCTACTCAATTAATTGCTTTCTTAACAAGGTGCCCTAGAGACCCAACCAAATCTCAGATCCACACCATGGAGACTCACTATTATATTGTACTGAATCAGATGCAGTAGACTTAAAACAGGCTCACTTCAGCACTTTGGTTCCCTCAAATCACACAACGCCAAAAAGTCAAGCCTCTGTTATTAAAGTCAAATTCCCTGACTTAGGGAAATGGTTGCTTCTTCTCTTCCTTTAATCTACACTAAGAGACTAGCATAGTATCTAATTATTATCTCCCCTTTCTTAAAAAATATTTGCCTAGATATATACAGTTAACTCCCCAAAGAATTTATTCACTATGATTTTAAAAAAGAATTTTTTTTTGTAAGAGAGTACAGATATTAGGGAATGATCATATAAGGGAATACTCAAATCTAAACCATAATTACAGAGTGAATATAAGAAATGGGACTCACTTTATCATGGAGTTTTGAAAATGTAACTGTTTATGAAAATAGTACTATGAGAAAATTGAACTTTGAAAAAAAGGAAATATAGCTATTTTCAATAATTTGCTTAATGAAACAAATAATCTTAACATTTTCAGGTCAAAAATACTTTTATCTCTATTAATTCATTTTTAATTTTTATTATTAATTTAATAGCCATTAAATAAATATATCAACATATCAAAGAACAAAAAAATGGGATTTTTCCTTTTATTCATGTAGGAAATTGTCTCTACCAGGGCCAATCTATAGCTACTCTGGAACTTAAAGTTTCACAGAATTTCCTAAAGCAGTTCAAGGTTAAGTGAATTGTCCAGGGTCACCTAGCCAGTATATATTAGAGACAGGGTATGAACTCAGGTCTTCCTAACTTTGAAGCCAGCTGTCTATCTACTATGCCATGAATACTTCTATGAAATTATGAGCTTCTAGTATGCTCAGCTTGTTTTTTTAACAATATATAAAATTTAACAAGGTAATAAAATTTTACTGTCTATGTCCTCTTCTGAATTGTCAAAAGCATTTAACACATAGCTAATAGATAAAACTGATATCCTGAATAGGAACATGTGGTTTCATAATTTAAAGTTTAGTAAATCATCACATAATGATAAAGGGACTAGATAGAGGGGAGGCTAATAAACCCTTACAGTATGCATAACTCACATAAGGTAGCTAAATGAATAGCAGATGGATTATCAGACTTGGAGGCTGGAAGACCTTAATTCAATACTGCCTCAAATACCTACTAATTGTGTGACCTTGGACAACTCAAATAAATTTCTTAGCCTAAGTTACCTTATCTGTAAAATGGGGATAGCAGCACCTGCTTTACAGGGTTTGTTTGTTGTTTTGGGGTAGGGGGGAGGTTGAGGATCAAATGAGATAATATGTGGATGATGCTTGGTAAACCTTAAACTCTTTGTAGAGGTTCACTATTTTTGTCATTATTATTAGGTGCCAGAAATGACATTCCACGGGGTATGGAAACTGAAAAATCAGAAATTCTACATGAATTTAATGCTGCTCTAATCAAAAGCACATTCCCAAAAGAATGTTTCTTTTTCATGATGAAGGGGTATTATATTATTTGATGAGTATTTAAGGAAAATAGGAGTGCTACAACATATTACAGGTTCCAGATGTTATCATATCAGTTCCATTATGTTAGTAAGTCCAAACTTGGTTCTGGATGGGGTTCAGACCTACAGTCATGATAAACTCTTTTTAATCCATTTAAAGATTGAGTGCACTATCAAATGTACATACAATTTTTAAACGGATTTTTAAAAGTCTGACACAGGAATTCTGTGTCAACTATAATGAATTGCAATCAGTACAACTCAGTGCATAGGTAAAACAGATAATGATGAAAAATAAAGAACGGGAAAGAAAAGCCATGTGAATATAAAGTGGATCCATTTTCCTAAACACCCACACACAGACAGTAGTTTCTGACAAGAACATTCCCTGAAAAAAAATATACAAAGTTTTGGGGTTTTTGAGAGGAAGAAATGCTGTCCTGTATGAAGATTAGGAGTTATTTCTTTTTGTAAATTCTTTTTTTTAAGACCCAAATACTCATTCTTCAGATTTCATATCATTTAACCAATTAGACAACCATATACTTTTCCTGTAAGGAAAAAGCTGACTTGATATACTTTGCCTGTCTGGTTACTCATTTCACATCCTAGATTTCATCATTTCTATTAGATTTAAAAACAAAATCCAAAAGAGTATACATATACCTTGCCAAGAAAACCACATCACTTACCTTGGCACTGGAAACCTTGTTTCCCAAACCCCCTGAAAAAAAAAAGAAAGAAGAAAATCTCTTAAGAAATGTTGTGTTGGACAATAATATTCAAGGAAAATAAGGGGCAGGCTATTCTTACACACTTAAAGGTTATCCAATAAAATGCTCTGATCTTGTAGCAAAAACACACTTCAGAGCAGTGAATGCTCAGATTCCCACCTTTATAGATTCAACTTTGGAAAATGTTTCCACAAACAAGCCTAGGCCTACACTATATAAATATTTTACAGTGTCACAGTTTTCAGCTTTGCTACCTATACTGTTGATACTCAGCTTTCAAAAGGTTACAGGTGTGACATTAAACATGGTACTACTATTTGTTTCCAAAGTATACCCACTGGAACAAAAAGCAATTGTATTCTTTTATCACTAAAGACTGAGTAGTCTTTTTCTCCCTCTACAAAGAGCTTAACTAAGCTTACTAAACTACTAAAAGTTTATTTAGATTATACTGACTTTCCAATGCCTAGAATTTGTGAAAGCAAACTTTCTTAAGGTTTAATTTTGGCTGCAAGTACCCAATTTTACAAATAAACCATTGTATCTGCTGTTTGCACTTAAGATGAGAAATCATTTAATATTTACTGAGTTAACCTTATGTACAGACACAGTTATTTTAGGAATCATTTGATATCACCTGTGTCCAGAGTAGAAATGGTTTCAAGACAAATGCAACTTAAAATAGATATTAAGTTGCAAAACCTTTCTTCCCCAAAAATAAATGAATTAAAACTAGTTCTGAAATGCAAATTAGTTTAGAGTGCTTTCTAATATGATACACTAAATATAAATATTTAGCTTCACTGCTTCAAGACTCAAATAAAAACTTTGGTAAATGCAGAAACTATAAACCAACTGATAGTTAGAAAATGTTACTAGACCACACTAGTATAAGTGAAGGTGGTAACTGAAGCAACTATTAAGATACAAGGCAAAAAAACAAAAAAGGAAGGAAGAAAGAAAAAGATAAAAAACAATAATTTTTTTTTTTTTTACCACAAACATCTAGATAATTGAAGTAACAATAGGGGCAGGGGAATTGTTTGAATTGCCTGGATAATTTATTGTTCATTTTTCTTCCACTGTCAACCCAGAGGAGTTTTGTTCCTTTAGTCTCTGATGCTAGGAACATGTAAACTAAATGATGTATATTGGAATTCAGAACTAAGCAGCAAGAGTTCTATTTTTAAAGGATGTAACAATAAAAATGAAGCATTAAGAGCCTGAAGTAAGCAAAAGATACCTCTATTAAATAATGGAGATAGAAAGCATCCCCTTAAATATGTGCTGCCTTCCTTTGCCCTGATGCTCTATCTTATTTTATATATTCAAATCTCTAACTATGCATTCTATTGAGTATAACTTCATTCAAATTATGATTTCTGATCTAATTTCTTTTTTTTTAAGTGCTATTCTTTTTAGAAGGATGACAGCACCAACCCACCAATTTGAGTCAATTGTCCAACACTGACAGATTTACACTGAGCTACTATATTTTTAACCCCTTGTGGACAAGATGCCTTGCTGCCTGGAGTTAGGATATAGTTTGAAACTAGGTCTTTTAGGGTATAAGACTTAAGGAACTACATTTAACGAACTCTTGCAGACTGTCTACATTTATGAACAAGAGGCAGAAAAAGATGGAAAAAGTAACGATGGCGGGGGGGGGGTGGGGTGGGGGGGAGACTGAGGAAGAACTACTTTTCCCCACCCAGCAATCTTATCCAATTGGATGTATATTTAGTTTTAAATAATTATGAGGTGCCTTTATTCCTTATAGCATTTCTCTTAAATAAGGAATCTTTTCTCATCTACAGACTTGCAAGACTAATCTTGTGTTGACAGGGTCTATTTTAAATGCCTCCTGCCCTTTGCCTACTCTGTTTTAATACACCTCCTCCCCCACCACACGCTTGCAACAGTTTGTCTCTTTCTCCCTCCCTCCCTCTCTCTGTCTCTCTCTGTCTCTCTCTGTGTGTCTCTGTCTGTCTCTCTGTCTCTCTCTGTCTCTGTCTCTCTCTGTCTCTCTCTCCCTCTGTTTGCTTACTCGGAAAAGTCGAAGTCTTTCTGTGCCCAGCAGTTATAAGCTACAGTAGGCGGGGGCACAAGGTTCAGTGGAGTGTAAGCTGGAAGGAAAGGCACACACACAGAGTCAACACACGCCCTCTGGCAAAGAGGAGGCTTGGAATGAGTGACAGCACAGTTGCAGCAGCTCCTCAGTTTCTCCTGTGTGCGGTTCTCCTGACTAGATCGGGGAAACTCTTCTCCCTTTGGCTTTTAATTTTTTTTTCTCTTGGCCCACAAAGTCACACACCATTACTCTACTACCTGTGCGAGCGTGCGCATGTAGAAGTGGGCAGCCTGAATTTATCAGCATCTGTGTGTGTGTAAATGTCAATGCTTGGCAGTGCCAGCTTCTACTTCATAGCCTGTCTTGGGAATGCCAAGACGAAACTGTCAGTGGGTTAGTCTGGCGTAAAGGGGGTATCAGTAAAGTGAATGAGAGTAGGTGTGGGTGTGTTTTGTATCTTTTAGTGTGCGTGTCCATTGGTGTTTCTCCGACACTAAGCTCTGTGGGCGGACCAGCCTGTGTGTGTGTGTGTGTGTGTGTGTGTGTGTGTACATTACTGTTGTTCAGCTTTCTCCGGGGTGTCCATGAGTGTGAGTGTGCATGGGCGTGTCAGCTGAGTGCCAGGGCGTTGAGTGTGCATAGGTGTGAAAGTGCAACTACCCACGGGCACCTCGGGGTGAGTATGTTGGTGAGTGTCTATACCGGTACCTCTCTCTACCACCACCCTCCCCCCACCACGCCCCGCCTTTACCCCACACTTCCCTCCTCCCCCGCCCGCCACTCTCTCCGACCCCAGCCCAACCGGGGCGTGCGCCTACCAGATGAAGTCAGTGCAATGGCTGCAGAAGGTGGGCTGCTTGAAGAAGCGGGCGATGAATTTGTGGTCCTTGACTTCGTGCACGTTCTTCTGCCTTAGCGCCCCTTTGCGGGCGAAGCGGTTGGCCACGTCCTGAGTCAACGCGGTGGAGTCGTTGGCCGGGAAAACGTCGGCCATGGTCCCCCCTAAGCCACCACCTGCCTCCCCTGGGAAAGCCGGAGCCCGATGAGGGAGTGGGGAGGCTAGAGGGGAGCAAGAAGTGCTGGACACCCTCCCTCCCCTCCCTGGGAAGAAGGAAGGGCAGGAGCCCCGGGTCCAGGTGGGGGACCAAGAGGTCCTGGCTGGAAAGGAGCAGACTGTGCCCGATCCGGCGCGGCTGGAGCTGCTGCTCTGGCCGCTGGGAGCTCCAGGTCTCCAGGTACTGGAGCCCAAGCTGCAGCTGCGTGCGCGCCCTCGCGATCTCCACTCTCACTGACAGCCCGGCTTGCTCTGCTCAGGCTTCCGACTCAGCAGCGGCGGCCGCGGTAGCGGCGGGGCGGCTGCTGCTGCTGCTTCTGCTGCTGCTGCTGCTGCTACTCCTGCTGCTGGTGGTGGTGGCAGCAGCCAGAACCGGCCCCGCCGACTGAGCATGCCCAGAGAGTGCGAGAGACTGTGTGTGAGTGGTGTGTGTGTGTGTGTGTGTGTGTGTGTGTGTGTGTGGTGTGTGTGTGTGCGCGCGCGTGTGTGTCCCGGCTCCTCCGCGGTGCAGGAGTTAGTCATGGGGCGGATTCAGAGTCTCCATGTTTTCACCGCAGCCCGGAAAGGGGGGTGGGGTTGGGGGCGTGGGGGCAGACAGAATTTGCAAGAGGAGGAGGAGGAAGAGGGGGGAGGAGGAAGAGAAGAAGGAGGAGGAGGAAGCATCTGGGGGGCGGATCTGTCCGCCTTTTTCCTTTGCTCCTCTTTTTCTGTCTCTCCATTTCTTTCTGCTTTTCCTTTTTCTTCTCCGGAGTTTTCTGCACATAATGTTGGGACTAGGGAGAACCTTGAAAATCATATTCCAAAATCCTGATGTTACAGATGAGGAAACTAAGGTCTTAGAAAGGTTGAGTGACTTATCCAAAGTCACACAGCTACTTAACTGTGTGTTGGACTTGAGCCCCCTAAGTCCCAAACTGAGTACTCTTTTCACAGTAACATGTAATACCAATCTTGCTTGAGACAGTGTACCCTCCCAGGGTTAGTAGATACGCAGCTCAGCTTTCATGACGCCTCTCTCCGGTGTCTACTGGCCTGCCTGTCCATCCATCTCACTTTCAACACCTACCTCTCACGGTTATTGTGAGGATCAAATTAGATAATATTTGTAAAGCGCTTAGCACATTCCCTGGCACATAGTAGGTGCTATAGCAAAGGTATTCCCTTCCTTTCCCTGTCTACTCTGCCTCTCCGTTTCTGTGTGACTGTCATTCACACTTCTGGTAAATAATTCTACACTTCCTCCCTGATCATTATTGGAATGGGGTGAGTTGGTGTTAATTGGATTCAATACTCGTGTTTGTACTTCTGTATTGTGTGACACAAGACATTTCAATTTCTAATATTTGTTCATTTCATGAAATTCCTATCTCCTGCAAAAGGTACCACATACATGTGAGGAAAGGTATTCATTTAAAATAACTGGATATTGAACTTCTCAGCTACAACTCATTAGCTAATATAAAAAAAGAGGGTATATAGATATCTCACTGGTTCTTTAGCTCAATTAGTCTCCAAAGTGGAGGGTGTATCCTCAGTGGACTATAGCTTGACTCCAAGACAGCTGTGGCATAACTCTAAGGGGTAACTAATAGGAAGATGGGAAGATAGCTAATTGTAAGCTAATTGTCTCCAAGGCAATTCCACACATTTTTTCATTGCCCAGCTCTCCTCCACTCTGTTCCATCACAGAATGGCCTCCCATGGCTGTGGTCGATGACTGTGGTCTTCAGTCCTGAAGTTATAACCAAACCAGGACTATGCAACCTACACCAATATCCACAGGCAAAATTTCCGCACCCCATTGGACCTGCCTGGCCCACCCCCAGGTCACCTCAGGTACCCTTTGTGAATTTTGTGTTCTAAAAAGTGCTCTGGGTGAATAAGAACTGTCATCCAATCCTGCTTTTTATTTTCAGTGAGACAAAGTCAGTAGCACAGAATGAACAGAAACGAATACATTTTGATCTACATCACTGATCTTTTTCCATCATCTTTCCCCCAAACTCACTCTTCAGAACTTTTGTATTTCTGGAGAGATTACCTCCAGTCCTTAAAGTCACTCATGTTTAATTTTAAACTTCTGTCATGCTTGACTTCTGACTCTCCCTCACTCCACATATCCTATGTTGCCAAACCCATGAATTCTACCCCCACATAATCTGTGTCTATTCATCCCCTTTTCTGTACTGACAACCTTCTGCATCCAAGCCCTCATCATTTCTCATAGGCACTATTGCATTAGCTTCCTAATTGTTCTCCCTACCTCAATTCTTTCCCCTATTCCAATCAATCCACCATGTAGCTAACAGATTGATATTCCTAAACCATGTCTAGGGGGCAGCTAGGTGGCACAGTGGATAGAGTACCTAGCCTGGAGTCAGGAAGAGTCATTTCCCTGAGCTCAAATCTAGCCTCAGAAACTTACTACTGGGTTACCTTGGGCAAGTCACTTAACCCTGTTTGCCTCAGTTCCCTTATCTGTAAAATGAGCTGGAGAAGGAAAAGGCAAACCGCTCCGGAATCTTTTGCCCTCAAATGGGGGCGGCTAGGTGGCAGTGAGTAGAGTGCCGCCCCGGAATCAGGAGGATCTGAGTTCTGATACAGCCTCAGACACTTAACACACACACACACACAAAAGCCTCTCCGTGTGACCTTAGGCAAGTTACTTAACCCCAATTGCCCTCCAAAAAGCAAAACAAAACAAAACAAAACAAAAAAACAAACCTCAAATGAAGTCAACGGAGTCATACAACCTAACAACAAAGACACCTCTGACCAGGTCACTGTTTCACTGAATAAACTCTACTGGGTATCTATTGATTCTTACACCCGTTATTTCATCTTTGCCTTATAATTTTTATTTACATTTTGTGTTATATTATGTGCATAATTATTAACATGTAGCAATGTATAAATAAGTAAATATAGACATATATAAGGTGAATACTTTTAAATATTTTTTGACAGAGTGCATGATCAAGTAGGTTTGGAGACGACTACTTTTTACAATGATTAATATATGCGTGTATATCTCATGATGAGTAATCCTGGTTAATTATTACATTATATGTATGATAACTTAGGCACAATGTTGAAAGACTTCTTTTGCTTAATAAAAGATTCCAGATTCTCAATTTGGAAAATAATTTTGTATTCTAATGTTAATTATTGTAGAACATCCTGGTACAGGGTATAACAAACACATTTGCAAATTACCAAGTAAAACTGCACGAGTAACAATAGCGGGTACTAACTAACATGCAAAGATCTACAGGGAAATATAGTTCATATATACCTATTGAAAATTTAATAGGTTTTTTTTCCCCTTGGGGATATAGAAATAGATGAGGGAAACAGACATCTCTTGTCCATTTTTTAATTTATTAATTTCCCCAAATTCAAATAATAGATTGGCAAACTCACAACACCCTGAAAAAGAACATAGTGTCCCTTTTTTCCCCTGGATGAATTCAAAGAAGCTAGAGGAAAATAATCCTCATTACCCCAGTGTATCCACAAGCAAGAATCCACTGCCAATTTCATCATTGAGATTATTGAGAATGAGGAGGAGGATGATTGTCTAAATCAATTATGGAATCTCAGAGCTGTTAAGGAAAGTCAATGGCATCTGGCTCAAAGAATTCTCTCATAAAGTCCCTGACCAGTGGTCATTTAGCCTCCATTTGAAAACCTCCAATGAAAGGGAACTCTCTTCCAATATCTTATTCTGCTTTTGCACATATCTCCCTAGGAAATGTTCTTTATACTGAGCTATCTACCTCCTTTTCACTCCACTCACTTCTCTTTGTTCTGCCTTCTGTAGCCAGATAGAACAGGTCAACTCTCCTCATCATAGCCCTCTAAATACTTTAAAAGTTATCAGTCCTCTCTGAGTCTTCTTTTTAAGCTAAACAAACCTCCTTAGTTTCTTCACCTAATATCAGTGTGCCATATGTATAAAAAGTAATATTATAAACAGATTCTCCATCCTGGGCTTTTACTTCTGATGGTACACTGCCTTCCCTTAGCCCTAGCTCAGGTAGCAGGAGATAAATGTCAAATAAGTAGTATGAGATGATTGCTCTAGGGGTTCAGAGGAAAGAGATAGAATTGTAGCTACAATGTGTCATGCATTGTAGAATGGAATGTAACAGCTTGGAGTTTCCCAGAGGGGCCTGCTATGGGGATTCAATACCCAGAACTTGGAGCTATTCCAGTAATACACTGTGTGTATCATATATTCACATATATACACACACACACATATACTTGCATGGAAATGCAAATGAGCAATCAAAAACTACTTTATAAGGATAAAATGTTTTCATTCTAATGAAGAGTAAAGGATGAGAACAATTTGTTCCAAGGACCATGAAGGTAGCTGAAGCAGGCACAGTGGAGAACTGAGAGCTTAGTCAGACATCAAAGACACCAAGGTCATTCAATGCATCCCAGGGCCATCAGCAGTCATCTTGAGTTTTGTCCTGCCATTGGACTTTGACAACTATGGAAGGGAGAGGAAGGCTAATCACTCTGTAGCACTCTGCCTCACTTAAAGCCAATATTGTGATGTCATCAGTCCTCTTCAAAAACCTAGGACGAACAAAAAGAAATGATGCAAATGATCCCTCAGAACCCTAAGGTCACTAGTGTCCATAGAATCAAATAAGATATAGGGTCTGGTCTGGGGGAGGTTTTTTATTCTCTTAAAAGAGAAAAGAGATAGGAAAGGATACACTAAGAATGGGAGAGGGGGCTTATCTCACATGCCTGGAGGTTTATGCAAGTAGAAGTCTACTTAAAGGAAGAAAGGAACAGGTATCATTTGAACCTCACTTCCATCTGAACTAGTCAAAGGAAGAAGAAAATGCGTGCACACACAGACAAATTTAGTGTAGAAATATATTCCACTACTTAATGGGGAGACAGGAAATAGGGAAAGGAGAAAAGAAGAAATGAAAGGATGAGAAATGTTAGAACTAGCGATGGTTTAATCATAAGCAAAACAAACCCAAAGTTGTGAGGGGGGAGATCATGAAGATGGGTTTCAGAGGGAAAAAAGGGCAAGAGCCTATGATTACAGTCTGGGTAAAAGAAAGAAAACAGGGGCAAGGGAATGGAAACTTTACATCAGGCAACGAGCTTTGGTGCTGACTCTCCATTCCACACCCCTCTTCTTATTTTTAAAGAGGGAATGGGAAGCAAAGGCACAAAAAGCATAAGAAAATAGGTTTGAGGGAAGTACATAAATTTTAAATGGTTTTTGTATAAACAAATCCAATGTAACTAAGATTAGGAGGGAAATAGAACAGTTAATTATGGGGAAAATCTATGCAAGCAGTTTCTCTGATAAAAGTCTTATTTCCAAGGTATATAACAGAATTCAACTTTATAATAAGAACTGTTCCCCAGCTGATAAATGGTCAAAGAATATAAATAGACAAAAATCTAAACTATCAATAGCCATATTAAAAATGACTAATAATTAGAAAAAAGAAAATTAAGGCAACTCTGAGGTTCTATCTCATACCCATCAGACTGACAATATTGACAAAAAAAGGAAAATGACAAATGTTGGGGGAGCTGCAGGAAAACACTAATTGCATTAATTGGTGGAGCTGCAAATTTGTACGATCATTCTGAAAAGTGGTTTGGAACTATGCCCACCAAATTATTTAACTGTGAATACCCTTTGTCACAGCAATACCACAATCAGGCCTATATCCCCAAAGACATCAGAGAAAGTAGAATATTTCCTATATGTACAAAAATATTTATAGCAGATATTTTTGTAGTGGCAAAGAACTTAGAACTAAAGTGGTATCCATCAATTGGGGAATGGCTGAACAAATGATAGTCCATAAATGACATGGAAGACTTTTTACTATAAGAAAATGAAGAAGCCTGGGAAGATATGTGAAGATTGAAGCACAGTGAAGTAAACAGAACTAGGAAAATGATTTATACTATAACAACATTGAAAAAATGAACAGTTTTGAAAGACTTGGGAATGCTGATCAACCCAATGACCAGTCATGATTCTAGAGGACAGATGAGGAAGAGTACTACCCATTTCCTAACAGAGATATGCTATACTAATATGTATAATGAGACATATATTTTTGGATGTGGTCAATGTGGGAAACTATATTTATTTGTTACAAAAGTTTTGTATTTTTTAAATGGGGGGTTGAAGTGGAAGAGAGAAATATGAACACTCAATCCTTGAAAAAATTAACGTTTAAAATTTTAAATTTTAATATATAAATTTAAAATAAAATAAAATGCAGAGAAGAGTACAGAAAGAAGGCTAGAAATAAACACATACAAGCAAACCAGTTTTGATAGCTACAGGTTGTCTTTTTTAATACTTAAAAAGAAAATAATTTGTTGTCATGTCCAACTCTTCATGACCCCATGGACCATACTGTCCATGAGGTTTTCTTGGCAAAGTTACTGGAGGGGTTTGCCATTTTCTTTTCTACTGGATTAAGGCAAGCAGAGATTAAGTTGACTTGGCCAGGGTCATATAGTTAATAAGTTTCTAAGACTGGATTTGAATTCAGGTCTGTCTTCCTGGCTCCTGGCCCAGCACTATATCCACTGAGTCATCTAGTTGCCCCACATGAAAAAAAGAAAAGAAAGCTGTACACAACAGGAAGCTATAGCTTTATGTACAATCTTCTTTTTCTGTTTGACTTTGTGTATAGAAATGCTCCCTCCTTTTGTTATTTGTTAAAATTAAGAATAGAAAGAAAATTTTTAAGAAGAAAAGAAGCAGACCCCTAGGAGCTCAGTAAACAGAGACCTATGTCTCTATGACAAGAAAAAGAATAGGCCCTGCAGTACCCAAATTGTGAGTTTTGTCTTACATGTATTCTACATATGTGCCTCACTATCATTGTATTCAGTTTGAACCCATTCTTTCCATTGCTATTTTGTGTATCTGTGGGAGAGTACCAGGTTTAGGGAAGAAATATTTTGTAATTATTATTCTTAATATGCAGGGCAACTAAATGGCACAGTGGATACAGTGCCTGGCCTGATGTCACAAAGACCCATTTTCCTAAGTTCAAATCTGGCCTCAGACATTTACTAGTTGTGTGACCCTTGGCAAGTCTCTTAACCCTATTTGCCTCAGTTTCCTCATGTGCAAAATGAGGTGGAGAAGGAAATGGCAAACCACTCCAGTATCTTTGTCATGAAAATTCCATGAGTTCACCAAGATTTGGACATGACTGAAAACTAATAAACAACAAAATTCTTAATACACAATTTTAGCAAATGTTTTTACTAAGAAAAAAAAAGGATGAGATAATGTAGGGTAAAATACCCTGCACCTATCCCTTCTCCAGGATCAAATCACTGAGGGAGCTCCCTTGACTTGGGGATAGACAGGGCTTCCTCTAATTGAGAAGTTGAGGCTTGGTCTCTAGGAGTTTAAGTGCTATGGAAGATAGGATCTTCATGCCAGCATAAATATTCAGAAACTTCACAGTTCTAAATGGTTCTCATTCCTTCCAATGTTTGTCCCCAGGAATTGGCTTACCTGCTTCCCTTTCCACCTTTTGCTTCCCTTTTCTCTATACACATATGTTCTTAGAGCCTGTCTCAGCCTCCTCTATAAGTTCAATTATTATCTCTGTGCAAGTAACTCCAAAATCTACCTGTGGTAGATTTTGCTAGCTTAAATCTACATTAAGACTTTTAGGATACCGTGTATATGCATCTCTAATCTCTATGGGACTTCAGTCCATAATCACTAACTGTCTATCTATACCTAGATGCCCTAGATGCATCTAAAATAAAACGCATTATCTTCCATTCCCACCCACCCCCCAGTCTATCCCTCTGTCATATCTCCCTCCATTATATTTTTCATCCATCTCCTTTGATTTGCTCACAGTTAACACTCCAGGTCAGGCCCTCATCACCTTTTGCCTGTACAATTGCAATAGCCTAGTTTTTGGTTTTTGTCTTGCTGTTTCCAGTCTCTTCCAAATCCATCCACCAAAGAATTGCCTAAGTGATTTTCCTAAAATGCTGTTGCAAATATGTCACTTGTCTACTCACAAATCTACAGCAGCTCCTGGTAGATGAAGCCCTAGATTTAGAGCGGGGAGGGACCTTGGAGGTCAACATGTCCAACCTTCTCATTTTCCAGAGTCCCTGAGAGGAGGAGAGATTTGCTTTTAGGTTAAAATACAAACTACTTAGGTTGATATTTAAAGCCTTTCATTATCTGTTTCCAGCCTACCTAGCTGTCATTTAGTTGTTTTTCATTCAGGTCCGACTCTTTTTGAACCTTTTGTGGGTTTTCTTGGCAAAGATCTTGGAGTGATTTGCCATTTCCTTCTCCAGCTCATTTTACAATTGAGGAACTGAGGCAAACAGAATTAAGTGACTTGTTCGGAATCACATGGCTGTTAAATTACTTCCCTCAGACTTAAATTCAGGTGTCCTTGACTCTGGGCCCTGTATTCTATCCACTGCTCCACCTTACCTTCCCACCTTACCAATCTTATTTCCCATAAGTCACCTTCCCATTCTATACTCCAGTCGAATAGATATATTTATTGAACTAGGCATTCTGTTTCTTATCTCCATAACTTTGCCAGGTTATCCCCCATTCCTAGAATGTACACCCTCCTCACCTCAACCTCTAGAAATTCCTTTAAAGGTTCAGTTCCTGTGCAGCTTACTATAAGAAGCTTTTCCTGATTTACCTAGTAGTTTGGGTTCTTCCCTTTCTCAAATCATATTGTCCTTTCTTTATCTGCTTGTGCACGTGTGTAAGCACACACACACACACACACACACACACACACACACACACACACACACACTCCACCCCCTAAGAAAATACATGTCTTGAGGGCAGGGACTACTTTTCATTTTGTTCTTTATATTGCTTGCACCTAGAAGTGTGCTTTGTAGTAAGAATTACTCAAGTTAGTGTTGAGTTGAATTGACTTGAATTAACTGAGGTTCTCTTTTTCAGAGTTTTGTTTAGATCCTTGTAATGAAAAGCTGAAGTCACACATAGATACAGTTGTAGCATATGCTCCAAAGGTAACCCCCAGCCCCCATTCGCACAGGTAGGATAAGTTCCCAGAGCTCACCTCCTACTATCTCTTCCAAATTCTAAGAATAGACCTAAGGCTTCATGAATAATTGTTTTCTAGTACTATAGCTATGAATTCCAAGCAGTATACATCTCCCTTGATTATCAGTTAATATCAATTAGTCAGCCAATTAGCTTTCAGAAATAAGTATTTACTAAGGTAGTAAAATAAGAACAGTGGGCATAAAACATCTTCTACAAGTTGGGGATGTGGTCTCCCAAAATTATATACACAGTCTCAGGGAACATGAGTTCAAGTTTATATCTCCCAATTGCTAGACATCCTTTGCTGAAATCCTTAACATGTTACCCTTAAGTATGGTGTAGTTTTTCTACTAGGTTCTTTATGAAGGCTTAAATCTACTTTCCTTCATCTTATCAACTCTGTTCTCAGTTCCTAATGCAAATAAACAATGCTACCAGCTCTTGCTGTTGTCCCAGGGACACTGCTAGGATGCCCGTAAAAAAAACAAATCCAGGGGCGGCTAGGTGGCGCAGTGAACAGAGCACTGGCCCTGGAGTCAGAAGGACCTGAGTTCGGAGCCGGCCTCACACTTAATCCACACAAACAAAAACCTAGCCCTGTAACCTTGAGCAAGTTACTTAACCCCAATTGCTTAAAAAAAAAAAAAACAAATCCTTTAGTTCTCTGAAGTTTAAGAGGTTGTTCTGTAGCCAAGAGAGAATGAGAGTCAGAGGAGACTGATGCTAGGTCCAAGACTTCCCCTCCATCCCCTCAAGCAATTCTTTTTCAGGAACATGGCCACAACTGTTCTCTCCCGAACCCAAACACTTGCTGGCATTCTTTATTCCAACTAGCTTGCTAGTTTTATACAAACTGAATGAGGTTTCAACCAATCCAAAGAAACTTCCTATATGATGTCACTGCAGTCTATCCAATGGCTTCCAAAGACATCTAAATCATGAAGAATTTTTCACACAATCTAAAGTCTATGATTGACTCAATGTGAGGTGTCCTAGTGAACAACAGAGATATGGTCTCCCCTAATCAAGTTATCTACATAGAGCACCTTGTCTCTTACTTTTTAAGTGGGGTGGAGTAATTATCCAAGCTCAGTCCCATTTTCACACTATCCTGAGCATTTCTAGTTATAGGCACTAGGAGAAAGGAAATGAATGTGATATCATAAATAGAGGAGTGAATTAGGAATCAGAAAACCATTTTCCCCTATTTTTAGCTCTGCAACTTTTACCTTGGGCAAATAAGTTTACCTCTGAGACTCAGTCCTTTCCTGCAGAAATTAGGAGACTGGTTTAAATAACAACTAAGGTTTTTTCCATCTTTGAAACCTATAATTGTATACTGAAGGTGGAGGGGGTAAATCATTAGCAGAAAAAAATTTCTAGGTGGAGGGAAGAAGTAGTGAAGAAATGGGGCTAGGTGTGCTGCCAAGGAGGCTAATGAAAATAAGCCCTAATAAGCCAGAAAAAAAATCCTAAAATACATAAATATCTATCATGGCTAGAGAATGAGAAAGAAATAGCTTAGGAGGTGGGGGGTGGGGGAGAGGAATAGGCTACTCTCTATCATCCCTTAACTTGAAATCAACCTTGCAGCTGGCCCAGGACCAGCCCTAAGGAGAGGTAGAGGTGTGACTGCAAAGGAAGGAGGTGCCAAGCAGCAGCTGGTAGAAAAAAAGGGATAGATTTAAAAGCAAATAGGACTCTGAGACAACAAAGTCTCAATGGGTACCTTCTGGTATATTAAAATGTTAACACATAAAATAAAAAGCAACAGGTTTAGATATATAAATCACAAAATTTAATATTAAAATAATAATGAGCATTTATTTTTTTCCCTAAGGGATACTTAAAATACAGCTCTCAGAAATATGTAAGCCTGCAAACCCAGGCCAATATATGTCCATATCAATAAGAATTTATTAAATCCCTACCATGTGTCAGGTACTATGCTTGGTCCTGAGAACACAAGTATAAAGAATGAAAAAATCCCAAATTGAAAGGAACTGACATTCCAATGTGGGAGGCAACAAGTACATACGTAAATATGTGCATCATGAATTCAAAGTTAATAATTTTAAAAACATTATATACTATATATAATGTAGCTAAATATAATATTGTTCAGAAGTGAGAGCAGTTGGAGTGGGGGGGGGGGACCAGGAAAGGATTCATGTAGAAGATGGTGCTCTGAACTGTTTTTTAAAGGAAGAGAGGAATTTTATGAGGTACAGATGAGGAAAGAGTACCTTCCAGATATTTGGGGTGGCTAGTGATAAGGCACAGAGATGGAAAATGGAATACCATACGAGGAACAGAAAAGAGAAGTTCAGGTTGTCTAGGCAGCATAGTGCAAGAAGAGTAATGTCTAATAGAGCTTAAAAGATCTGGGGCTTAGATTGCATAGGACTCTAGTGTCTAAACAGTGGAGATTATATTTTATCCTGGACACAAATGTGCAGCCATCAGAATTGACTGATGAAAAGGTCATATGGCCAAAGTATTTTAGTAAAATTATTTTGATAGTGTATAGGATGGACTGGAGTGATGAGAGACTTGAAGCTTGGAAAATAATTAGGAAAATATTGCCATAATCTAAGCAAGAGATGATGAGGGCCTAAGGTAATGTGAGAGGAATGGGACATAAGAGATGATATAAAAACAGAAGTAATAAAATTTGGCAAAGGGTTGGGTATGTAGAATGAGAGAAAACAAAAAGTTAAGGACATCACCAAGGTTATCAAACTAGGAGAGTGGAAGGGTGGTAGTGCCTTTAAAAAAAAAATAAGGAAGTTTAGAAGAAAGAAGGGTTTTAAAGGAAAGATAATTCAGTTTAGGAGATATTAGAAGATATTGAATCTAAGATGTCCCTGGGACATTCAGTTTAAAGTGTCTAATACAAAATTGGTGGTACAGGAATGAAACTTAGGGGATAAACTGGAGCTGGAGATATGTGTATATCGATATTTGCATGTATATAAAGATATACGATGTGTGTATATAGACACAGATACAAAATATCTGATGTATGTACACATGAAAATCCAGAGAGAAGAGAGTACCCAGGAAGAGAGGGTGGTCAACAGATTCAAATGCAAGAGCATGAGAACTTAGAAAAGACCCTCAGACTTTGGCAATTAAGAAATCTTTGGTAACTTTGGAGGGAGAAAATTTCACTTGGGTGGTGAGCAAAAAGAAGTCAGATCAAAGAGGACTGAAGAGTGAGAGAGAGGAAAGGGAATGGAGTCAGCAAGATTAGACAGTTGTTAAAGGGAGGTGCTAGAGCAGCTAATTGGTACAGTGGATAAAGCACTGGACTTAGAATCAGGAAGACTCATCTTCATGAGTTCAAATCTGACTTCAGACATATATTAGCTGTATGACCCTGGACAAGTCACTTAACTCTGTCTGCCTCAGTTTCTTATCTGTAAAATGACCTGGAGAGGGAAATAGCAAAATTTTACATCAGTAAAATTGCCAAGAAAACCCCAAATAGGGTCAAAAAGAGTCAGATACAACTGAACAGCAACAACAACAACAACAACAAGAAAAGGAGTAGAATAATAGGAAAATAGCTTGAGAAGATGGTAGGGTCTAGTGGAGATTTTTTTTTTAAGGCTGGTGAGAGAAGGCACAATGGACAGGGAGAGGTTGAAGATTTGGGAAGGGATGATGAGGACACAATCTCCTAGAGAAAACAGGAATGAGAGGAAGTACAGTTCTCTATATCAAACCCAACAAGTAGTTGTCCACGCTCTTCTTGAAGAATTCTGAAGAGGAAGAACCCACGCCTTTTGAAGCAGCCCATGTCACTTTTGGATAGCTCAGAATTATGAAGAAGAAGAAGGAGAAGAAGAAGAAGAAGGAGAAGAAGAAGAAGAAGAAGAAGAAGAAGAAGAAGAAGAAGAAGAAGAAGAAGAAGGAGAAGGAGAAGGAGAAGGAGAAGGAGAAGGAGAAGAAGAAGAAGAAGAAGAAGAAGAAGAAGAAGAAGAAGAAGAAGAAGAAGAAGAAGGAGGAGGAGGAGGAGGGAAAGAAGAAGAGGGAGAGGGAGAAAGAGGAGAAGGAGGAGAAGGAGGAGGAGGAGGGGAAGGGGAAGGGGAAAGGGAAGGGGAAGGCGAAGGAAGAAAGAAAGATTTTCCTGACATGAGGTCTGAATTTACCTCTTTGCAACTTCTACCCATAGCTTCTCTTTTTTCTCTCTAGATTCAAAGAGAAAAAAAAATGTACTTCCCCATAACAGATCTTCAAATATTTAAACACACCTAGCCTGTCCCCCTTGAGTGATCTTTTCTTTAGACCAAGCATGCCCAGTTCCTTCAATGGATCCTTTTGTGTCATGCACTCAAGGGCTTTCTCCAACCTGATTGCCTCCTCTGGTTACTCTCCAGTCTTTCAATGTTCTTAAATCACAGAGAGGTGAAAGGTGATCTGGGACATTCGACCCCACCCCTTTCTGTTGGAAGAGCTAAATCCTTCTTTAACCAAATTCTGCTGTCTATAGAAACATTTGCTGGCTACAAAAGGTTTCAAGACTTAAAGCTAGAAAGTAAACTTAAAGGTTACCTACCCTGAGCCCCTATTTTACATCTGTCCCATCAGGTCCTAACCTTTCACCTCACACTCACAGTTTGGGTCCCTAAAGAACCCCAAAGCACCAAAAGGTACCATGTGGGTCTTCATACCTAAAACTATATTAAGGGTACATCAATCCTTAACACTCAGATGGCACACTTAGCTCAAGGCAATAGTATTTACTGAAAAGACATTGGATGAATAAACATAATAAAATATTCTCCCATGAAACCTGGGGCACAGTATCCCATAAATATATATACATCATTGGAAAGAGGGGGAATACATATAAAATACACTAGTAGAGAAGCATACGTAGGGAATGAATGTTGCCTAGGCAACACACACCTTTAGCAAGGTACAGATGTCTTTAGACTACTTATGGTGTCCTCAGCCTGCTTCTCCTAGGAGCAGTGTCTATGTTAGGAAGGTCACTCACTTAGCTAGGTTCCTTGGATTTGTTCTTTATTTTTTGGAAGGGGAAAGTCAAGGCAACTTGCCCAAGGTCACACAGCTAGTAAGTGTGTCAAGTGTCTGAGGTTAAATTTGGACTCAGGAGGATTCTCTCCTGACTCAGTTGCTCTATTCACTGAGCCACCTGGTTGACCTGGGTTCTCCTCTTCTTTCCAACTCAACTCATCTCTAGCTATATTTCTGTGTCTCATTTCTGCTGAACATAGTATCTCCAAATGAGTAAAGTGCTTAGTTCACTGTGCTAATGCTGATAGGGGAGCAGCGTTGTTTTCCCTCTCTTTCCCACCAACCCTTAATCTAAAAGAGGTGCAAAGTGAAATGTAAATAGTAATTACTCAAGAGCTTCTTCCTCCTCAAGGAAGAACTCAAGGCTCTTCCTCCATACCAAGCTCACTTTTTAACTTTCAAGAATGATTCCAACTGACACACCTCTTCCTGTCTCAGCTGACTCCAGAGCTAAGAAATCCACCTTTTAAAGGCCACAAGGAATGTAACTGGTCCTTCAGCTTGCTAGCTGGCTGTCCTATAGTTTCATCAAGTTTTATTCAGAAACTTCTTCATTCAATTTAAAGGAGTAAAGCACTTCAGGAGTGCTTTAGAAATATAAATAATTCTTTCCACTTCCTTTGTACCTCCTTTACACTTTTATCAGTTAAAAATTTGTGGTTCCCCAGAAAATTAGTTGAGCTAATTTTGGCACATTTATTTACATTCCCAACTGATGATTCAGGGAAGCTGAAGCTTTGTCCTTTCAAGTGCATCCCAAGTACCTTATACTAAAAATGTCTAAGTAGAGTCTATATGGCACAGTTTAGGGATAATCCTCCATAGCATAAAGCATGAGATAAGCTCAAATGGAATGGAATAGACTCCAAATGGTAAATTGTAGACCTGGAGATTACATCACCTTCACAATTATGGTCACACAAATTAAATCAAGTAAGTAGTGTTTTATGGAATTCTCATCAGCTACTGACTTTCTTTTTTTTTTTTTTTTAAAGCAATTGGGGTTAAGTAACTTGCTCAAGGTTACACGGCTAGTCATTTGATTTATGCGTGGGTGCTCATTTTCTGAGGCCGGATCTGATCTCGGGTCATCCAAACTCAGAGGCCGGGCTCTTACTCACTGCGCCACCTAGCCGCCCCTTTAGGGCAATTGGGGTTAAGTAACTTGCCCAAGGTTACACGGCTAGGTTTTTTGTTTATGCGGCTTAAGTGTCTGAGGCCGGCTCCGAACTCAGGTCCTTCTGACTCCAGGGCCGGCGCTCTATTCACTGCGCCACCTAGCCGCCCCATAAGTACTGCTCGCTAACCGATTGCGCCACTGGAGCTTCTCAGAGCTACTGACTTTCTTGATGCTTATAGAATCCCACTCCAATGGAAAATGAGCTTTCCTCTTCAGAGGGGAAGTATGGTCCAACATGAGAGCCTAAAGCACGTAGAGCTTTCCTAACCAGGACTGGAGACATGGGGTTC
The DNA here is from genome assembly GCA_011680675.1 of Gymnobelideus leadbeateri. Taxonomy (NCBI): domain Eukaryota; kingdom Metazoa; phylum Chordata; class Mammalia; order Diprotodontia; family Petauridae; genus Gymnobelideus; species Gymnobelideus leadbeateri. The sequence goes on from WOXC01001970.1 coordinate 564,785, forward strand.
ACTCTCCTTTATGTGAGAAACCAAACCCTTCCTTTAATGGAACCCTGTAACATATAGGGAACCTAAATTATCTCTGAACAAAACTTATGACACATAGACTATGCCAATTGAAAATTTTAACAAAATCCTTAATGGGTGACTGGAACACACTGGGGACCCAAAATGCTTCCAATGGATCCCTGTATTCCACAGAGCATTTCTAATGGAGGTTCAGCCTCTTAAAAAAGAAATCTAGGGGCATCGAGGTGGTACAGTAAAGAGAGCACAGGCCCTGGAATCAGGAGGACCTGGGTTTGGATATGGCCTCAGACACTTAACACAAAAACTAGCTATGTGACCATGGGCAAGTTACTTAACCTCAATTGCCCTCCAAAAAGCAGAAAAAAAAAAAGAAATCCAACTTAGAAAATTCCCCAAAAGGTATGAAGCTCAAAAAGAGGATTAAACAGTGGGTTGTTATTGTTTTTATAGATATATTCAGAAGAAAAGAATGCTATATTAACATGAATGAGCTCTCATAATGTTCTCTAAGTGAATTGCTATATATTCTATATATTCTAGGGATTGCACCAGTATTCCAAGCATGCAACATCCATTCTCTTCATAATGATATACATAATGATGACAATCAAAAGTAGTACTTTAGCACTCAACATACGAAAGTTACTTCAAAGCAATAGGTATGACTTTTAAAGTACATTCAGTAGAATATTCATTGCCTAATTACAGTCTGAAAACAAAACAAAAGAATACTAAATTTTCCACTGGAGGCTTACAAAGCTGAGGTATGCGAATGTGGACTGGGGTTTTTTTTGTCTTTTTGGAGAGGGAAGGCAAGGCAATTGGGGTTAAGTAACTTGTCCAAGGTCACATGGCTAGTAAGTGTTAAGTGTCTGAGGTCAAATTTGAACTCAGGTCTTCCTGACTCCAGGGCCAGTGCTCTATTCACTGCACCACCTAGTTGCCCCAACAATGTGGATTTTTAAAACTAAAATTGTAACTCAAAAGCCAACCAGTACATGTTTCTTTAATTGTCAACCAGTTGCCCATATTAGCTCAAAGCAGAGGCATTTGCTGAAAGGCATAGCATGAATAATCATAATACAACATTTCTTCCTATAGACAGACCTATGCTATATGCTAACACAAATACCCACAGTATCAGTGGGAAAAATAGGTACACACATAAGCAAACATTCCCCCAGCACTGCTGATCCCAAGTGTTTTTTTCTCATGGTGTAGTGCCCCCACATTTTCTTCCCTGGACGCCGCATCTCTGCTAAGTTCATTTTGACTCTGCAACTGAATTCTCTTCTCTGTGTCTTCTCTCTGCTAGGTTCTGTTTGCTGGTGGATGACTTGTTCCTGTGCAAAGTTCAGAAGAAGGGAGAAATCCCCCCGCCACCTGCTGGACTCCGGAAGAAGTGCAAGGGGGTTTGGGAAAGGTCTGGCACAAAAGCAGGATATAATAAAGATGGAAGACTTCAATTATCCAGATATCTACCAGGGCTCTTCCTGTTCTAAAGATAGAATAGGTAACAATTTCCTAAATTGTCTAAGTGATAATTTCATCTTTCAACAACAGTGTAAATTCTATTCTGGATCTGATTCTTATTAACTGGAAGGAACTGATTGCTATGGAAATGACTGGAACTTTGAATGGTGATGAGCATTCCCTCTCAGAATTTGTGACATATATTTGGGTAAATTGGATATAAAATTTTTCAGAATAAATATTGGTAGAATTTCACAGGTTAAAATATTTGGGAGATAGCCTGAGAGGAATGGGATATATTTAAGAATAAAATTACAAAGATCCAGAGGGGAAATCATTCCAATGAGGAAGAAAATTGGGTCTTATCAGAAGACACCTAGGTGGATACGTAGGGAACTTACCAATTAACTTAGATTGTCAAAAGAAATATATAGGAGACAAAAGCAATACCTGGAATATATGAGCATGTCATGGTCTTACAAAATAATGTAAGAAGTTCTAAAGCTTAAAATTAAGTGAAACTGGTAAGATAAGTTAAGGAAAGCAAAAAGATCTTTTAAAAATATTTATTAGAAGAAAAAAATAAGACAAAAGGATAGGAACTTTATTCAGAAATGGATGAAATGATATGTGACAATAGATTGCAAAGATATTCAATTCTCAGTTTCCTTCTGTTTTCTCTGTCAAGGAGAATAACCTTTGCATTATTAATGACAGAAGAAAAATGACTGTCAGTAAGCTGACACAAAAATGACTGGCAGGCAGTTGATACTCAAGGTAAATAAGGAGAGAGTAAGAAAGCACTTAGTTGTTCTTGATGGATTAATCATCTGGCGTAGATGAACTACATCATTGGATACTGAAAGACATGGTGAATATGACTGTGGGGCCACTGTCAGTGAGATTTCAAAAGAGCATGGAAAACAGGAGAAGTATCATAAGACTGGAGGAGAAATGTTGTTTTGCAGTTCCAAAAAATGAAAGAGCCCAAAGTCCTCAAATGGCAGACTAAGGAGCTGTACTTCAGTTCTTGGGAAAAAATCTTATTGTTATGTGATCTCAGGTGTGTCTGACTCTCCATGGCCCCATTTGGGATTTTCTTGGTAAAGATACTAGAGGGGTTCACCATTTCCTTCTCTAGCTCATTTTACACATGAAGAAACTAAGGCAAATAAGGGTCACAAGCTAGTAAATGTCTGAGGACAGATTTGGACTGAGGAAGATGAGTCTTCTTGACTACAGGCCTGGAGTCCTATCCACTGTGCAACCTAGCTGCCCCGTGGAAAAATCTAGACTGGATCACTAAAGGGCTTATTGGTCAACATACAGAAAAAACAAGTCAGAAAGTCAGCAGGGCTTCATCAAGAACGGAAGAACAGGTCATACCAAATTAAGCATCTTTCTTTCTTCCTTCTTTTTTTTCCAGATTATTAACTAGTTGGTTGATGAAGGTAATGCTAGTGACATAATTTAGTTGAACACAGCTACCATATTTCTCCATCCCTTTCCTCCCTGATCTGTCATCTTCTCTACAGGCTAAACCTGTCCAATTCCTTTGATTGATCCTTCTATGGCATGGATTCAAGACGCTCACTATCCTGGTTGCCCTCCTCTGGTTGTCTCCGAGTCATTTATGTTCTTTTTATACACTATTTCAAATGAAGTCTAATGAGTATCAAGTACAGTAGAACTATCATTTCCTTGCCTTTGTAGATTACGGGTCAGAACACTATCACCAAGGCTTCTGTTTTTGTAATCCTCTTGAACTAAGAATGATTTTTACATGTTAAAATACAATAAAACTTTATTTTAAATGTAAAAAAAAATATTCTTAGTCCTTAAGCCCTACAAAAGCAGACAGGAGTAGACTTTGGCCCAACAAAGATTAGATTTAGATACAGATTGCCAAACCCTGATCTCAGTGTCAACAATACATTGGTTTTCTCTTTATTGCCATTTTTATTTCCTCTGTAAGTCCAAGTGGAACTGCAATGTTAGGTTGTAAATATGGTGATTCCATTTTTGTGATGAAAGAAGAAGTTTTTTAAATAAGGATTTTTGCCAGTTTCCTGCATTTTTCTCCAGTTTGTAATCCCTTATCAATTTTCAACCTTAAGTTCCCTTGACTTTGCTTAGTTGGTTATCTTGCCATGTTTTCCTTTAAAATGATTTTACCCTAAACTATTTCTCTTTGTTTTAAGAGAAAATACTGCTTATAATTGCCCATTAAGTTTCTTTGGATTGAATGGGTGATGGTGCTGGGTAATTCTTAGTATTGACCCTGGCACTAGGAGAGGTTGTATGCAGGAAGATAATGACTTGTTAGTTACCTTAATAATATAACCCTGACCCATGATAAGGATCGATGACTCTGCAAAAGGAGCCATTGGCTTTGCTGTGGCCCTGGCATTTTTGGTCTTGTTCCTGCTCATTATTGTTTCTTCAACTTGGGAGACCACCTGTGAACTTCGAACATTTGTCATCACTCACCATATGTCTAGACTTAGTCCCTCTAAGGAGTGGGAGAGGTCAAGAGCTGAGATTTCTGGAACTCTGATTATGCCACTAGGAGGTCATTACATTGTTATCCTTTGTTTTATTTTATTTTTCTAATCTTTCTGGCTTAGTTTTTCTTTTCCAGTTCTTCCCATGCCAGATTTCTCACACCCCAGAGATCAGCATTGTCCGGTAAAAGTCTTAAGCCATTTAAGTCATGGGAGGTACTTTAGACCTTCTAGGTCCTTGCCACTGAAGTGTGAGGTAAGGTGTACTATCTACCAACATCCTTTGGCATGTGGGCTGGGATTGGTTCTTTTCATTGAAAAGTGATTGAAACTGTTCTTGAAACCTAAATGACTACTTTCAAGTCCTTAATATAGCTTCCAGAATATAAAAAGAACAAGAGGTATCAGTAACTATAGCTCCTCAGGATTCTGACCAATAGACCAGCTACATAACTAAGGGAGCAAAGGTAAAAAGCTGCGGAATTAAATCAACACTATGTCTTCACTAGATATTCCCCACCTACCCCACCCCTTGATGACCGAGTAAGTCTCCTTTTGCTTACTGTTAAATGGACTGTAAGTGCCTCATTTCATTCCAGTCTTGAACCATTGGTCTGGTCAACTTTGCTGTATGAGCTACAAATTCCCTTTGTTGTTTCTCTCATAACAAGAACATCATGGCAGATACAATTCAGGTCTTCCAGCAACATGTACGCTTATTGGTCCATGGGCAAGGATCTCATACATAAAGTACCAAGAGTCAAATTGAAGAGTAGTGGTGGCATAAATATTGTGTGTCAGCACTAGAAGGAAGAAAGGAAGAAAAAAGGAAAGAAAAGAGGAGAAAAGGAAACAAACGTTAATTACATGGCTACTAGGTTTTGGGCACTAGGCTAAGTGCTTTATAGAGCTTTCCTCTGAGCCTCACAACAACCCGGGTATATAGGTAATATTCTTTTACAATTGAGGAAACTGAGGTACAATGGACTTGCCTAGGGTCACAGAGCTAGTAAGAATCTGAGGCCAGATACGAATTCAAATCTTCCTGACTTAGGTCCACTCTATCCACTCTGCCACATAGTTATCTTTCCCGACACCTTGACACCATCTCAGCAGAAGCAGAATTAGAGCACGTGGGACTGAGGACCATTTTTATTTTGCCTGGTTTTCATGGATTGTCATGGTTTAAAAACAACAATAAATCACTATGTAGCCAGCTTACTAGTAACATGCCTCTCTCTAGTTGTCTAAATTGGTTCTCAAAAAAGGAGACTCAGTCTGGCCACACCTGAAGCCTTTCCAAGTGTGGTAGAAGGGAAGGGAGGAAGGAAATAAGCATTTATTAGGTGCCTGCTATGTGCCTGGCATGGTCTAAGATAATAAAAAAGATTATCTCTTTTGATCTTCACAACAACCCTGGGAGGCAGACATTAATATTATCTACATTTTATAGTTGAGGAAACTGAGGTAAACAAAGATTAAGTGACTTACTCAGGGTCACAGCTACTAAGTGTCTGAGGCCAGATTTAAATTTGGGTCTTCTTGACTTCAAGCCCAGTACTTTACCTAGTGAACCACCTAGGGGCCTAAGAACTTGGCCAACTATATCTTTATACACTGTATACAAAATATAGACAAAGTACTGGGGCTTGATATTAAGTGCTAAGGGTGACAGGTAAGGTCTAGGGAAGGAATCAAGAAGGTCTCAGATAGAAAGACAGCTGAACTGGGTCAGGCATGGAGCGAGAAATTAATTCTAAAAGGCATAGGTGAGGTTGGAAATTATTTGCTAAATCTTCAAGTTTACTCCCCAAAATGTGAATTCAAAGAATGTCAGAGCTGGAAGGGAACTCAATGATATCTAATCTAGTTTAAATGATAATCTAATTCAAATCTAAATGATTATCTCTTCTACAGCATACCAGACAGGTAGACATCTATCCTTTGCTTGAAAAATTTGAAAAAAAAAATGACCTCCTGAGGTCATTCCTTCTTATGTTAGAAAGTGTTTTTCCCTCTTCTACCATCCTTAAATTTCCTTTTGAGGAATTTTTTATGAATAAAATAAAAATTTTAATATGAATAAAATAAAAACAACACAACCCCCTACTTGTCACTCAAAAAAGGACTTATTATATGCTTACTATGTGCCAGGTAATTAGTGCAATCACTAATCTATAAGGTTACTAAGAAAAGTAAAAACAGTCCCTAACTTTAAGGAGTTCACATTCTAACTGGAGAGAAGATATGTAATTAACTAGATACATGAAAGATATATTAGAGTAGGTAGAAAGCAATCTCAGAGGGGAAGGCACTGGTGTCTGGGGGCTGGGAAAAACCTACAGAAGGCAGGATTTGAGGTGTCTTAAAGGAAGCCAAGGAAACCAAATGGCAGAGATGAGGAAGGAGAACATTCCAGGCATAGGTGATGGCCAGTGCAAATATAAAGATACAGAAGATAGAGACTTGTGTAAGGAATAGCAAGGAAACCAGTGTGTCAGGATGGTAGTATGTGTGATTGAAACAAAGCAGAAAGTGCAACTTCAAAAATGAGAAAGTTATCTTTTTTACTAATTTATTTTAAATCTTCAATTATTTTTTCTTTCATCAATGTGTCTGCTTTCCTGAAAAAAGATTTGTCATTTTTCAACTTTGATAATCTGACAGGCATGAAGTGGAACCTGAGAGCAAATTTAATTTGCTTTTCTCTAGTTATTTGTGATTTGGAGAATTTTTTCATATGGTTCCAGTTAGTTGTTTTTATGTAATTAGTTCTTTTTAGTTAGTTTGTATTTCTTCTCTTGAGAACTACCTTATTCATATCACCATTTATCAATTGAATGATGACTACGATTTTGGAAATGATATATTTTTGCCAGAGAATCTAGCTGCAAATATTTTCCTCAATTAATAATAATAGTGATGATGATGATGATGACTAGCATTTAGATATTGCTTTAAAGTTTTGTAAGTGCATTAAAAATATCTTATTTTAACCTCCCAAACAACTGAGAGATAGGTGCAATTATTATGTCACTCTTATAAAAGAGGCAATCATTTGATACAGAGATCAAGTAATTTGTCCAAGATCACACAGCTGGAAGTATCTGAGACTAGACTAGAAATCAAGTCTCCCTGGTTTCAGGTCTAGCCCTACTTTGTCTCATTTTCTCTTCTAATCTTAGGTATGTTTGATTTGTCTGCACAAGAATATTTTAATTTCATATAATCAAAACTATCTAGTTTACCTTCTGTGATCCTTTCTATCCCTTATTTGGTCACGAACTCTTCCCATGGGCAAAGCTCTAAAATATTACTACTTCTTTGTTACTCTAATTTCTTTATAACTTAAATTTTTGTATCTAATTCACATATCTATTTGGAGCTCCTCTTCAAGGCATGTGTAAACCTAATTTCTACCAGACCATTCTGCAGGTTTCTTTTCTTTTCTCTTTTTTTTAGTGCAAATACATTTATTTATTTATTTTTAATTTTCTTTTTTTTTATTATTATTTTTAATTTTCAACATTCATTTCCACAAGATTTTGAGTTCCAAATTTTTTCCCCATCTTTCTCCTACCCCCATCCCAATTAGGCAAGAATGCTGATTATGCCTTCCCTCAGTCTTCCTTCTCTTCTATCACCCCATCCCTTGCTCCTTGCTTTCTTGTAGGGTAAGATAGATTTCTTTTTTTTTTTTATCTTTTTGGAGGGGGGAAAGTAGGACAATTGGGGTTAAGTGACTTGCCCAAGGTCACACAGCCAATAATTGTTAAGTGTGTGAGGCCAGATTTGAACTCAGGTCCTTCTGATTCCAGGATCAGTGCTCTATTCACTGCACTACCTAGCTGCCCCAAGCAAGATGTGTTTCTATATTGCATTGCTAGTATATCTTATTTCCTGGTTTTAACTAATTTTTTTTCATGATTTTCTTGCATCACTCATTTCTTTTCCCAACTTTTCCTCTACTTCTCTTACTTGATTTTCAAAATCCTTCTTGAACTCCTCCATAGCCTGCAATCAATTCATGTTTTTCTTGGAGGCTCTTGACGAAGGCTCTTGACTTTGTTGTCTTTTTCTGGTTCTATATTTTAATCCTCTTTGTCACTAAAAAAGAGTCTATAGTCTGATTTCTCTTTCTCTGTTTGCCAACCACATACTTGATTTTTGAGCTCTTTGCCATGGTAGAACTCTGCTTCCAGAGTGGAGAGTGCTGTGTCCCAAATTTCTGGGGTTTTGCACAGCTGTTGTCGGAGCTTCTTCTATGCACCTGCCTCAGAACTGTGAGGAGGACTGCCTCTCTACATCCTCATCAAGCTCTGCCACACCAGTGCTCCTCCCCGCAGAATCACCACCCAAGACTGCAACCCAGATCTAAGCAGGGTAAAACAAGAGAATCCTGCCTCAGGGCCAGCAAAGAGATTCCTGCACTTGCCCCCTATTTGGTCCCCCTACTATCTGTGGGCCTGGAGCCTCAGAAGCTTCCTCTGCTGAAACCTCTGCTGTCCTGAGGCATGGGTGGGACTGCATTCTTCTCTCCTAGATCCCACAAAGTTTCCCCACTGGTCTTTTACTTTTTCTTTGGTGGTTAATTTGGTGTTTATGGAAACTGCTATAGCTGCCAGTGATTAAGTCCCCTGAGGTCTTCTCTGACCTGGTCTGTGCTGCTGGTCTGTGGTGGTGAGGCCCATTTGGGACTGCACTCTGCTCCCAGCCTGATGTGATAGACCCTTCTTGTAGGTCTGCCAGGCTGTCCTCAGCTGGAAACATATTTCACTTTGTCATTTTTATTATCATAGTTTTATTTTTTTGACACTCAGAATTTATTTGTTTTTAGTTTACAACATTCAATTCCACAAGATTTTGAGTTCCAAAATTTCTCCCCTTCTCTCTTCTACCTCTCAACCCAAGATGGCAAGTATACTGATTACCCCTTCCCTCAGTCTGCCTTCTCATATATCTCCACTTTCCCTCCCCTTACCCACTTTCCCTTACTTTCTTTTAGGGCAAGAAGGATTTCTGTACCCCATTGCCTGAACATCTTATTTCCCAGTTGCATATAAAAAACAATTTTTTAACATGTGTTTTTAAAACTTTGATTTCCAGATTCTCTCCCTTCTTCCCTCCTCACCTACCCACACTGGGAGACAAGAAATTCAATATAGGTTATACATGTGTAGTTATGCAAAACTTTTCTATAGTAGTCATGCTGTGAAAGACTAACTATATTTCCCTCCATCCTATCCCACCCTCCATTTATTCTATTTTCTCCTTTGACCCTGTCCCTCTTCAAAAGTATTTGCTTCTTATTACCCCCCTCCCCCAATCTGCCCTCCCTTCTACTATCACCCCTTCTTATTCACTTTCCCCCTACTTTCCTGTAGGGTAAGATATCCAATTGAGTATGTATAGTATTCCTTCCTTAAGCCAAATCCAATGAGAGTAAGGTTGACTCATTCCCTTTCATCTCTCTGCTCTTCCCCTACACTATAATAACTTTCTCTTGCCTCTTTTATGTGGGATAATTTACCCTATTCTATCTCTTCCCTTTCTACTCCCAATATATTCATCTCTCACCTATTAATTTTATTTTTTAGATATCATCCCTTCATATTCAACTCACCCTGTGCCCTCTGTCTAAGTATACATGTATACACACATACATATACATGTCTGTATATATATATATACACACACACACACGAATATACCCACCTATTCATACTTACATACATATATGTGTGTGTGTGTGTGTGTGTGTGTGTGTGTATCTGCTCATATACACATATATTTCCTTCAACTATCCTCAGACTGAGAAAAGTCCCATGAGTTACAAATATCATCTTTCCATATAGGAATGTAAACAGTTCAACTTTAGTAAGTTCCTTATCATTTCTCTTTCCTGTTTACCTTTTCATGCTTTTCTTGAGAACTGAGAAATGAAGAGAGAGGAGAACTAGGAAGAAGCATGACTGTGGTGCCAGTACTTTGTTTTGATGTTACTTTGTCAAATATGTCTGTTGATAGAGGATGTTGCTGTTGTTATAGAAACCCTGGGACCTTACTGCTGATTCAGAAGCCCTGAAAGAGGATTTTCTTGTTGTATGTTTACAGAAATCCTGGAGGAGGGTCTTATCGACTTTTCAGAGGCCCTGGGACTATACTGATGATTTGTATTGATTCCTCAGACCTTGTTGTTGGGTCTGTGTTGATTTCACAGGCAGAAAGTGAATTAATGAGGATGCTGGCAATGTGATTGCATGTTGTTGTGGCTTTGTTAAGCTTTGTCTTCCCAGTAACAGAAACTGTGAAGGACTTGAAGTGGACTAGACACTGTGAGCTTCAATATGGAATAAGAATTGCACAAGGAGCTAGACAAGGAACTGAGAGCTGTCTGTCTTTGAACTCAGGTGACAGTTGGATAGATTCTGGCAGGAGCTGGGACCATGGAAGAGGAACCATGGAACCTGAGAGCCTGCCTCAAGTCAAGATGAAAAGACCTCTCCTTGGGTATTTAATGCAAACTGAGAAGATTGTGATTTATTGTGGACTAGGGGTGGGAGGACTCTGTACTCTGTATCCTGTTCCTTTTCAGGATGATTGAATTAAGGATGATTGAATTAAGGACTTACTAAATAACTGAGTTACTAAATGATTGAGTCACTAAATGAATGTACTTTGTTTAAAACTATGTAGATATTTTAGTGATAAGTTGTTATGTCATAACATTGTGAATGCTGTACTTTGATTTCTGTGGATGTTTTGCCTTAATTTACTACTGAATAAATAGCGAGTTCACGATACTATGTAAACAGAACCTTGAAGCTCTTCACAGTAGCCAGTCCTCTGGAAAGCTGCTCATTCTTGGCTTTACAATATTTCACATTGCCTTCTATTTTTTTCATTAGTTTGGATCTGTTTTGTAGTGACTTGATTTATCATAAAGTCATTAGCTTCCATTTGCTCTGATCTAATTTTTTTTTCTTTTTTGAGGGGGGAGGGCAGGACAACTGGGGTTAAGTGACTTGCCCAAGGTCACATAACTAATAAGTGTTAAGTGCCTGAAGCCAGATTTAAACTCAGATTCTTCTGACTCCAGGGCCCGTGCTTTATTCACTGCACCACCCTACCCTCTCTGATCTAATTTTGAAGGAATTATTCCCTTCAGTGAGTTTTTGAAATTCCTTTTCCATCTGGCCAATATGACTTTTTAAGGCATTTTTATAGGTATCGGCTTTCAGACCTCTTTTGCCATTAGAGTTATTCTATTTTTTAAGGTGTTATTTTTTCAGTATTTTTTTTTTTTTGCTTTTGGGAGGACAATTGGGGTTAAGTAACTTGCCCAAGGTCACACTGCTAGGTTTTTGTTTGTGTGTGTTAAGTGTCTGAGGTCGGATTTGAACTCAGGTCCTCCTGACCCCAGGACTGGTGCTCTATTCACTGCACCACCTAGCTGTCCCTCTTGATTCACTTTTCATGATTTTCTTGTATAATTCTCATTTCTGTTCCTAATTTTTCCTCCACTTCTCTTACTTGATTTTCTTCTTTTTTTATTAATAATAGTATTTATATATATTTGAAACATTTAATTTTAAGACCTCGAATTTCAGATCCATTCCCTTCCTCCCTTGTCACCCATTCCCTCTGGGAAGATAAGTAATTCAGTATGTCTTGTACATGTATAGTTATGCAAAATATTACCATAGTAGATATATTGTACAAGGCTGCTTATAATTCCCTCCCACTCATCCCTCCCCCCACCTGGTCCATTCTCTACTTGATCCTGTCCCTCTTCAATAGTGGGTACTTCCAACCTCCCCTCCCCCCAAGAATGCCCTCCCATCCATCATCCCTCCTCTCATCCCCCTTCCCCCTATTCTGCTGCAGGTTGAGATATCCCATTTAGTATGTATGTCATTCTCTCCCTGAAGCAAATTCAATGAGAATGTGGTTTTTCCTTTTTGCCTTCCTATTCTTCCCTTCCTTGCAGCCACTTCCCCTTGCTTCTTCTACATGAGATAGTTTACCCTATCCTGTCTCTCCTCATCTCCTCTTGCCACTTTCCTCTCTCACCTCATTCAACCTATGCCCTCTATCCATGGATAACTGTAACCATATACACACACATTCACATATGTATTCATGTGATCATATACCCTTCTTCCATTATTTTCATACTGAGAAAGGTTTCATCAGTCATAGTTATTGTTTTTCTATATAGGAATGTAAATAGGTTAACTTTGATAAGTTCCTTTTGATTTTTTTCCCCTGATTACTTTTTCAGGTATCTCTTGCTTCTTGTGTCTGAATGTCAAATTTTCTATTCAACTCTGGGTTTTTCCTCAAGAATGCTTGAAAGTCCTCTATTCCACTGAATGACCATATTTTCCCCTGAAACAAAATACTCAGTTTTGCTGGGTAGGTGACCCTTGGGTTCATTCCCAGATCTTTTGCCCTCTGGAATATCATATTTCATGCTCTTCGATCCCTCAGTGTAGAAGCTGCCAGGTCCTGTGCTATTCTGATTGGGTTTTCACAATATTGAAATTGTTTTTTCCTGGCTGCTTGTAGTATTTTCTCCTTGATCTGGGGATTCTGGAACCTGGCTATAATATTCCTGGGAGTTTTCTTTTTGGGATCTTTTTCAGGAGGTGATCTCTGGATTCTTTCAACCTCTATTTTGCCCTCTGGGTCTAAAACATTAGGGCAATTTTCCTTGAAAATTTCTTGAAGGGTGATTTCTAGGTTCTTTCTTTGATCATGGCTTTCAGGTAGTCCAATAATTTTTAAATTGTCTCTTCTGGATCTATTTTCCAGGTCAGTGGTTTTTCCCATGAGATATTTCACATTGCCTTCTATTCTTTCCTTTGTTTGGATCTGCTTAACAGCATCTTGATTTCTCATAAAGTCATTAGCTTCCATTTGCTCCAGTCTAACTCTGAAGGAATGAATCTCCTCATTGGCTTTTTGGACCTCTTTTGTCATTTGAGTAAGTCTCTTTTGCAGGGAGGAAGGCAGGGCAGTTGAGGTTAAGTGACTTGCCCAAGGTCACACTTCTAGTAAGTGTTAAGTGTCTGAGGACAGTTTTGAACTCAGGTCCTCCTGACTCCAGGGCTGGTGTTCTATTCACTGTGCCACCAAGCCACCCTATTAGTCTATTTTTTAAGGTATCATTTTCTTCAGTGTTTGTTTGGGTCTCTTGTTGCAAGCCACTGTCTAATTTTTCATGATTTTCTTGCAATACTTTCATTTCTCTTCCCAATTTTTCCTGTACTTCTCTTACATGATTTTCAAAATCCTTCTTGAGCTCCTCCATGGCCTGCAACCAGTTCATATTGTTCTTGGAGGCTTTTGATGCAGAGTTTTGATTTTGTCCTCTTCTATGTTTTGATCATCTTTGTCACTAAAAAAAGATTCTGTATCTGAATTCTCTTCCTCTTTTTGCTCATCTTGCCAGCCAAATACTTGACTTTTGAGCTGTTTGCCACAGTATAACTCTGCTTCCAGAGTGGAGAGTGCTATGTCCCAAATTTCTGGGGTTTTGCACAGTTGTTGTCAGAGCTTTTTCTAGCCACCTGCCTCAGAACTGTGAGGAGGCCTGCCTCTCCATAGCCTCAACAAGCTCTGCCACATCAGCACTCCTAATCCCAGGACTTCCACCCAAGACTATGACCCAGATCCAAGCAAGGAAATGTAAGAGAATTCTGCCTTAGATCCAGCAGAGAGATTCCTTCAATTGCCCTCTGGTCAGCTACTTGGTCCCACTACTCCCCTGGAGTTCTGGAAGCAGCTGCTGCCTCTGCAGCGGCAGCCAGATGCCACCTCTGCTACCCCAGGGTCAGGGCCTGGACCCATTTCCAACAACTTCCCTACTGATCTTTTACTTTCTTTTTGACGTTTATGGGTTGAGAAGTTTGGAAACCACCACAGCTGTCAGTGATTAAGTCCCCTGAGGTCTTCTCTGACTTGGTCTGTCCTGCTGTTCTGTGCCAGCACTGTCTACATGGGACTGTGCTGTGCTCCCACCCTGGTGCAATAGACCCTTCCTGTAGATTTGACAGGCTGTCCTCAGCTGGAGACGTGTTTCATTCTGTCATTTCGTGAGTTCTGTAGCTCTAAAATTTGTTTTGAGTCAATTTTTACAGGTATTAGAGTTAACTGGGGATGAATTCAAGTAAGTTTCTGCTTTTACTCAGCCATCTTGGCCCTGCCCCACCATTGTACAGTTTTCACACATGGTTGTCAAATAGTGAATCCTTATTCTAATAGATGGAAGTTTTGTGTTTATTGAATACTAGGCTACTAGGTTTATTTGCTTTCATATGTTGTATGCCTAGTCTGTTCCACTGATCAGTCTCTCTCTGTTTTTTTTAAACATTAAATTGTTTTGATAGTTTCTGTTTTGTAGTTTAGTTTGAGATCTGACACTGCTACCTTTTTGTCCATTTAAAAATAATTATCATTGCCCTCAAGATTCTTTTTTTTTTTTTTGCTTTTTTTTGGAAGGGGGAAGCAGGGCAATTGGGGTTAAGTGACTTGCCCAAGGTCACACAGCTAGTAAGTGTTAAGTGTCTGAGGCCAGATTTGAGCTCAGATCTTCCTGAGATCCAGGGCCAGTACTCTATTTATTGTGCCACTTAGCCACCCCCCTGCCCTCAAGATTCTTGACCATTTATTGTTCCAAATGAATTTAGTTATTATTTTTTATGGCTTTTAAACTAAGATTTTGGTAGTTTGATTAATGTGGTAATTATTTGAGGTAGTACCATAATTCTTATTATATTGGCTTTGCTTATGTATAAGTGATTTAATATTTCTCCATTTATTTAGGTCTATCTTTATTTCCATAAGCAGTGTTTAGTATTTTATACATTCTCTAATTATTTTAACAGATTTTTTCTTTCTATCTCTTCCTGATGGATTTTATTGGTAATTTATTGTTATGATTAATGTGGATTTGTTTTATAGTCTGCAACTTTACTATAGTTATTTTTAATTAACTTTTAGTTAACTCTCTAGGATTCTTTATTATAATATAATATCATCTACAAAAAGGAATAATTTTGTTTTTTTCTTTGACTATACTGGTTATCTCAGTTTCTGTATTTTGTGCTATTCCTACAGCTAGCATTTCTAGCACTATATTAAACAAAAAGGGATTTAACGAATATTCTTGTTTCATGCCTGACTTTATTAGAAAGGTTTGTTTCTATTATATATGTCTGACTCTTGATTTTAGATATATACTACTTACCATGTCAAGGAAAGCCCATTTATTCTTATATTTTCTAGCATTTTTAACAGAAATGTGCATTGCATTTTCTCAAAAGCCTTTTTTGCAGTGATTAATATTATATTATTCTGTTGTTCTTTATAACAATGTGATTAATTAAATTAATAATTCTCCTAATATTAAATCAGCTCATCATTTTTAGTATAAATTCAACCTGATCATATTTTAGAATCTTTGTATATGATAGTTGTGGTAGCCTTTTCACTTTTCTTAAAATGTTTTTCTTAAAATGTTTGCATCAGTGATTTTCAGCAATTTTAGTCTCTAGTTTGCTTTCTCTGTTTTAACTCTTCTTCATTTAGGCATCTAGATTATGCAGGAATTTAGTAGGTTCTCATATTTTCTTATTTTTACAAACAGTTTGGTAATAGAATTAATTGCTTTTTAAAAATTTGATAGAATTTTTTTTGTGAATACATCTGGTCCTTTTAAAATTTTTGGTTGGGACTTCATTTTTGTCTTATCCAGTTTCTTTTTATGATACTGAATTGTTCTAACTTATTAAATTTTGTTGAGTTCATCTGGGAATTTAATATTTTGTAAATATTCATCCATTTCATTTAAGTTGTAGGATTTAATGGTTATAGTTTAACAAAACAGTTTCTAATATTCTTTATTTCTTTTTTTTAAATTCCTCATGAATTTTTCTTTTAAAATTTTTTGATACTGGTAATTTGGTTTTTCTTTTTCTTCTTTTTATTGAAAATAGCTAATAGTTTATCTATATTTTTATTTAAAAATCCAGCTCCTAGTTTAGTTTACTAATTCAATGGTTTTATGTTTTTTCTTTCAATTTTATAAATATTGTCTTTGATTTTCAGGATTTCTATTCTGATATTTAACTGAGATTTTTGAATCATGATTTTTCTAGATTTTTAGTTATATGCCCAATTTGTTGATCTGTTCTTTGTTTCTTTTGTTGATCAGAGTCCAGAATTTTAAAATTTGAACTGTTTTGGCTGTATCCCCAAAATTTTGGTATATTATTTCATCTTTAATGAAGTCATCTATAATTTCTATGAGTAATTTAGTT
The DNA here is from genome assembly GCA_011680675.1 of Gymnobelideus leadbeateri. Classification (NCBI taxonomy): domain Eukaryota; kingdom Metazoa; phylum Chordata; class Mammalia; order Diprotodontia; family Petauridae; genus Gymnobelideus; species Gymnobelideus leadbeateri. The sequence goes on from WOXC01001970.1 coordinate 581,109, forward strand.
TCCTGTTGAGTTTTTATTGTGTCTGCATTGGTCCTTTGCTGAATATGTTTTTTATTGCATTGTGGTCAGTAAATGGTGTACTCAGTATTACTGATTTTCTGTATTTGTAAGGTTCTTAGGCTATAATACATGATTGATTTTGGTAAGGTGTCACACACTGGGGAGAAATACATATCTTTTATTCCCATTCAACAATCACCAGAAGTCTATCATATCTAACTTTTCTAAAATTCTATTCATGTCCTTAAATTCATTCATTCATACTTTCTTTCTTTTTTCTTGTTAGATTTGTCTAGATCTGAAAGTTGCTATTGTTCCTGAAGAGGACCAATGAAAGCACAGAAGTGATGCTTGACATGTATGAATTGAATTTAAGTGAGACAGAGATGTTGTTTTTTTTTTTAAATTTCTCCTTGTAACCTATTTATTTTTTCTTTTAAATATTTAGATATTACACCATTCACTATAAAGATGTTAAAGATTGGAATTAATTCATTGACTATTGTAACTTTCAGCAAAATGTAGTTTCCTTGCTTATTTATTTTGAGTATATCTTATCTGTTGCTATGTCTAAAATCATGCTTTTGCTGCCCCTGCTTATTTTAGTTCAGCTAAGGCATAGATGATTTTGCTCCAATTCTTATTGTAACTCTGTGTTAATCTTTATGTTTCAAGTACATTTCTTGTACATAATATATTGTTGGATTCTGCTTTCTTATGTATTCTGCTATTCACTTCTATTTTATGAATGAATTCATTTCATTCACATTTACAGTTATGATGATTCATTGTTTATTTCTCTCCATCATATTCCCTTACATTTTTTCTTTTCTTTCTCTAATCTCTTTTCAACATGGAAGTACAGCAACCATAATTTTGGAAAAGGTGTCCATTGTCTTTATACTGACAAATGACTAAATATAATGTCCATTTGCCTTTGGATGACTCTGTAAAATTAGATTTAAAGTAGTAGGTAGTTAGGCAAGAGTAAAAACAAAAACAACTCCGTATTAAGCACTTACTATGTGCCAGACACTCAGACACACTGAGGATACAAGCAAATACAAATAAAAAGAAAGACACCCTTCACGCTCAAAAATGGGGGCAGACAATTCACAAAAAGGGAATAGAAAAGCCAGAGGCAGAATGAAGGCACCCATCGTGGGGGTATGATGTTCAAATCTGGAAAATTAGAAGCACAACCAGGAGGTGAAAGAAGTTTGGCAAGCCTGGGTCCCTTAACAAAATGTAAGTCTTGGGAAGAACTCACCAATGGGTAAAGATGGGTGGTATCAGGGGAAGGAGGCCCTAGGCACAGAAGAAGGGTCTAAGGTAAGACCATAGCAGAAACACTCTGTTAAAGTCCTTCAGAATCAAATCTGGGAGTGGAGTAATAATGGCTTGCCTCTTTTCACCACTATTTTATAAAAGCATTGCTCATTTGTGCAATGTATCTTTGTATACAAATTATTTCACTTTGTAACACAAGATATGTCATTTTGTAATATATCTATATTCACATGAAGATTTTTTTCTAACTTTGATACATACTCTAGAGGAAGGAATAGATTAGGAACTAGGATGGCATTATAATGGCAGATCCCTGTTGATATGGATTATGAGGATTTTGTATCCCCAAAAATTTTAGCTCAATTTGAATTGTTTTGTAAGTGAAAGTTTATAGATCATAGTTTTAAGTTGGTACCATTAGAACAGCCTGTTCATTTTACAGATGAGGAAGCTGAAGCCTAGAAAGATGAAATGACTCTCTTTTGGTCACCCAAATAGTGGGATCGGTATTCCCAGGAATCAAAGAGCCAGGAATCAAGCTCAAGCCTTCTACTGTCAAATCCAGAGCCCTTTTTACCACACCAGGTTGCTCCATATCCCAGTCTAGTGCCATGAAAGCTGGGTATTTTCTCCCTTCCTACTACATTAATTGATTTCTTCAATGATGGCTTGGATTCAAATATACACAAAATACTAAAAAACAAACAAACAAAAAACCTCTGCTTCTTGAAAATCTGACCCACAAGATATTATCAATACTTTCTCAAGGAAATGCTATTTTAATATGTTTAAATCACTGGATAAGGTTCTTAGATATAATTTCTGAGTAAAGCTACTGCTCCCTAATCAGATATCAACAGGGATCTGTCATTATAATCCCTCACTACTTTTATCTGTTCCATACAGTTGTCATATGCGGTTATGATAGTAGAGCTCACAAATAGAAATTTATCTTCAGTTGTTTGGCCCAGAACAGTCAGTGGCTTCATCATCTTCATCATCAGATCCAGAAGTGGACCCCCAAGAAGAATTCTTCCAATTGTTCCCTTAATAGAAGTAAAAAGGAGGCTTCCCCCAGCATTCAAGTCCTTTCCATGGGGAAACACATTTGACATTTCTATATGGCACTTCTATATTTTATACATGAAAGGTTATTAAACATAAATACTGCAGCATTTGTCTTGGTAGACATACTCGAATTCTCCCTCCTGCACCACATCCCCACCCCCTACATACCTCTACATGGAACTGGAACCCTAGATCTGGTGAGCAGGGCAGGATGTGTATGACTCACTGAGTTGGGACATCTGCCATGTCTGAAGGGCACTGATTTCATGTGAGTAAGCCTTTTCATACACGTAGCTGAGTCACATCGTTTTGACCAGAGGCTACTAGAAACCTGCTAGTAGCCAGAAGATAGTGCTTAAACATGGACCAATGAAGTTATAGGGACAGTTTTGTTATCTTTCAGGGAGAAAATAGCCCTAAACCACGTGAAAGACTAGGAAGACCACTGATAGTGGTTCTGTTACAGTGCAGTCTGCAACTCATTGACCCATTTTCATACCATGCAACTCATTCATGTTTATCCACAAATCTACAACAGATGCCCCTTCCCCCAACATTCTGAAGACCTTCTTCTAGACCTATTGGCATTATATGGGTATTATTATTCCTTCTACTTACTACATGAACTGTCTGTCTTTTCCTTTCCATCATTTTTATCACTTGAGGCAAAGATGTTCTAAACCCAATCAGCCTCCCCTCTTCCCACCTCTACCTCACCCCCCCATTTTGTGCTTGCTTTGTCTACTACCTTTAAATTGTCTGAATATTTGTCTTTCCTCGGTAGGTCTCCACTCTCAGGAGCTCAGACACAGAATCAGGCCCTGTCATTATATATTTATAGACCTTTGCGTTGGAGGGGGATTTTAGAGATCCATTAATACAGTCTCCTCATTGTACAGGTGAGGACATTTGAACCCGGATTCTCTGACTCCAGATTCAGTGTTATTGCACAGTTGTGACTAGAAGACTAATTTACTTGATTTTCTAAGTTCTATTCACTTAGCATAACTTCCATTTACCAAAAAAGAGTACCTCTATCAACTATAGATGGATCACCCACATCAAACAAGTCCCAAGATAGTTTTTGTTTTTTGTGCAAAAACTAAGAGTGCCTTTTACATTTGGAAATTTAACCTTGTCTACTTATACAGAGGACATTATTCCCTGTTATGTCACTAAATGGATTTGTTCCAAATATATTACTACTGCAGACTATTCAAATGACACCCCAACCCCATGCATCTCCCTTTTAAATAAAAAAAATGGTGATAACAGTAGAAGTTATCCATGGGTATAAAAATGCCTTCCTCCAATGTCATGTTGTTAGAAAAGTTGCTGATTCAGCTAGGGGGTACAGTGCTGTACCTGGAGTTCAAATCTGATCTCAGATACCTGCGATTGTGTGACTCTAGGTAAATGACTTAGCCTCTGTCTGTCTCAGTTTGTTTTTCTGTAAAATGAGGATAATTATAGCACCTAGCTTCCAGGGCTATAGTGAAGATCCAATGAGTTAAGATTTGTAACATGCCTTGTGGACCTGGGTAAATGTTACCTATTATTATTAATTACTCTTTTATCTATTGTCTGAAGCGTTCTATAAACCATCCTCAACAACGATGATAATAATAGCCCACACTTTTATGAGGTTTGTAAGCACTTTATGCATATCACCTGACTTGCTCCTCACAGCAACCTTGTGAAGACAGTAGCACAGGTATTTTTTTTCAATCCTCATTTTAATAGACGAAGATACTGAGGCTGGGCAAGGTAAAGTAACCACAGCTAATGTCAGGTGGACAAATAGGTGGTGCAGTGGATAGAGTGCCAGGAATAGGGTCAGGAAGCCTCATCTTCCTGAGTTCAATTCTGGCCTCAGACACTTACTAGCTGGGTGACCTTTGGGCAAGTCACCTCAGTTTGCCTCAGTTTCCTCATCTGTAAAAATGAGTTGGAGAAGGAAATGACAAACCACTTTAGTATCTTTAATAACAAGAAAACCCCAAATGGGGTCACAAAGAGTTAAACTTAACTGAATAACAACAACAACAAAGCATTTGAATAACACCTTATGGGTACCACTTGAATCAGGCTATTCTGAATTAGCCCAGAGAAAGAGCAAAAGGCTACTTTCCACTAGAATTGGATTGTCACACATTTTTCTTTGAGTTTTTAAATTTTTATTTTCAGTTCCAAATTCTCTTCCTTCCTCCAGCTCCTCCCTGACCCATTGAAAAGGCAAGCAATACAATCCTCATTATACATTTCAGGCATTTTTCATAAGAGGTTTTGCACTAGCAAATAGGCATTATTGAAGTTAGAAAACCTTTAAATCAGAGGAAAGAGAAGGTACTAAACTCAAAACCTGTAAGTACATTTTCATTTGGGCATATAACTGACATATTGATATATCTACATTTGTGTGTGTTTTTCACCAATTAGCAGCAGGTTCATTCCAAAGAAGCACTCCTAGCCACCAAAATTTATGCAGCACATGATGAATTTTTTTTCTGCTACCTTTCCATACTGTCAATCTAATTTATTGAAATGGTTAATTCAGTCAACTGTAGGATGGTGTCAGTGAAGACTGCACAGACACAGGTGGTATATTTAACCCTGTCTGGCTATCTTTCAGAGGCCTGTCGTTAGTTTCACAAGCCAATTCTGATGACACTGTGGTCATGACTAAAATCATATCCATCATTACCTTGGGAAAACAACTCCAACTGTATATCCTACTGATTAATTGTGGCTCAACAGTTATTTTTATATGTGTAGACAGCATATTTAGACAATACTTACACAGCTACTGCCAAATGGTTACATACTAATCTGTGCTACTTCTGTCAGACATACTTACCAACAGTGTTGACATTACTTTTTTTTTTTTGAGGGCAGTTGGGATTAAGTAACTTGCCCAAGGTCACACAGCTAGGTTTTTGTTTGTGTGTGCATTAAGTGTCTGAGGTTGGATCCGAACTCAGGTCCTTCTGACTCCAGGGCCAACGCTCTACTCACTGTGCCACCTAGCCGCCCCCAGTGTTGACATTTCTAAAGCAAAAATAAAAAAAAAAAAACAAACCATCCCAAACCAAACTCAACAACCAATCTCTGAATTTCAGAGAGATTTTAGTGTTAGATAGGCATCTTATAGAGGTACATGCCATGATAACTTAGTTTTGTAGTAATTGTAGATACTAAGTGTTTACAATCCACATAACTGCTAGCTTAAATGTTCTAGTTAAAATTGTTTTACAGATGCGTGTATGTGTGTATGTTTCACATAACAGAAATTAAAATATTTTCAAGAACAATAAAACATTTTTTTAAAACTGTAGATCCCCCTAGATCTGCATCGAAAGGGAATTATATTTAGAGAGAATTATATTGGCATGGCCATTCTTATATGAATGTAAAGTTTGCATTATTGAAAATCCCACTTGTCAATCAGTTTCAGCTACTCCCCCTTCAGGGGAACTTTACTTAAGAATGCTTGCTTTTGTTCTTTTTTAGGCACATATCAACTTCTGTCTTCACTTTTAGATATGAGGTATGTTAAGAAGATGTATTATTAGATAAATTTCATCATGAAATAGACTCACATGGTTCAAAGAACTGGATTAGATGATTTTCTTTTTATGTTTTGATATTTTGCTTCTTTTTTTCAAATACATTTTATCTTTTCTGGATATACCATCCTCACCAGTAATCTACCCCATCACCACCAAATAAAACTTCCTTAAAACAGGGACAATTAAATAAATTTAATTAATTAATAAACTATAAAATTAATTAATTAATTGATTAAAACTAACCAGAACTGTGACTTCATGTGACAGTAGCCAACATTCCAAACCCATAGTCTTTTACTTCTCTGATAAAGGGGAGAGGGTGGAGCATCTTTATCTCTTCTCTGGTCCTAGCATTAGTCATTATAATTACTCAGCAACTAGTCTTATTCTAACTATTCTTATTAACACCCAGGGCATCTTCCTCTCCACCTGGGGCCTCCATAATAATCACCCCAGTTTCAAGATATTCTATATATCCACATCCACTCAAAGTGGTAGCTCATAAGCCTTTATTTATGTTTTCTCTAGTCAGATAACACAATTAGTACAAAGCCAAGACATATAATAAAAGAGTATAGTAAGAACATTTGCAATAGTTTATTCCCTCTATTAACTTAAAGAACAAATATGTACAAAATTAGTGAGGAGAATGAATATATGTAGGGATGGCACCTGAAGGGGCCACAGATAGGGAATGTGCAGAAACAATGGACATCTCTGATGATATGGCCTACCTCCCCTCCTCCCATGCCCCATGTCAGCTGGGGCTGTTGTAATAATGCCATTACTGAGCTTTCTCAATGGGTCTCTTGTTAAAACATGGGCTCTGTTGGTTTCATCATTAAGTTTCTACTGTTTTCATGTTGACTGTTGTGCATGTACTTGCCACTGGAGCATTGCTCTATTGATTTTGTGTTGTCCCTAGTCATGTTACTCTTAGACTCAAAATATTCTGCTGGTCTTTATCAGTCTCAGCTAAGTGGTGCTTAGGTGTCTCCTGGGGACATAACCTACTGAGCATTATTCCATCCTACTTTTCTTATGGGCTCATCTTTTCATGGTCATGTGAATCATCTCAGCTTTGGTCTGATAGGGCATAATGATTAGAATTTTGTCTTGATAAACATAGGCTGATAACTATTTAGTTACCAACCTGGGTTAAGATTAAGTCTTTCATTTTTGACCTCTGTGTCTGGCTAGAGATCAAAGCCCCCTCAGTTACAGAAAACCTACTAGTTTATAGTCAAATACTTTTTGATCCTCCCCAAATCCTCTTTAGAATAGCCTAAGATGAATTGGAACCAGAATGAAAGGCAAACTAAATAGTCAAGGTCACTGTTTACTCAATCTGTAGTAAAAACTAATTGTTTTGGTTCTAAATTTTGACCAGTGGAAAAAGTTGTCTTCCTGCCCTTACAAGTGACTGTATAATCCTAAAGTTTGCATTTGTATATTTAATTCATTATTAAAACAAATTGACTGGGCACATTACAATGTGATATGGAGTACAATGAGTACCTTGGTCAGCCAGTGTAGGAATTTATCATTATCTAACACCTTATTCTCAGCTGTATTGCAATTAGCACATCAAGACTGAGTGCCCTAAGCAGCTATACCTTTGTCCTTTGTAATTCCTGCCCTGAACTTTATAATATTTGCATATGACAATAAATACTTAGAATCTAGACTTTGTTACTATACATGTGATGTATAGTAAACCATTTCCTCATATGAATAATGAAGGGGTTGGATTATATGATCTCTCAAGTGCCTTCCATATTGAAATCTATGAATGTATGAGCTTAATCAAAAGTAGCAGGATTATAATAAGCACCATATGTGAAATGGAGCAACTCCTTTCCAAATGGCACCACCATCTGCCAGATTTTTGAGTGGTCTAAGAAAAATGAAAGAGTGGTTATCTGGTTCAAAGTAACCTATGGGGAAGCATGAGGAGGAAGGAAATGGTTTTTCTTTATATTTAAACTTTTGTGATCAAATCTAACTTTAGTCATACATAATTTTATATTGCAACTTACTATTGTCCTCCTTCCTACTTCTCTTGGAAAAATGAAAATTTTCCATGATTGAGGGCCAAGTGCAGGGATCAGGGTACAGGCAAGAGCTATAGTTGGTGAGAAAGGAGGCATCTTTTCTAGTACTTGTCATCTCAATTTATTGTTCCCTTGGGCTGTGCTAGTTGAACTGGGGGAGAACAGAAAGAAATGACATTGTACCGTCCAACCTCACCAACACTAAAAAGGAGGAAAAGGAGCTGGAATTGTTACATTTTAGTTTATGGCTTCCTTCCTTCCTTCCTTCCTTCCTTCCTTCCTTCCTTCCTTCCTTCCTTCCTTCCTTCCTTCCTTCCTTTTTATTTTTGTAGGATTGGTGTTAGTCTTTTAGCAAGGTATTATAAAAATCTGTTAAAATATTCCACAGAGATGCTAAATATGAATGGCAATATTCATTTCAGTGTTGTATTAACAACAACAAATCCTCACCCAATAAATGGAACTACTGTCAAGAGCTCAGGAATGGTATAGAGCAGAGGTCACAGTAAGTATAAAATTTTGAGTCTATTAAAGGCTTATTAAAGGTCAAAAGAAAAGACACAAGGGACTCCAGTTCAGAAGATAATTTCATTGCATATGAAATGGAGATATAATGCAAGGTAGCAAATATGTTTATAATATGGAAAGATATCCAGGGCTCTACAATCATTCCAAACATGTGACATTAAGTTCCTTTGATTGTGGGCAGGCTTATTCAATTACATTATTGAATGTTATTTTGTTGGGTGAGGTTTCTCGGGGGAACTTCCAAAAGCAAATAAATACTTTGGGCTGATGACACACTTCCCCTTTGATAAATGGCAGTGCAACCCACTGAATTAGGAAAAACACCAAATATTTGTTAATATAAGTTCAGGCATTCATGATTCTACTACTGACAACCATTACCATCTTCATTATGCCATTAGTTACAAGAATTTGGTCACATCTGTAATTATCTCCACTGGAAACAACTTTCTTTTTATCTCTCTCTAGCTTCCCTCCCTCCCCTCCCTCCTATCTACAGGTTGCAGCCCATTTATAACCACATCTTACAGAGTGACAGATTTCAGAAGGTTTAGATGACTTTTTAATTTGACTCATGTCAGGAGTAGGGATTTGAACGTAGTTCTTCCTTGCTCCAGGCCCAGCACTCTGCTATTCAGTTATACATGTCATGTAATATAGAATATTTTGGTTGTCAGGATTTGTGTCTGATGATTTAGGTGACTTTCCCATTGTCATTTCCCATTGTCAGATAAGAGATTTCTTTTCATCTTTTTATCCCCAACAACAAGGCAGAATGGCCGGCAGATAGTAGAGGTTTAAATACTTTATGAATTGAATTTGAATAGGCTCTTAAATATTTCTTGAGCTGTGTATTGAAGCATACTAATGACTGAAGAAGTCAAGAGACTTTGTTCAAACAAATAATTGATTAGACTTGGTAATTGAAAAATAAATAGAACTTTCTACAGAGCCTTGGTTGGTTAGATAAATGATGAATAGATGATAGGTAGATAGATAAATAGATGGATATCTATAGATAGATGACAGGTAGGCAAATGGATAGATACATGATAGATGAGTAAGTAGGCAAATGATAGATAGAGATAGATAGATAGATAGATAGATAGATAGATAGATAGATGGATAGATAGGTAGGTGGATAGATACATGATAGATGAGTAGGTAGATAGATGGTAGTAGGTAGGTGGATAGATAGATAGACAAATAGCTTCAGAACTTTGACTTAATCAGCATAGGGAGATCCCAGTGAGAAATTCCTTTTACCACTATAAATAGGCAACTACTCTACTCTTCATAGTCTTAGAGAGTGGCTTCTCACTTATGTTCTCCAACTATTTGTAACCCCATTTGGATTCTTCTTGGCCATGATACTGGAGTGGTTTGCCATTTCCTCCTCCAGCTCATTTTACAGATGAGGCAACTGAGGCAAACATCATTAAGTGCCCAGAGTCATATAGCTAGTGAGTACGTGAGGTTGATTTGAACTCAGATCCCTGATTCCAGGTCAAGCATTCTAACCACTGTACCACCTAGCTGCCTGCTTCTTACTTGACTGAATGTTGATTCATTTATCCATTATGTGTCAGAGGTGAGACTTGAAGCCGGATCATTCTGTCTCTTGTCATTCTGACTCTATCCAGCACATTTATAACAAATAAATTCAGAGCAATTTCAGTGTGTGTGTGTGTGTGTGTGTAAAGGGAGAGAATACTAAGAACTGGGGAACTCAGGAAGTAGCACTTGAAGTAAGTCTTGAGGGGAGCTAAGGATTCCAAGAGGTAAAAGTGAGCTGGTATGAATTCTAGGCATGATAGACAGCCTGGTATAAAGGCACTGAAATGAGAGTGAATGCTGTATAAGAAGAGTAACAAATGTAGCAATTTGGCTGAAATGTAGAGTGAGTCATAGGGACTACTATGTAAAACGCCTGGACAGAAAGATTGGTTGGAGCCAGATTATGGGAGAGTTTAAATGCCAAAGAAAGAGTTTGTATTTTATCCTAGGAAAAACAGTAAGAACTCTCAGAAGATCCATGTCCATATTAATTGACTAATCCTTTATATCTCTGTATCCTGTGGTTTTTATTGCTTTGTTGCTTTCTCTCTTTTTCATCCCTGAAAACAGCCCGGGGCTCCTCCCCTGTTTCCTTGATTATAACTTCATTGACAGTATCCATCTGAGCCCAAGCAGACTGGTAGTACCTGGCATCATGCATGAGACCCTTCATATCTCTCTTGTTAGCCAACATTAAATTGTGAAGCATATCATAGTCTCATCCCTCTCAGCCAAAGACTGCACTCAAAGATCCCAAAGCATCAATTTGGAAACAGAGGTAGATGAAAACATATTTTTCTTCACCAACAAACATTCTAGAACTATTCAAAAGGAAAGAGCTTCTCTAACACAATCAGAGAAGGGACACTTCCCATATAGTTCAGGATCTGAGACTACTCTCCCAATCCTCAATTCTTGGGAGCTTACCAGACTGAGTCCCAAGAGTCCCTCCTCAGGGTTTGAGGAGGAAATTTGTGTGATTGTTTTTCTAGTACTATTGCTCACATGCCCCTGCCAGTGTGCTTCACCAATTGATTATCTGTTGATATTAATTAGCTAGTCAGAATTAACTAGCTTTTAGAATGTGGTATTAACTAAGATAAACTGTTGGGAACAGTTGTCACAAAATAGCCCCCCCAAAACAGAGACACACTCTCCTTCAAGCACATACAGAGTTCAGGGGACAATGACCTCAAACATGAAGAGCACATGCGGCAAAATCCACAGCTTCTATTTGATGGAGGTGCTTTTATCCTTTTGATAAAGTCTTCCAGAAGGTCCCTTTAATCCTGAAGGATAGGTGGGAAGGGGTTGTCTGCTGGGCTCCTTATAATATTCTGAAACTGCCATTCCTCCTTGTTACCTTGGCTCCTGATGAAGACACTGCTGTCACCTACTGCCATTCCAGGAAGACTGCAAAGATGTTGATGTGAAATAAAAATCCTTTAATCTTGTGAACTAGACTGGTTCAAGGGAGGGAGGAAACAAAGGTTCTCCTCTCTCCCCCTTCCCCCCTCCAAGTTATTTCTCCTTAGGGGCTTGGCTGGGATAGATTCCACCACAGACATTAAAACACCCAGATCCTGTTCTAGTTGCTATTTTATAAATACAAGACCATAGTCATGACTGAGTCTCTTCAGTCAATCCTAATACACTTTCTGTGTGGTCATTTAATTTCATCCAATGTCTTTCATTAGTTCTAAAACGATTAATGAATTTTTTACACTTAGTTAAAAGTCTTCGATTGATTCAGTAGAAGTGCTTTCACCATATACTACCATATATTGTTAATTCCTTTAAGTCAGGTAGATTGATTGATTCAAACGCCATTCCATCTCCCCCACCCCTCCCCTTACATCTATACAAGAAGAAAAGCTGGGAAATCAGCTTTGGAGGAGTTTTCACACCATTCCATCACACCAATCTATACTAAGGAAGGATTTTCTCCCCATTCTTCAGTTGATTGTCAAGAATATCCTCTTAAAAATCTCATTTAAACATAAGTCTTTCTTATGGGTTTTCTGCTTTTTTCTTTCCTACTAAAGACTCTAAGATACCACATAATCAGTCATTTCTGGAGACATTTGCTATTAGCTGTAGGAACTAAAATGGGTAGAAAAAGTTTCTGTACAATTTTAAACTCTTCAAATTCACACAATGATTAATCATTCCAGTTATGTCCAGTGGACATAATTTAGACATCCCGGTAGTGACCTCAATAGGCAACTGGTGATATAGGACTGGAACTCTAGAGGGAAAGGAAGTCTGAATATGTAGATATGGGTATTGTATGCATTGAAATAATGGCTAAACCTATGGAAGTAGATGAGATCTTTGCCAAGAAAACCCCTAATTGGGGTGGCTAGGTGGCACAGTGAATAGAGCACCACCTCAGGAGGACCTGAGTTCAAATCTGGCCTCAGACACTTAACACACACACACACACGCACAAAAACTAGCCGTGTGACCTTGGGCAAATCACTTAACTCCAATTGCCCTACAAAAAGCAAAACAAAAACAAAAAACCCGAATGGGGTCACAAAAAGTCAAACCCAACTGAAATAACTCAAAAGTTACAACACCTGCAAGAGTCATCTAGAGGACTCAGTTTCAAGCAAAGGCATTTACTGTTATAGTATAGTAAGAGGGAAAAGAAAATTACATAAAAAGTATAAATAAAGAGGAAAAGGTCCAGAACAAAATTTCACTGCTGAACCACACATAGTGGGTGGAACAAGATTAGCACATGATCCTGCAAAGAATACTAAAAGAGGTATATTTGTACAGGTAGTAGTTGATCCAAGAGAAAAAAGTGTTACGATGACTTATACAGGAGAGAATATCTGAGAAAATGTGATCAACAAAGTCAAGAGCTTCAAAGAGGTCAAAAAGGATAAGAACTAAGAAAAGATCTGGCACAATAAGGAGATCACTGGTAATCTTGGAGAGTTTCAGTTGAGTAGTAGAGTCTAAAGACACACTACAAGAGGTTGATAAATGAAAGAGAGATAAGAAACTGGAGGCATTGAGTACAGATAGCTTTTTCTAGTGGAACACCTAAAAGCACATATCTCTACTTCCAGGTTGTGTCTCCCAGAAAAAGGGAAACAACTCACAAAACTAAATACATTCACACAAGTACACATAGTAACTATGGGAAAAGTCGGTCCACATATGGAGCAAGAAGGGAGGGGAACACAAAGGGAGATCATGGGGCTAGAGTACATTAAAGCATGGAAAATTCATGCCTACAGTGCTGTAAAGTCCCTGTTATCTTCTGGGGAAGTCATCATGAAGCTCTAACAGCTGGGGCTGCTGTGTGACTGTCTCCATTGGCCATATTATCTTTGCCAGATGCTTTTCCACTAGATGCAGAGTTTCCACTGGATGATGCCAGGCATGAGTTCACTTGGCAGGTGACTGTGAAGCTTCTCTCTCTGTTTCCAGTTTCTGGCTTTTGTTGAAGTCATTGGTTATAGTGTTAGCTCTTCCTCAGGAGAAAAGTAGTCTCTACCAATCTCAGCTCTTTGAGAAAAGTACCAGCCCTTCCTTTATCTCAGTCCCAGAACTGGAAAAAAAAACTTCCTGCATGGATGTGGGGAAAGAATAAGGGAAAACACATTTCAGCTTTTTTCAGTGAAGAGTAACCTGGCTATAGGGACTCTCATCCTTGGCTTCAGAGTCTTGGTTAAAAGGCCTCATTATTTTCCCCAAGTACCAAGCTATTTAGAAAAAAGAGGATCAACACTGCTAGCTAAAAAGCTAGTGCCTTTTTGGCTCAGTTCTATTTTCTGGATTGCCTTGAGGTCTCTAGGCTTGAGTCTTCTTTGTTAGAGATCTCATTCTAGCTCATGAAAGCAGTACTGCATAATCTTCTGAAATCAAAAGACCTAGGTTCTGATCAAACCTCTGATATTTATTACCTGTGTCACCCTGAAATACCATTTGACCTTTCTGGTCCTCAGTTTCCTTATCTATAAGATGAAGGGGTTATAAAATATGGCCTTAAAGGTCCTTTCCAGCTATAGATCTATGATCTAAGGATGAGTATTTTCTACCAGCTCAAATTTTTATTTTTTGAGGGGGGAAGGCAAGACAATTGGGGTTGTCACACAGCTAGTAAGTGTGCCAAGTTTCTGAGACTGGATTTGAACTCAGGTCCTCCTGACTCCAGGACCAGTACTCTATTCACTGGGTCACCTAGCTGCCCCCTAGCTCAGATTTTAATGTCCAAGAGTCACCATCCATGTAGGGGCTACTCATCCAACACTGCCAAGGACCTTGAAATTATAAAGTTCCCTACTTTCTCTACTCCAAAGTCCCCTCTACTCTCCCATGTAGATTAATTGGTATGTTAAAGCCATAGAGGCAAAGTTAAACACAGAAGACAAAGTAATTGTCTTTTCTACATGCCTAGGAGGTAATGTGGATCCCCGGTCTTCCATATACAGTCAAAGAATTTGGTTATGAATGGGTGAAGTGGAAAATGGTATGGTTGAATGAAGGTCTTTTAAGGATGGAGAAGATATGGGCATAATCTTAAGCAACAAAAGAAGAGCATGTATATGAGGAGAAATTAAAAATTTGGACAACAGAATGGATTGTTGAAGGGGCAAGCTCCTAGAGCAATGTGGGAGGAATAAAGGGATCAATGGCACAACTAGAGAGATTGGGTCTTATCAAGGAGAAGAAATTGCTTCCACTGAGACTAGAGTAAAGCAGAAAAGAATGGAGGATGATCTTAAGGGGATCTGAGATGGTGAGCTGGGGAGGAGGGAAGCTTAAGATAGATGGCCTCAAATTTTTTTTTCAGTAAGGTATGAGTAGTGCAAGTGACTCAAGAAGAGAAGATTTGGAACAGACACTGGGGAAGCACAGTAGAAAATCAATCAGGGAAGAGCAAAAAGAATCAGATGCCATAATGAGGGCACAGTTGATTAGAGATTTTAAATTTATAGTGGTCCCAGTCAATGTATTCATGTAACCCTGGTAATGTTTTCTGTCAGGCACAGTGCCTAACAAAACCAAGAGCTTAGTAATTACTTCTTATTTATTATAGATAGAAAAGGCTTCTAAGATGGTGGAGGTATGAGACACCTGTTAAGTCGTCCTGTTATACAACCCCCTCCTCTTGGAATTGCATTTGCTCTCATTATGTTCTATAGAAGACATTCAGAAATGACCACATCATAAAAATATTGTGACCAGCCCCAGTAACGACTATAGCTATCTAGGTGGTCAGGTGTGGCCTGAGGATAAGTAGGATAAATTTCACCCAATGACTTCTCAGACTCGAAAAGACTTCCAAGTAGTACAAGTTGCTTCACTGGAGTTCAGTCTGTGGCCTACCTCTATGGGACTGAGGGAGACCTGAAAGCTGCACGTCAGTCAGCTGTTGAGAGGTCAGAAACCCCTACTTGCTGTGAATATCATTTGGGATCTTTGTATAAACCTTAGCATTAGAAAGCTAACACCTTGTGCATGCCTCATTGTTTCCATATTCCAAAAACATCCCAGCACAACACATTACCTTATTCAATCCTTTTAATCTCTGGAGTGGGCAAGGAAACTATTAATGATACATATAGGAAAATGAAGCTCAGGGAGGTTATATGACTTACCCAATGTCACACAGCTAGTAAGTGAAGGTTAAATACCAGTTCTTCTGACTCCAAGTTGGATCAGTGCCACTACATCACAGGCACCTAGGGGGAGTAGCAAATAGAGTGCTGGGGTTGGAGTCAGGAAGACCTGAGTTTAAATTTGGTCTCGGATACTGTGTGACTCTGGGCAAGTGACTTAACCTCTCTTTGCCTCAGTTTCCTCAACTGTAAAATGGAGACAATAACAATACCTACTTCACAGGGTTGTTGTGAGAATCAAACATGATATTTGCAGCACGAATATGTATAATGCATGTGCATATAACAGATACATATAGCAAAAACTCAACATAGTGTCTGGTACATTGTAGGTACTATATGTCCTTATTACCTCTCCTTGCAACACTGCTAAGAAGTGAGATTCAATCAATGCTTTTATTGTACAGAAACAACCAAAGTAGGAGATTTCACTTAATCCATGGTTTTATCATTGGGAAATTACCTTGATGGTTCAAACCTTCATCCCCTGGACCAATGAAGTCTAAAGAATAATTTCATTGACTTTTTAGGGGAAAATTAGTCTTTTTTTTTTTTTAAGTTTTGTGACTTAGTAGATGTTGCACCTGTCTTTTTAATGGTAAGTTCCAGAAAGTTTTTTTAGGAGACTTTCCCCCTCTTAAATGGTCTTAAGACTATTACTGGACAAATCTGACCTTGGAGATAGAAGATGACTAGTACAGGCTGCATGGAAGAAGGGACTTAGTTCATGTTAAATGAAAAATAGAAGGAAAAGGCCTCAAGGAATGAAATTGCCCATGAAGATATGCATTGCCAAAGTGAGCAAATATAGAACAGAAATCCTGATCTTTACCTCCCCTCCCTCCCTACCCCCCACTTTTGGAGGGCTCTTAACCATCTGGTCCATCTGGTGAGGGATGTCAGGGGGCAGCTCACAGCTGATTTCCCAATGTAAAGTGATAATAATGAGGAGGAGCAATGCCAAGAGCATCAGAGTCACAGAACAAATTATGACACTTTTGGCATAGTCGCTAAACCTTACCATGGGTCAAGGTCATCCGTAGCAGGGTAGCTAAGTCAGAAGCCTCTTGCATACAACCTATTGTGGAGTCTGAGTTAATATCAAGGATTGTCTTGTATCAGACCCAATCAGTATTCTCAGTCCCAGGAAAAAGAATATACCCCACCTGCCAAGAATCCTATCAGACGGATGATAACAAATTTTTTTTTGCCATTTTAGAATCCTTTGCTTCAAGGATAACCCTTTCTTCCATAGGAGCTGGGTCAGGACCATCTCCTATTTTCATCCATGGACTCAGTATTGCCACCAATTGTGGTAGGGCATCTCCTTTCTTACAAGTAAATCCAATTTCTGTAGGAAGTTTCCATTTCCCTGTCTTTAGAAAGTAAAGTACTACCTGAAATCCCACTCTTTTTGTTCCTTGAATCCTAAGATGTTATCTAAACATTTCTAGAAGTAAAGAGATCTGCCCATGTAAGGGCGCTAAGCCATTTCTTTGGACTATCTGGAGCCCTCTGAGGGGGCGGGGCCTTGAGGCCCTAGGAAGACTCCATGAAGGGAAGGAGAAAGAAAAGCCAGAAAGGGTCAGTTGGAACTACGTCTAAAATAATTTGATCTTATAGAGTAAACCTTCCTGGAGTCTGAATCTAGGAAACAGCTGGACAGGAAAGCCCTTCCCCTTCCTAGACTGGCATTGATTCATCATGGTGCCTAGTAGTGATATCTATGGGTAAAAGGGCACAGACAGTCCACAGACTTTTTGAATTGCTTTCCAGAATGACTTAATCTACTTCAAAGCTCCACTAATGCATTAATGTGCTTTCTCTTCCACATTCCCTCTAACAATTATCATGTGCCTTTTTTTGTCATTTTTGCCAATCTCATGGGTATGAGGTGGGACCTCAGAGCTTATTTTTTTTTTTTAGAAGCAATTGGGGTTAAGTAACTTGCTCAAGGTTACACGGGGCTAGTCATTATTTATGCGTGGGTGCTCATTTTCTGAGGCCGGATCTGATCTCGGTCATCCCAACTCCGAGGCCGGCACTCTTACTCACTGCGCCACCTAGCCGCCCCTTTAGGGCAATTGGGGTTAAGTAACTTGCCCAAGGTTACACGGCTAGGTTTTTTTGTTTGTATGGATTAAGTGTCGGAGGCCGGCTCTGAACTCAGGTCCTTCTGATTCCAGGGCCGGCGCTCTATTCACTGCGCCACCTAGCCACCCCCTCAGAGCTTATTTTAATCTTTATTTCTCTTATTATTACTAATCTGAAGAATTTTTAATATGACTTGATAGTTTGGATGTCTTCCTTTGAGAATTGCCTATTCATATCCTTTGACCATTTATCTATTTAGCTCTCCTTGTATATTTGAGTCAACCCCCAATTTATCTTGTATATTAGCCATTTATCAGAGAAACTTACTACAAATAATTTTTCCCAGTTAACTTTTTATTTTAACCATATTGATTTTGTTTATACAAAATCTTTTTCAGTTTTATGTAATCAAAAGTATCAGTTTCATCTCATGGAATCTTCTCTATCTCTTATTTGTTCAAGAGCTTTTTCTTCTTTATAATTACAAAATATATTTCTTTCTTCTCTTTCTCCAATGTGTCCATGATATGACCTTTTGTGAGCAGGTCATATTTCCATTTCAATTTTATTGTGGTATGCGATGTGATATGTTGGCCTAACCAATTTTGTGACAGATTTCTTTCCAATTTTCCCAATAGTTTTTGTTGAATATGAGACTTCATCTGAATGCTATTATATTTATTTTTGTGTATATATGATATTTCATATTATGTGTCATATATAGTATTATATGTAATATATATTATCTGTTCCATTGATTTCTTCTTCTTTTAACAAAAGTCAATATCAAATAGATTTGATAATTGCTGTGGTGTAGAAGTTTGAGATCTGGTAGGTTTAAGCCCTTTTTCTTCTTACTTTTTTACCCATTATTTCCCTTAACATTCTTGATCTTTTGTTCCTCCAAGTTAATTTTGTTATTATTTTTTTCTAGCTCTATAAAGTAACCCTTTGGTAGTTTAATTAATATGGCACCAAATAAGTAAATTAATTTCAACAATTTTTCATGGACAACTGTGAGCAATGGACATCTCTCCAATTATTTAGGTATGTCTTTATTTCTGTAGATAGTGTTATGTAGTTATGTATTCATATAGTCATTATACCTTAGTTGTTGAACTTTCAAATATTTTACATGTGGTTATTATTTTTAATTGCATTCCTTTTTCTATTTCTCCCTACATAGTTTTATTCATAATACACAGAAAAACTCATGATTTGCAGGGATTTACTTTACATTTTTCTAGGGTTCTCTAAGTAGAATACTATTATCATCTATAAAAAAAAATTGTTGGACCTCTAGAGCTCCAGAACCCACAAAATGACACAGAGAAGTGAACCTCCCACTGAAGACAGCCCAGAAGCCTGTCAAGGAGCGGCCTGCACAGAGCTCTGGGACCCATGCCCAGGCCTGTGTGAGTTGCGGTTTTAGCTCAAGGGTGGCCAGACCAGCAGGAGGGACCCTCCCCCCGCCCCCGAACACCAGCAGCTGTGGCTTTTCCAGAATTACCAACACAAAGATGCCTAGGACAAAGTAAGACATCAGTGCCCTATGGACTTTGGGACTGGTTGGGAGAATTCTTCAGCTTCTTCCCCTGGGGATGAGAAGCCACTGAGGAGCCGGTGCAGCTTGCGCCATGTTGCCATGTTGCAGCTTCAGCTCTTGGCCTGTGAACTGTAGGGGGATCCAGCGATCAGTCTGGGAGGTAAGCGCTCTTGCTTTACCCTTCTTGGATCTGGATTGCAGTCTGGAGTGGAGGTCTTGGGGTGTGTGACCAGCTTGCCAGAGTGTGTGGAGGCTTCACAGAGGCCACCCAACTAATACCTCCAGAAGTTGAGAAAACCCCAGTGTTTGGGACGGAAGTTCCCCTGGCTGGTAGCAAAGTCTTACTGTGGCAACAAGCCCAAAAGTCAGGTAATTGTGTGGCAACATACCAAGGCAAAGGAAACAAAATAAACAGAAAAATGAAACTTTAGACTCCTATTTTGGGGGCAAAGAGGATTGAAGCATGGAGGAGGTCTGTGAAGTCAGAACTCCTGCACCAAAAGCCCCAAATGAAAATTCGAGCTGGCTGTAGGCCATAGAGGACCTTAAGAAGCAGATAAGAGAAGTGGGGGAAATTTGGGAAGAGAAATGAGAAAGATGCAAGAAAAGTATGAAATGAGAGTCAGCAGCCTGATTGAGGAAAATAACACCTTAAAAAACAGACTAACTCAAATGGCAAAAGAGGCTCAAAAGCACAATGAGGAGAAGAATGCCTTAAAAAGCCAAATTTGCCAGATGGAAAAAGGATCTCAAAAGTTTGCTGAGGATAATCATTCCTTCAGAATTAGACCGGAACAAATGGAAGCTAGTGACTTTATGAGAAATCAAAATGCTATTAAGCAGATCCAAACAAATGAAAGAATAGAAGGCAATGTGAAATATCTCATGGGAAAAACCACTGACTGGAAAATAGATCCAGGAGAGACAATTTAAAAATTATTGGACCACCTGAAAACCATGATCAAAGAAAGAATCTCGAAACCATCCTTCAAGAAATTCTCAAGGAAAATTTCCCTGATGTTTTAGAACCAGAGGGCAAAATAGAGGTTGAAAGAATCCACTGATCACCTCCTGGAAAAGATCCCAAAAAGAAAACTCTTAGGAATATTATAGCCAGGTTCTGAAATTCCCAGATCAAGGAGAGAATATTAGAAGCAGCCAGGAAGAAACAAGATCTGGCAGCTTCTACACTGAGGGATCAAAGGGCCCGGAATACGATATTCTGGAGGTTAAATGAGTTGGGATTAAAACCAAGAATCACATAGCCAGCAAAACTGAGTATCATATTTCAGGGGAAAATTTGGTCATTCAGTGGAATAGAGGACTTTCAAGCATTTTTTTTTGGCAGGGCAATTGGGGTTAAGTAACTTGCCCAAGGTCACGTGGCTAGGTTTTTTGTTTGTGTGTGTTAAGTGTCTGAGGCTGGATCTGAACTCAGGTCCTTCTGACTCCAGGGCTGGTGCTCTACTCACTGCAGACTTTCAAGCATTCTTGAGGAAAAAAACCAGAGTTGAATAGAAAATCTGACATTCAGATACAAGAAGCAAGAGATGCTTGAGAAGGTAAATAGGGAAAAGAAATCACTATGAACTTATCAAAGTTGAACTATTTACATTCCTACAGGAAAAACAATAACTGTAACTGATGAAACTTTTCTCAGTATGAAAATAGTTGAAGAAGGGTATATTGGCATATGAATATGTATGTGAATGTGTGTATATATGTTTTCAGGTATACATAGATAGAGGGCATAGGTCGAATTTAATAGGAAGAGATGATACTTAAAAGGTGAGGTTAAGAGGTGAGAGAGTAATGTGGTGAGGGGGAATGGGGAGAGACAATGGGGTGAACTGTCTTGTGTGGAGGAGGCAGGGGAATGTGGTTGCAGGGGAGGGGAGGAACAGGAAGGCAAAAAGGCAAAACCTTATTCTCATTGAATTTGGACCAGGGAGAGAATGGCATGCATACTAAATAGGGTGTCTCACTCTACAGGATCAATGGGGGGAGGGGGATGGGGGAAGGTGGTGGAGGGGAGAGCGGGCTGGAGGAGAGGGAAGTTGGAAGCACCCACTTTTGAAAAGGGACAGGATCAAGGTGGGGAGTGGACCAGGTGGAAGGTGGGATGGGAGGGAGGGAAATATAGTCAGTCTTTCAAAATATATCTACTGTGGTAATGTTTTGCATAGCTACACATGTTCAGCATATACTAAGTTGCTTATCTTCCTTTTAAAATCACATTTTAAAATATACAAATATTATGATTAATACTATTTTGCATATAATTGGGAGATAAGATGTGCAGACAATGGGGCTTGGGGATTGGGAGAAAATAAGGGAGAGAGCAGATTGGTTGAGGGGATATCCTATGTGACTATTATTTTGGGGTAGGGAAAAATGGGGAAAAAATTGTAACTCAGAATCTGATGGAAATGAATGATGTAAACCAGAAGTCAATAAAGCATTTGGAAAAAAATTTGTTTCTTTTTTAAACTCTGCTTATTTATTTCTTCAATTTTTTTTCTTGTATTAATGCTATAAAACTAGCATTTCTAGTAATATATCAAATAATAGTGATCATCATGGCCATCCTTACTTTATCCCTTGATCTTTTGGAAAGGTAGCCAGCATTTTTCCATTACATATAATATTAGGTCTTGGTTCTTGTTTTTTTTTTTTTTTAAAGCAATTGGGGTTAAGCAACTTGCTCAAGGTTACACGGCCAGTCACTATTTATGTGTGGGTGCTCATTTTCTGAGGCTGGATTAGATTCTGGGTCATCCCAACTCCGAGGCTGGTGCTCTTACTCACGGCACCACCTAGCTGCCCCTAGGTCTTGCTTTTTTATAAATACCAGTTACCTTGCTAAGGAAAAGTTTATATCTGTGATTTTAGCATCTTTTTTTCGAGGGCAATTGGGATTAAGTAACTTGCCCAAGGTCACACGGCTAGGTTTTTGTTTGTGTGTGCATTAAGTGTCTGAGTTTGGATCCGAACTCAGGTCCTTCTGACTCCAGGGCCAACACTCTACTCACTGCGCCACCTAGCCGCCCCAATTTTAGCATTTTTAACAAAAATTGCTGTTGTATTTTGTCAAAATATTTTTCTGCATCTATTGATATAATCATGTAATTTTAATGTTTTCTTAATGTGATTATATTACATTTATAATTTTTCCAATACTGAACTGCTTTAATAGTATAAAACCCGTGTGGTCATAGTGTGCAATCTTTTTGATATATTGCTGTACCTCCTTGCTAATGTTTTATTTAACATTTTGATATCAAATGGGATATTAGTCTATAGATTTCTTTCTCTGCTTTGTCTATTATGGGTTTAGATATCAATAACCTATTTGTATCATAGAAGGAGTTCCTTCTAGGTTCTCAATTATTATAGTTTGGTGTCTTTTTTTCTCCTTGAAATACTTAGATGCCATGCTATTTAGTGCATATAAAGAATTTTCTATTTATTGTGCTCCCCTACTTTAGAGTTTAGTTTGCATTTAAAACTAACCATGGAGTGTTACTTTTTTGAAATTATCTTTGCTGTTCAAGGATGGAGGAAGACCTTGAGTTCTTGCCACATGAGAGTTTGCTAAAGGAATTGTGATTGCTTAGCATGTAGAAGAGAAGAATTGAGGGAGTCAGGGGAATGAGACATGTTGTCTCTGATATTTGAAGGGCTGTCACATGAAAAAGCACTGAGACCTGTTCTTCTTATATCCATAGAGCAAAACCAAGAGTGAGTAGAAGTTGTCAGAGAGGCATATAGGTTTGCTATAATGAAAAAGAAAAACTAGACCTACCCAAATATGGAATAGGGTACTTTGGAAGGTAGTGAATTTTCTATCTCTGGAAGTCTTTGAGACAAAACTGAATTACCACTTTTGTGGTATATTGTCAAGGAGATTCATGTTCAGGAATAATTTGAACTAGATGACTTCTGAGGTCCCTTCCAAATTGGGATTGATGAAGAACTATGAATGACTTGGCTATTCTCAGCAATACCATGATCCAAGATAATCCCAAAGGACTAATGATGAAGCATACTATCCACCTCCAGAGAAAGAAGTGATATTGTTTGAATGCAGAATGGAGCATGCTATTTTTCACTTTCGTTCTCTCATTCTTTTAGTCAAGTTTTCTTGTACAAAATGACTAATATGAAAATATTTTACATGATTGCATATTTACAATCTATATCTGATTGCTTTGATTGCTTACTGTCTCAAGGAGTGAGAAGAGGAGGAAGGGAGTGAGGGAGGGTAGAATTTGGAATGCAAAACTTTTTTTTAATGTTTAAAATTGTTTTAACATGTGGTTGTGGGGGGGAATACAATATATTTTTTAAAAAAAGATTTTAAGGCCTTACTGTCATTTACTATCTGTGTGATTATGGACATGTCATTACTCCATTCTGGACCTCCATTTTATCATCAATAAGATGACAGGATTGGATTAGGAGGCCTATAATGTCTCTTCTAACTCTAAATCTGTGATCCTATAATATGGAATAGGGGGAAGAAAAAGATAACCTTCCCTACCAAATTTACCATTGTGAAAGACTTTTGAAGAGGTAGGGGCTTCACTGAATAGCCCACAAACTGAATAAAACATGTCTAAGGCACTTTCCAAGGGTAGTAACAGGGTCATACCTTGAATTGCTTTATTCATGGTTCCATTTTCCAGGAAAATTTACTTTTAAGTAAGCCAAATAGCTAGAACATTTCATTGCAAAATGAAGGCTATTATGACATGGGCATTCTTTTAGGTCATAAATTTCTTTTGCCCTGGTTAAAATGGAATTGGGTGCTATAAGTAAAACTGTACTGCTCAAACTGACAAAATCAGTTAAATATAAAATATTAAAAGGGAAAAACAAATTGCCTTGTAACTAAGAAGGATCAGGGCTGAGTTGTTTGAATTTCAGGAAAATAGAGGGCTCTGCAAAGATTAAGCAGTATATGACCTTGTTTTCAGAAGGATACAGGACCAAGAGAAACCTCTTATTTCTCTACTTTTATGGTAAGATTACAGAGAGCATTTTTTCTTTACCTTGCCTCTGGCCAGTTGTGCATAAGAAGACATAATATAATTAAGAGACAAGTATATTAGACTAGAGATTAAAACAACAATAACAACAAACAACAAAAACAAAGCCTGAAGCAATGATGTATTTCTCAGAAGATTAGGCTAGACATTTCTTAGATGAGAATGGACCTTTCTTATCAGCAAAATTGAATAGATGTAGCAATATGTTCCGGGACAGTATGCTGACAGAATTGTTCTCTAGGGGCAGGTCATAGTGAGAGTTTTCACCCTAATTATCCATTTACCTAACACAAGCATAATTGGGGTCATGTCTGGACATACGAAAAGCTGTTGTTCTTACTTCTGGATTACCATGTGACACAGAGCTGGGATGGGGTGGGGGTTGTTACTTTGAGATAATGAGGAATCTCCTTATTAACCACTGATTAGGAAGAATTGACAACTCAGTGAATACTTAAAAGACTGATTCTACCTTCAAGATTCTCTTCTGAGTGTGGTGGACTGGGTCAGGTCCACTTGGAAATGCTTTCTATATAGGACTGGGGAGATAGGACTTGCCCTTTCCCCCACTACAACTTCCATGCAGCTGTGAGAATGTAAAGCACATGTTCTGTCAGAAATGCCTGAGTCCACGTTTGAGGCAGCTATTTTTGTGTTCTTTCCCAATTTTAGGGAAGTATCTTTTTCTGATATGGACATGATGAGGTATGAGCTCTGGGAGCCCCCTCAAGCTCTCCTTCAGTGCTTGAGATACAGGCTCTGGGAACCTTCCTTTGACTCTTGATTAAATTGTCTCATTTGATGAGGCATTTGAGGCAATAAGCCTTACTTTGTGGCTAGGCCCAGACCTCTAGCCTAGTTACTAACTACTAACTACTAACTCTAGCCTAGTTACTAGCCTAGCCCTCCATAGTTCATCTACTTCCCACTCTTGAGCCTATCAAAATATCAATACACCCTTGAACTGGCCTAGCCCACCATAGTCTGTAGCCTCCAGCTACCTCCCACCCTTAATCACTCACTGATCTCATTAACTCCTCCTGAAGACCCTCCCCAAACTCCTCCTCTAGACCACCCCTAGATTCCTCCCACAGCCTTCTGTATATAAGACCCCATCTCAAACCATGTGGTGTGAGAGGGCCATAGAAGAGTGAAAACACCATAGAATTCCATAGAACAGTAAGAGCATCATGGAAGAGTGAGAGCACCATAGAATGACCTAGCACAGGCTTACTCTGTGTCTAATGCAAGAAAACTTTTAATAAATTTTACTTTTCTTTGGCTGAGAAGACTCGAGGCGAATTCATTTAGCAGGACCTGGCATGTTGGTATTTTGGGATCTCCAGAGCAACCCTAACCCTTGTAGTGGGTAACCTCTTCAGACATATCTAGGTTTGGAGATGGTAATTTGAGAGGTCAAGAGCTGCTAAGTGTTTCTGGTTGGAGTTGCCTGGTGAAAAGGTAGGAGTTCCCATTAACTCTTGTGTGTTTGGATAAAACGATCACCAACAAAAAGATGAGGTGAGAGAGGAAAGTGGCAAGAGGAGATGGGGAGAGACAGGGTAGGGTAAACTATCTCATGTAGAAGAAGCAAGGGGAAGTGGTTGCAAGGGAGGGGAGAATAGGAAG